>CM062288.1:334937765-335591631 GCA_031216915.1 Pictodentalium vernedei | reverse complement strand
GGGACAAACTGTACTTATATACTCCTAATACAGGACATTTAAAGGTTAATAGGGACAAACTGTACTTATATACTCCCAATACAGGGCATTTAAAGGTTAATGGAGACAAACTGTACTTATATACTCCTAATACAGGGCATTTAAAGGTTAATAGGGACAAACTGTACTTATATCCTCCTAATACAGGGCATTTAAAGGTTAATAGGTACAAACTGTACTTATATACTCCTAATACAGGGCATTTAAAGGTTAATAGGGACAAACTGTACTTATATACTCCCAATACAGGGCATTTAAAGGTTAATAGGGACAAACTGTACTTGTATACTCCCAATACAGGGCATTAAGGGTTAATAGGGACAAACTGTACTTGTATACTCCCAATACAGGGCATTTAAAGGTTAATAGGGACAAACTGTACTTGTATACTCCCAATACAGGGCATTTAAAGGTTAATAGGGACAAACTGTACTTGTATACTCCCAATACAGGGCATTTAAAGGTTAATAGGGACAAACTGTACTTATATACTCCTAATAAAGGGCATTTAAAGGTTAATAGGGACAAACTTTACTTATATACTCCTAATACAGGGCATTTAAAGGTTAATAGGGACAAACTGTACTTATATACTCCTAATACAGGGCATTTAAAGGTTAATAGGGACAAACTGTACTTATATACTCCTAATACAGGGCATTTAAAGGTTAATAGGGACAAACTGTACTTATATACTCCTAATACAGGGCATTTAAAGGTTAATAGGGACAAACTGTACTTATATACTCCTAATACAGGGCATTTAAAGGTTAATAGGGACAAACTGTACTTATATACTCCTAATACAGGGCATTTAAAGGTTAATAGGGACAAACTGTACTTATATACTCATAATACAGGGCATTTAAAGGTTAATAGGGACAAACTGTACCTATATACTCCTAATACAGGGCATTTAAAGGTTAATAGGGACAAACTGTACTTATATACTCCTAATACAGGGCATTTAAAGGTTAATAGGGACAAACTGTACTTATATACTCATAATACAGGGCATTTAAAGGTTAATAGGGACAAACTGTACTTATATACTCCCAATACAGGGCATTTAAAGGTTAATAGGGACAAACTGTACTTATATACTCCCAATACAGGGCATTTAAAGGTTAATAGGGACAAACTGTACTTATATACTCCCAATACAGGGTATTTAAAGGTTAATAGGGACAAACTGTACTTATATACTCCTAATACAGGGCATTTAAAAGGTTAATAGGGACAAACTGTACTTATATACTCCCAATACAGGGCATTTAAAGGTTAATAGGGACAAACTGTACTTATATACTCCTAATACAGGGCATTTAAAGGTTAATAGGGACAAACTGTACTTATATACTCCTAATACAGGGCATTTAAAGGTTAATAGGGACAAACTGTACTTATATACTCCCAATACAGGGCATTTAAAGGTTAATAGGGACAAACTGTACTTATATACTCCTAATACAGGGCATTTAAAGGTTAATAGGGACAAACTGTACTTATATACTCCCAATACAGGGCATTTAAAGGTTAATAGGGACAAACTGTACTTATATACTCATAATACAGGGCATTTAAAGGTTAATAGGGACAAACTGTACTTATATACTCCTAATACAGGGCATTTAAAGGTTAATAGGGACAAACTGTACTTATATACTCCTAATACAGGGCATTTAAAGGTTAATAGGGACAAACTGTACTTATATACTCCTAATACAGGGCATTTAAAGGTTAATAGGGACAAACTGTACTTATATACTCCCAATACAGGGCATTTAAAGGTTAATAGGGACAAACTGTACTTATATACTCATAATACAGGGCATTTAAAGGTTAATAGGGACAAGCTGTACTTATATACTCCCAATACAGGGCATTTAAAGGTTAATAGGGACAAACTGTACTTATATACTCCTAATACAGGGCATTTAAAGGTTAATAGGGACAAACTGTACTTATATACTCCTAATACAGGGCATTTAAAGGTTAATAGGGACAAACTGTACTTATATACTCCCAATACAGGGCATTTAAAGGTTAATAGGGACAAACTGTACTTATATACTCCCAATACAGGGCATTTAAAGGTTAATAGGGACAAACTGTGCTTATATACTCCTAATAAAGGGCATTTAAAGGTTAATAGGGACAAACTGTACTTATATACTCCTAATACAGGGCATTTAAAGGTTAATAGGGACAAACTGTGCTTATATACTCCTAATACAGGGCATTTAAAGGTTAATAGGGACAAGCTGTACTTATATACTCCCAATACAGGGCATTTAAAGGTTAATAGGGACAAACTGTACTTATATACTCCTAATACAGGGCATTTAAAGGTTAATAGGGACAAACTGTACTTATATACTCCTAATACATGGCATTTAAAGGTTAATAGGGACAAACTGTACTTATATACTCCTAATACAGGGCATTTAAAGGTTAATAGGGACAAACTGTACTTATATACTCCTAATACAGGGCATTTAAAGGTTAATAGGGACAAACTGTGCTTATATACTCCTAATACAGGGCATTTAAAGGTTAATAGGGACAAGCTGTACTTATATACTCCCAATACAGGGCATTTAAAGGTTAATAGGGACACACTGTACTTATATACTCCTAATACAGGGCATTTAAAGGTTAATAGGGACAAACTGTACTTATATACTCCTAATACAGGGCATTTAAAGGTTAATAGGGACAACCTGTACTTATATACTCCTAATACAGGGCATTTAAAGGTTAATAGGGACAAACTGTACTTATATACTCCTAATACAGGGTATTTAAAGGTTAATAGGGACAAACTGTACTTATATACTCCTAATACAGGGCATTTAAAGGTTAATAGGGACAAACTGTACTTATATACTCCCAATACAGGGCATTTAAAGGTTAATAGGGACAAACTGTACTTATATACTCCCAATACAGGGCATTTAAAGGTTAATAGGGACAAACTGTACTTATATACTCCTAATACAGGGCATTTAAAGGTTAATAGGGACAAACTGTACTTATATACTCCCAATACAGGGCATTAAAGGTTAATAGGGACAAACTGTACTTATATGCTCCCAATACAGGGCATTTAAAGGTTAATAGGGACAAACTGTACTTATATACTCCCCAATACAAGGCATTTAAAGGTTAATAGGGACAAGCGGTACTTATATACTTCTAATACAGGGCATTTAAAGGTTAATAGGGACAAACTGTACTTATATACTCCCAATACAGGGCATTTAAAGGTTAATAGGGACAAACTGTACTTATGTACTCCTAATACAGGGCATTTAAAGGTTAATAGGGACAAACTGTACCTATATACTCCTAATACAGGGCATTTAAAGGTTAATAGGGACAAACTGTACTTATATACTCCTAATACAGGGCATTTAAAGGTTAATAGGGACAAACTGTACTTATATACTCCTAATACAGGGTATTTAAAGGTTAATAGGGACAAACTGTACTTATATACTCCTAATACAGGGTATTTAAAGGTTAATAGGGACAAACTGTACTTATATACTTCCAATAAAGGGCATTTAAAGGTTAATAGGGACAAACTGTACTTATATACTCCTAATACAGGGCATTTAAAGGTTAATAGGGACAAACTGTACTTATATACTCCTAATACAGGGCATTTAAAGGTTAATAGGGACAAACTGTACTTATATACTCCTAATACAGGGCATTTAAAGGTTAATAGGGACAAACTGTACTTATATACTCCTAATACAGGGCATTTAAAGGTTAATAGGGACAAACTGTACTTATATACTCCTAATACAGGGCATTAGGGGTTAATAGGGACAAACTGTACTTATATACTCCCAATACAGGGCATTTAAAGGTTAATAGGGACAAACTGTACTTATATACTCCTAATACAGGGCATTTAAAGGTTAATAGGGACAAACTGTACTTATATACTCCCAATACAGGGCATTTAAAGGTTAATAGGGACAAACTGTACTTATATACTCCCAATACAGGGCATTTAAAGGTTAATAGGGACAAACTGTACTTATATACTCCTAATACAGGGCATTTAAAGGTTAATAGGGACAAACTGTACTTATATACTCCTAATACAGGGCATTTAAAGGTTAATAGGGACAAACTGTACTTATATACTCCTAATACAGGGCATTTAAAGGTTAATAGGGACAAACTGTACTTATATACTCCTAATACAGGGTATTAGTGGTTAATAGGTGCAAACTGTACTTATATACTCCTAATACAGGGCATTAAGGGTTAATAGGGACAAACTGTACTTATATACTCCTAATACAGGGCATTTAAAGGTTAATAGGGACAAACTGTACTTATATACTCCTAATACAGGGCATTAAGGTTAATAGGTGCAAACTGTACTTATATACTCACAATACAGGGCATTTAAAGGTTAATAGGGACAAACTGTACTTATATACTCCCAATACAGGGCATTTAAAGGTTAATAGGGACAAACTGTACTTATATACTCCCAATACAGGGCATTTAAAGGTTAATAGGGACAAACTGTACTTATATACTCCCAATACAGGGCATTTAAAGGTTAATAGGGACAAACTGTACTTATATACTCCTAATACAGGGCATTTAAAGGTTAATAGGGACAAACTGTACTTATATACTCCTAATACAGGGCATTTAAAGGTTAATAGGGACAAACTGTACTTATATACTCCTAATACAGGGCATTTAAAGGTTAATAGGGACAAACTGTACTTATATACTCGTAATACAGGGCATTTAAAGGTTAATAGGGACAAACTGTACTTATATACTCCTAATACAGGGCATTTAAAGGTTAATAGGGACAAACTGTACTTATATACTCCCAATACAGGGCATTTAAAGGTTAATAGGGACAAAACTGTACTTATATACTCATAATACAGGGCATTTAAAGGTTAATAGGGACAAGCTGTACTTATATACTCCCAATACAGGGCATTTAAAGGTTAATAGGGACAAACTGTACTTATATACTCCTAATACAGGGCATTTAAAGGTTAATAGGGACAAACTGTACTTATATACTCCTAATACAGGGCATTTAAAGGTTAATAGGGACAAACTGTACTTATATACTCCCAATACAGGGCATTTAAAGGTTAATAGGGACAAACTGTACTTATATACTCCCAATACAGGGCATTTAAAGGTTAATAGGGACAAACTGTGCTTATATACTCCTAATAAAGGGCATTTAAAGGTTAATAGGGACAAACTGTACTTATATACTCCTAATACAGGGCATTTAAAGGTTAATAGGGACAAACTGTGCTTATATACTCCTAATACAGGGCATTTAAAGGTTAATAGGGACAAGCTGTACTTATATACTCCCAATACAGGGCATTTAAAGGTTAATAGGGACAAACTGTACTTATATACTCCTAATACAGGGCATTTAAAGGTTAATAGGGACAAACTGTACTTATATACTCCTAATACAGGGCATTTAAAGGTTAATAGGGACAAACTGTACTTATATACTCCTAATACAGGGCATTTAAAGGTTAATAGGGACAAACTGTGCTTATATACTCCTAATACAGGGCATTTAAAGGTTAATAGGGACAAGCTGTACTTATATACTCCCAATACAGGGCATTTAAAGGTTAATAGGGACAAACTGTACTTATATACTCCTAATACAGGGCATTTAAAGGTTAATAGGGACAAACTGTACTTATATACTCCTAATACAGGGCATTTAAAGGTTAATAGGGACAACCTGTACTTATATACTCCTAATACAGGGCATTTAAAGGTTAATAGGGACAAACTGTACTTATATACTCCTAATACAGGGTATTTAAAGGTTAATAGGGACAAACTGTACTTATATACTCCTAATACAGGGCATTTAAAGGTTAATAGGGACAAACTGTACTTATATACTCCTAATACAGGGCATTTAAAGGTTAATAGGGACAAACTGTACTTATATACTCCCAATACAGGGCATTTAAAGGTTAATAGGGACAAAACTGTACTTATATACTCCCAATACAGGGCATTTAAAGGTTAATAGGGACAAACTGTACTTATATACTCCTAATACAGGGCATTTAAAGGTTAATAGGGACAAACTGTACTTATATACTCCCAATACAGGGCATTAAAGGTTAATAGGGACAAACTGTACTTATATGCTCCCAATACAGGGCATTTAAAGGTTAATAGGGACAAACTGTACTTATATACTCCCAATACAAGGCATTTAAAGGTTAATAGGGACAAGCGGTACTTATATACTTCTAATACAGGGCATTTAAAGGTTAATAGGGACAAACTGTACTTATATACTCCCAATACAGGGCATTTAAAGGTTAATAGGGACAAACTGTACTTATGTACTCCTAATACAGGGCATTTAAAGGTTAATAGGGACAAACTGTACCTATATACTCCTAATACAGGGCATTTAAAGGTTAATAGGGACAAACTGTACTTATATACTCCTAATACAGGGCATTTAAAGGTTAATAGGGACAAACTGTACTTATATACTCCTAATACAGGGTATTTAAAGGTTAATAGGGACAAACTGTACTTATATACTCCTAATACAGGGTATTTAAAGGTTAATAGGGACAAACTGTACTTATATACTCCCAATAAAGGGCATTTAAAGGTTAATAGGGACAAACTGTACTTATATACTCCTAATACAGGGCATTTAAAGGTTAATAGGGACAAACTGTACTTATATACTCCTAATACAGGGCATTTAAAGGTTAATAGGGACAAACTGTACTTATATACTCCTAATACAGGGCATTTAAAGGTTAATAGGGACAAACTGTACTTATATACTCCCAATACAGGGCATTTAAAGGTTAATAGGGACAAACTGTACTTATATTCTCCTAATACAGGGCATTTAAAGGTTAATAGGGACAAACTGTACTTATATACTCCTAATACAGGGCATTAGGGGTTAATAGGGACAAACTGTACTTATATACTCCCAATACAGGGCATTTAAAGGTTAATAGGGACAAACTGTACTTATATACTCCTAATACAGGGCATTTAAAGGTTAATAGGGACAAACTGTACTTATATACTCCCAATACAGGGCATTTAAAGGTTAATAGGGACAAACTGTACTTATATACTCCCAATACAGGGCATTTAAAGGTTAATAGGGACAAACTGTACTTATATACTCCTAATACAGGGCATTTAAAGGTTAATAGGGACAAACTGTACTTATATACTCCTAATACAGGGCATTTAAAGGTTAATAGGGACAAACTGTACTTATATACTCCTAATACAGGGCATTTAAAGGTTAATAGGGACAAACTGTACTTATATACTCCTAATACAGGGCATTTAAAGGTTAATAGGGATAAACTGTACTTATATACTCCTAATACAGGGCATTTAAAGGTTAATAGGGACAAACTGTACTTATATACTCCTAATACAGGGCATTTAAAGGTTAATAGGGACAAACTGTACTTATATACTCCTAATACAGGGCATTTAAAGGTTAATAGGGACAAACTGTACTTATATACTCCCAATACAGGGCATTTAAAGGTTAATAGGGACAAACTGTACTTATATACTCCTAATACAGGGCATTTAAAGGTTAATAGGGACAAACTGTACTTATATACTCCCAATACAGGGCATTTAAAGGTTAATAGGGACAAACTGTACTTATATACTCCTAATACAGGGCATTTAAAGGTTAATAGGGACAAACTGTACTTATATACTCCTAATACAGGGTATTTAAAGGTTAATAGGGACAAACTGTACTTATATACTCCTAATACAGGGCATTAAGGGGTAATGGGGACAAACTGTACTTATATACTCCCAATACAGGGCATTTAAAGGTTAATAGGGACAAACTGTACTTATGTACTCCTAATACAGGGCATTTAAAGGTTAATAGGGACAAACTGTACTTATATACTCCCAATACAGGGCATTTAAAGCTTAATAGGGACAAACTGTACTTATATACTCCCAATACAGGGTATTTAAAGGTTAATAGGGACAAACTGTACTTATATACTCCCAATACAGGGCATTTAAAGGTTAATAGGGACAAACTGTACTTATATACTCCCAATACAGGGCATTTAAAGGTTAATAGGGACAAACTGTACTTATATACTCCTAATACAGGGCATTTAAAGGTTAATAGGGACAAACTGTACTTATATACTCCTAATACAGGGCATTTAAAGGTTAATAAGGACAAACTGTACTTATATACTCCTAATACAGGGCATTAAGGTTAATAGGTACAAACTGTACTTATGTACTCCCAATACAGGGCATTTAAAGGTTAATAGGGACAAACTGTACTTATATACTCCTAATACAGGGCATTTAAAGGTTAATAGGGACAAACTGTACTTATATACTCCTAATACAGGGCATTTAAAGGTTAATAGGGACAAACTGTACTTATATACTCCTAATACAGGGCATTTAAAGGTTAATAGGGACAAACTGTACTTATATACTCCCAATACAGGGCATTTAAAGGTTAATAGGGACAAACTGTACTTATATACTCCTAATACAGGGCATTTAAAGGTTAATAGGGACAAACTGTACTTATATACTCCCAATACAGGACATTTAAAGGTTAATAGGGACAAACTGTACTTATATACTCCTAATACAGAGCATTTAAAGGTTAATAGGGACAAACTGTACTTATATACTCCCAATACAGGACATTTAAAGGTTAATAGGGACAAACTGTACTTATATACTCCTAATACAGGGCATTTAAAGGTTAATAGGGACAAACTGTACTTATATACTCCCAATACAGGGCATTTAAAGGTTAATAGGGACAAACTGTACTTATATACTCCTAATACAGGGCATTTAAAGGTTAATAGGGACAAACTGTACTTATATACTCCCAATACAGGACATTTAAAGGTTAATAGGGACAAACTGTACTTATATACTCCTAATACAGGGCATTTAAAGGTTAATAGGGACAAACTGTACTTATATACTCCCAATACAGGGCATTTAAAGGTTAATAGGGACAAACTGTACTTATATACTCCTAATACAGGGCATTTAAAGGTTAATAGGGACAAACTGTACTTATATACTCCTAATACAGGGTATTTAAAGGTTAATAGGGACAAACTGTACTTATATACTCCTAATACAGGGCATTAAGGGGTAATGGGGACAAACTGTACTTATATACTCCTAATACAGGGCATTTAAAGGTTAATAGGGACAAACTGTACTTATATACTCCTAATACAGGGCATTTAAAGGTTAATAGGGACAAACTGTACTTATATACTCCTAATACAGGGCATTTAAAGGTTAATAGGGACAAACTGTACTTATATACTCCTAATACAGGGCATTTAAAGGTTAATAAGGACAAACTGTACTTATATACTCCTAATACAGGGCATTAAGGGTTAATAGGCACAAACTGTACTTATATACTCCTAATACAGGGCATTTAAAGGTTAATAGGGACAAACTGTACTTATATACTCCTAATACAGGGCATTTAAAGGTTAATAGGGACAAACTGTACTTATATACTCCTAATACAGGGCATTTAAAGGTTAATAGGGACAAACTGTACTTATATACTCCTAATACAGGGCATTTAAAGGTTAATAGGGACAAATTGTACTTATATACTCCTAATTCAGGGCCTTGATAATGTTCATTCCATACTTGTTTCTCACCTTATTCTTCATCAGAGTTGCAATATGCGTCGTTTTCCCACCTGTAAAAGATATCATGGAAAGACCATTAGCACACGCACATGTTTTTCCAACTTCAATTACTTGTAAAAAAAACTAAATAAAAATTGTTGATGGCCATAAAGTAACACGTTTGTTAATAAAATATTCCTGAACAAGAGTGTTTACAAGAAATTCTGTCATTTTATGTATTTCTCCTTTGCAAGACATTTAAAAGTGACAAGTCAATATTTTCTCATCTTTCTCATTTCCGACCCATATTTTTTGTAAACAACGGATTTTTCCCTCTCGTGCTTATGACGATTTCTGCTGGAAGATACATCATTTACAATTAAAAGGGGCACACAATAGGATTCCTGAGCCTTCGTTGTTTATTATAGGGTACCGTACTTTTGGGATCGTCAATTTTTTCCCATTTTTCTGAAGCAATAAAATTTTTGAATCGATTTTCCCAGTTCCAAAAAATGATTTATCAAAAAGTACGGTACCTGGTAATATTTTGAATAATTTTTTCTTTCCATTTTTAAAGGTTTCAAAGTGATACAACCAAGCACCTCCAGCAGAAAGTCCACCAAAGATTGTTGCTACTTTCGGATTGACCCACCTTTGTATCATGCGAAGGTTCTTGGGTACTAATTTTAACTGGGAAAGACCGTTTGATGTCTTCGGGTTGTGACTGCATTACAAGATAAATTATCAAGGCACACGCAGTTTGGATACATTTTGTCTGTTGAATATAAAATATTTCAGTAAATAATTCATGACTGATACCTTTTAAAGATATATTTTTAAGAATTAAATGCAAAAGACCAGAAGGTGAAACTGGAGTCGTTTTTGATCAGTCAGCTTCCAAGTGCTTTCTCAATTTCAGGAGACCAGCTAAACATGACTACAAATTAACATGTCACAATAAAAGTAAATAATTTCAAAAATTTAATTCCATACACTTTTACACCACTGGTACCGAATTCATTTTTAATCTGGTCCCACACATGTTTACATGAAGTTCAACAACCAGTCAGTATCAAGAAAACTTGTGATGGAATCACAATGTACTGGTCAAAATTACAGAAAAGACTGCATAAAATTAGGCTAAAATCTTCTAACCTGCTTGCAAGTTGTAACAACAACCATAGATTTGGGTTCGGTGGGTGTGCTTGATGCCAGCCCGCCCCCACCCTTTGCAACCAACTTGGAACCAGACGTGTAGGGGTTGAGTGAGTGTATTTGCAGCCCCCCACCCACCCCACCCCTTTCAGAAAATTTTTACCCTACTTAAACTACATGTACTTACAAATGCAAACAGTGGTATGGAGTTGGGTATTTGATGCCCCCCACCCAAATCCCATCACAGATTCCTGAGTATGGAAGTTCAGAAACTTGCAAGTGATAAGAATTTACCGTAAATTGGAAATTTTCAAACACAAAAAGAAAAGATGCAGTCAGAAATTCATACTTCCAGGACCATGAAAAAATATTTGAAAGGGGTAATAGCATGCACCTAGCTTTTCAACCAGTGATTATTGTAATTACTGAGGGCACTGTTAGAAAACCTCTGGGTGGATGGGGGGGGGGGGGGTGGGGGGGGTGGGGGTATAATATAATGAGTAAATTGGAATTTCACGTGACCATAAAAAATAAGGGGTAGTGGCAGGTAACTAGACTTTTGGTGAATTTGGTGCATAGTAATTACTGTGAACACTAGTTAGAAAATATTGGCTGTGGAGAGGGGGATAGGGGTGGGGGAATTTCCAGGACCATAACAAATATATTTGAAAAGAATGTCAGGATGGGCAACAGGACTTTCGTCAAACTGTAATTATTATTGTCTCAAGTTGAAAATCCCAGGTCTGTGGTGAGGCTGTTTTTTTTTTAATGGCCTCAATCTAAATCCTAACCAGGTACTTGGGTGAAATCACAGGGCAGCAGTCTGAATTTATTCATTTTTTGCAGGATACTATTCTTCAAGAAAGTGTAAAAACTTGTAAATATACAGCTCTTAGATCACTTGCACCCTCTGGGGCTTTACACTGTAACTTTTCTTGTTTCCTGAGTTCTGTTCTCATGAAGTGTGCAAAAGTGTTGAAAACATTTTGTGATTTAATGGTTTTCCACTCTCTCCAGGCTGTATCTCTTCTCCAACTTCATGCTTCTCCAATTCCCTGTTGGTTAAAGTCTCAAAACTTGAACATGGCCTCAGCTTGTCCTAATTTTTAGGATTTCTATTGGCATGACACTATTGTTATAGTTCATAGCACAGGTGGGTAACAGCAAAATTGGTGGTGTTGGCAGGTGGAGGGGGGGGGGGGGGGCGCTGAAAAATGTGGTGACTGGTGAGAGTGATCATCATCCCATATTCTAATTCTATATGAATTTTCATTCATTAACCAATGTCCTCCTGTTTCTTATGTCAACTTTACTGAGCATCCTGTGATCCAAATAATAGTATGATAAGGACTAAGGTTGAATGAAAAAAAAGGTATTTGGTACTCAGGGATAGCTGCATTGCTCCTTTTTAGGGTAGTCAATAAAAAACGTTTCTTCATTCTCCGCATCCATCATAAATGCTGTTCCAGTGAAATGAATTCATTGAACAGATCGAGCTGTCCTGGTTATGAAATGAATTCAGTAAACAGATTCAAGTTATCCCGGATAAGGGACAAAATAATGGGAATATCCTTTTTATTTTTATAACACAGATGAGCGTCGCCATTGTGGTTGTACTCGATTTCAGTTTCAGACAATACATGATAGACACTCTAACTGTACTCGTTTGTTTCCGAAAATTCACGAGGGATAAAGCTTCCGGGACGTTTTGTCCCAAAATCAAAGCCAGGACATTTCATCCCTAATAATGGGATGATTCATCCCAACGTAAATTCTGTATGTAGCATAATTTTTATATCAGCCCTCTGTTGTTTAGTGTGGGACGCAATGCCCTGGACGAATCGTCCCACTTGGAAAATCGACTTGGGACGAATTATCCCGGGACGAGCTGTTTTTTGATGTTATTTATTGTGTATTGTCCAGAACCGAAATCTTGTATACCCATGATGGTGACTCTCATCGATATAGCATTCACAAAAATTTCAAAATCCATTTGTTTGGCTTCTTGGACCGTTATTGCTATCCCGATCTACTTTATCATAGAAATGTTAAAAAATAAAGTAAAAGCTGATAACAGGTCGTCCATTATTCTGTGTGAATTTTGCTAATTTTTGTAGTTTCATATGTCCTTTCTTACTGTTTTGCCTGACCATTTGTGGAGTTACATGTCCTTCAAGTTTTGCTAATCAACTGAGGCTTCAAATTGAAATATGAAGCACCTTGGTATAGTAACACTGGGTTCAAAATAAAAAACCTGCCTCCCTCGTGGTGAAAATTGAGGAAAGAAAATAAAAATAAAAAACCTGCCTCCCTCGTGGTAAAAATTGAGGAAAGAAAATAAAAATAAAAAACCTGCCTCCCTCGTGGTGAAAATTGAGGAAAGAAAATAAAAATAAAAAACTGCCTCCCTCCTCCATTTTGAAAAACAAATTCCCGAGAACCAAAAACTATTTTTTTATTTGGCCTAATAGTACAGGGTGGAAACATTGGTGAAATGACTATGGGTTGGAATAATAGTTCAGGGTGGAATATTATTGTCTGATACTGAAGTTTCAAACTGACTATATAATATTTCAAAGTGCCATATCTTGGGTAAATAACCCCAATATTCTAAAATGAAACACCCCCAACTATCTACAGCTATGGAAAAATGTCAAGAATTTAGTCCAAAGGAGTAGGAATCGAGTACTTTTATCCCAAATGATGCTACATTTCATTCTTCTGTTGTCTTTTTCACTCAAAGATTTATTGTCAACCCCAGTCAGGAGCCTCTTTTGGATTTTGTACTGCTGATCAAAGTTATAAAACTTTCTCATACAATGAGTGTTACACATTTCGAGCAGCACACTACTCTTGTACACATGGACAGTCCAGCTAGCTGAAAGAAAGATGGCCAGCTTTGAGAGTGGCCTTTTGGTAGTATGACCTTACTGGGGTTGCAGGTCACTAAGGCATGGCTGCTGCTCAGCGGAGGGTAGTTTATGAACTTTTATTAATGGTCCATCAAATATTTACATCATAATTGGCTGCATTAACATAAACATGGTAAAGTACATTCTTGGATCAGCCTATGTCTACTTTGGTATAACATGGTATAACTAATAACTGGTGCTGCTAAAAATGGCTGTCTGCTAACTGATTGACTGGCAACATATTCAATTCTCTAACTTAACAATAAAGAAACTTGAAAACTGTGTGACTTGATAACTTATTTGTTGACTCCTTGACTGCCCTACACTTTCTTCACTGCCGAGCTTGCCAAATATCTTTTTTGTATCAAAAAGGTTTCATCATCTATCTGCAGGTGACAGGCAATGTATGCTCCACCTATAATCCCACCCAGCTCTCTTTGAATGGCCTACACTGACAGTTCTACCCAGTTACCCTGGACAGGAAAACAGCCATCTTGTGAATTTGTTATGGTCAATTTAAATGACAGACCTTAGATAAAGAAAAGCTGTTGTCTTTTACTTGAAAGATTTCAGTTGATGATAGGGTGTCTCATTACACAATTTTACAGGAAATGAAACACCTAATCCTAGCAGGGTAGATTTCCAATGTTTTATAAATTGTTTTAAGAGATATTTACCATACAAATAGCCTGGGGGGAAGCAGGTGGGCTCAACATTAGGAACATCTTAAAATTATACAGCTACAAGGAAAAGAGTGTGCCAAGCAACAGAAAATAAATGATATTATTTTCTCCAACTGGACACACTGAATTTTTTGTAACTGGTTATAATAGTCTTAGTCACAAGCATTCAACATTCTTTTCCCCACCATGCTTCCTGTGTTACGGGTAAAAATAGAAGAAAGAAAAGCTGAAGGTTTAAGCAATGAATAATAGTAAAAAATGAAACTGAAATGAATAAATATGCATATTTATTAAATAATTATTTTAATTTGGCCTTTCCTAAATAAAGACATTTGAAATTTCCGGAAAAAAAAAAAATTAAAGGAAAAGACATTTGTTTCTTTCTTTCTTTTTTCCAACACTTTACAAGAGTGGAATTCTCGAGAATGCTCTTACAGATTTTGTTACAACATGGCAAGGTCATAGACTGCCAAAACCCATCTAACTGGCCAATTTTCATAAATCGGTTTTGCCATTAACCAACTTACCAGTGTTTTACTTTTTTCACTTTTAACTTCTGGAGCGATTATTTAAGGTTTAAAGGTAGTGTCATGATGCCTAGGCGACATTGTTGAAGAAGCAACTTTAATTCTGCCACATCTCTCAAGCCCTTGGACTCAGTTACAACTTTTAAGAGGGACTATTCTAGAGGGGGTCGGTCTGTCAGTGCCCATTCTCACTTCGTTCAAAAAGCACCGGTTCTCTCATCAAAACGCTATATCTTCGACAATTCTTGGCATATTTCCAAGAAATTTTCACTCACAAATGGTTACTGCATCATTTCACATTAAGAAGGACACCAATTTCACATTTTGTGAGGTCGAATATAAAAAGAGTGTATGTGCATGGGGTTCCCATGGGGCACATGCTGCATTTCTGGACTTTCAAATGATATGACTGAGTTCAGCAAAGCTTCAAGAGCAAATGCTGAAAATGTGGAGTTGCTGCTCCGAAAATATTGGTCACAATCTAGTGCACATGGACGGTACTGTATTCCAAGTGTGAAGATATGCACAAGCTGAATGAAAGTCGCATTGGATGAGTTAACAAGTGACTGGGTATGGTAAAAGGTGTAGACAGTACTAGACACCTTCATTCTCGATGTGTGTATTTGTGGGTGGGTGTAGACAGTACTAGACACCTTCCTCTCAATGTGTGTGTGTGTATTTGTGGGTGGGTGTAGACAGTACTAGACACCTTCCTCTCGATGTGTGTGTGTATTTGTGGGTGGGTGTAGACAATACTAGACACCTTCCTCTAGATGTGTGTGTGTATTTGTGGGTGGGTGTAGACAGTACTAGACACCTTCACTCTCGATGTGTGTGTGTATTTGTGGGTGGGTGTAGACAGTACTAGACACCTTCCTCTCGATGTGTGTGTGGTTATTTGTGGGTGGGTGTAGACAGTACTAGACACCTTCCTCTAGATGTGTGTGTGTATTTGTGGGTGGGTGTAGACAATACTAGACACCTTCCTCTAGATGTGTATGTGTATTTGTGGGTGGGTGTAGACAGTACTAGACACCTTCACTCTCGATGTGTGTGTGTATTTGTGGGTGGGTGTAGACAGTACTAGACACCTTCCTCTAGATGTGTGTGTGTATTTGTGGGTGGGTGTAGACAGTACTAGACACCTTCACTCTCGATGTGTGTGTGTATTTGTGGGTGGGTGTAGACAGTACTAGACACCTTCCTCTAGATGTGTGTGTGTATTTGTGGGTGGGTGTAGACAATACTAGACACCTTCCTCTAGATGTGTGTGTGTATTTGTGGGTGGGTGTAGACAGTACTAGACACCTTCACTCTCGATGTGTGTGTGTATTTGTGGGTGGGTGTAGACAGTACTAGACACCTTCCTCTAGATGTGTGTGCATTTGTGGGTGGGTGTAGACAGTACTAGACACCTTCACTCTCGATGTGTGTGTGTATTTGTGGGTGGGTGTAGACAGTACTAGACACCTTCCTCTCGATGTGTGTGTGTATTTGTGGGTGGGTGTAGACAGTACTAGACACCTTCCTCTCGATGTGTGTGTGTATTTGTGGGTGGGTGTAGACAGTACTAGACACCTTCCTCTAGATGTGTGTGTGTATTTGTGGGTGGGTGTAGACAGTACTAGACACCTTCCTCTCGATGTGTGTGTGTATTTGTGGGTGGGTGTAGACAGTACTAGACACCTTCCTCTAGATGTGTGTGTGTATTTGTGGGTGGGTGTAGACAGTACTAGACACCTTCCTCTCGATGTGTGTGTGTATTTGTGGGTGGGTGTAGACAGTACTAGACACCTTCCTCTCAATGTGTGTGTGTATTTGTGGGTGGGTGGGTGGGTGGGTGTAGACAGTACTAGACACCTTCCTCTCAATGTGTGTGTGTATTTGTGGGTGGGTATAGACAGTACTAGACACCTTCCTCTAGAGGTGTGTGTGTGTGTATTTGTGTTTGAGGTTAAAAAATCGCACTGGCACAGACATTTCATACTGAAACGTTTTTTTCTTTTAATATGCTGCCGAAAAATTGTTTTCATTTACTGAACCCTGATGGGTTTCAAACATGACAAAAAAGTACATAAAATTGATTTAAACTAAGTGATGAGCTTAGGAACTGGTTAAACTGACTGGCAATAATTGATGTTATTCACTGATGGGCTCTAATTTAGTCCTTACAAGGATGTTACGCAAGCTTTTGTTTTTCTTATAGGCGATGACAGGTCGAAGATTCAAAGGTTCATTTAATTTAGCATTGGTAAAATTGAATTCATCTTTTAATATTTTTGCTATTTCGATATTCATTCTGTTGTACGTTAAAGTGAAAGGAATGATGGACCTCCTTTCGCATTCGCCCTCTGATATGTTCATACCAAATGGCCAGAGGGTTTGAAGCGTATTGATCCAAAAAGCTTCACGTTTTTTTCTAAATTCATCCGTTTCTTCTAATGTGTCTTTAATTGGTGGTTGTTTAATTGGGTGGATTTCGAAATCGTCCAACGAATGGCCAGGAAGGTTAAAATGTTGTGCTACTGGGGCATCAGCATTATGTTTTATATCCTGTTTGTGTCTAGTAGCACGTTCTCGGTTTGGATTTTGACTTTGACCAACATACTGTTTCCGACATCGCTTACAAGTGATAAGGTAAATAATGTTTGGTGAATCACAATGGAGGGGGTTACGGATCTGATAATGATTTTTCGTTTGTTCGGAGGAAAATTCCTCTTTCTGATCAGGCATAAATGTATGCAGTCTACAACGAGGCTTTTTGCAATTAAATACCGCGCCACTACTATTTTGCAACGGTCTGTTGTGTTCAATCTTCAGTGGTTCGAAATCGGTAGTTTCAGCTGGACTTTCGAGCTTTTTCAGGGTTTGGGATTTCAGGCTATGCAAAAGGCGCAGCGAGTACCCTCTCGATCTGAGGGCGCCAAATAGAGTAGAACAAGCCTCATTGAAATTTACCTTATCACTTGAATTGCGGTGGAAACGAATGAGTTGTGATTTGATGATACCTTTAAATGTATGTTGAGGATGAAATGATTTTGTGTGCAACAATTGATGTGAATCAGTTGGTTTAAACAATACTTTATAATCTAAATGACCGGACGCCTGAAATTGCTTGCCTTTATACACGGTCACATCGAGAAAATCAACAGAATTTTCACTGATAGTAGCTTTCAATTTAATATTTGGATCGTGATTGTTCAAAATTTCTAAAAATTCATCAAAATCTTCTTTTGAATGTTCCCAAATAATAAAAATATCATCTAAATATCTGAGATATACGAGAGGATGCTTTGCACATTTGCTTAAGGCATTTTCCTCCCATTCCGCTACATAAATGCTTGCAAAATTAGGACTGAATCTTTTACCCATAGGAGACCCATTATTTGTAGAAAATATTCTCCATTGAATTGAAAGTCATTACCTTTTAAGCACAGCTCTAAAAGATCCAAAATGTGTTCATCCGGGCGTTTCGCATCCGGATATTTTTCAAATGCATTTTTAACTGATTTGACACCTTTATCAATATCAATGTTCGTATACATACTGTCGATATCCAAAGTAGCCAGAATTGCATTTTTCGATATTTTCAATTTCGAAATTTTTGACAGGAAATCCTGTGTATTTTTTAGATAGCTCAGATGTCTATTTGCTATAGGTTTCAGATGATAATCAATTAATTCCGAGATCGCATAAGATTCCGAATTACAATCTGATACAATTGGCCTCCCGGGTGGAGTTAAGTTATCCGTCCATGAAGAACGGTCCTTGTGGATCTTTGGTAGGATATAAAATTGTCTTGTTTGAGCACTGAGCTTAGCTGTTAAATATTTCAATTGTTTTTTGGTAATGTGACCTTCGTCGAGGAGAAATTTTAAGATCTTATTGAATTTTTCGATATTACTAGGCCAAATAAGTGAATCTATTTTCTTATAATGTTTAGTATTGCTGAGTTGTCTCATGGCTTCCTTTATATAATTATCCCGAGATAGAACAACTACCGACCCACCTTTGTCGGCTGGTTTAATTACTAATTTCTTATTTTTTCGAAGTTTCGTGAGGGCTCTCTGTTCACCAGCTGTTAAATTGTCTTTATCGGAGAGTATGTTCATGCTGAACACCTTTTGGATGATTCGTTTGCTAGCCTCAATAATTTCGGGATCTACTTCACTATCTGGAGGTGACCAACCAGATGATTCTGTAAAAGGAAGTTTCTGCCCGCTGGAGTTTCTAAAGCGGTCTGCTAATTTCATTTGCCTAAGAAAATTACAGTTGTATGATGGTAAATTTGTTTGGTTATCAGTTTTAGGCTTTGGTGCTGGTACAAAAGTTAAACCGCGATCTAAAAGAGACTTCTCTTGGATTGTTAGGTCATTGGTGCCAGACAGGTTAACCACATTAGTTCCTAATCCCACATCTGTTAGGCGGCTGTTACCTTTGCCTTTACTTAGTTTAAATTTAGGTGGTTCAACCAGTGATCGTACATAATATTGGCGGTTCTCGTGGTCCAATGGATTAAATCCTGAGCAACATCAAACTTCGCGTCCTCAATTTTAGGTATAACGTTAACGTCCTTCACTTTCCGAATGGTTTCGTTGATGATGCTCAGGGTTCTCCTCTCAGCCTGAGGGAGTTTTTGCGAGAAGTTTAGTTCAGCGAAATAAATTTTTGCTGATCTAAACTTGACCCTGATATCGCTAAGCATATTCCGCAACTGCTTAACTACGAGATCAGAATTATCGTTTCGAGAATTCACGCCAATATTTAATAATATTTTTTGGGGACTGGACTGGCCCCTGTGCCCTTTAAACATAGAGCGCAGATGATTGAATTTGGCGCCGGGGTAACACTCCACCTGGATGTCCGGATGGGGATTTCGATCAATGTGTCCTAAATTTGAACTTCCAATCATAAGGATGTTTTTACAAACATCGGGGAGGCGCCAATTCCTTTTGTCAAAATTAACTCCGCTTTTATGCCGAAACTGGGAGAATTTAGAATCAAATGAGCGGCCCGAGTTGCGGCTCGGTGATTTGACTTTCTCTGAGTACGATATACCTGGTTGAACTACACTAGAGGCAGGAGAAGGGGGAGAGGAAACAGAAGCAGGAGAGGAAGCAGAAGCAGGAGAAGAAACAGAAGGAGGAGAAGGAGTTCTAGTGAGAGCACTAGGAGCACCAGAGAAGAAAGGCTGAGGAGGAGTATGAGGTAGAGGAACAAGACGAGGCGAGACAGCATTACTCAATTTGCGAGCATCTTCAGTCACAATATGGACCGGAGATGTTTGCAAATTGAGGCGCTTACTCTGAGAGAAAGAAGAAGTAGAAGGAAAAGAAGAGGGAGAAGTGCTTTGCCTTGATCTTTTATTTTGCTTTTCGCGTTGGGGTAGAGGGACAACACGGGCCGGAGTTTGCTTGCTCCCTCCCGTATTGTTCCTTACTCCAGACGCTGGGTGAAGTTCCGAAATGTAAGACTCATAGGCCGAAATCGTCTTATCTGTCAACTTATTTTTAAAGTTCTTTTTAGCCCAGATCAAGGCACGCGCCGAAGCGCTGTTGAAGTCTATTTTTTTGAGTCCAGGAGGTGGTCGCATAGCCAAAGTTATCTTAGACTTCAACTGGTTTAAATTTATCTTGTAATGCTCAACTAAAGCATTTAACGTTGGTTGGCCCATCCCACACTAATCTGTCGAAAAACAGAAAAAATGTGTGAGGTGGGAAGAGCCGGCTTTAGAAAGCCACCTAACTCATCTACTTTCTTCTCCAGCTGTTTCGGGAAATCCCGATTTGCCAAATGGTGCTCTAATAGCCCAATGTGGTGCAAACATTGAAGCACCTGAAACAAAGCCTTAACCAGCCTAGAATAAGCCTGGAACGATTGTTCCTGGCCAGTTCCGGACTGGGCAACTCTCTGCCTCTGATGCCTCTGCCCTTTTCTTGCCATTGTTAAAGAAAGTAGCTGAATTAAGTATAAATAAAATATAAAAGTGATGAAATAAATAAAATTGGAAAATTAGATATTACCTATTAAAGAAGATACCTGGATTGGTTGCAGTCTTCAGCAAAGGTAGAAAATAATCCGTCTGTCTCGACGCGTTTCGCTTGGTTTGGCTTTTTCAAAGAGACTTTGAGGAAAATGATTCCAACTTTGGGAGGGCATGCATGGTATATATCTATATGTGGGCTGGGGGTGTTTTTCACAGCTCAGTACATAATTAAACTCGGTAACAAGCTGACAGATGTCACTCATCTAATTAATTCTTTTCAATCTGAGATGTTCCAAGTTTGTTTTTCACAACTCAGTTTGTGTCGTCCAAACAAATCAGATGAAGCCCTATTGATTGGCTTCCATTGAATTTTAATCAGTCAGTGAATGGTTTGCTTTACTGACCCCATGAAGCCCTATTGGTTGGCTTTGATTTAAGTAAAACCAATCGGGAGCGGTTTGCTTTACTGGCTTCAGAAGTATGTGAAAATAACATGAAAAAATGGTTTGATAAAATATATTGAGACTAAAGAAATAAATGAAAAAATAACGCCAAAGATCATGATGCCTCACGAATGTTATCAGTTGGAATGAATATCCCCCGACAGAGGTTTATGACGGAAAATATTTTACACCACGTAGAAATTGTGTGTTTTACCTTCTGAACCTCTACATTGTGTGAAAGGTATGAAAAATTAAAAATAAACATAATAATTTAAATAAATGAATCAACCAAATAAATAAATAAATAAATAAATAAATAAATAAGTAAAAATTAATAAAAAATTAAAAATAATCAATATATAAATAAATAAATAATAATTTTATTTAGGAAATACATACACATGATTGAAATTAGAACCTATTTTGTTTTTGGGCATATATGAACTCTGGCACTCACCTGTGTGTGTTTGAGGTTAAAAAATCGCACTGGCACAGACATTTCATACTGAAACGTTTTTTTCTTTTAATATGCCGCCGAAAAATTGTTTTCATTTACTGAACCCTGATGGGTTTCAAACATGACAAAAAAGTACATAAAATTGATTTAAACTAAGTGATGAGCTTAGGAACTGGTTAAACTGACTGGCAATAATTGATGTTATTCACTGATGGGCTCTAATTTAGTCCTTACAAGGATGTTACGCAAGCTTTTGTTTTTCTTATAGGCGATGACAGGTCGAAGATTCAAAGGTTCATTTAATTTAGCATTGGTAAAATTGAATTCATCTTTTAATATTTTTGCTATTTCGATATTCATTCTGTTGTACGTTAAAGCGAAAGGAATGATGGACCTCCTTTCGCATTCGCCCTCTGATATGTTCATACCAAATGGCCAGAGGGTTTGAAGCGTATTGATCCAAAAAGCTTCACGTTTTTTTCTAAATTCATCCGTTTCTTCTAATGTGTCTTTAATTGGTGGTTGTTCAATTGGGTGGATTTCGAAATCGTCCAACGAATGGCCAGGAAGGTTAAAATGTTGTGCTACTGGGGCATCAGCATTATGTTTTATATCCTGTTTGTGTCTAGTAGCACGTTCTCGGTTTGGATTTTGACTTTGACCAACATACTGTTTCCGACATCGCTTACAAGTGATAAGGTAAATAATGTTTGGTGAATCACAATGGAGAGGGTTACGGATCTGATAATGATTTTTCGTTTGTTCGGAGGAAAATTCCTCTTTCTGATCAGGCATAAATGTATGCAGTCTACAACAAGGCTTTTTGCAATTAAATACCGCGCCACTACTATTTTGCAACGGTCTGTTGTGTTCAATCTTCAGTGGTTCGAAATCGGTAGTTTCAGCTGGACTTTCGAGCTTTTTCAGGGTTTGGGATTTCAGGCTACGCAAAAGGCGCAGCGAGTACCCTCTCGATCTGAGGGCGCCAAATAGAGTAGAACAAGCCTCATTGAAATTTACCTTATCACTTGAATTGCGGTGGAAACGAATGAGTTGTGATTTGATGATACCTTTAAATGTATGTTGAGGATGAAATGATTTTGTGTGCAACAATTGATGTGAATCAGTTGGTTTAAAATATACTTTATAATCTAAATGACCGGACGCCTGAAATTGCTTGCCTTTATACACGGTCACATCGAGAAAATCAACAGAATTTTCACTGATAGTAGCTTTCAATTTAATATTTGGATCGTGATTGTTCAAAATTTCTAAAAATTCATCAAAATCAAAAAATACTGTGGGTGTAGACAGTACTAGACACCTTCCTCTAGATGTGTGTGTGTGTATTTGTGGGTGGGTGTAGACAGTACTAGACACCTTCCTCTCAATGTGTGTGTGTATTTGTGGGTGGGTGTAGACAGTACTAGACACCTTCCTCTCAATGTGTGTGTGTATTTGTGGGTGGGTATAGACAGTACTAGACACCTTCCTCTAGATGTGTGTGTGTGTGTGTATTTGTGGGTGGGTGTAGACAGTACTAGACACCTTCACTCTAGATGTGTGTGTGTATTTGTGGGTGGGTGTAGACAGTACTAGACACCTTCCTCTAGATGTGTGTGTGTATTTGTGGGTGGGTATAGACAGTACTAGACACCTTCCTCTAGATGTGTGTGTGTGTATTTGTGGGTGGGTGTAGACAGTACTAGACACCTTCCTCTCAATGTGTGTGTGTATTTGTGGGTGGGTGTAGACAGTACTAGACACCTTCCTCTAGATGTGTGTGTGTATTTGTGGGTGGGTGTAGACAGTACTAGACACCTTCACTCTAGATGTGTGTGTGTATTTGTGGGTGGGTGTAGTTGTGGGTGGGTGTAGTTGTGGGTGGGTGTAGTTGTGGGTGGGTGTAGTTGGCTGTGCTCTTTTGAATGGCTTATACATAATTATCCTACAATTTCTGTTTCTCTAGATAGTTAAGATTACACACTGTGTTGTTGGATGAAGCATACTTGGCCATATTATTCAGTTTACATTGTGTGTGTAACCTTATTGTTATTATAATGTTTCATCGTCATGCTCTATTGAATGGCTTATACATAATTACCCTGCAATTTCGGTTTCTCTAGATAGTTAAGATTGGTCCTCCTAAACACTGGAATTACCCAGAATTACCTATTTCATATCGTATGTTTCACTCTTGGTCCAAGGCCTGTTAATCATTCCTGGAGGGCCGCTAATAAACCATAATGCCCTCTAAAGTAATGTTATTTCTATCATTACCACTTTCATACAACAGGTCCTACATTGTATTTTATTTTGGAAATACGTTATTGTCAGGTGTTAAGATGTATTATTGTATCTGTATGTATATTTAAATACTGGTTGCATATTTTTAGAAAATTCTCTCTATACAAATATTACAAATACATACAAATATTAAATTAAAAGTATATACTTTTTGATATATGGTTGTTTTTCCTCAGTAACAGTTACCCACACTCGAGATCTTCTGAGCACGCACTTCCAGCCTAGTCCAAACATTGACTCTTAGGTGGCAGTTTAATTGTGGATAAAGAATCAGCCCTTATTGATTATACAGGCTGCATGCAAATGCAAGGGATGAGAGGGATGCGATAAAGACAAGATTTTCGATTTTTTTTCTGTCTTTGATTTTCATTCATCGCATCGCTCACAGTACTCATGTTGCATACAGTATTCATAACACTCAATTCTGTTTTGTGTACTGTCACTCCTAAGGATAGGCATGCATTCCTGTTCCATGTCCTGTTTCTGAGAACAGTATGCCCTGGTGATCAGACAATTATTCTGCCACATAATTTCACGCTGTAGGCAATGCCAGCCATGCGAGGAGTGTGATAAACACATGATTTTCTGTCTTTGGTTATTATTTATGGCATCGCTCATACCACTCACGTTGCATTCAGTATGCATAACACTCTATTCCGTTTTGTGTGCCGTCACCTCTAGGAATAGGCATGCTTTCCAGTTCCATGTCCTGTACCTGGGAATAGTACGACCAGATGGTCAGACAATTATTCTGCCAGAGACAAAATGGCCAACTACTGTCAAGCCCTAGCCCCCCCCCACCTTTTTTTGTAGAGGCTCTAGTGTACCCATAATTAGACCCATAATACCAATCTCATGATAAAAATTGCCTTAAAGTACTTTGAGTAATTCTGGGTAATTCCAGTGTTTAGGAGGACCTGTTAAGATTACACTCTGTGTTGTTGGACGGACGCATACTTGGCCGTATTATTCAGTTTACATTGTTTGTGTAACTGTATAGTAATTGTTATGGTTTATCGTCAAGTGTAGAGTTATTAATCCTTTGAATTTATAACCTGTCAGTACAGGGATATGATGGTTTTCTGTAACAAGCATTGCTTGAAAGCAGAATAACTGGGCATTGTAGGACCTTGTGGTGATTAGTTTTTGGCTGGCGGTAACTCTGTCATGAACCTTCTGAAACCATTTTGTGCTCTGTAATGTCTCATGACAAACAAGGTCCCATCGTCCCACTAACTACTTCAGTATGAAACACAAAAATTTTGGCCACGTAGTATAGTAATGGATGAATTGCACTGATTTTGCAAATTCTCCATTTTCATTGCAGTGTCTCAGTTTGTGGCCCTTCAAAGTTCTCCAAGCAATGTTCAGGGCATTTTTTGCTTGAATCAAGAAAGGAATGAGAGTGTAAACTTGTTATGATCTGTCGGCAGTCATAATCACACCCCTCTAGTACTGTATCGGTACTGTATTGTAGGTGATTGATACAAGTGTTTATTAAGTTTACACTCTGTGTAAACTTATTTATTTTTTCCTAAAATATCTAAATATCTAAAATATCGCCTTTTCTCCACATTTACACTGTCCGATATATTTATTTCTGCAGGTAATTTTGAAAGCTTGAACTCCAAATCGGTTTCAAATTCACAGTTGAAGTCCAATACAAATTTAGGGTTACAATGAACTAAATGAGCGATTTTTACTCATAAAATATTTAGGGTTGGCATAGTTGTTTTTTCTCCATTAACCCTTTACCCAATGAATTGGCCGCATCCACCCACGTAATATGCAAATTCAGCAGTTGAAAAAATATTATTTTTTAAAAAATTTCAACAAAACCATATCATGTGACCCCTCGTTGGAACGAGCTCAACGATATGGGTCACATGATATGGTTTTGTTGAAATTTTTTGAAAAATTTGAAAAAATGATATTTAAAATACTCAATTTTGATATCGTCTGCATTGGGTAAAGGGTTAAAATAAGTTTTGAAGGATTTCAAGAGATTTTATGCATACGTTGGGATGGATTTTTCATTTAACGTTGCGTTAACCCTTCAACCAGGGCAATATCGGTATGCACATCTACATGTTCAAAGATAAGATGGGTGGGGGTGGGGGGCTAAAATTTTGTACAATTCCTTCAAATGGCTTAATGTTTTTGTACGCGAGGAAAAGCCTGTGATTCTACAGAATCACTTGTCTAGTTTGGCTTTTCCATTTGTAATTCTTCTCACAAAAAATATTTGCTTTTTTTTGTAGAGGCTCCAGTGTTGTTTTTTTTTGTTTTTGGGTTTTTTTTCTTCCAACACTTTAGAGGAGACGATTTCTCGAAAGCTCTCTTACAGATTTTTCTGAAAATTTGGTGTCACAGACAAACATAAGTTGTAGTTCTGTTAAGCTTTTCATCTTCGACTAAGCACCCTGAATGCCCAAAATGCCCCAAAAATGCCTGAACTTTCATTGACCAATCTCTCCTGGCTCGAATGGGCTAATGACCTGGAATTTTCACAGATGTGTCATTACCATAAATGCAAAAAAAATTTCAATTTTAACCACAATGTGTCCAAAATGGATGCCAAACATGAAAAAAAAACGCTCAAATTTTCATTGACCAAGATCTCCTGGTCTGAATGGCCTAATGACCTGAAATTTTCAGATTCGTCATAAATACACTTTTTTATTTTTATAAGATAGGGTAACAAAAGTTTACCAAAATTATTTTTTCTGCCAAAATTATTCAAAACATCAAAAATAGGCCTGAAAATCGGACATTTTGGCATACAATCTTGGCACTGTGAATTAGAAGAACACCAATAATGGACTGATTAATAGGAATGTATCATTTTCATAAATGCAAAAAAAAAAATTTCAATTTTATCCACAATGAGTCCAAAATGGGCACCAAGCAGATCCTAGATCTCATAATTGACAAATGATGTGTTAACATATGTTATATCTCTATACTCTGTGATCTTAGTGAAATGACATATATCCAAAGATGCTGGGCGAGCTCCTGTCAGACTCTCAATGTACTAACTCCACACAAGCAGGGTTAGAATTGGTTGAAGACAGGCGCACCACTGACGTGCAGTACCCCTTAGTACACAGTGCCACCATGCCCCACGTAGGCAATCAGAATTAAGTGCCTTGCCCACGGACACAATGCAGGTGCTGTAGGTGAGATTTGATTCCTCCCTCCAAAATTCAGTCATGCCCTGCCCCCCCCCCCCCAGCCCCCCTCCCCCACATGAACCCATATAGGGAACATGAGGAAAAAAATTTAAAATAAGGAAAATGGAAATCTTGCGATGGGACTGGGGAGGGAGAGGGGGGTCAAGACAACATTAGAGCTGGGTGGGGTCAAGATGACACAACAGAAGCAGTGGCAAGGGAACGAGGTGGTTAGAAGGTATTTAACCCTACCCCCCTCCTCCCCCCTCCCCCCCCCCCCTCCCAAATTAGGCCTGACATTCTGAGGCTGACTATCGTACCCGAGCACTATTGCCAGACTTGAATCTACACCTGACAAGCGACCATTGTTGGTAACACCGACACTTCATCCTTGTGCAACAGTCAAGATCGTACAATATGCACTGTTATTTATTTATATATTTATGTTTTAAGGTCACATATTTATGCACAATGGCTAATCATGACCGTGACAGTTTTACAGGTGGAGGAAGCCGGAGTACCCGGAGAGAACCACCGAGCAACGACGAGCAGCTGTCAGCTCCCCAACATCGTAACTCCGCACTGCAACACAGGCAGGGTTAGATTGATTGAAGACATGCGTACCATCGACGTGCAGTACGCCTTAGTACACAGCGTCATCGTGCCCCCACGCGGGCAATGGGGATGAAGTGTCTTGCCCAAGGACACAACGCGGTTGCCGCAAGTGGGATTCGAACCGAGGACCTCTCGGCTTGCAGCCTGCACCTCTACCTACTGAGCCACCACGCTCCCACAATATGCACTGTACCAACCAACGGCACTGGTGATGTTTAATAATAATGATATTCCAGGTTTAGGGAAATAAGAAAATAAAGTCTTTCGTTAAGCTCTCTAGGAGACATTTAAGCTGGAACTCTAAACCAGCCCAGTGTAGCTCTAGGCAGAGCTGAGCATGCACTCTTTCACTTTAGAAAGTTAACCACCTTTTTCTCTTCATAAGAAAGTTCTTTGTCATAAAGACAGCATGCTAGTTTTGATCTGTTGAGTGTTCTTATAAAAGACAATCTTAATGTACCTGATGGAATTTCATACAGCAATGGTGTTCAAAGGTGTGAATTGTCATTTTAGAAGGAAGTAAAGGAAACATCGCTAATGCATTGCAAAATTTCATCTATTTATCAAATGCGGTTTCCTTTGCTGAACTGGAACTTGCCACTTGCACCACATTTATACTGTCCAATATATATTTATTTCTACAGTTAATTATAAATGCTTGAACTCCAAAATCGGTTTCAAATTCACAGTTGAAGTCCGTCGGAAATTTAGGGTTACAATGAACTAAATGAGCGACTTTTACTGATAAAAGGGTAGGCATAATTGTTTTTCAGCATTAAAATGAGTTTTGAAGGATTTCAAGAGATTTTATGCATGAGTTGGGATGGATTTTTCCTTTAACCCTTTACCCAACGCAGACGATATCAAAATTTATTAATTTAAATATCATTTTTTAATTTTTTTTCGAAAAATTTCAACAAAACCATGTCATGTGACCCGTCATTGGAACAAGCTTGTTCCAAAGAGGGGTCACATGATATGGTTTTGTTGAAATTTTTTGAAAAATAATATTTTTTCAGCTGCTGAATCTGCATATTATGTGGACGGCTGCGGGTGATTCGTTTGGTAAAGGGTTAACATTTTGTTAACCCTTCAACTGGGGCAATATTGGTATGTACACCTACATGTTCAGAGATATGTGGGCTGAAATTTTGTACAATTTCTTCAAAGGGTGTAATGTTTTTGTACGTCAGGAAAAGCCAGTGATTCTACAGAATTACTTATCTAGTTTAATTATATTTTGTCACCTATGAAATAGGAGATCCATTTAGTTAAATACAAGAGGGTTTAGATTTTATTTTCACCATGCTTACCGACTTTGATCGGGAAGTGAGACAAAATGATGGATTGACAAAAGAATAAAATTTTTAAAATACACATCAGTGAATAAATTTTTATATTTATTAGTTTTAAATTTTATTAAAACTAGAATTGGGCTTCTGTGCCATATGTCTTCAGAGTAATATTGGAATCACTTGGTTAGATACATGTCTTCTTGGCAAGCTTTAGTCTGGTTGTATAATTTATGTAAACAATAACATTTTCTCATTTTTCCAAAGAAATGGGTGTGGCCTAAATATTCTAATTTTGCTGCTATTTATATTTATATCTAGATGGTGGCATTCTAACATGTTTAAAGGGTTCTACATGTTGTGGATTCATTACTTATACTATGTTACAATCAGTTTTGCTTGTTAATGTTCAATTCATTCATTAATAATACAACTTTCAAAAACTGGGTGGTGTATAAAGCAGAGACTGAGTTAGTAGTGATGTGTTCTGATACAGCACACATTGATGGTGTATCAAGTAAAGGCAGATAGTAGTGATTTATCCTGATACAGAACACAATGAGGTGTATAAAGACTGAGATAGTAGTGATGTATCTTGATCCAGCACACAATGATGGTGTATAAAGTAAAGATAAATAGTAGTGATGTATCCTGATACAGCACACAATGATGGTGTATAAAGCAAAGACTGAGATAGTAGTGATGTATCCTGATACAGAACACAATGAGGGTGTATAAAGTAAAGACTGAGATAGTAGTGACATGTGCTGATACAGAACACAATGAGGGTGTATAAAGTAAAAACTGAGATACAGAACACAATGAGGGTGTATAAAGTAAAGACTGAGATAGTAGTGACATGTGCTGATACAGAACACAATGAGGGTGTATAAAGTAAAAACTGAGATACAGAACACATTGAGGGTGTATAAAGTAAAGACATATAGTAGTGATTTATCCTGATACAGAACACAACGAGGGTGTATAAAGACTGAGATAGCAGTGATGTATTCTGATACAGTACACAATGATGGTGTATAAAGAAAAGACTGAGATAGTAGTGTTGTATCCTGATACAGCACACAACGAGGGTGTATAAAGTAAAGACTGAGATAGTAGTGATGTATCCTGATACAGAACACAACGAGAATGTATAAGACTGAGATAGTAGTGATGTATCCTGATACAGAACACAATGAGGGGGTATAAAGAAAAGACTGAGATAGTGGTGATGTATCCTGATACAGAACACAATGAGGGTGTATAAAGTAAAGACTGAGATAGTAGTGATGTATCCTGATACAGAACACAAAGAGGGTGTATAAAGTAAAGACTGAGATAGTAGTGATTTATCCTGATACAGAACACAACGAGGGTGTATAAAGTAAAGACTGAGATAGTAGTGATGTATCCTGATACAGAACACAACGAGAATGTATAAGACTGAGATGGATGTGATGTATCCTGATACAGAAAACAATGAGGGGGTATAAAGCAAAGACTGAGATAGTAGTGATTTATCCTGATCCAGAACACAATGAGGGTGTATAAAGACTGAGATAGTAGTGTTGTATCCTGATACAGTACACAATGATGGTGTACAAAGACTGAGATAGTAGTGATGTATCCTGATATAAACACATTGAGGATGTATAAAGTAAAGGCTGATATAATAGTGATATATCCTGATACAGAACACAATGAGGGTGTAACAACACTGAGATAGTAGTGATGTATCCTGATACAGTACACAATGATGGTGTATAAAGACTGAGATAGTAGTGATGTATCCTGATACAAACACACTGAGGGTGTATAAAGTAAAGACTGATGTAATAGTGATGTATCCTGATACAGAACACAATGAGGATGTATAAACTAAAGACTGAGATAGTAGTGGTGTATCCTGATACAGAACACAATGAGGATGTATAAACTAAAGACTGAGATAGTAGTGATGTATCCTGATACAAACACACTGAGGGTGTATAAAGTAAAGACTGATGTAATAGTGATGTATCCTGATACAGAACACAATGAGGATGTATAAACTAAAGACTGAGATAGTAGTGGTGTATCCTGATACAGAATATAATGAGGCTGTATAAAGACTAAGATAGTAGTGATGTATCCTGATACAGAACACTATGCGGGTGTATCAAGTAAAGACAGATAGTAGCGATTTATCCTGATACAGAACACAATGAGGATGTATAAAGACTGAGATAGTAGTGGTGTATCCTGATACAGAACACAACGAGGGTGAATAAAAACTGAGATAGTAGTGATGTATCGTGATACAGAACACAATGATGGTGTATAAAGACTGAGATAATAGTGATGTATCCTGATACAGAACACAACGAGGATGAATAAAAACTGAGATAGTAGTGATGTATCGTGATACAGAACACAATGATGGTGTATAAAGACTGAGATAATAGTGATGTATCCTGATACAGAATCCTCACAATGAGGATGTATAAACTAAAGACTGAGATAATAGTGGTGTATCCTGATACAGAACATAACTAGAGGTACAGTGAGCAAGCTCACAAAGTGATACCCCCCGCACCTCAGTTGTTGCGCTTACGAGGACACAACCATATGATGTAGCAATTGAAATGTATAAGTTAGATTATCTCCCCTTGGAAATGTCTGAACAGAATTATATTGCTTCATGCACATCTTCATATGGAGTTCTTCCATTGTGTAAAGTTTCATGAAAATTCTTTACAGTTTAGGAGTTGCGCTTATAAGGATGGACAGGCGGACAGATGGACAGACGGACGGAGAGGGTGATTCCTATATACCCTCCCAAACTTTGTTTGCGGGGGGTGTAATGAGGCTGTATAAAGACTAAGATAGTAGTGATGTATCCTGATACAGAACACCATGAGGGTGTATCAAGTAAAGACAGATAGTAGTGATTTATCCTGATACAGAAAACAATGAAGATGTATAAACTAAAGACTGAGGTAGTAGTGATGTATCGTGATACAGAACACAATGAGGATGTATAAAGACTGAGATAGTAGTGATGTATCCTGATACAGAATACAATGAGGGGGTATAAAGTAAAGACTGAGATAGTAGTGCTGTATTCTGATACAGAAAACAATGAGGGTGTACAAAGTAAAGACTGAGATAGTAGTGATGTATCCAGATACAGAACACAATGAGGGTGCATAAAGTAAAGACTGAGATAGTAGTGACGTATCCTGATACAGAACACAATGAGGACATATAAAGACTTAGACAGTAGTGATGTATCGTGATAAGGACACAATGAGGATGTATAAAGACTGAGATAGTAGTGATGTATCCTGATACAGAAAATAATGAGGGTGTATAAAAGTAAAGACGGAGATAGTAGTGATGTATCCTGATACAAAACACAATGAGGGTATATAAAGTAAAGACTGAGATAGTAGTGCTGTATTCTGATACAGAACACAATAAGGGTGTATAAAGTAAAGACTTAGACATTAATGATGTATCCAGATACAGAACACGATGAGGGTGTATAAAGTAAAGACTTAGACAGTAGTGATGTATCATGATACAGAACACAATGAGGACGTATAAAGACTGAGATAGTAGTGCTGTATTCTGATACAGAACACAATGAGGGAATACAAAGTAAAGTCTGAGATAGTAGTGATGTATCCTGATACAGAACACAAGAAGGGTGTATAAAGACTGAGATAGTAGTGATGTATCCTGATACAGAACACAATGAGGGTGTATAAAGTAAAGACTGAGATAGTAGTGCTGTATTCTGATACAGAACACAATAAGGGTGTATAAAGTAAAGACTTAGACAGTAATGATGTATCCAGATACAGAACACAATGAGGGTGTATAAAGAAAAGACTTAGACAGTAGTGATGTATCATGATACAGAACACAATGAGGACGTATAAAGACTGAGATAGTAGTGCTGTATTCTGATACAGAACACAATAAGGGTGTAATGAGGGTGTATAAAAGTAAAGATGGAGATAGTAGTGATGTATCCTGATACAAAACACAATGAGGGTGTATAAAGTAAAGACTGAGATAGTAGTGCTGTATTCTGATACAGAACACAATGAGGGTGTATAAAGTAAAGACTTAGACAGTAGTGATGTATCGTGATACAGAACACAATGAGGACGTATAAAGACTGAGATAGTAGTGCTGTATTCCGATACAGAACATAATGAGGGAGTACAAAGTAAAGTCTGAGAAAGTAGTGAAGTATCCTGATACAGAACACAATAAGGGTGTATAAAGACTGAGATAGTAGTGATGTATCCTGATACAGAACACAATGAGGGTGTATAAAGTAAAGACTGAGATAGTAGTGCTGTATTCTGATACAGAACACAATGAGGATGATAAAGTAAAGATTGAGATAGTAGTGCTGTATTCTGATACAGAACACAATAAGGGTGTAATGAGGGTGTATAAAAGTAATGACGGAGATAGTAGTGATGTATCCTGATACAAAACACAATGAGGGTGTATAAAGTAAAGACTGAGATAGTAGTGCTGTATTCTGATACAGAACACAATAAGGGTGTAATGAGGGTGTATAAAAGTAAAGATGGAGATAGTAGTGATGTATCCTGATACAAAACACAATGAGGGTGTATAAAGTAAAGACTGAGATAGTAGTGCTGTATTCTGATACAGAACACAATACAATAAGGGTGTATAAAGACTGAGATAGTAGTGATGTATCCTGATACAGAACACAATGAGGGTGTATAAAGTATATACTGAGATAGTAGTGATGTATCCAGATACAGAACACAATGAGGGTGTATAAAGTAAAGACTTAGACAGTAGTGATGTATCGTGATACAGAACACAATGAGGACGTATAAAGACTGAGATAGTAGTGCTGTATTCTGATACAGAACACAATGAGGGTGAACAAAGTAAATACTGAGAGTAGGGATGTATTCTGATACAGAACACAATGAGGGTGTATAAAGTAAAGACTGAGATAGTAGTGATGTATCGTGATACAGAACACAATGACGATATATAAAGACTTGGACAGTAGTGATGTATCCTGATACAGAACACAATGAGGGCGTATAAAGACTGAGATAGTAGTGATGTATCCTGATACAGAACACAATGAAGGTGTATAAAAGACAGAGATAGCAGCGATGTATCCTGATACAGAACACAATGAGGATGTATAAAGACTGAGATAGTAGTGATGTATCCTGATACAGAACACAATGAAGTTGTATAAAAGACTGAGATAGTGGTGATGTATCCTGATACAGAACACAATGAGGCTGCATAAAGTAAATACTGAGATAGTAGTGTTGTATCCAGATACAGAACAAAATGAGGGTGTATAAAGTAAAGACTGAGATAGTAGTGATGTATCCTGATACAGAACACAATGAGGGCATATAAAGACTGAGATAGTAGTGATGTATCCTGATACAGAACACAATGAGGGTGTATAAAGTAAGGACTGAGATAGTAGTGATGTGTGCTGATACAGAACACAATGACAGCGTATAAAGACTAAGATACTAGTGATGTATCCTGATACAGAATACAATGAGGGTGTATAAAGTAAAGACTGAGATAGTAGTGGTGTATCCTGATACAGAACACAATGAGGGTGTATAAAGTAAAGACTGACATAGAAGTGATGTGTGCTGATACAGAACACAATGAGGGCCTATAAAGACAGAGATAGTAGTGATGTATCCTGATACAGAACACAATGATGGTGTATAAAGTAAAGACTGAGATAGTAGTGATGTATCATGATACAGAACACAATGAGGGTGTATAAAGTAAAGACTGAGATAGTAGTGATGTATCGTGATACAGAACACAATGAGGGTGCATAAAGTAAAGACTGAGATAGTAGAATGCATCCTGATACAGAACACAATGAGGGTGTATAAAGACTGAGATAGTAGTGATGTATACTGATACAGAACACAATGAGGGTGTATAAAATAAAGACTGAGATAGTAGTGATGTGTGCTGATACAGAACACAATGAGGGTGTATAAAGTAAAGACAGAGATAGTAGTGATGTATCCTGATACAGAACACAATGAAGGTGTATAAAGTAAAGACTGAGATAGTAGTGATGTGTGCTGATACAGAACACAATGAGGGCGTATAAAGACTGAGATAGTAGTGATGTATCCTGATACAGAACACAATGAAGTTGTATAAAAGACTGAGATAGTGGTGATGTATCCTGATACAGAACACAATGAGGGTGTATAACGTAAAGACTGAGATAGTAGTGATGCATCCTGATACAGAACACAATGAGGATGTATAAAGTAAAGACTGAGATAGTAGTGATGTGTGCTGATACAGAACACAATGAGGGTGTATAAAGTAAAGACTGAGATAGTAGTGATGTGTGCTGATACAGAACACAATGAGGGTGTATAAAGTAAAGACTGAGATAGTAGTGATGCACCCAGATACAGAACACAATGAGGGTGTATAAAGTAAAGACTGAGATAGTAGTGATGTATCCTGATACAGAACACAATGAAGGTGTATAAAGCAAAGACTGAGATAGTAGTGATGTGTGCTGATACAGAACACAATGAGGGCGTATAAAGACAGATAGTAGTGATGTATCCTGATACAGAACACAATGAGGGTGTATAAAGTAAAGACTGAGATAGTAGTGATGTACCGTGATACAGAACACAATGAAGGTGTATAAAGTAAAGACTGAGATAGTAGTGATGTGTGCTGATACAGAACACAATGAGTGCATATAAAGACTGAGATAGTAGTGATGTATCCTGATACAGAACACAATGAAGTTGTATAAAGACTGAGATAGTAGTGCTGTATTCTGATACAAAACACAATGAGGATGTATAAAGACTGAGATAGTAGTGATGTATCCTGATACAGAACACAATGAGGGTGTATAAAGACTGAGATAGTAGTGCTGTATTCTGATACAAAACACAATGAGGATGTATAAAGACTGAGATAGTAGTGCTGTATTCTGATACAGAACACAACAAGGGTGTATAAAGTAAAGACTGAAATAGTAGTGATGTATCCTGATACAGAACACAATGAGGGTGTATAAAGACTGAGATAGTAGTGCTGTATTCTGATACAAAACACAATGAGGATGTATAAAGACTGAGATAGTAGTGCTGTATTCTGATACAGAACACAATGAGGGTGTATAAAGTAAAGACTGAGATAGTAGTGATGTATCCTGATACAGAACACAATGAGGGTGTATAAAGACTGAGATAGTAGTGCTGTATTCTGATACAAAACACAATGAGGATGTATAAAGACTGAGATAGTAGTGCTGTGTTCTGATACAGAACACAATGAGGGTGTATAAAGTAAAGACTGAGATAGTAGTGATGCATCCTGATACAGAACACAATGAGGGCGTATAAAGACTGAGATAGTAGTGCTGTATTCGGATACAAAACACAATGAGGATGTGTAAAGACTGAGATAGTAGTGCTGTATTCTGATACAGAACACAATGAGGGTGTATAAAGTAAAGACTGAGATAGTAGTGATGCATCCTGATACAGAACACGAGGGTGTATAAAGTGAGTGATGTATCCTGATACAGAACACAATGAGGGTGTATAAAGTAAAGACTGAGATAGTAGTGATGTATCCTGATACAGAACACACAATGAAGGTGTATAAAAGACCGTGATAGTAGTGATTTATCCAGATACAGAACACAATGAGGATGTATAAAGACTGAGATAGTAGTGCTGTATTCTGATACAGAACACAATGAGGATGTATAAATTAAAGACTGAGATAGTAGTGAAGTATCCTGATACAGAACACAATGAGGATGTATAAAGACTGAGATAGTAGTGATGTATCCTGATACAGAACACAATGGGGACTTATAAATTAAAGACTGAGATAGGAGTGAAGTATCCTGATACAAAACACAATGAGGGTGTATAAAGAAGACTGAGATAGTAGTGATGTATCCTGATACAGAACACAATGAGGATGTATAAAGACTGAGATAGTAGTGATGTATCCTGATACAGAACACAATGGGAATGTTTAAATTAAAGACTGAGATAGGAGTGAAGTATCCTGATACAAAACACAATGAGGGTGTATAAAGAAGACTGAGATAGTAGTGAAGTATCCTGATACAGAACACAATGAGGATGTATAAAGACTGAGATAGTAGTGATGTATTCTGATATAGAACACAATGAGGATGTATAAAGACTGAGATAGTAGTGATGTATCCTGATACAGAACACAATGGGGATGTATAAATTAAAGACTGAGATAGGAGTGGAGTATCCTGATACAAAACACAATGAGGGTGTATAAAGAAGACTGAGATAGTAGTGATGTATCCTGATACAGAACACAATGAGGATGTATAAAGACTGAGATAGTATTCATATATCCCAATACAGAACACAATGAGGATGTATAAAGACTGAGATAGTATTCATATATCCTGATACAGAACACAATGAGGATGTATAAAGTAAAGAATGCGATACTAGTGAAGTATCCTGATACAAAACACAATGAGGGTGTATAAAGACTGAGATAGTAGTGATGTATCCTGATACAGAACACAATGAGGATGTATAAAGACTGAGATAGTATTCATGTATCCTGATACAGAACACAATGAGGATGTATAAAGTAAAGAATAAGATAGTAGTGAAGTATCCTGATACAGAACACAATGAGTATGTATCAAGTGAAGTCTGAGATAATAGTGATGTATCCTGATACAGAACACAATGAGTATGTATAAATTAAAGACTGAGATAGTAGTGAAGTATCCTGATACAGAACACAATGAGGATGTATAAAGACTGAGATAGTATTCATGTATCCTGATACAGAACACAATGAGGATGTATATAGTAAAGAATGCGATACTAGTGAAGTATCCTGATACAAAACACAATGAGGGTGTATAAAGAAGGCTGAGATAGTAGTGATGTATCCTGATACAGAACACAATGAGGATGTATAAAGACTGAGATAGTATTCATATATCCTGATACAGAACACAATGAGGATGTACAAAGTAAAGAATGTGATACTAGTGAAGTATCCTGATACAAAACACAATGAGGGTGTATAAAGAAGACTGAGATAGTAGTGATGTAACCTGATACAGAACACAATGAGGATGTATAAAGACTGAGATAGTATTCATGTATCCTGATACAGAACAAAATGAAGGTATATAAAGTAAAGACTGAGACAGCAGTGATGTATCGTGATACAGAACACAATGAGTATGTATGAAGTGAAGTCTGAGATAATAGTGATGTATCCTGATACAGAACACAAAGAGGATGTATAAAAACTGAGATAGTAGTGATGTATCATGATACAGAACAAAATAAGGATGTATAAAGACCGAGATAGTAGTGAAGCATCCTGATACAGAATGCAATGAGGGTGTATAAAGTAAATACTGAGAGTAGTGATGTATCATGATACAGAACACAATTAGGGTGTATAAAGTAAATACTGCGAGAGTAGTGATGTATCCAGATACAGAACACAATTAGGATGTATAAAGACAGATAGTAGTGAAGTATCCTGATACAGAACACAATGAGGGTGTATAAAGTAAATACTGAGGTAGTAGTGCTGTATTCTGATACAGAACACAATAAGAGTGTATAAAGAATGGGATAGCAGTGATGTATCCTGATACAGAACACAATGAAGATGTATAAGGACTGAGATAGTATTGAAGTATCCTGATACAGAACACAATGAGGTGTATAAAGTAAAGACTGAGATAGTAGTGCTGAATTCTGATACAGATCACAACGAGGATGTATAAGACTGAGATAGTAGTGATTTATCCTGATACAGAACACAATGAGGTGCATAAAGTAAAGACTGAGATAGTAGTGAAGTATCCTGATACAGAAAACAATGAGGTGTATAAAGTAAAGACTGAGATAGTAGTGCTGTATTCTGATACAGAACGCAATGAGGGTGTATAAAGTAAAGACTGAGATAGTAGTGATGTATCCTGATACAGAACACAATGAGGGTGTATAAAGTAAAGACTGATATAGTAGTGCTGTATTCTGATACAAAACACAATGAGGATGTATAAAGACTGAGATAGTAGTGCTGTATTCTGATACAGAACACAATGAGGGTGCATAAAGTAAAGACTGAGATAGTAGTGATGTATCGTGATACAAAACACAATGAGGATGTATAAAGACTGAGATAGTAGTGCTGTATTCTGATACAGAACACAATGAGGGTGTATAAAGTAAAGACTGAGACAGTAGTGATGTATCGTGATACAGAACACAATGAGGATGTATAAAGACTGAGATAGTAGTGATGTATCACGATACAGAACAGAATGATGGTGTATAAAGACTAAGATAGTAGTGATGTATCGTGATGCAGAACACAATGATGGTGTAGAAAGTAAAGACTGATAGAGTAGTGATGTATCCTGATATAGAACACAGTGAGGATGTATAAACTAAAGACTGAGATAGTAGAGATGTATCCTGATACAGAACACAATGAGGATGTATACAGACTGAGATAGTAGTGCTGTATTCTGATACAGAACGCAATGAGGGTGTATAAAGTAAAGACTGATAGAGTAGTGATGTATCCTGATATAGAACACAGTGAGGATGTATAAACTAAAGACTGAGATAGTAGTGATGTATCCTGATGCAGAACATAATGAAGGTGTATAAAAGACTGAGATAGTAGTGATGTATCCTGATACAGAACACAACGAGGGTGTATAAAGACTGAGATAGCAGTGATGTATCCTGATACAGAACACAATGGGGGTGTATAAAGACTGAGATAGCAGTGATGTATCCTGATACAGAACACAATGGGGGTGTATAAAGACTGAGATAACAGTGGTGTATCCTGATACAGAACACAATGGGGGTGTATAAAGACTGAGATAGTAGTGGTGTATCCTGATACAGAACACAATGAGGGTGTATAAAGACTGAGATAGTAGTGATGTATCATGATACAGAACACAATGGGGATGTATAAAGACTGAGATAGTAGTGATGTATCATGATACAGAACACAATGAGAATGTATAAAGACAGAGAAAGTAGTGATGCATCCTGATACAGAACATAATGAGGGTGTATAAAGACTGAGAAAGTAGTGATGCATCGTGATGCAGAACACAATGATTGTGTATAAAAGACTGAGATAGTAGTGATGTATCATGATACAGAACACAATGGGGATGTATAAAGACTGAGATAGTAGTGATGTATCATGATACAGAACACAATGAGAATGTATAAAGACTGAGAAAGTAGTGATGCATCCTGATACAGAACATAATGAGGGTGTATAAAGACTGAGAAAGTAGTGATGCATCGTGATGCAGAACACAATGATTGTGTATAAAAGACTGAGATAGTAGTGATGTATCCTGATACAGAACACAACGAGGGTGTATAAAGACTGAGATAGCAGTGATGTATCCTGATACAGAACACAATGGGGGTGTACAAAGACTGAGATAGTAGTGATGTATCCTGATACAGAACACAACAAGGGTGTATAAAGACTGAGATTGCAGTGATGTATCCTGATACAGAACACAATGGGGGTGTATATAGACTGAGATAGTAGTGATGTATCCTGATACAGAACACAGTGAGGGTGTATAAAGACTGAGATAGCAGTGATGTATCCTGATACAGAACACAATGGGGGTGTATAAAGACTGAGATAGTAGTGATGTATCATGATACAGAACACAATGAGGATATATAAAGACTGAGATAGTAGTGATGTATCATGATACAGAACACAATGAGGGTGTATAAAGACTGAGAAAGTAGTGATGTATCCTGATACAAAACACAATGAGGGTGTATAAAGTAAAGACTGAGATAGTAGTGATTTATCCTGATACAGAACACAATGAGTGTGTAAGAAGTGAAGACTGAGATAGTAGTGATGTGTGCTGATACAGAACACAATGAGGTTGTATAAAGACTGAGATAGCAGTGATGTATCCTGATACAGAACAGAATGAGGATGTACAAAGTAAAAACTGAGATGGACGTGATGTATCCTGATACAGAATACAATAAGGGGGTATAAAGAAAAGACTGAGAGAGTAGTGATATATCCTGATACAGAACACAATGAGTGTGTAAGAAGTGAAGACTTAGACAGTAGTGATGTGTGCTGATACAGAACACAGTGAGGGTGTATAAAGACTGAGATAGTAGTGATGTATCCTGATACAGAACACAATGAAGATATATAAAGACTGAGATAGTAGTGATGTATCCTGATACAGAACACAAGGGTGTATAAAGACTGAGATAGCAGTGATGTATCCTGATACAGAACACAATGGGGGTGTATAAAGACTGAGATAGTAGTGATGTATCATGATACAGAACACAATGAGGATATATAAAGACTGAGATAGTAGTGATGTATCATGATACAGAACACAATGAGGGTGTATAAAGACTGAGATAGCAGTGATGTATCCTGATACAGAGCACAATGAGGATATATAAAGACTGAGATAGTAGTGATGTATCCTGATACAGATCACAATGAGGATGTATAAAGACTGAGATAGTAGTGATGTATCATAATACAGAACACAATGAGAATGTATAAAGACTGAGAAAGTAGTGATGCATCGTGATGCAGAACACAATGATTGTGTATAAAAGACTGAGATAGTAGTTATGTGTCCTGATACAGAACACAATGAGGATGTACAAAGTAAAAACTGAGATGGACGTGATGTATCCTGATACAGAATACAATGAGGGGGTATAAAGAAAAGACTGAGATAGTAGTGATATATCCTGATACAGAACACAATGAGTAAGAAGTGAAGACTGAGATAGTAGTGATGTGTGCTGATACAGAACACAATGAGGTTGTATAAAGACTGAGATAGCAGTGATGTATCCTGATACAGAGCACAATGAGGATATATAAAGACTGAGACAGTAGTGATGTGTGCTGATACAGAACACAATGAGGTTGTATAAAGACAGAGATAGCAGTGATGTATCCTGATACAGAGCACAATGAGGATATATAAAGACTGAGATAGTAGTGATGTATCCTGATACAGAACACAATGAGGATGTATAAAGACTGAGATAGCAGTGATGTATCCTGATACAGAGCACAATGAGGATATATAAAGACTGAGATAGTAGTGATGTATCCTGATACAGAACACAATGAGGATGTATAAAGACTGAGATAGTAGTGATGTATCATGATACAGAACACAATGAGAATGTATAAAGACTGAGATAGCAGTGATGTATCCTGATACAGAACACAATGAGGATGTATAAAGACTGAGATAGTAGTGATGTATCATGATACAGAACACAATGAGAATGTACAAAGACTGAGAAAGTAGAGATGTATCCTGATACAGAACATAATGAGGGTGTACAAAGTAAAGTCTGAGATAGTAGTGATGTATCCTGATACAGAACACAATGAGAATGTATAAGACTGAGATAGTAGTGATGTGTCCTGATACAGAACAGAATGAGGATGTACAAAGTAAAAACTGAGATGGACGTGATGTGTCCTGATACAGAACACAATGATGGGGTATAAAGAAAAGACTGAGATAGTAGTGATATATCCTGATACAGAACACAATGAGTGTGTAAGAAGTGAAGACTGAGATAGTAGTGATGTGTGCTGATACAGAACGCAATGAGGTTGTATAAAGACTGAGATAGCAGTGATGTATCCTGATACAGAACACAATTAGGATATATAAAGACTGAGATAGTAGTGATGTATCCTGATACAGTACACAATGAGGATATATAAAGACTGAGATAGTAGTGATGTATCCTGATACAGTACACAATGAGGATGTATAAAGACTGATAGTAGTGATGTATCCTGATACAGCACACAATGAGGATATATAAAGACTGAGATAGTAGTGATGTATCCTGATACAGTACACAATGAGGATGTATAAAGACTGAGATAGTAGTGATGTATCCTGATACAGCACACAATGAGGATATATAAAGACTGAGATAGTAGTGATGTATCCTGATACAGAACGCAATGAGGGTGTATAAAGTAAAGACTGAGATAGCAGTGATGTATCCTGATACAGCACACAATGAGGATATATAAAGACTGAGATAGTAGTGATGTATCCTGATACAGTACACAGTGAGGATGTATAAAGACTGAGATAGTAGTGATGTATCCTGATACCGAACACAATGAGGGGGTATAAAGAAAAGACTGAGATAGTAGTGATGTATCCTGATACAGTACACAATGAGGATGTAAAAAGACTGAGATAGTAGTGATGTATCCTGATACAGAACACAATGAGGATATATAAAGACTGAGATAGTAGTGATGTATCCTGATACAGAACACAATGAGGATATATAAAGACTGAGATCGTAGCGATGCATCATGATACAGAACACAATGAGAATGTCTAAAGACTGAGAAAGTAGTGATGTATCGTGATGCAGAACACAATGATGGTGTATAAGGACTGAGATAGTAGTGATGTATCCTGATATAGAACACAATGAGGGTGTACAAAGTAAAGTCTGAGATAGTAGTGATGCATCCTGATACAGAACACAATGAGGGTGTACAAAGACTGAGATAGCAGTGTTGTATCCTGATACAGGACACAATGAGGATGTATAAGGACTGAGATAGTAGTGATGTATCCTGATATATAACACAATGAGGGTGTATAAAGTAAAGTCTGAGATAGTAGTGATGTATCCTGATACAGAACACAATGATGGTGTATAAAGACTGAGATAATAGTGATGTATCCGGATACAGAACACAATGAGGGTGTATAAAGACTGAGATAGTAGTGATGTGTCCTGATACAGAACACAATGAGGATGTACAAAATAAAAACTGAGATGGACGTGATGTATCCTGATACAGAACACAATGAGGGGGTATAAAGAAAAGACTGAGATACTGTGCACTCTGTCACACTCCGAGTAGATTGACCAGTTAGGCCAAACCAAAACTGTTCCACGGCATCCTCCTGGGGGAAGGGAAGGTGACAAGAAATAGCATATAGTTAGTTCTGAGCAAAACAGGGCATTATAAACAGTTAATGGGGTAGGTCATCACTGAATAGTTCGGAAATTTTAGCAGAGGCTTCTATCGCTGCTCGGCGCTTCGGTCTGTCATTGTTTATATAACAGTTGCTGCTTGTAGTGATATTGTTATCCCCACCACTTGTTGGTTCAACGGTGCACACCTCGAGTGGGTATAACTTCACTACAGGTCCGTTCGTTATGCCAGTTTTTGTACGTAGTGTCACTGAGCGAATGTTACCATCCTGACCAATGTGTAGGTCGGTAACCAAGCCGAGTCTCCAGCACAAACGTGAACTGTCATCATGAATTTGGACTACGTCACCAATGAGTACAGTTGTCAATCGGTTACCAGGTTTGTGATAATGTTCCATCAATGACAGAAGATATTTTGTTTTCCAGCATGCTCGCACATCTGCCAGAACCCGCGCTAAACGTTTCACTTTATGATTCAGTTCATTACTATCAAGATAGTCGGGATCAGTCAATTCATCACCATCGGTATGTACATGTGGAAGAGTCATAAGATTACGTCCTAACATCAGAGTCGATGGAGTGACAGGCTGTAGTTCACTGATTTCAGACGAAATGAATGTTAAAGGGTGGTCATTCATCATCGCTTCAACCTCAGTCATGACAGTAGTTAGTTCATCTAATGTAACACATCGGCGACTAAGTACTTTCTCAAGTGTAGTTTTAGTTAGTCCTATTAAACGTTCCCAAAAGCCACCATAACCTTGGTGCCCTTTTTGGAATGAATAGCCACTTAATGTTTCTCTTAGAGAGTTCAGAGTTCACGATCCGATTGGAATTAATGTCTTAATAAAAGTAGCCGCGCTTTCAAAAGTGCTTGCATTGTCCGATAACAGTTTGTGTGGCAGCCCACGTCGAGCTGCGAATCTTCGGAAACAACTGATGAATGACTCAGCAGTGAGGTCAGTGACGACTTCAAGGTGTATAGCTCTGGTGCTCGCACAAGTGAATAAGCAAATGTAAACCTTTCTGGATGAATCGGAAATTGTTAGATATCCGGTAAAGTCTACACCCGTGACCTCAAATGGCTGGCTGGTGCTGTTTATGCGATCCACGGGTAAATGAGGAATGGGCACTGAAGTATATGGTTTGCCAGTAACTTTTTTGCATATGACAGACTGTCGTATTTCACGTTTAACAATCTGACGGATACGTGGAATCCAGAATTTGTGTCTTATCACAGAGACGGTGTGGTTCACACCTGCATGCATATTTAAAACATGGAAATATTTAATTACTAAGTCAGTTAACCCTTTACCCAACGAATCGCCTGCATCCGCCCGCGTAAAATGCAAGTTCAGCAGATGAAAAAATATTATTTTTCCAAAAATTTCAACAAAATCATATCATGTGACCCCTCGTTGCAACGAGCTCGTCGAGCTCGTTCCAACTAGGGGTCACGTGATATGGTTTTGTTGAAATTTTTTGAAAAAATTAAAAAAATGATATTTAAAATAATAAATTTTGATATCGTCTGCGTTGGGTAAAGGGTTGAAGTGTGGTGAGTGGGTAACAATATTGGAAATTTGATGTCATAGTCCATTTCAGTGTTTCCGATTGGACCATGACACCGAATTACGTTTTTATTGTCAATAAATAACTGAAAGTCATAAATAACTTATTGTCAATAAATAACACCTAGAAACGCTTCGTGTTGACACTGACGTACGAGATGCAGTTCTGCATTTTCCAATTCATCAACAGACAATGAGTCAGTTTCGCGATCAGTCAGAACACATTTCAGATTACTAATGAATCTGAGAATGTAGGCCATAACTCGTCGTGCTTTCAGAAAAGATGAGAATCTTGATATATCTATCACAATCTCAGATTGAGCACAAACTCTCTCTGTAGAAAAAAGGTAATGTATTGTTGATAAGAATGTTTTGATTTATGAGTTCATTTACAGACTCTCGACAGAATTGAACATGAGTAGCTGAACACGTGTCCTTAACTGACCAACACGTATGATTGAGTAGCCACTTTGGGCCATTCCACCATAGTTCTGAATTGTGCAAATGTTCGTTCGTACAGGAATGAGTGAGAAGATCTGCTGGATTCATTACGGAAGCACAGTGTTGCCATTCACAAACGTCACTCAATGCTTTGATTTCATGCACTCTATTAGCCACAAACACCGGAAGTTTTCTCGTTGAGTTTAACCAATATAACACAATTGTACTATCCGTCCAAAATTGACATCTGATGCTGAATGAATTAATGTCCTCGTGAACATGTTTGGACAGTCGTGCACCTAATAGAATCGCCATAAGCTCTAGTTAGGGGATTGTTGATGATTTGACAGGAGCAACCCTATTCTTTGATATGACGAACTGAGGCAGATTGGAATTGGGGAATTTCACATACCGTAAGCCTTCGAGCTAGCATCCGAGAAAACATGAAGATCTCTGTCACCTTCACGAGCATTATTTGTGTTCATAGAATGCAAGAATGCCAAACTAGATGCTTTCTCCAAATCAGATTTAATAGTTATCCAGTCAGCTACCAATTCAGTGGAGACATGCTGGTCCCAGTCCAAACCGGTAGACCATATTTTCTGCATAAATATTTTAGCACCTACGGTTACTGGTCCAATGAAACCAAGGGGGTCAAAAATGCTGGAAATGTCATGGAGAATTTCCCTCTTAGTGAAACTGTCTTTTTTGACATCTTATAGATGTTTTTGTGGAAGAGCCAAAGTATCTGAATCAATTTCCCATTTTAACCCGAGAACAGAAACACACAAACTCGCGTTCACCACACTGTCTCGGGGCAAATTTGAAGACCAAGTGCGAACGTTGAAGTTGCCTTGTGCCATTATGTTTCTCGTCTGAATGTAATAGTTACACAGTTCAAGTTCAGATGAGAAGCTTGTAATGAAATTGTCCACGTAAACATTGCGAATCATGTTTCGAGTAATGTCTGTCGGGTGCCTGAAAAGTTGTTTTAGAATTGTTGCATTGAGAATGAAGGGCGACGAGCGCTCTCCGAATAAAACAGTCTTGAAATGGTAGACATCGAAATTTGAATTGGGGTTCGTCGGATCTGAGAGCCACAGAAAATGTGTGAAATCACGGTCACTTTCTGCAAGTTTAATCTGGAGAAACGTTTTCTCTATATCAGATACAACTGCGTAATTTTACATTCTGAATCTTATGAGTATTGACACGATATCATTTTGAAGTGCCAAGCCAGTTACAAGACAGTCATTGAGGCTTGGGCTCGTTTGATCACTCTTGCAACTACAAACAAATACAATTCTAATGGGCATTGTGGATGACTCTTTAAAAACAGGGTGATGTGCAATATAGTGGCATTTGCTAATGTCATTGTGTTTAACATCGACTATGGGGACACGTTCAATGAATCCGTGAACTAATTGGTCATTCACGAGGCCACTATATTTGAGGAGTCCTGGTTCATTTGCTAATCGTTGTACCATCGATCTTGTTCATATGTTTGTAATTCCGTAGTTTGTCGGAAGAGTATCATGATTGTCAGACCAGACCAACATATCACTGTACGATAGTTCTACAATAGTACTGCGTATTGGAGGTGGGGCTACATAAGAGTTCTCAACGTATTTAATAGAGTCACAGTATCTCTCGAGGAAATCATCAGTGTTGTTCGTTGGAGAATCAACACCTATCGATTCTAGCTTCCAAAATTTTTCAATATCAAAATTATCAGAAGAGTGTTCAGTAAGTACATTCAACATCAGGCCATCGGATTCTGATGGAAATGTGATCGGACCAGCAAGAAGATACCCCAATTTTGATTTCACGGCTACAGGACCAGAGGATCCATGAATCTGAGACCTTTCTTCTAAATTGTAGTATTGATCAGCCCCGATAAGAATGTCAATTACAAAGGAATTAGTGTCTCTGACTGGATGAGCTAACTTAAGATTACAAACATGTTCATAATTAGTTAGTTGATGATATCTTTTTACATTCAATGGCATTGAAATTTGTGGAACCACGAGAAGAATCAGCTCAACATTTTCCTTATCACACGATACTGTTACTTTTACAATGTTAAAATATCTTGTTTGAGGTTTGTGTGCACCAAACGCTGACAAATTTATTTCCCGTTTACCAATCAAATTTAATTGAAGTCATTTTGCACAATCGGCTGTTATGAATGAGCACTGAGACCCATCGTCAAACAATAAATTTGAACTTTTAGAACATTTCTGAGAATAAACGTCAGCTACCGCGGTTTTTAATAAGACAGACAAATTTGAACTTGTAGAACATTTCTGAGAATAAACGTCAGCTACTGCGGTTTTTAATAAGACAGACAAGTTAGAAGCTTTGTTGTGAACAGCATTATCAACAATTTTCGCAGAATTGCCATCGCGTTCGTGTGACGATGCAAACATTTGATGCACCAGGTGACTTTGGTTGAATTCATTCGTAGTCTCAATTCTAGATGCATTACACAAACTCGAATGATCTTTTCGTTGACAAACGCGACAACGGAATCTTGAACCACAGACTGAAATGTGGTGTGAGTGAGAACGACAGTTATAGCACAGCTTCAGTTCCTTCACGATTTTTAATCTGTCGTCAAAGTTGTCGACAGTATAACATGAAGATGGCTGGTGTGTCTGAGATTTACAATAAACACAGTAAGTTTTGTTTGTTGCTGAGAGACCAACAGCTTGACCTTGATCTCTTGAGTGTGCTGCGCTCCTGGAACTCGTGATCATGGTAGAAACTGAGGGGACATAACTGTTGTCATCATAACCAGCTTCCAGAATTTCAATTTCTTTACGAAGGAATTCACGAATTTCACTCAATCGGAACTGTCTGTTGCCATGATGATGAACAATAGTACTGCGTATTGGAGGCGGTAACTTTTGCATGACAGTAGATGCCAACATATCACTGTACGATAGTTCTACAATAGTACTGCGTATTGGAGGCAGTAACTTTTGCATGACAGTAGATGCCAACATATCACTGTACAATAGTTCTACAATAGTACTGCGTATTGGAGGCAGTAACTTGTGCATGATAGTAGATTCCAACATATCACTGTACGATAGTTCTACAATAGTACTGCATATTGGAGGCGGTAACTTTTGCATGATAGTAGATTCCAACATATCACTGTAGGATAGTTCTACAATAGTACTGCGTATTGGAGGTGGTAACTTTTGCATGATAGTAGATGTCAACATATCACTGTATGATAGTTCTACAGTGGTACTGAGTATTGGAGGCAGTAACTTTTGCATGATAGTAGATTCCAACATATCACTGTACGATAGTTCTACAATCGTACTGCATATTGGAGACGGTAACTTTTGCACGATAGTAGATTCCAACATATCACTGTACGATAGTTCTACAATAGTACTGCGTATTGGAGGCGGTAACTTTTGCATGATAGTAGATTCCAACATATCACTGTACAATAGTTCTACAATAGTACTGCGTATTGGAGGCGGTAACTTTTGCATGATAGTAGATTTCAACATATCACTGTACGATAGTTCTACAATAGTAATGCGTATTGGAGGCAGTAACTACAATTGTACTGCGTATTGGAGGCGGTAACTTTTGCATGATAATAGATTCCAACATATCACTGTACGATAGTTCTACAATAGTACTGCATATTGGAGGTGGTAACTTTTGCATGATAGTAGATTCCAACATATCACTGTATGATAGTTCTACAATAATACTGAGTATTGGAGGTGGTAACTTTTGCATGATAGTAGATTCCAATATATCACTGTACGATAGTTCTACAATAGTACTGCGTATTGGAGGTGGTAACTTTTGCATGATAGTAGATTCCAACATATCACTGTATGATAGTTCTACAATAGTACTGTGTATTGGAGGCGGTAACTTTTGCATGATAGTAGATTCCAACATATCACTGTTCGATAGTTGTGACATTGCATCTAGTGCTCTCACGTGTGGCTTAAGTTCGTCTCAAAATCTTGTGAGGCTGTGCACATTATAGTGTGGATGTGGAAGTACCGACAATGCCTGGAGGTGGGCGTTGATTATTTTATGCGATTGTCCAAAACATTCCTTTAAGATTTCAATTGCTAGGAAATAATTATCATTCATGAGAGGCAGTCCCGTTATGCAATTTGCTGCTTGACCATGTAATAGGGAAAGTAAATGTTGGAATTTCTGAATTCATGGTAATTCAGTGTCAGGAATATTGTGAATAGCTGCCTCAAAAGAATCCCCAAAAGTCTGCCACTCTTTCATATCACCAGAAAATTTGGGAAGAGTTAACTTTGGAAGAGACGTGTTTTTGATGAACGGCTTTGCATATACAGTTTTATTGTCAGGCTTGTCAACATTTGAAGCCAGCTTATGATCATTGATCATCGTTTGAGATGTGAGCAAAGTTTTTTCAATCTTGCGCGTGTATTCCTAAGTTTCGTCAGCTTCAACTGAAAATTGTTGATCATCTTCAATGAGGGATAATATAGAGTCATTCAAAATATTTAGATTGTCTATACGTTTAGCTACTTGCGTGACCACTATTTCCAGTTGAAAGACATGCTTGGACGAATTTACATGAACGCTTGATTGCCAAACAATTACACTGTCCGTGCACTATGTCACTGGTCACTCTGAGTAGATTGACCAGTTAGGCCAAACCAAAACTGTTCCACGACACATACGTACATTGACGGATGAGAAGTGAAGGCAATAGCTCCGGTTGACTTTGTCAAGTTGAGCTAAAAAATAAATTAAATTTCACATTTTTGGAAAACAAATTTCACACCAAATGATTCTAATGATATCCATATTTGTATGGTTTTGGAGAAACTTCCAAGATATTTTAGGCTGTGGGAGGCTTATTCTGGTTAATTTCCTGGCCGTTATTGGCAGCTATGTTAGGTAAAGGGTTAACAACATTTGTGAATTTCTCAACATCAGACATCATTTGTCCATTGATCTAGGCCAGATAATTTTAGCATTTACTCTTTATTGAAACAACATACTTTTCAGTAACTTTTTACAGTTGAATGTACACCCAATTGGAAATTTCAAATCTACACAGCAAGTCAAGTACCTGATTGTAATATTTATGTTGTGACACTCTGTAGCACTCTAAAAATCACTTTCAAGTTTCAATACAATTATTGATAATATACAACTATTAGGTCAAATAAAATTAAATAATTGATTCTCAGGCATTTTTTTTTAAAAACAAATGAGGGAGGGTGGTTTTTATTTTTATTTTTTATTCCTGATGGAATGGTCACTGATGCCTAAAATCCAATTGTGAGAGCCTAAAATTACATACTAGAGCTTCCATGTTGATTTCGCTAATAGTTTTTTTTTTATGTAACAATGATTACACAACACAAAATCAATAAATCAATATAGAACGACTAAAACGGAGATAAAAAAAATAAGGAGTTTTTTAACTGGTTGGGTGCTATAAGCCACAATCAGGCCTTTCAAAAAATGTGGGTACCAGTGCAAAAGTAACATTTTCCTTACCCACATTTCGTATTCAGTTAAACGTAAATAATAGTTTATTTCTACAAATGTGTTATATTACAAATTATTGGAGAGTGCCTGTTGGCACTCTCCAATAATTTTTAATAGGACAATTGTTTATGAACAAATTCAGACCACCAAAAATAATCTAGTCCTCAACCAGTTAAATAAATATTAATTTTGTATACATATAAGAATCGTGTCGCATTTCACGAAGAGAATAACAATACTGTATCAATGTGTACAACATGATGCATCATAAATCGCGATGTGATACCGCTAACATGGTAGTTTTGCCCTGAAATAAAAATGACGAACGCGTTCGAAAAAACGAACACACCGATGCCTGAGAATCAAAAGATTAATTTTCTTTAGCCTTATATAGTATCCTAAACCACTACTTCACTGTTCTTCTTTTAAATATATGACAAGCAAAAAGACAACCGAACTTAAACACTGTTCATGAAAACTGATGTAGAGGATAACCACAACTCCATCACACTGAAACTATGTACCTGTAATGATGATAAGTGCAGACTTTTGATTTCGAAAAATGCTGGTGCATAATAAAATGTGCACCTGGTTTAGAATTGAGACACACTATTTTGTTGAATTTAATTGAACAACAGGTGGCTGATGCTTTGGTCATTAAAAAAAAACCTTATAACTATAGTGAAAATAATTAAACAATCCATTTTTATGTGTATAGTTCAGAATGGTATTCAGTGACAACACCAGAAAAAAAAATTGTGACATTACGACATTTCAGACAGATGGGAGTTTCACTCCTATGAAACGTTTTCATTCAAACTTTTTCTGATCAGTTTATTCAAAATTTCATGTGAAGTTCCCCACGAATTACAAGCCATGCCATAAATGGTAGCACTCAATTGCCCAAGGTCAGGTGCATACGCTGCTATAATGCAGTCACTTAATATCACAGCCATGATTTACATTTGGGCTTGGTCAAATTCACGCAATTAGGACCAGCAGCTGATGTGAGCCATTTACATGACTATTATTCCAGTGTATTAAACTGATATGATGAAATGCTACCACTGTAGAATCGTGTGCATTCCATGGGAAAGTTGACATCAACTGTTGAATGAACTGACTGCCACAATTCAAAACTTTCATTGGTGAGTCTGTCAGACACAGTCAGCCATATTAAATTCAAATCAGCATGTGAAAATCACGATGCACATAATTCCACAAAAACATTTAACAATATAACTCAAGCATCAGTTGTCAGATTTCAAAGTTCTTTGGGATAGCAACAGATCAGTATGTTGGATTTCGATGTCCTTTGGGATGGCAACAGATCAGTATGTTGGATTTCGATGTCCTTTGGGATGGCAACAGATCAGTATGTTGGATTTCGATGTCCTTTGGGATGGCAACAGATCAGTATGTCAGAGTTTGATGTCCTTTGGGATAGCAACAGATCAGTATGTTGGATTTCGATGTCCTTTGGGATGGCAACAGATCAGTATGTTAGAGTTTGATGTCCTTTGGGATGGCAACAGATCAGTATGTTGGATTTCGATGTCCTTTGGGATGGCAACAGATCAGTATGTTGGATTTCGATGTCCTTTGGGATGGCAACAGATCAGTATGTTGGATTTCAAAGTCCTTTGGGATGGCAACAGATCAGTATGTTGGATTTCAAAGTCCTTTGGGATGGCAACAGATCAGTATGTCGGATTTTGAAGTCCTTTGGGATGGCAACAGATCAGTATGTTGGATTTTGATGTCCTTTGGGATGTCAACAGATCAGTATGTCGGATTTTGATGTCCTTTGGGATGGCAACAGATCAGTATGTCAGAGTTCGATGTCCTTTGGGATCGCAAGAGATCAGTATGACAGATTTCGATGTCCTTTGGGATGGCAACAGATCAGTATGTTGGATTTTGATGTCCTTTGGGATGTCAACAGATCAGTATGTCGGATTTTGATGTCCTTTGGAATGGCAACAGATCAGTATATCAGAGTTTTATGTCCTTTGGGATGGCAACAGATCAGTATGTCAGAGTTTGATGTCCTTTGGGATGGCAACAGATCAGTATGTCAGAGTTTGATGTCCTTTGGGATGGCAAGAGATCAGTATGACAGATTTCGATGTCCTTTGGGATGGCAACAGATCAGTATGTCAGATTTTGGTGTCCTTTGGGATGGCAACAGATCAGTATGTTGGATTTCAATGCCTTTGGGATGGCAACAGACCAGTATGTCAGATTTTGATGTCCTTTGGGATGGCAGCAGATCAGTATGTCGGATTTCAATGTTGTTTGGGATGGCAACAGATCAGTATGTCAGATTTCGATGTCCTTTGGGATATCAACAGATCAGTATGTCGGATTTTGATGTCCTTTGGGATGGCAACAGATCAGTATGTTGGATTTCGATGTCATTTAGGATGACAACAGATCAGTATGTCAGATTTTGATGTCCTTTGGGATGGCAATAGATCAGTATGTGGGATTTTGATGTACTTTGGGATGGCGACAGATCAGTATGTGGGATTTCAATGTCCTTTGGGATGGCAACAGATTGGTTGTCGGATTTTGATGTCCTTTGGGATGGCAACTGATCAGTATGGGAGAAAAGTACACCCACATATTGTGGATATTGTCCATGCATACTTTCCAGAGTTACGGCTCTTGCTACACTTACAAAACCCTTGCCATAACACTTGATGTCCTTTGGTATGGTGACAGACCAGTATGTTTGAAATGGGTATTCACATATTGCTAGTTTCATCTGTGCATTCATACCACAGTTATGTCCCTTGATGGATTTAATTCCCTTCTTGAATTGTTTTTTGTCCATGGGAATAATGTTTGTTGAATGGCAGCAGAAAATTGAATAATTTTTATATTGCCCATGTTCAATGGGTTTGCAGGGGGAGTTTAAACGAGTCAGTCTGCATGTGTGTTTGTTTGTTTAATCAAAGTACCTACATTTATGCAATCTTGAGTAATGCCAAGAGTCCAGTGAGCATATGCTACTCTATTGCAGGATGGGGCATTTGCATAGCTCTTTTTTTATATATAAAATATGATGAAACATGTCACAAAAATAGATATAAGTTATTTCTGCCAACATGTATGGTATATGGAGATTTAATACCTGGATGTGGGCCAACATGTATGGTATATGGAGAGTTTAATACCTGGATGTCAGTTTTTAAACACTGAGCCGCAGGCAAGGTGTTTAAATGAAACATTCAACAATGGTAATATTTAAATCTCCATATACCATACATGTTGGCAGAGATAAAGTTTTTGTCCCATTTGAAACACAATAGAAAATTAGTGGAAACAAATTTGTGGACTTGTTTCTCAATCTCCACAACAAGTTGGACAAACTCGTGAATACTGGAGCGATTATAATTTTAATCTAAAAATAACTCTTGAAAAAACCTATAATGCACTTTCAAATCTAGCCTGTCAATGGGTGAAAAGTAGAGAAGCCACATCCCCCATCCAATCAGTTCATTTTCTTTCGATCTGAGTGTAGAAAGTTATAAGTGTTTATTTCTTGAAAATATTATTGACAGTGCAAATTTTGCAATTGTTAAAATATGGAGTTTGGCTGGTTGATTTCACACCAACATTGGCACTTGTTGAAACGATATTGTGCTGATTAATGTCTGGCAAATCACTGAACTCTGTGTCGAACAGATTTTTCAGGAAACTGTCAATATTTACTGGATTTTCATTGACATCATGACTGGGAATGCACATATTAGTATTGTTACCATCACTATTTTCTGCAGAAGAGCTGACAGTGATAGTATTCAGATGAGTCACATCAACACTTTTTGTGCTAATAGGAAGTCCATCATTGTTCTTACATCATTTTGCTGGTGGTTTGGATTCATGGGACTTATTATTCTTGGGACTGACATTGACATTACAACTTGGCAATGGCATAAGCATAAAGATACTGGCAGAAATTGATTTTCCCATTTTTAACTTTTCAACATCAGAAATGCATTGGTACATGGTTAACGAAACAACAGATTTATGCCCAGTGACGGACATATTTTGTGAGGCACTGAAGTTACTCTGCGATAAAATGTATGTTCCAGTCGCCATTTTGCTGAGATTGCTGTATACTGTGCTTTAATTGCAATGTATATTAAGTTATGTCATAAAGGCTACGTGGGACTCCTTCCCAACTGGTTTACGTGTGTACCAAACATCATCAGAAGCTTTGAACGAGTTAACAGGGTACTGCCATAACCTATCCAGTGATGGATGTAGTTTAGATGTATATGTCTGGAATGAAGTAAAATGGCTGAAAGGTGAGTCCTTCTCTTCAGGCATAAAACCACCATAAGCTTCTTTATCATTCTCTCTGTGATTTGTGTTCAGTTCGTCTAGAGATTTGTGCAGATATTTTAGACCTGTTTCTTCGTTAGTTTTAATCTCGAAAGTAGACTTTGTCATTGATTCAATGTTCTCCATCCCACGTCTACAGACAAACAGTCTGATGTCGAACATCACTTTATTGTACAGACCTTGTGGGGTATTGGGGCTCATTAAAATATAACCTTTTCCTATTAATTTCATTTATGATGGGATAATGATTGGTAACATGTTTGCCATTCTTTTTCAACTCCACTATGGGGCTCTTGTAGCTCAAGCTGAATGGTGTAAATTCACTGTCTCTCATTATATCAAAATCTTGCAATAAGGAGACACGGACAAGTATCTATTCAACCCATAATGGAGGAGACATGGACAAGTATCTATTCAACCCATAACGGACAAGTATCTATTCAACCCATGACAGAAAGCTTCCAGTGTATTTACTTTATACAAATCAGCATCGAAATAGAAATGTCATAATATCGTGTTCAGATGAACGGCATCATATTCCTCAAAATGTTGGTCCATGTACTCGTGGAATTGTCTGGCTGCATGCATATAAGCTTCTACTGTAGCCTTTGGTGTTAATTCAACTCTTTTTCTCAATATATCTACCTCCGAATGGTTTGTAAATCGTGAAATCAACATTTTTAGATAAAGTGCAATAAGCAGTTTTGTTTTTACAAATGCAGAAGACAACAGATAGAGATATATTCCTTGGGTCATTATTAGAAATGTGTAAACAGATCGGGGGCTGTTTTATTGACAGATTTGCTCTTATTTTATTTTTCCCAAGTTGTTTGATTTAATTATTCGTCTATTTAATTTATAACAGCAAATTATGATTTGATTGTTATAGTGAGGTGAGCAAAAGAGAAAAGCTTTCATTTAAACCATACACACCCAATGTTTTGCATTCCCTTATACCCTGGATGTTGCACCCTCTCATATACCTTGCATATTGGGTGTGCCATTTGCCACGGCTATTTGTCCTAGGCATTCTGAACAATCAGAAGAAAGAAGTTATCAGGACATAGGGACAAACTCATTTGTAACCCCTCCCCCCCCCACCTTAATGAGACAACCCAGTAATCTATTTTAATGGTGAGGGAGATAATTTTTTTGTTAAAAAGAATACAGAATATTTACAGTCTTCAACATATAGCCATTAACGTTGTGTGTGAACATTTTTAATGGGTTGACCCATTAAAAATTTAATGATCAATTAACTAGTCCCTGTTTAAGGACCATTAAATGCCATATATAATTCTTAATGGCCACTAAATGAAGCTGAACACTCATGAAAATTATATTTACATAAATTAATGGCTTTCTGATGGGCATCAAATTAAAACCAAATGATGTTTAATGGGTACTGTCACAGGTCATTAATAAATGGCATATATAATGGGAAATTTAGTGGGTTTATAAAAGTTTCATGGGTCAAAAACAGGCACTCATTAATGGTGTTGTGAATTTTTAATGAGGTTTTAAACACAAAAACTGACAGCCTTTAATGGGCATTTTAATGGCCATAATGTGTGGTAGTGATGGCTGGAAATGAGGAAACTGATTGCATAGGTCTGGCAGAAAATGGACAATGAGGGACTGCTTTTATCAGTACCTTGGACACAGGTTATATGTGCCATGCACATTTGGCTTCTGATTGGTCCAACTTTGGCAACATTTATCAATTTTTACTTTTTTAGCACTCCACAGGATTTTTCTCTTGGAGAATGTTAGAATTTGCTCATTTTCAGCGCATACAAGACTTATACTTCTCTCCACGATTCAAAACATCACTACAAACAACTGATGGTTAATTCAAGAAATCAGTAATTGTATTATGTTTGTCATGTTATGTAAGGGTAACCTTTCTACAGTTGTATTATGTTTGTCATGTTATGTAAGGGTAACCTTTCTACAGTTGTATTATGTTTGTCATGTTATGTAAGGCTAACCTTTCTACAGTTGTATTATGTTTGTCATGTTATGTAAGGCTAACCTTTCTACAGTTGTATTATGTTTGTCATGTTATGTAAGGCTAACCTTTCTACAGTTGTATTATGTTTGTCATGTTATGTAAGGCTAACCTTTCTACAGTTGTATTATGTTTGTCATGTTATGTAAGGCTAACCTTTCTACAGTTACTTGAAGAAGTTTGTTTTACTGATATTAAAAACTAGAGCTGGACACCAGGAGTGACTAAACCCCCCAAAAAACATCCTGATACATCAGTCCAACAAAACTTCAGAGAGAGGAAACCATGAAAATTGTTAAGTTAAAGGTCACTGTGACCTTGACCTTTGGTACAATATGGCCGCTATATATATAGGATTCTTCCTCTTTTCATACCCAATCCACATACCAAGTTCAGTTTCAAGCAGAACTTTAATTAGATAATGGATACCATGAAAATTTAGAAGTTAAAGGTCAATGTGACATTGACATTTGGCACAATGTCGCCAAAATAAATACATTTCTTTCTCTCATCTTACCCAACACACAAGTCAAGTTTGGTTTCAATTGGTCCAGCAAAATTTGAATTAGCAGAAAACAAATACTGGAAAAATTGTCAGGGTAAAGGTCACTGTGACCATGATCTTTGGAACAATGACCCAAAATTAAATAAGCTTCTTCTTTTCAGCATACCTAACCCACAAGTCAAGTTTGGTTTTAGATGGCCTTGTGGAATTTGAATTAGGGAGGGGAACCGACAACTGGAAAAAATTTCAAGTTAAAGGTCACTGTAACCTGACCTTTGGAACAAAGACCTCAAAATAACTAGTTATTCCACTCATCATACCCAAGTCACATGTCAAGTTCCACTCATCATACCAAAGCCACATGTCAAATTCCACTCATCATACCCAAGCTACATGTCAAGTTCCACTCATCATACCCAAGTCACATGTCAAGTTCCATTCATCATACCCAAGTCACATGTCAAGTTCCATTCAACATACTCAAGTCACATGTCAAGTTCCACTCATCATACCCAAGTCACATGTCAATCATCATACCCAAGTCACATGTCAATCATCATACCCATGTCACATGTCAAGTTCCACTCATCATACCCAAGTCACATGTCAATCATCATACCCAAGCCACATGTCAAGTTCCACTCATCATACCCAAGTCACATGTCAATCATCATACCCAAGCCACATGTCACTCATCATACCCAAGTCACATGTCAATCATCATACCCATGTCACATGTCACTCATCATACCCAAGTCACATGTCAAGTTCCACTCATCATACCCAAGCCACATGTCACTCATCATACCCAAGTCACATGTCAAGTTCCACTCATCATACCCAAGTCACATGTCAAGTTCCACTCATCATATCCAAGTCACATGTCAATCATCATACCCAAGTCACATGTCAATCATCATACCCAAGCCACATGTCAAGTTCCACTCATCATACCCAAGTCACATGTCAATCGTCAAACCCAAGCCACATGTCACTCATCATACCCATGTCACATGTCAAGTTCCACTCATCATACCCAAGTCACATGTCAAGTTCCACTCATCATATCCAAGTCACATGTCAATCATCATACCCAAGCCACATGTCACTCATCATACTTAAGTCACGTGTCAAGTTCCACTCATCATACCCAAGTCACATGTCAATCGTCAAACCCAAGGCACATGTCACTCATCATACCCAAGTCACATGTCAAGTTCCACTCATCATACCCAAGTCACATGTCAAGTTCCACTCATCATACCCAAGTCACATGTCAAGTTCCACTCATCATACCCAAGTCACTTGTCAATCATCATACCCAAGTCACATGTCAAGTTCCACTCATCATACCCAAGTCTCATGTCAATCATCATACAAAAGCCACATGTCAATCATTATACCCAAGTCACATGTCAATTTCCACTCATCATACCCAAGTCACATATCAATCATCATACCCAAGCCACATGCCAAGTTCCACTCATCATACCCAAGTCACATGTCAATCATCATACCCAAGCCACATGTCACTCATCATACCCAAGTCACATGTCAATCATCATACCCATGTCACATGTCACTCATCATACCCAAGTCACATGTCAAGTTCCACTCATCATACCCAAGCCACATGTCACTCATCATACCCAAGTCACATGTCAAGTTCCACTCATCATACCCAAGTCACATGTCAAGTTCCACTCATCATATCCAAGTCACATGTCAATCATCATACCCAAGTCACATGTCAATCATCATACCCAAGCCACATGTCAAGTTCCACTCATCATACCCAAGTCACATGCCAATCATCATACACAAGCCACGTCACGTTCCACTCACCATACCCAAGTCACATGTCAATCATCATACCCAAGCCACATGTCACTCATCATACCCAAGTCACATGTCAAGTTCCACTCATCATACCCAAGTCACATGTCAAGTTCCACTCATCAAACCCAAGTCACATGTCAAGTTCCACTCATCATACTTAAGTCACATGTCAAGGTCCACTCATCGTACCCAAGTTACATGTCAATTTCCACTCATCATACCCAAGTCACATGTCAATCATCATACGTAAGTCACATGTCAAATTACACTCATCATACCCAAGTCACATGTCAAGTTCCACTCATCATACCCAAGTCTCATGTCAATCATCATACACAAGCTACATGTCAATTATTATACCCAAGTCACTTGTCAAGTTCCACTCATCATACCCAAGTCACATGTCAATCATCATACCCAAGCCACATGTCAAGTTCCACTCATCATACCCAAGTCACATGTCAATCATCATACCCAAGTCATATGTCAATCATCAAGTCAAGTTCCACTCATCATACCCAAGTCACATGTCAATCATCATACCCAAGTCGCATGTCAATCATCATACACAAGCCACATGTCAATCATTATACCCAAGTCACATGGCAAGTTCCACTCATCATACCCAAGTCATATGTCAAGTTCCACTCATCATACCCAAGTCACATGTCAAGTTCCACTCATTTATACCCAAGTCACATGTCAAGTTCCACTCATCATACCTAAGTCACATGTCAAGTTCCAATCATTATACCCAAGTCACATGTCAAATTCCACTCATCATACCAAAATCACATGTCAAGTTCCACTCATCATACCCAAGTCACATGTCAAGTTCCATGCATCATACCCAGGTCACATGTCAAGTTCCACTCATCATACCCAAGTCACATGTTAATCATCATACCCAAGCCACATGTCACTCATCATACCCAAGTCAAATGTCAAGTTCCACTCATCATACCCAAGTCACATGTCAATCATCATACCCAAGGTACATGTCAATCATCATACCCAAGTCACATGTCAAGATGGGTTTTGATTTACTAAGTGTAATTTTAAACATAGAACAGAAACAAACACACGTACAGAACCATGGCTATATCCCCCCCCCCTCCCCTCCGCCCCAAGAAAAAATACAACTAGATGCAAAGTGATGGGGGGGGGGGGGGGGGGGGAGGGGGGGAGGGTCATTGCCACTGGCCCTGCATTTGAAACGGTTTGCAATTCAAACAGTATACAGTTCAATAAAACCTTCCCTGAGAGACCACCTGTCTTCAGAGATCAGTGAAACGAGGTACCGAATAGCTGTTTTGGGTTCCAGGGTCTATTGTATTTATATCATTATTACATTATTACAGCAGTCTGTATGATGGATGAAGATCATCTCTGCAGCTAATATGTGAAATTTCTAAAAATTTCCAAGTTGTATGTTTATCTAAATATTAAAGGTTAACCTGTCTCCAGTTACTTGAAGTTTGTTTTACTAATATTAAAAAAATACCTGGAGCTGCACACATGTCTAATACTGTCTCTCCAGGTTGTGGATTCAAAACATGACTGCAAACAACTGATGGTAAATTCTGTGGGAAGATATATGCTGGTAAGAAATCTGCCAAACAGGGCGCTTGATATAAGGGTTCTGTCATACTGATTCCCACACCGCTAGAATAAAGAAAATTTGTTTTCTATATATTAGTCTCATCAGTTTGAGATCTGAAAGTGTTAAGAGAAAACATTTATCACACACCCATCTCTTTTTAAAGTTTATCCATGATATGTGAAAGTGTTAAGAGAAAACATTTATCACACACCCATCTCTTTTTAAAGTTTATCCATGATATCTGAAAGTGTTAAGAGAAAACATTTATGACACACCCATCTCTTTTTAAAGTTTATCCATGATATGTGAAAGTGTTAAGAGAAAACATTTATCACACACCCATCTCTTTTTAAAGTTTATCCATGATATCTGAAAGTGTTAAGAGAAAACATTTATGACACACCCATCTCTTTTTAAAGTTTATCCATGACATGTGAAAGTGTTAAGAGAAAACATTTATCACACACCCATCTCTTTTTAAAGTTTATCCACGGTATTAGAGAATGAGTGATAAAAATAAAGCTGCATCACAGAAATGATTTGAGAAAGAACTTCTTCAGAAACCAGTAAGAGAACTAACTGAAGTCTCCCAATTATTTCATGATGTTAGAAATAACACTGCTCTCCAAGTACAAGTGGGTATTTATAACCACAGGAAATGTTATAAATATGATAGGATAAGAGTGACAGAATTGCTTTGTTTGTAAAAAAAAATGACTATTGCTAAAAGTAACACTCACAAACTTTCTAAATTCAAATACAAAAATGTTCCAATTCCAATATGAAATAAAAATATCTCCTTCATTTATTTTCATTAAATTACAATAACGAGAATGAATGTTGAATGAGATCATCATTTGGATAACTTGACTGACTGTATGCTGAATGAAATCATCATTTGGATAACTTGAAGGACTGTATGTTGAATGAGATCATCATTTGGATAACTTGACTGACTGCATGCTGTATGAAATCATCATTTGGATAACTTGACTGACTATATGCTGAATGAAATCATCATTTGGATAATTTGACTGACTGTATGCTGTATGAAATCATCATTTGGATAACTTGACTGTATGCTGAATGAAATCATCATTTGGATAACTTGACTGACTGTATGCTGTATGAAATCATCATTTGGATAACTTGACTGAGTATGCTGTATGAAATCATCATTTGGACAACTTGACTGACTATGCTGTATGAAATCATTTGGATAACTTGACTGGCTATATGAAATCATCATTTGGATAACTTGACTGACTGTGTGCTGTATGAAATCATCATTTGGATAACTTGATTGCCTGTATGAAATCATCATTTGGATAACTTGACTGACTTATGCTGTATGAAATCATCATTTGGATAACTTGACTGACTGCATGCTGTATGAAATCATCATTTGGATAACTTGACTGACTATAAGAAATCATCATTTGGATAACTTGACTGACTGTATGCTGTATGAAGTCATCATTTGGATAACTTGACTGACTGTATGCTGTATGAAATCATCATTTGGATAACTTGACTAACTGTATGCTGTATGAAATCATCATTTGGTTAATGTAGCTGACTGTATGGAATCATCATTTGGATAACTTGACTGAGTATGCTGTATGAAATCATCATTTGGATAACTTGACTGACTGTATGCTGTATAGAATCATCATTTGGATAACTTGACTGACTGTACGCTGTATGAAATCATCATTGGATAACTTGACTGACTGTATGCTGTATGAAATCATCATTTGGATAACTTGACTGACTGTATGCTGTATGAAATCATCATTGGATAACTTGACTGACTGTATGCTGTATGAAATCATCATTTGGATAACTTGAATGACTATATGCTGTATGAAATCATCATTTGAATAACTTGACTGACTGTATGAAATCATCATTTGGATAACTTGAATGACTATATGCTGTATGAAATCATCATTTGAATAACTTGACTGACAGTATGAAATCATCATTTGGATAACTTGACTGACTGTATGCTGTATGAAATCATCATTTGGATAACTTGAATGACTATATGCTGTATGAAATCATCATTTGAATAACTTGACTGACTATATGAAATCATCATTTGAATAACTTGAATGACTATATGAAATCATCATTTGGTTAACTCGACTGACTGTGTGCTGTAAGAAATCATCATTTGGATAACTTGACTGACTGTATGCTGTATGAAATCATCATTGGATAACTTGACTGAGTATGCTGTATGAAATCATCATTTGGATAACTTGATTGACTATATGCTGTATGAAATCATTATTTGGTTAACTTGACTGACTGTATAAAATCATCATTTGGATAACTTGACTGACTGTATGCTGTATAAAAATCATCATTTGGATAACTTGACTGACTGTACGCTGTATGGAATCATCATTTGGATAACTTGACTGACTGTATGCTGTATGGAATCATCATTTGGATAACTTGACTGAGTATGCTGTATGAAATCATCATTTGGATAACTTGACTGACTGTATGCTGTATGAAATCATCATTTGGATAACTTGACTGACTGTATGCTGTATGAAATCATCATTTGGATAACTTGACTGACTGTATGCTGTATGAGATCATCATTTAGATAACTTGACTGACTGTATGAAATCATCATTTGGATAACTTGACCGACTATATGCTGAATGAAATCATCATTTGGATAACTTGACTGACTATGCTGTATGAAATCATCATTTGGATAACTTGACTGACTGTATGCTGTATGAAATCATCATTTGGATAACTTGACCGACTATATGCTGTATGGAATCATCATTTGGATAACTTGACTGACTGTATGCTGTATGGAATCATCATTTGGATAACTTGACTGAGTATGCTGTATGAAATCATCATTTGGATAACTTGACTGACTGTATGCTGTATGAAATCATCATTTGGATAACTTGACTGACTGTATGCTGAATGAAATCATCATTTGGTTAACCTGACTGACTGTATGAAATCATCATTTGGATAACTTGACTGACTGTATGCTGTATGAAATCATCATTTGGATAACTTGACTGACTGTATGCTGTATGAAATCATCATTTGGATAACTTGACTGACTATGCTGTATGAAATCATCATTTGGATAACTTGACTGACTGTATGCTGTATGAAATCATCATTTGGATAACTTGACTGACTGTATGCTGTATGAAATCATCATTTGGTTAACTTGACTGACTATGCTGTATGAAATCATCATTTGGATAACTTGACTGACTGTATGCTGTATGAAATCATCATTTGGTTAACTTGACTGACTATGCTGTATGAAATCATCATTTGGATAACTTGACTGACTGTATGCTGTATGAAATCATCATTTGGATAACTTGACCGACTATATGCTGTATGAGATCATCATTTGGTTAACTTGACCGACTATATGCTGTATGAAATCATCATTTGGATAACTTGAATGACTGTATGAAATTATCATTTGGATAACTTGACTGACTGTATGCTGTATGAAATCATCATTTGGTTAACTTGACTGACTATGCTGTATGAAATCATCATTTGGATAACTTGACTGACTGTATGCTGTATGGAATCATCATTTGGATAACTTGACTGACTGTATGCTGTATGGAATCATCATTTGGATAACTTGACTGACTGTATGCTGTATGGAATCATCTTTTGGATAACTTGACTGACTGTATGCTGTATGGAATCATCATTTGGATAACTTGACTGACTGTATGCTGTATGCTGTATGGAATCATCATTTGGATAACTTGACTGACTGTATGCTGTATGGAATCATCATTTGGATAACTTGACTGACTGTATGCTGTATGAAATCATCATTTGGATAACTTGACTGACTGTGTGCTGTATGGAATCATCATTTGGATAACTTTACTGACTGTACGCTGTATGAAATCATCATTTGGACAACTTGACTGACTGTATGCTGTATGAAATCATCATTTGGACAACTTGACTGACTGTACGCTGTATGAAATCATCATTTGGACAACTTGACTGACTGTATGCTGTATGCAATCATCATTTGGATAACTTGACTGGCTGTATGCTGTATGAAATCATCATTTGGATAACTTGACTGAGTATGCTGTATGCAATCATCATTTGGATAACTTGTCTGACAATATGCTGAATGAAATCATCATTTGGTTAACTTGACTGACAGTATGCTGAATGAAATCATCATTTGGACAACTTGACTGACTGTATGGTGTATGAAATCATCATTTGGACAACTTTACTGACTGTACGCTGTATGAAATCATCATTTGGACAACTTGACTGACTGTACGCTGTATGAAATCATCATTTGGTTAACTTGACTGTATGAAATCATTATTTGGTTTGGCTTTTCCTCAAATTAGAGCTCCCAAAGGAAGCTTAAATACTCACTAATAAAAAAAAAGACATTGAAGTTTGACATTGATATGGGGACTACTCCTATAAAAGTAGAATATGAAATTTCAGAATACTGTATAACCCTTTTCTATTCTACTGGCTTTTTGATAAGGAAACCCATTGTTCATTCTCCTGGTCACCAAATAGGTTGATTGACCCATTAAACACTTGTAAAAAAAATTTAGAATGAAACCATATTAACAAACTTGAAAATTTCTAATACTTTCTGCATTTATCATACCTACCACTGGCCCAGACATTGCTGGCACTGTATTTGATAGAATTCAGCCCAAAGATTTAATTTAGAACCCTCCCATACCCCTAAAATTACACCAAAGTAACAAAAATGTAGAGTGCTGTATGGGCCTCTATGCATAGCATCTGCATGTGCACAGAGCCAAGGAAGAGTCCTCCAATACAGCCAATAACCATTACTTTGTGATGCCTGCTGAGTGTAAATAGTTTGATGTGGAGAAATGAGAGTGAATAGCTCAGGGGAAGGCACTTCCTGTCTAGGTCTGTGGTAGGTATGATAAATACTGTAATTATTAGAAATTTCCATTATTTATCTACCATTCCACGACTCCAAATATGCTGAATAGATAATAGGATGGAAGTTCAACAAAGGACTGAGAGGAAAAAAATAATAACAGGCAGGCTATTGCTTACACCAAAGAGAAGGGATAATATAAGGATTTATTTGCATCCAAGAATGATAGATAAATATCACTGTTGGACGTAATACTTATAAGGATACAAGAATCCAATGCTGGAGTAAGACTAGATACCTCTCATAAGACCATAGCATATCCCAGATGCTATAATTTAGGTTAAAGGGACAAAATATAAATGCGACCAGAGGTAACAAGAGACAATTTATATCAAGAACATAAATCATGAGTTATTGTATTGAATGAGTTCATGACTTCTAAAACTATCTACAAATACACAAAACACCAAACACTGCCATTGCTTGTGGTCCACCTATGGCTGAGAGAGATGCTTATAAGCTTTTCACTATAAATCCAGTGTTGTGTGTGCGAGAACCCCCCCCCCCACACCTACCCACAGCCCACCCTGTTTTGCAAGAGATAATGTGCAAAACAAAGAGGTAGGCTGCAATAAATGTCTTAAGTCACCTGCTACAGATTCTTCTTCTCAGGTAGAAAGTAGTAAAGGTAGAATGTTGTGTCAAGTAAGCAGTCTTCATGATATCTGATAAAGCAATAGAATTTCCATAAAGCCAAGAGGAAGATAATGCTCTAACCTCATGAGCCGAAATTCTATTCACCCTACTATCCCTATCTGACTTAATAGTAAGGGTAACAGAATTACTCATACTATGGAAATGATCATCCTCAACAGAGAGAATGTGCTCTTCTAGCTACAGCCAAAACAAGCATGAATACCATCTTGAACATCAAAAACTTTAATTCAACTGAATATAAAGGTTCAAAGGAAGCTTCTTGGAGTTTTCAAAAGAACCCAAGCTAGATTTCACTTAAGAATTAATCTTAACCGTTTCGCTGCTGTGCAATTTGGTAACATCCTGTGCTGAATCATATATTGGAGGGAATGGGATTAAGTGAAAAAAATGAAAGCGCCAATAACGTTCACGTATTTGTAAATTTAAATCTGTTATTATACAGTATGTGGATAATAGTGTATTATCACTAAATCACCCCTGAAGTGGCAATTCCACCCAAGCAATAATTGCAGATTTGTTGCCACCCATAACAAGCACAAGCAAAGTTCCAGCCAATGGTCCATTAACTGAAACATTGTTTGTGATTTTTGTCCACATGTGTAGAATCTGAAAGTGATACTTTGGGTGATACCTCCACTCTACAGTGGTTTTGTTACAATCCATTCTCCATGTACGGTATATTAGAACAACGTTGACTGAGTTCAACAATGTTTCCAAAACTACTCCCAGCCACACTCCATAAATCTCAAAAGAAAAGACGTCTAGTCGACTTGAATTTAGTTCCTATTTAATGGACTGACCATGTAGTCCAAACTTTGCTCCACAGGCCGTTATATAATTTTTGTTTTGTTTTGTCACCGTGTGGCACAGAACAACAAACAAACAGCTGCACCATGAGCACATGATACGCCCGTTATTAATTACAAGAGGGAACCACACAACATGAGTATACATGTGTACTTGTCAGGTTTCATATACTTGCCACCAAAAAATCATGAAAATTGCTCAAAGTCCAACATGTGGAAAATTGCTTATATTTTGATGAATAAAGTCGCATAACTCTGGAATGAAAAATCGGACAGCGACACAAATTGAAAGGGAGATTCCTTCTATCAACATATACTTGCAACCAAAAAATCATGAAAATTGCTCTACGCATTTTCAAGTTATTGTTCGACATGTGAAAATTAAATCCCATAACTCTGGAATGACTAATCGAACGGCGACACCAACCGAAAGGGAGCTTCCTTCCATCAACATAAACCACCTACCAAAAAATCGTGAAAATCTCTCGAAGCGTTCTCTAGTTATCGTACGGCGTGTAAAAAATCAACAATTTTATAAGTAATAAAGTCCCATAACTCTGGAATGACTAATCGAACAGCAACACTAAACGAAAGGGAGCTTCCCTCCATTGATATACACCACATACCCAAAAATCACGAAAATCTCTCAAAGCGTTCTTGAGTTATCGTACGACATGTGACCGGATGGACAGACGGATGGACAGACAGACAGACAGACAGACGGACGGACAGCGGTATACCATAATACGACCGTTTTTTTCAAAACGGGCGTATAAAAACAATTATATATGTTGGGACAAGTTTGGACTATTGAGTTCGGGTATTTCGGAATTTACATAGATGCGAAAAATGGTTCAGATCAAATGGATAATGCCATATCGTCTGTCGCTTGCATTTCATATAACATGCATCCTATTGAGAATAACAACGAGCCTTGATATCCATTCCCTTTTCATGTATGTGGTATCTCCATCTTGAGTACGGTCTTATCGCACAGGCCGTCAGCAGTTGGTTCCGTACTCAATATGGACCTGTAGCAGCGAAAGGGTTAATGACCTGGGTCTTTAAATCAATAATTTTAACAAGGATTGATCTGAACCTACATTAATATGGCCTTTGAGAGCATAGAATACTACCACTTTTTAAAATGATGGTTATAGGTGGCAGTTTCTCAACATCAAAAAGAAATATAAGGAAATCTGCGATGTAAGAAATTGTTCGATGCAGATAACTGATGCTGTTGCTCTGAAACCAAGAAAGGAAAACTCTCCACTTCCCCGCATAGTTTAGATGAGGTCCTCCTTGAAGCAGAAATGCAGCCCACTGCTCTTCTGGAAAAATGTTTATGTCTGAGGAAGGACATGACAACAGAAAGATGTGATGGTTGAATTGCTGCAGATTGCTGTGTAGTTTGTAAGTTTTGTCTTCAAACAGGATGCCTTTCCACAGAAGTACACAGTGAGGTGTGTCAAGTAACAGAGGTCTGAGAAGGTTGGCCCATGATCTCTGAGGAGACAGAGGGTCCACCAGAATAATTTTGCAAGTTGTTTGATTTTCTGAAGCTCCTAACGCATTAACGGAGTGGGAAGAAAAGCATAGCCAATGACTCTGTTCCAAGAAATGGACAAGGCATTTATCGCAAAGGCTTATAGATCTGGGTAAGGAGAGACGAACGTTTGAAGCTGTTTGCTCCATCTTGTGGCAGGCAAATAGATATATCATAGGACATTCCCACGGGGTGATGATAGCTACAGAGACTTTCCTATTGAGAGTCCACTCTGTTGGCAGAAAGTCTGCGATCACACTGAGCCAACCCAAAATGTGGCAAGCTGAAAGAGAGATGTTTTGATCCTGAGTGAACAAAAGAATTTTTTCTGTGAAGACGGAACATTGCAAGGGAATGGGTTCCACCCTGGTTCTACAGATAAGCTACAACTGTTGAGTTGCTCTTGAGAATTTGATATCTGACATTTCCAGTGTGTTAGGCTAAGGAGAATAGCAAGCATCTCCTTCTGACTGATGTGGAGAGTGAACTGCTGATAGTCCATTGGCAATTTTGATTCTCCAGAACCAAGGTGATACCCCATCCCTGATCGCTGGCATCCCAATGAATGACAGATGAGGTGTTACCAAAGGTATCCCCTGCGGTATCCATTCCAAGTTTGTTCAAATTTGAATTTTCTACTTGATAGCAGGAGAAAGACATATTACATGATCTAGATTGTTGGCCGTAGCCTTCCTGCCTTCTGGAAAGTAAAACTGAAGAAGCTGTGTGAAGAGACGTCCAAGTGGAATCAAGTTTGTTGCTGCTCCACACAGATTCATTAGTATCAAAAACTCCCTCACAATCAGTCATCGCTTGAATAAAATAGAGGGAGAATGTACTTATTAGGAGAGCACTAGCCACAGGAAGATGGACAAGATTAAAATAGAGGGAGAATGTACTTATTAGGAGAGCACTAGCCACAGGAAGATGGACAAGATTAAGATGAGTCTAAAATTCCATTCCCAGATGCCTAAAGGTGGTTGATGGGTTAAGATCTCATTTTTATATTTTGAGGAGAAACCCCAATGACTGTAAGAGATTTAGGAGCTTCTGGAAATCCTGAAGAAAAGTTTCATTGTGAAGGATATTGTCCAGATATGCCAAAGTCAGACCTGCCGAATGAGATGTGAAATAGGACATGATTGAGTTCATAATCTGAGTGAATGCCCAAGAAGCAAGGTTTAGGCCAAAGCACATTGCCCTGCATTGGTAAACATTACCGTTTATGGAAAACCTTAAGTATTTCCTAACAAAGGATGAATCCTTTCGAGAAAGTATGCATCTTTGAGGTCAATGCTTGCTGCAAAGTCATTGACTCAGAAGCTGTTCCTCACCGACCGGATGGTTTCCATACAAAACTTTGGATTGAGAATGAACAGCTAAGATCAGTTGACAGGAATCAGCTGCCTTTGGTACCAGGAAGATTCTTGAGTATAAACCTGGATAGGACACATTGTTGACTACCTCTATTGCCTTCTTCGAGAGCATTAAGTTGACAGCCTTGAGAAGACAGCCCCTTTTTGTAACATCAACCAGAAGATTTGTGAACAAGGGAGTTCTTGAGTTCTTCTTTTTTCTGAAGGAAAGAATTAAACCCTCTTGAATAACCTTTAAAACTCAAGAGTGTTTTGCAATTTTCTTTCAATTTTCCAAAAAGTGGGATAACTATCTGCTCGAGGATAACCTCCTCGAGACTTACGATAGGAGAAACTCTACATTCCACTGGTGGACTTGCCACTGTTAGAAAATCTAGAATGTCCCCTGTTCAACTGCTTAGAGGGGATGGGAGACTGGTTATGAGGAGCTGAAGATTTTGAGTGCGACAGGCCTCAGAATTTCTTCATTCCAGAATAGCTAGGTTTCTTGAAACGAGGGTAATTGGGAGTAATCTGACGAAGAATAAGAGTACTTGTTGCTTGTTTGGTAACCTCTTCATGCACAAAAGTGACTTGATCATTAAACTGTGATGTCCTTGTCAAAGGCATTGATCTGAGAGAGACTCTTAGAGGTCTGTCTAAGTTAGACGCAGACATTAAGCCATTGTCTCATCTAACAAGCTCTAGGTTACCAATGATTCGAGCTGTAGTGCAAATGGAAGTCATAATGGATCAAGATAACACTCTCAGTGGTGAAATAATATCTCTGAATTCATCTTTGTCTGTTGATCCAATGTCTAAGTAATATGATACACAAAGGATAAAGCATCTTTAAGTATGAACCAATAGTGACAAAGATACAGAATACTGAGAAGTCAAATGAATGTTAAGTTCGGAAGACTTTTTATCCAATGGGCAGGAGCAGCTTAGGAAAAACTGATGGACTGACAGTCTTAAAAAAATTTCACTCTGTAGAAGGTAGTAATGCTGAGAGCTTTTGTGAGATACAGGAGGCAGCGTAGGCTTTCTGTAGAAGGTAGTAATGCTGAGAGCTTTTGTGAGATACAGGAGGCAGAGTAGGCTTTCTGTAGAAGGTAGTAATGCTGAGAGCTTTTGTGAGATACAGGAGGCAGCATAGGCTTTCTGTAGAAGGTAGTAATGCTGAGAGCTTTTGTGAGATACCGGAGGCAGAGTAGGCTTTCTGTAGAAGGTAGTAATACTGAGAGCTTTTGTGAGATACAGGAGGCAGAGTAGGCTTTCTGTAGAGGGTAGTAATGCTGAGAGCTTTTGTGAGATACCGGAGGCAGAATAGGCTTTCTGTAGAAGGTAGTAATGCTGAGAGCTTTTGTGAGATACAGGAGGCAGCATAGGCTTTCTGTAGAAGGTGGTAATTCTTAGAGCTTTTGTGAGATACAGAAGGCAGCAAAGACTTTCTGTAGAAGGTGGTAATGCTGAGAGCTTTTGTGAGATACAGAAGGCAGAGTAGGCTTTCTGTAGAAGGTAGTAATGCTGAGAGCTTTTGTGAGATACAGGAGGCAGAGTAGGCTTTCTGTAGAAGGTAGTAATGCTGAGAGCTTTTGTGAGATACAGGAGGCAGCGTAGGCTTTCTGTAGAAGGTAGTAATGCTGAGAGCTTTTGTGAGATACAGGAGGAGGTGTAGGCTTTCTGTAGAAGGTAGTAATGCTGAGAGCTTTTGTGAGATACAGGAGGCAGCATAGGCTTTCTGTAGAAGGTGGTAATTCTTAGAGCTTTTGTGAGATACCGGAGGCAGCGTAGGCTTTCTGTAGAAGGTAGTAATGCTGAGAGCTTTTGTGAGATACCGGAGGCAGAGTAGGCTTTCTGTAGAAGGTAGTAATGCTGAGAGCTTTTGTGAGATACTGGAGGCAGCGTAGGCTTTCTGTAGAAGGTAGTAATGCTGAGAGCTTTTGTGAGATACAGGAGGCAGCAAAGACTTTCTGTAGAAGGTGGTAATGCTGAGAGCTTTTGTGAGATATGGGAGGTAGCGTAGGCTTTCTGTAGAAGGTAGTAATGCTGAGAGTTTTTGTGAGATACAGCCGGCAGCATAGGCTTTCTGTAGAAAGTAGTAATGCTGAGAGCTTTTGAGAGATACAGAAGGCAGTGTAGGCTTTCTGTAGAAGGTAGTAATGCTGAGAGCTTTTGTGAGATACAGGAGGCAGAGTAGGCTTTCTGTAGAGGGTAGTAATGCTGAGAGTTTTTGTGAGATACAGCCGGCAGCATAGGCTTTCTGTAGAAAGTAGTAATGCTGAGAGCTTTTGAGAGATACAGAAGGCAGTGTAGGCTTTCTGTAGAAGGTAGTAATGCTGAGAGCTTTTGTGAGATACAGGAGGCAGTGTAGGCTTTCTGTAGAGGGTAGTAATGCTGAGAGCTTTTGTGAGATACAGAAGGCAGAGTAGGCTTTCTGTAGAAGGTAGTAATGCTGAGAGCTTTTGTGAGATACAGAAGGCAGTGTAGGCTTTCTGTAGAAGGTAGTAATGCTGAGAGCTTTTGTGAGATACAGGAGGCAGAGTAGGCTTTCTGTAGAGGGTAGTAATGCTGAGAGTTTTTGTGAGATACAGCCGGCAGCATAGGCTTTCTGTAGAAAGTAGTAATGCTGAGAGCTTTTGAGAGATACAGAAGGCAGTGTAGGCTTTCTGTAGAAGGTAGTAATGCTGAGAGCTTTTGTGAGATACAGGAGGCAGTGTAGGCTTTCTGTAGAGGGTAGTAATGCTGAGAGCTTTTGTGAGATACAGGAGGCAGTGTAGGCTTTCTGTAGAAGGTAGTAATGCTGAGAGCTTTTGTGAGATACAGGAGGCAGTGTAGGCTTTCTGTAGAAGGTAGTAATGCTGAGAGCTTTTGTGAGATACAGGAGGCAGTGTAGGCTTTCTGTAGAAGGTAGTAATGCTGAGAGCTTTTGTGAGATACAGGAGGCAGAGTAGGCTTTCTGTAGAAGGTAGTAATGCTGAGAGCTTTTGTGAGATACAGGAGGCAGCGTAGGCTTTCTGTAGAGGGTAGTAATGCTGAGAGCTTTTGTGAGATACAGGAGGCAGCGTAGGCTTTCTGTAGAAGGTAGTAATGCCGAGAGCTTTTGTGAGATACAGGAGGCAGCATAGGCTTTCTGTAGAGGGTAGTAATGCTGAGAGCTTTTGTGAGATACAGGAGGCAGCGTAGGCTTTCTGTAGAAGGTAGTAATGCTGAGAGCTTTTGTGAGATACAGGAGGCAGCATAGTCTTTCAGTAGAAGGTGGTAATGCTGAGAGCTTTTGTGAGATATGGGAGGCAGCGTAGGCTTTCTGTAGAAGGTAGTAATGCTGAGAGCTTTTGTGAGATACAGGAGGCAGAGTAGGCTTTCTGTAGAAGGTAGTAATGCTGAGAGCTTTTGTGAGATACAGGAGGCAGAGTAGGCTTTCTGTAGAAGGTAGTAATGCTGAGAGCTTTTGTGAGATACAGAAGGCAGAGTAGGCTTTCTGTAGAAGGTAGTAATGCTGAGAGCTTTTGTGAGATACAGGAGGCAGTGTAGGCTTTCTGTAGAGGGTAGTAATGCTGAGAGCTTTTGTGAGATACAGGAGGCAGCGTAGGCTTTCTGTAGAAGGTAGTAATGCTGAGAGCTTTTGTGAGATACAGGAGGCAGAGTAGGCTTTCTGTAGAAGGTAGTAATGCTGAGAGCTTTTGTGAGATACAGAAGGCAGAGTAGGCTTTTTGTAGAAGGTAGTAATGCTGAGAGCTTTTGTGAGATACAGGAGGCAGTGTAGGCTTTCTGTAGAAGGTAGTAATGCTGAGAGCTTTAGTGAGATACAGAAGGCAGAGTAGGCTTTCTGTAGAAGGTAGTAATGCTGAGAGCTTTTGTGAGATACAGAAGGCAGAGTAGGCTTTCTGTAGAAGGTAGTAATGCTGAGAGCTTTTGTGAGATACAGAAGGCAGAGTAGGCTTTCTGTAGAAGGTAGTAATGCTGAGAGCTTTTGTGAGATACAGGAGGCAGTGTAGGCTTTCTGTAGAGGGTAGTAATGCTGAGAGGTTTTGTGAGATACAGAAGGCAGAGTAGGCTTTCTGTAGAAGGTAGTAATGCTGAGAGCTTTTGTGAGATACAGAAGGCAGTGTAGGCTTTCTGTAGAAGGTAGTAATGCTGAGAGCTTTTGTGAGATACAGAAGGCAGAGTAGGCTTTCTGTAGAAGGTAGTAATGCTGAGAGCTTTTGTGAGATACAGCCGGCAGCATAGGCTTTCTGTAGAAGGTAGTAATGCTGAGAGCTTTTGTGAGATACAGCCGGCAGCATAGGCTTTCTGTAGAAGGTAGTAATGCTGAGAGCTTTTGTGAGATACAGAAGGCAGAGTAGGCTTTCTGTAGAAAGTAGTAATGCTGAGAGCTTTTGTGAGATACAGGAGGCAGTGTAGGCTTTCTGTAGAGGGTAGTAATGCTGAGAGCTTTTGAGAGATACAGGAGGCAGAGTAGTCTTTCTGTAGAGGGTAGTAATGCTGAGAGCTTTTGTGAGATATGGGAGGCAGTGTAGGCTTTCTGTAGAGGGTAGTAATGCTGAGAGCTTTTGTGAGACACAGGGGGCAGAGTAGGCTTTCTGTAGAGGGTAGTAATGCTGAGAGCTTTTGTGAGATATGGGAGGCAGTGTAGGCTTTCTGTAGAGGGTAGTAATGCTGAGAGCTTTTGTGAGATACAGGAGGCAGTGTAGGCTTTCTGTAGAGGGTAGTAATGCTGAGAGCTTTTGTGAGATACAGGAGGCAGAGTAGGCTTTCTGTAGAGGGTAGTAATGCTGAGAGCTTTTGTGAGATACAGGAGGCAGCAAAGACTTTCTGTAGAAGGTAGTAATGCTGAGAGCTTTTGTGAGATACAGAAGGCAGCATAGTCTTTCAGTAGAAGGTGGTAATGCTGACAGCTTTTGTGAGATATGGGAGGCAGCGTAGGCTTTCTGTAGAAGGTAGTAATGCTGAGAGCTTTTGTGAGATACTGGAGGCAGAGTAGGCTTTCTGTAGAGGGTAGTAATGCTGAGAGCTTTTGTGAGATACCGGATGCAGCATAGGCTTTCTGTAGAAGGTAGTAATGCTGAGAGCTTTTGTGAGATACAGGAGGCAGTGTAGGCTTTCTGTAGAAGGTGGTAATGCTGAGAGCTTTTGTGAGATATGGGAGGCAGCATAGGCTTTCTGTAGAAAGTAGTAATGCTGAAAGCTTTTCTGAGATATGGGAGGCAGTGGGATTTCTTTTTATCCCTAGTTTAGGATACACTCGTAGTGAATTCTATACTATAATCATTGTGTGGGATCTCTTTTTATTCCTAGTTTATGATACACTCGTAGTGAATCCTATACTATAATCGTCATGTGGGATTTCTTTTTATTCCTAGTTTACGATACACTCGTAGTGAATCCTATACTATAATCGTCATGTGGGATTTCATGTGAGTAATGCTGAGAGCTTTTGTGAGATACTGGAGGCAGAGTAGGCTTTCTGTAGAGGGTAGTAATGCTGAGAGCTTTTGTGAGATACAGGAGGCAGCGTAGGCTTTCTGTAGAAGGTAGTAATGCTGAGAGCTTTTGTGAGATACAGAAGGCAGAGTAGGCTTTCTGTAGAAGGTAGTAATGCTGAGAGCTTTTGTGAGATACAGGAGGCAGTGTAGGCTTTCTGTAGAGGGTAGTAATGCTGAGAGCTTTTGTGAGATACAGGAGGCAGAGTAGGCTTTCTGTAGAAGGTAGTAATGCTGAGAGCTTTTGTGAGATACAGAAGGCAGAGTAGGCTTTGTGTAGAAGGTAGTAATGCTGAGAGCTTTTGTGAGATACAGGAGGCAGTGTAGGCTTTCTGTAGAAGGTAGTAATGCTGAGAGCTTTTGTGAGATACAGCCGGCAGCATAGGCTTTCTGTAGAGGGTAGTAATGCTGAGAGCTTTTGTGAGATACAGAAGGCAGCATAGTCTTTCAGTAGAAGGTGGTAATGCTGAGAGCTTTTGTGAGATATGGGAGGCAGCGTAGGCTTTCTGTAGAAAGTAGTAATGCTGAGAGCTTTTGTGAGATACAGGAGGCAGCGTAGGCTTTCTGTAGAAGGTGGTAATGCTGAGAGCTTTTGTGAGATACAGGAGGCAGAGTAGGCTTTCTGTAGAGGGTAGTAATGCTGAGAGCTTTTGTGAGATACAGGAGGCAGAGTAGGCTTTCTGTAGAGGGTAGTAATGCTGAGAGCTTTTGTGAGATACAGGAGGCAGAGTAGGCTTTCTGTAGAGGGTAGTAATGCTGAGAGCTTTTGTGAGATACAGGAGGCAGAGTAGGCTTTCTGTAGAGGGTAGTAATGCTGAGAGCTTTTGTGAGATACAGGAGGCAGAGTAGGCTTTCTGTAGAGGGTAGTAATGTTGAGAGCTTTTGTGAGATACAGGAGGCAGAGTAGGCTTTCTGTAGAGGGTAGTAATGCTGAGAGCTTTTGTGAGATATGGGAGGCAGCAAAGACTTTCTGTAGAAGGTAGTAATGCTGAGAGCTTTTGTGAGATACAGAAGGCAGCATAGTCTTTCAGTAGAAGGTGGTAATGCTGAGAGCTTTTGTGAGATATGGGAGGCAGCGTAGGCTTTCTGTAGAAGGTAGTAATGCTGAGAGCTTTTGTGAGATACAGGAGGCAGAGTAGGCTTTCTGTAGAAGGTAGTAATGCTGAGAGCTTTTGTGAGATACAGGAGGCAGAGTAGGCTTTCTGTAGAAGGTAGTAATGCTGAGAGCTTTTGTGAGATACAGAAGGCAGAGTAGGCTTTCTGTAGAAGGTAGTAATGCTGAGAGCTTTTGTGAGATACAGGAGGCAGTGTAGGCTTTCTGTAGAGGGTAGTAATGCTGAGAGGTTTTGTGAGATACAGAAGGCAGAGTAGGCTTTCTGTAGAAGGTAGTAATGCTGAGAGCTTTTGTGAGATACAGAAGGCAGTGTAGGCTTTCTGTAGAAGGTAGTAATGCTGAGAGCTTTTGTGAGATACAGGAGGCAGAGTAGGCTTTCTGTAGAGGGTAGTAATGCTGAGAGCTTTTGTGAGATACAGGAGGCAGAGTAGGCTTTCTGTAGAGGGTAGTAATGCTGAGAGCTTTTGTGAGATACAGGAGGCAGAGTAGGCTTTCTGTAGAGGGTAGTAATGTTGAGAGCTTTTGTGAGATACAGGAGGCAGAGTAGGCTTTCTGTAGAGGGTAGTAATGCTGAGAGCTTTTGTGAGATATGGGAGGCAGCAAAGACTTTCTGTAGAAGGTAGTAATGCTGAGAGCTTTTGTGAGATACAGAAGGCAGCATAGTCTTTCAGTAGAAGGTGGTAATGCTGAGAGCTTTTGTGAGATATGGGAGGCAGCGTAGGCTTTCTGTAGAAGGTAGTAATGCTGAGAGCTTTTGTGAGATACAGGAGGCAGAGTAGTGAATTCTATACTATAATCATCGCGTAGGATTTCTTTTTATTCCTAGTTTAGGATACGCTCATAGTGAATTCTATACTATAATCATTGCGTGGGATTTCTTGTTATTCCTAGTTTAGGATACACTCCTAGTGATTCTATACTATAATCATCGTGTGGGATTTCTTTTTATTCCTAGTTTAGGATACACTCAAAGTGAATTCTATACTATAATCATCGCGTGGGATTTCTTTTTATTCCTAGTTTAGGATATGCTCATAGTGAATTCTATGCTATAATCATCGCATGGGATTTCTTTTTATTCCTAGTTTAGGATACACTCGTAGTGAATTCTATACTATAATCATCGCATGGGATTTCTTTTTATTCCTAGTTTAGGATACACTCAAAGTGAATTCTATACTATAATCATCGCGTAGGATTTCTTTTTATTCATAGTTTAGGATACACTCGTAGTGAATTCTATACTATAATCATCGTGTGGGATGTCTTTTTATTCCTAGTTTAGGATACACTCTTAGTGAGTTCTATACTATAATCATCATGTGGGATTTCTTTTTATTCCTAGTTTAGGATACACTCGTAATGAATTCTATACTATAATCATCGTGTGGGATTTCTTTTTATTCCTAGTTTACGATACACTCCTCGTGATTCTATACTATAATCATCGTGTGGGATTTCTTTTTATTCCTAGTTTACGGTACACTCGCAGTGAATTCTATACTGTAATCATCGTGTGGGATGTCTTTTTATTCATAGTTTAGGATACACTCGTAGTGAATTCTGTACTATAATGATAGTTGGGATTTCTTTTTATTCCTAGTTTACGATACACTCATAGTGGATTCTATACTATAATCATCGTGTGGGATTTCTTTTTATTCCTAGTTTACGGTACACTCGTAGTGAATTCTATACTATAATCATCGTGTGGGATTTCTTTTTAATCCTAGTTTAGGATACACTCGAAGTGAATTCTATACTATAATCATTGTGTGGGATTTCTTTTTATTCCTAGTTTACAGTACACTCGTAGTGAATTCTATACCATAATCATCGTGTGGGATTTCTTTTTAATCCTAGTTTAGGATACACTCGAAGTGAATTCTATACTATAATCATCGTGTGGGATTTCTTTTAAATCCTAGTTTAGGATACACTCTTAGTGAATTCTATACTATAATCATCGCATGGGATTTCTTTTTATTCCTAGTTTAGGATACACTCGAAATGAATTCTATACTATAATCACCATGTGGGATTTCTTTTTATTCCTAGTTTGGGATACACTTGACATGAATTCTATACTATAATTACCATGTGGGATTTCTTTTTATTCCTAGTTTAGGATACACTCGAAGTGAATTCTATACTATAATCATCGCATGGGATTTCTTTTTATTCCTAGTTTAGGATACACTCATAGTGAATTCTATACTATAATCATCGCATCAGATTTCTTTTTATTCCCAGTTTAGGATACACTCGAAGTGAATTCTATACTATAATCATCGCATGGGATTTCTTTTTATTCCTAGTTTAGGATACACTCGTAGTGAATTCTATACTATAATCATCGCATGGGATTTCTTTTTATTCCTAGTTTAGGATACACTCAAAGTGAATTCTATACTATAATCATCGCGTAGGATTTCTTTTTATTCCTAGTTTAGGATACGCTCATAGTGAATTCTATACTATAATCATTGCGTGGGATTTCTTGTTATTCCTAGTTTAGGATACACTCCTAGTGATTCTATACTATAATCATCGTGTGGGATTTCTTTTTATTCCTAGTTTAGGATACACTCAAAGTGAATTCTATACTATAATCATCGCGTGGGATTTCTTTTTATTCCTAGTTTAGGATATGCTCATAGTGAATTCTATGCTATAATCATCGCATGGGATTTCTTTTTATTCCTAGTTTACGATACACTCCTAGTGATTCTATACTATAATCATCGTGTGGGATTTCTTTTTATTCCTAGTTTACGGTACACTCGCAGTGAATTCTATACTATAATCATCGTGTGGGATGTCTTTTTATTCATAGTTTAGGATACACTCGTAGTGAATTCTGTACTATAATCATAGTTGCGATTTCTTTTTATTCCTAGTTTACGATACACTCGTAGTGGATTCTATACCATAATCATCGTGTGGGATTTCTTTTTATTCCTAGTTTAGGATACACTCAAAGTGAATTCTATACTATAATCATCGTGTGGGATTTCTTTTTATTCCTAGTTTAGGATACACTCGTAGTGAATTCTATACTATAATCATCGTGTGGGATTTCTTTTTATTCCTAGTTTACGGTACACTCGTAGTGAATTCTATACTATAATCATCGTGTGGGATTTCTTTTTATTCCTAGTTTAGGATACACTCAAAGTGAATTCTATACTATAATCATCGCATGGGATTTCTTTTTATTCCTAGTTTAGGATACAATCGAAGTGGATTCTATACTATAATCATTGTGTGGGATTTCTTTTTATCCCTAGTTTAGGATACACTCATAGTGAATTCTATACTATAATCATTGCATGGGATTTCTTTTTATTCCTAGTTTACGGTACACTCGCAGTGAATTCTATACTATAATCATCGTGTGGGATGTCTTTTTATTCATAGTTTAGGATACACTCGTAGTGAATTCTATACTATAATCATTGTGTGGGATTTCTTTTTATTCCTAGTTTACGATACACTCATAGAGAATTCTATACTATAATCGTCATGTGGGCTTTCTTTTATTCCTAGTTTAGGATACACTCGTAGTGAATTCTATACTATAATCATTGCATGGGATTTCTTTTTATTCCTAGTTTACGATACACTCGTAGTGAATTCTATACTATAATCGTCATGTGGGCTTTCTTTTATTCCTAGTTTACGATACACTCGTAGTGAATTCTATACTATAATCATCGTGTGGGATTTCTTTTTATTCCTAGTTTACGATACACTCGTAGTGAATTCTATACTATAATCATCGTGTGGGATTTCTTTTTATTCCTAGTTTACGATACACTCGTAGTGAATTCTATACTATAATCATTGCATGGGATTTCTTTTTATTCCTAGTTTACGATACACTCGTAGTGAATTCTATACTATAATCATTGCATGGGATTTCTTTTTATTCCTAGTTTACGATACACTCGTAGTGAATTCTATACTATAATCATTGCATGGGATTTCTTTTTATTCCTAGTTTACGATACACTCGTAGTGAATTCTATACTATAATCATTGTATGGGATTTCTTTTTATTCCTAGTTTACGATACACTCGTAGTGGATTCTATACCATAATCATCGTGTGGGATTTCTTTTTATTTCTAGTTTACGATACACTCGTAGTGAATTCTATACTATATAATCATCATGTGGGAAACAAAAACAATACTGACAGTTATAACTTTTTCTAGTGTATATGAGCAAAGACCTGGTATTTTGATATTTTGTGTCATGGAAGAAATATGAGTGTGTTTGTCACAGACACTCGGGAAAAACTGAAGTAATTAAATAGCAAGCCTGGTCATGGTCATGGATGATTAACTCTCTGTTGTAAAGAAACGAACCTCCATAAATGTTGTCAGACAACATTCCACTTGACTGGGTATTATGCAAATCATACAGTTATGATCACATTAGAATCAAAAGTGGCAGTCACAGTTAATAGGACTTCTCTGTTCTGAGCTAGAATATTACAATATTCACAACATTTCTGTATGTGTGCAACTGGGGCAATCAAAATGCAATTAATGAGCATACTCGAATCACACTGTTTGCAAAATCAAGTTTACCCAGATCAAATCCCCTAATTTTTGAGCGTTCAAAAGCTTTCGGCACAGTGGTACTTGGACTGAGCAAAAAATTCTCTTAGCAAACATGATTGAAATTGCCCACCATACTTTCGAATCTGTTCCTCACATCAACACGGAAGTTCTTATTTTACATCAGCTTCATTGGTATATTTTCAAAACTTTCACACTTTTGGTACAATATATCAAATTATCAGGTCTCGACTTTCACACTTTTGGTACAATATATCAAATTATCAGGTCTCGACTTTCACACTTTTGGTACAATATATCAAATTATCAGGTCTCGACTTTCACACTTTTGGTACAATGTATCAAATTATCAGGTCTCGACTTTCACACTTTTGGTACAATATATCAAATTATGAGGTCTCGACTTTCACACTTTTGGTACAATGTATCAAATTATCAGGTCTCGACTTTCACACTTTTGGTACAATATATCAAATTATCAGGTCTCGACTTTCACACTTTTGGTACAATATATCAAATTATCAGGTCTCGACTTTCACACTTTTGGTACAATATATCAAATTTTCAGGTCTCTACTTTCACACTTTTGGTACAATATATCAAATTATCAGGTCTCGACTTTCAAACTTTTGGAACAATATATCAAATTATCAGGTCTCGACTTTCACACTTTTGGTACAATATATCAAATTATGAGGTCTCGACTTTCACACTTTTGGTACAATATATCAAATTATGAGGTCTCGACTTTCACACTTTTGGAACAATATATCAAATTATCAGGTTTCGACCTTCACACTTTTGGTACAATATATCAAATTATCAGGTTTCGACTTTCACACTTTTGGTACAATATATCAAATTATGAGGTCTCGACTTTCACACTTTTGGAACAATATATCAAATTATGAGGTCTCGACTTTCACACTTTTGGAACAATATATCGAATTATGAGGTCTCGACTTTCACACTTTTGGTACAATATATCAAATTATCAGGTCTCGACTTTCACACTTTTGGTACAATATATCAAATTATCAGGTCTCGACTTTCACACTTTTGGTACAATATATCAAATTATGAGGTCTCGACTTTCACACTTTTGGAACAATATATCAAATTATGAGGTCTCGACTTTCACACTTTTGGAACAATATATCGAATTATGAGGTCTCGACTTTCACACTTTTGGTACAATATCTCAAATTATGAGGTCTCGACTTTCACACTTTTGGTACAATATATCAAATTATCAGGTCTCGACTTTCACACTTTGGTACAATATATCAAATTATCAGGTCTCGACTTTCACACTTTTGGTACAATATATCAAATTATCAGGTCTCAACTTTCACACTTTTGGTACAATATATCAAATTATGAGGTCTCGACTTTCACACTTTTGGTACAATATATCAAATTATGAGGTCTCGACTTTCACACTTTTGGTACAATATATCAAATTATGAGGTCTCGACTTTCACACTTTTGGTACAATATATCAAATTATGAGGTCTCGACTTTCACACTTTTGGTACAATATATCAAATTATGAGGTCTCGACTTTCAAACTTTTGGAACAATATATCAAATTATCAGGTTTCGACTTTCACACTTTTGGTACAATATATCAAATTATCAGGTATCAACTTTCACACTTTTGGTACAATATATCAAATTATCAGGTTTCGACTTTCACACTTTTGGTACAATATATCAAATTATCAGGTATCAACTTTCACACTTTTGGAACAATATATCAAATTATGAGGTCTCGACTTTCAAACTTTTGGAACAATATATCAAATTATCAGGTTTCGACTTTCACACTTTTGGTACAATATATCAAATTATCAGGTATCAACTTTCACACTTTTGGAAGAATATATCAAATTATGAGGTCTCGACTTTCACACTTTTGGAACAATATATCAAATTATGAGGTCTCGACTTTCACACTTTTGGAACAATATATCAAATTATGAGGTCTCGACTTTCACACTTTTGGTACAATATATCAAATTATGAGGTCTCGACTTTCACACTTTTGGTACAATATATCAAATTATGAGGTCTCGACTTTCACACTTTTGGTACAATATATCAAATTATCAGGTCTCGACTTTCACACTTTTGGTACAATATATCAAATTATGAGGTCTCGACTTTCACACTTTTGGTACGATATAACAAATTATCAGGTCTCGACTTTCACACTTTTGGTACAATATATCAAATTATCAGGTCTCTACTTTCACACTTTTGGTACAATATATCAAATTATCAGGTCTCGACTTTCACACTTTTGGTACAATATATCAAATTATCAGGTCTCGACTTTCACACTTTTGGTACAATATATCAAATTATCAGGTCTCGACTTTCACACTTTTGGTACAATATAACAAATTTTCAGGTCTCTACTTTCACACTTTTGGTACAATATATCAAATTATCAGGTCTCGACTTTCACATATTTGGTACAATATATCAAATTATCAGGTCTCGACTTTCACACTTTTGGTACAATATATCAAATTATCAGGTATCAACTTTCACACTTTTGGTACAATGTATCAAATTATCAGGTCTCGACTTTCACACTTTTGGTTCAATATATGAAATTATCAGGTATCAACTTTCACACTTTTGGAACAATATATCAAATTATCAGGTCTCGACTTTCACATCTTTGGTACAATATATCAAATTTTCAGGTCTCTACTTTCACACTTTTGGTACAATATATCAAATTATCAGGTCTCGACTTTCACACTTTTGGTACAATGTATCAAATTATCAGGTCTTGACTTTCACACTTTTGGTACAATATATCAAATTATGAGGCCTCGACTTTCACACTTTTGGTACAATATATCAAATTATCAGGTCTCGACTTTCACACTTTTGGTACAATATATGAAATTATCAGGTCTCGACTTTCACACTTTTGGTACAATATATCAAATTATCAGGTCTCGACTTTCACACTTTTGGTACAATATATCAAATTTTCAGGTCTCTACTTTCACACTTTTGGTACAATATATCAAATTATCAGGTCTCAACTTTCAAACTTTTGGAACAATATATCAAATTATCAGGTCTCGACTTTCACACTTTTGGTACAATATATCAAATTATGAGGTCTCGACTTTCACACTTTTGGAACAATATATCAAATTATCAGGTTTCGACTTTCACACTTTTGGTACAATATATCAAATTATCAGGTTTCGACTTTGACACTTTTGGTACAATATATCAAATTATGAGGTCTCGACTTTCACACTTTTGGAACAATATATCAAATTATGAGGTCTCGACTTTCACACTTTTGGAACAATATATCGAATTATGAGGTCTCGACTTTCACACTTTTGGTACAATATATCAAATTATCAGGTCTCGACTTTCACACTTTTGGTACAATATATCAAATTATGAGGTCTCGACTTTCACACTTTTGGTACAATATATCAAATTATGAGGTCTCGACTTTCACACTTTTGGAACAATATATCAAATTATGAGGTCTCGACTTTCACACTTTTGGAACAATATATCGAATTATGAGGTCTCGACTTTCACACTTTTGGTACAATATCTCAAATTATGAGGTCTCCACTTTCACACTTTTGGTACAATATATCAAATTATCACGTCTCGACTTTCACACTTTTGGAACAATATATCAAATTATCAGGTTTCGACTTTCACACTTTTGGTACAATATATCAAATTATGAGGTCTCGACTTTCACACTTTTGGAACAATATATCAAATTATCAGGTCTCGACTTTCACACTTTTGGTACAATATATCAAATTATCAGGTCTCGACTTTCAAACTTTTGGAACAATATATCAAATTATCAGGTTTCGACTTTCACACTTTTGGTACAATATATCAAATTATCAGGTATCAACTTTCCCACTTTTGGTACAATATATCAAATTATGAGGTCTCGACCTTCACACTTTTGGTACAATATATCAAATTATCAGGTCTCGACTTTCATACTTTTGGAACAATATATCAAATTATCAGGTTTCGACTGTCACACTTTTGGTACAATATATCAAATTATCAGGTCTCGACTTTCACACTTTTGGAACAATATATCAAATTATGAGGTCTCGACTTTCACACTTTTGGAACAATATATCAAATTATCAGGTTTCGACTTTCACACTTTTGGTACAATATATCAAATTATGAGGTCTCGACTTTCACACTTTTGGAACAATATATCAAATTATCAGGTCTCGACTTTCACACTTTTGGTACAATATATCAAATTATCAGGTTTCGACTTTCACACTTTTGGTACAATATATCAAATTATCAGGTATCAGCTTTCACACTTTTTGGTACAATATATCAAATTATGAGGTCTCGACTTTCACACTTTTGGTACAATATATCAAATTATCAGGTCTCGACTTTCATACTTTTGGAACAATATATCAAATTATCAGGTTTCGACTTTCACACTTTTGGTACAATATATCAAATTATCAGGTCTCGACTTTCACACTTTTGGTACAATATATCAAATTATCAGGTCTCGACTTTCACACTTTTGGTACAATATATCAAATTATCAGGTCTCGACTTACAAACTTTTTGAACAATATATCAAATTATCAGGTTTCGACTTTCACACTTTTGGAACAATATATCAAATTATCAGGTATCAACTTTCACACTTTTGGTACAATATATCAAATTATGAGGTCTCGACTTTCAAACTTTTGGAACAATATATCAAATTATCAGGTTTCGACTTTCACACTTTTGGTACAATATATCAAATTATCAGGTATCAACTTTCACACTTTTGGTACAATATATCAAATTATCAGGTTTCGACTTTCACACTTTTGGTACAATATATCAAATTATCAGGTATCAACTTTCACACTTTTGGAACAATATATCAAATTATGAGGTCTCGACTTTCAAACTTTTGGAACAATATATCAAATTATCAGGTTTCGACTTTCACACTTTTGGTACAATATATCAAATTATCAGGTATCAACTTTCACACTTTTGGAACTATCAAATTATGAGGTCTCGACTTTCACACTTTTGGAACAATATATCAAATTATCAGGTTTCGACTTTCACACTTTTGGTACAATATATCAAATTATCAGGTATCAACTTTCACACTTTTGGAACAATATATCAAATTATGAGGTCTCGACTTTCAAACTTTTGGAACAATATATCAAATTATCAGGTTTCGACTTTCACACTTTTGGTACAAAATATCAAATTATCAGGTATCAACTTTCACACTTTTGGAACTATCAAATTATGAGGTCTCGACTTTCACACTTTTGGAACAATATATCAAATTATCAGGTTTCGACTTTCACACTTTTGGAACAATATATCAAATTATGAGGTCTCGACTTTCACACTTTTGGAACAAAATATCAAATTATGAGGTCTCGACTTTCACACTTTTGGAACAATATATCAAATTATGAGGTCTCGACTTTCACACTTTTGGTACAATATATCAAATTATCAGGTCTCTACTTTCACACTTTTGGTACAATATATCAAATTATCAGGTCTCGACTTTCACACTTTTGGTACAATATATCAAATTATCAGGTCTCGACTTTCACACTTTTGGAACAATATATCAAATTATCAGGTTTCGACTTTCACACTTTTGGTACAATATATCAAATTATCAGGTCTCGACTTTCATACTTTTGGTACAATATATCAAATTATCAGGTCTCGACTTTCAAACTTTTGGTACAATATATTAAATTATCAGGTCTCGACCTTCACACTTTTGCTACAATATATGAAATTATCAGGTCTCGACTTTCACACTTTTGGTACAATATATCAAATTATCAGGTCTCTACTTTCACACTTTTTGGTACAATATATCAAATTATCAGGTCTCGACTTTCATACTTTTGGTACAATATATCAAATTATGAGGTTTCGACTTTCACATATTTGGTACAATATATCAAATTATCAGGTCTCAACTTTCACACTTTTGGTACAATATATCAAATTATCAGGTCTCGACTTTCACACTTTTGGTACAATATATCAAATTATCAGGTCTCGACTTTCCTTCTTTTTGGTACAATATATCAAATTATCAGGTCTCGACTTTCACACTTTTGGTACAATATATCAAATTATCAGGTCTCGACTTTCACACTTTTGGTACAATATATCAAATTATCAGGTTTCGACTTTCACACTTTTGGTACAATATATCAAATTATCAGGTCTCGACTTTCACACTTTTGGTACAATATATCAAATTATCAGGTCTCGACTTTCACACTTTTTGGTACAATATATCAAATTATGAGGCCTCGACTTTCACACTTTTGGTACAATATATCAAATTATGAGGTCTTGACTTTCACCTCAACTTTCACACTTTTGGTACAATATATCAAATTATCAGGTCTCGGCTCACATATATCATACAAATACAGATCTGTTTACAGTGATTTTGTAAATGTTGGACCTCACAACGAGAGTAAGTTCCAAGAAAAATTGAAAGCAACTTTATTAAATATTTAAATTATTAAAAAACAATTTGCAGTTCTTGGCATATGTTATTTATGGTATCGAATGCAAAGGAATTGAAAATGGATGATAAAATTAAATTAAAAGCCTTTTGTACAGTGTGCTTTTTGGTTATTTTCTTCATATTGTTTCTGTTTACATTCCCCTTAAATAAGTATGAGTAAATAATTCCAAATGAATACAACAAACCTGAGTTTTTCAAAATTGCGGTAAATTTCAGCCCTACTGTACTGAATGACACCATTGCCTACAAATACTTTGTTACCATCGAATCTTTGGCAGAGACCTCTTCTACACTTGCCATTGATATCAACAAATACCGACACTTTATCTTGAGATTTTGTGGCTGAAAAGAAACATTCGGTAAGGTTTCATATTTACCCAACACAAGCTGCATTAACAGTATGAATAATTGCACATAATTAACAAAAAATGACATTTTTTTCTTTAGAACATAGTAAATTACACCTCAGTGGAATCAGCTTGACAACCCCACACTTTCGTGTTTATAAGGTATTGTTTGAAGAGGAAAACAGAAATAAATCAACATTTCTATCATGAATTCATCAATGGTTGCTTGACAAAATTACAGGATCCATTTTCTGCAGAGTCAAAGCATACAACTGAGTGACTGTCATGATATTTGACTAAGGAATCCTAGTTTGTTTGTATTAGCAAGTGAGTCGCAAGGGTTAACATATTATTTGTGTTTGTACAGTAGCAGAGTGTTCAATGATTATAGCTTTTAAGGGGTTAATAACCACAGTCCTCTTGTATTATAACCAAATTCAGTTGTTAATAACCACAGTCCTCTTGTATTATAACCAAATTCAGTTGTTAGATAGCAACTGTTGTTTATAATTAACTGTCCAGCAAGATAGTATTGTCCATGCACAGTGTGACTAGTGAGGTTATAAGCATGTAAATTGGATGTGACAGGTTATTTAAGGGTGACTAGTGAGGTTATAAGCATGTAAATTGGATGTGACAGGTTATTTAAGGGTGACTAGTGAGGTTATAAGCATGTAAATTGGATGAGACAGGTTATTTAAGGGTGACAAGTGAGGTTATAAGCATGTAAATTGGATGTGACAGGTTATTTAAGGGTGACTAGTGAGGTTATAAGCATGTAAATTGGATGTGACAGGTTATTTTGGAATCTGGACTAGAGGTTTGTTTCACTTTGTAGTTTTGAAAGTAACATATTTGTACATACTTTTCTATTCGCCCTGAACAACTGAGTATTTTAGGATGTGGTCTGTTACTTCTAAATTTAAGTCAGTGAAAGGACAGTGAAGAAAATTACTAAATTTGTAATTTTATGAGTTATAAATAGATTTAAGTGCCATCGGGGTACGTGCTTTGCTTATTGCTAATTTTGTGCCTTCAGGTACTTGCTAATTTTATGCCTTCAGGTACATGCCATTATAAGTTGTGCCTTCAGGTACATGCTATTATAAATTGTGCCTTCAGGTATGTGCTATTATAAATTGTGCCTTCAGGTACATGCTAACATTGTGCCTTCAGGTACATGCTAATTTTGTGCCTTCAGATATGTGCTAATTTTGTGCCTTCAGGTACGTGCTAATATTGTGGCTTCAGATACGTGCTATTATAAATCGTGCCTTCAGGTATGTGCTATTATAAATGTGTGCCTTTAAGGTATGTGCTATTACAAATTGTGCCTTCCCATACGTGAAAGCATGATTTCATGTTTTAAGGTACTTGCATTTTCTATACTACCTACTACTCATATGTGGTTGTCAGTATTTTGTGCTGTTTTTAGTACATGTGTGCTGGTATAGTTTGTACTAAATTGCTCTTGTAACGTAAAAGCATTTCTGCGGTGTACCAGTTCTGTATTATAAAAATTGTATAAAGTCTTTCAAGGTATTTTTTGTCAAGTATTTAATGCATCTGTCTACTCAAGTTGGTCATTCATGGTAGTAAATTTGGAATATTTTCACATAAATTTAGGTTTTTGCAATATGATGGTGTTGTGGTACGGTCAACCCTGAGTGATTTGGTAGAGGGGCAGTTTGGTGAATGCAACTGAGTTGTTGATTATGTCATGATGAGGCAGCAGTGTGACCAAGTTAACCCTCAGTGAAACGAGATAGACTGAGTTTTCCATACTATGTGTACTATAATATATATATTTATCATATGATCGTCCGTTTTGTTCACTTTAAAACACTTGATATTTTGTTTTCATATTAATCAGTGATAAATAAAGCCTCTCGTCAATTTCATTGGTCAATTTCAAGACTAGACAATTTGATTGGCTGAACAAAATACAACTGGGCCACATTTTCATAATTTGCATAATTAGAGTTGGGAGCCTTCAATGATCAATTTCAAAACTGGACAATTTGATTGGCTAAACAAAATACAACTGGGTCACATTTGCATAATTTAAGTGGGGAGAATTTATGTTATCTGTTCTATTTAGGGTGGGTTATATTGTATTAATCTTTTACCTACAAGAAAAACGCCATTCATTATTTTTTACATTTTCACTTTTTGCTTCCAAAACATACGTTATGACCCCTCATTGGAACGAGCTCGAAGAGCTCGTTCCAATGAGGGGTCATAACCAATGTTTTGGAAGCAAAAAGTGAAAATTTTTAGTTATATGAGGATGTTTTTTCCAAGTGCCGTCTGCAACTCAAGTTAGGTGATGGGTTAAAAAGTCATACTAAGTGGCTAATTTGTGCGTGTTTGTGTCATATGATAAATAGAATATGAAATGAGTGTTTTTCTCATATAATATTTATGAAACTTGTCCGAATTTTCCGTTTGGGCTCGCCAGAGTCTCGCCCAAACGCAAAATTCTTAGACTCGTTTCATAAATATTATATGAGAAAAACACTCATTCCATATCCTCTATATACATTTATCTATCCAGAAGTGAACTATTCCCACAATATTTGTGTACAACCGAATTAACCCTCATGGAGACCAGATAGACTTTGAGTTTTCTTACTACGTGTATCGTATGAAATGTAGCGTTTGGCAATATATGTATACATTCATTCATTGATACAGAAGTTAATGGCTCCCGCAGTATTTATGACCATCTAGCAACTGTAATGGCTCCCGCAGTATTTATGACCATCCAGCAACTGTAATGGCTCCCGCAGTATTTATGACCATCCAGTAACTGTAATGGCTCCCGCAGTATTTATGACCATCCAGTAACTAATGGCTCCTGCAGTATTTATGACCATCCAGTAACTGTAATGGCTCCCGCAGTATTTATGACCATCCAGTAACTGTAATGGCTCCCGCAGTATTTATGACCATCCAGCAACTGTAATGGCTCCCGCAGTATTTATGACCATCCAGTAACTGTAATGGCTCCCGCAGTATTTATGACCATCCAGTAACTGTAATGGCTCCCGCAGTATTTATGACCATCCAGCAACTGTTATGGCTCCCGCAGTATTTATGACCATCCAGTAACTGTAATGGCTCCCGCAGTATTTATGACCATCCAGTAACTGTAATGGCTCCCGCAGTATTTATGACCATCCAGTAACTGTAATGGCTCCCGCAGTATTTATGACCATCCAGTAACTGTAATGGCTCCCGCAGTATTTATGACCATCCAGTAACTGTAATGGCTCCCGCAGTATTTATGACCATCCAGTAACTGTAATGGCTCCCGCAGTATTTATGACCATCCAGTAACTGTAATGGCTCCCGCAGTATTTATGACCATCCAGTAACTGTAATGGCTCCCGCAGTATTTATGACCATCCAGTAACTGTAATGGCTCCCGCAGTATTTATGACCATCCAGTAACTGTAATGGCTCCCGCAGTATTTATGACCATCCAGTAACTGTAATGGCTCCCGCAGTATTTATGACCATCCAGTAACTGTAACAGTGCTCTATTAAGTGACAGTGTGCAAATGAGAGTTCTCGCTCTGCCTGTGAAATTTATAAATACTTATATAGATACTTGACTCAAATGTCAGTGGTTGAGGGAAAAGACGGGCTTCACAAGGTGTCAGAGTTACTCGACACAGGATGTAGTTTTGTATCACGTAGCCTGCGTGCGAGATTTGTTGACATTTGGGGAGGGGTTTTGAAACACGTAATCATATCATCTTTTCATTTTTTGCATCATCCTGGCTTTTCATCATTCATACTTTCATTTTGTTCTCATGTTCGAATTGGGATTTGGGGTTCATGATCAATAACAATCATATAATTTTGGACTTTTCTTTTAAATGCAGTAAATGTATAGATATTTTAAAGTGCCTTAGAGTTCATGCGTTACATTTTACAGACTTGGGAGTATGTCGCATTAGAGTTTATGCGTTACAGCTTACCAACTTGGGAGTATGTCGTATTAGTTCGTGACAGTGACTCTATGTTTGAGATAAACTCTCAAGGCTAAGATAAATGTACACAGCAAAGGATACAAAAAATGAAGGCAAGGCCACATGGTTTGAGTAAAAAAGGTAACTGAAGATGGAATGAGGCACTTGATTTTTCATCCTTAAAAGCCTGGCCATCTGTTCTAAAGTAGTAAAAATGTATCAAAGTTAGGCCTTTATTTATTTATTTACTGGTGTTTAAGGTCACATACTTCTACACAATGGCCAATTGCGGCTGCAACATGGAGGTGAAGTCAAGTCGATCCAATCGTTTCTACTCATGTTGACCATTATAGAGGACTTCCACCCCAGGCATTGGTGACTGGGTCCTATTTTACCAGTAAAACAGATTGTTTACCACAGTAAACAAGCACTGCTTCACTTTCTGGGGTTCCAACGGGGAAGTTAGGCCTTTAACTCCTTGCATGCTGCTGGCAGATATTCCAGCCCAGGGCAGGATTTTGCTTGCCACTAAAATAAGTATAATTTTAGCATATTTAATCCAATTTTCTCTCTGTAAATTGAACAGATTTTTCACCAATGATCTAACATGTTAAATTTACAAGAATTTTTAATCAAATCTAGTCATGGCTGCTTCACAGCAGCCATGACTAGCTTTGATGAAAAATGTCTTGAAAATACTCAGCGCGTTAATAGTTAATCCTTGAAGTATAACCACTACATTATAAATATTCTATGGTTCGAATTTGGCTGGACCAAAATAGTGTCCGCAAGGAAGCATAGTTCACATGCCAGATTCAATTCTTCTGCGAGACTGACTGACTGCAAGAGAGTTGATGGGGTTAGATGACATTTCTATAAGGAGATGATAAACCCAATGACTGCAAGAGAGTTGATGGGGTTAGACCAGATTTCTGTAAGGAGATGATAAACCCAATGACTGCAAGAGAGTTGATGGGGTTAGATGAGATTTATGTAAGGAGATGATAAACCCAATGGCTGCAAGAGAGTTGATGGGGTTAGATGAGATATATGTACGGAGATTATAAACCCAATGGATGCAACAGAGATGATGGAGTTAGATGAGATTTCTGTAAGGAGATGATAAACCCAATGGCTGCAACAGAGTTGATGGGGTTAGATGTGATTTCTGTAAGATGATAAACCCAATGACTGCAAGAGAGTTGATGGGGTTAGATGAGATTTATGTAAGGAGATGATAAACCCAATGACTGCAAGAGAGTTGATGGGGTTAGATGAGATTTCTGTAAGGAGATGATAAACCCAATGACTGCAAGAGAGTTGATGGGGTTAGATGAGATTTATGTAATGAGATGATAAACCCAATGACTGCAAGAGAGTTGATGGGGTTAGACCAGATTTCTGTAAGGATATGATAAACCCAATGGCTGCAACAGAGTTGATGGAGTTAGATGAGATTTCTGTAAGGAGATGATAAACCCAATGACTGCAAGAGAGTTGATGGGGTTAGATGAGATTTCTGTAAGGAGATGATAAACCCAATGACTGCAAGAGAGTTGATGGGGTTAGATGAGATTTCTGTAAACCCAATGACTGCAAGCGAGTTGATGGGGGTTAGATGAGATTTATGTAAGGAGATGATAAACCCAATGACTGCAATTGAGTTGATGGGGTTAGACCAGATTTCTGTAAGGAGATGATAAACCCAATGACTGCAAGAGAGTTGATGAGGTTAGATGAGATTTCAGTAAGGAGATGATAAACCCAATGACTGCAAGAGAGTTGATGGGGTTAGATGAGATTTCTGTAAGATGATAAACCCAATGACTGCAAGAGAGTTGATGGGGTTAGATGAGATTTATGTAAGGAGATGATAAACCCAATGGCTGCAAGAGAGTTGATGGGGTTAGATGAGATTTATATAAGGAGATGATAAACCCAATGGCTGCAACAGAGTTGATGGAGTTAGATGAGATTTCTGTAAGGAGATGATAAACCCAATGGCTGCAACAGAGTTGATGGGGTTAGATGAGATTTCTGTAAGATGATAAACCCAATGACTGCAAGAGAGTTGATGGGGTTAGATGAGATTTATGTAAGGAGATGAGTAACCCAATGACTGCAAGAGAGTTGATGGGGTTAGATGAGATTTATGTAAGGAGATGAGTAACCCAATGACTGCAAGAGAGTTGATGGGGTTAAATGAGATTTCTGTAAGGAGATGATAAACCAATGACTGCAAGAGAGTTGATGGGGTTAGACCAGATTTCTGTAAGGATATGATAAACCCAATGGCTGCAACAGAGTTGATGGAGTTAGATGAGATTTCTGTAAGGAGATGATAAACCCAATGACTGCAAGAGAGTTGATGGGGTTAGATGAGATTTCTGTAAGGAGATGATAAACCCAATGACTGCAAGAGAGTTGATGGGGTTAGATGAGATTTCTGTAAACCCAATGACTGCAAGAGAGTTGATGGGGGTTAGATGAGATTTATGTAAGGAGATGATAAACCCAATGACTGCAAGAGAGTTGATGGGATTAGACCAGATTTCTGTAAGGATATGATAAACCCAATGGCTGCAACAGAGTTGATGGAGTTAGATGTGATTTCTGTAAGGAGATGATAAACCCAATGACTGCAAGAGAGTTGATGGGATTAGATGAGATTTCTTTAAGATGATAAACCCAATGACTGCAAGAGAGTTGATGGGGTTAGATGAGATTTCTGTAAACCCAATGACTGCAAGAGAGTTGATGGGGGTTGGATGAGATTTATGTAAGGAGATGAAAAAACCCAATGACTGCAAGAGAGTTGATGGGGTTGGACCAGATTTCTGTAAGGAGATGATAAACCCAATGACTGCAAGAGAGTTGATGGGGTTAGATGAGATTTATGTAAGGAGATGATAAACCCAATGACTGCAAGAGAGTTGATGGGGTTAGATGAGATTTCTGTATGATGATAAACCCAATGACTGCAAGAAAGAAGTTTTTGTACATCCTGAAAAAGTGTTTCCCTGTGAAAATGCCTCAGAACAGATGAGTGAGCTCAGAAGACAGACATGCTCGAATTCATGACCCAAGTGAAATCCCAGGGCACCAGGTTTAAGCGAAAGCACATTGCTCGGAATTGATAAAACTTGCCGTTTATGGCAAAACTCAAGTATTTCTTGAATGAAAGAAGGGTGAAACATTATGTGAAAGTATGCATCTGAAAGAAGGATGAAACATTATGTGCATCTTTCATGTCTAAGCTTGCCACAAAGTCATTGTCTCAGATGCTGTTCCCTACTGAATGGATAGTTTCCATGTAAAATTTGGGAGCGAGAAAAGAACTAAACCCTTTTGAATAACCTTTAGAACCCATGGGTAATTTTCTTCCAATTTTCCCAAACCTGAGATAACTGAATAACCTTTAGGATCTACAGGTAATTTTCTTCCAATTTTCCAATACCTGAGATAACCTTCTGACTTAGAACCCATGGGTAATTTTCTTCCAATTTTCCAGTACCTGAGATAACCTTCTGACTTAGAACCCATGGGCAATTTTCGTCAAATTTTCCCAAACCTGAGATAACCTTCTGACTTAGAACCCATGGGTAATTTTCTTCAAATTTTCCCAAACCTGAGATAACTGAATAACCTTTAGAATCCACGGGTAATTTTCTTCCAATTTTCCCAAAACCTGAGATAACTGAATGACCTTTAGAATACACAGGTAATTTTCTTTCAATTTTCCAATACCTGAGATAACCTTCTGCTTAGAACCCATGGGTAATTTTCAGCAAATTTTCCCAAACCTGAGATAACCTTCTGACTTAGAACCCATGGGTAATTTTCTTCCAATATTCCCAAACCTGAGATAACTGAATAACCTTTAGAATCCATGGGTAATTTTCTTCCAATTTCCCAATACCTGAGATAATCTTCTGATTTAGAACCCATGGGCAATTTTCTTCAAATTTTCCCAAACCTGAGATAACCTTCTGACTTAGAACCCAGGGGTAATTTTCGTCAAATTTTCCCAAACCTGAGATAACCTTCTGACTTAGAACCCATGGGTAATTTTCTTCCAGTTTTCCCAAACCTGAGATAACTGAATAACCTTTAGAATCCACGGGTAATTTTCTTCCAATTTCCCAATACCTGAGATAACCTTCTGACATAGAACCCATGGGTAATTTTCTTCCAATTTTCCCAAACATGGGATAACCTTCTGCTGCCTGGAAGACAACAGGGGTTTAGGGTTTCAACTTTAACCTCCACGAGACTTGTGGTAGGAGAAATGCTGTTTTCCCTTACCTGACTTGTCTCAGTAAGAAGACTGTGTTCGTCCCTTGCTCAATTACTGTGAATTCATGGGAGACTGGCTACAATGAGCAGCAGATTTTGCAATGAGTTATGGAGACCTCTTCAGACCGGAATACTTAATTTTCCCAGAACAAGGGTTCTGAATAGAAATCTGATGTAAAATGAGGGTGGTACCTATGGTTTGTTTGGTAACCTCCTTATGCACACAGGTGACTTGTCTGATGTAAAATGAGGGTGGTACCTATGGTTTGTTTGGTAACCTCCTTGTGCATACAGGTGACCTGTCTGATGTAAAATGAGGGTACCTATGGTTTGTTTGGTAACCTCCTTATGCACACAGGTGACTTATCTGATGTAAAATGAGGGTACCTATGGTTTGTTTGGTAACCTCCTTATGCACACAGGTGACCTGTCTGATGTAAAATGAGGGTACCTATGGTTTGTTTGGTAACCTCCTTATGCACACAGGTGACTTATCTGATGTAAAATGAGGGTACCTATGGTGTGTTTGGTAACCTCCTTATGCACACAGGTGACTTATCTGATGTAAAATGAGGGTGGTACCTATGGTTTGTTTGGTAACCTCCTTATGTACACAGGTGACTTGTCTGATGTAAAATGAGGGTGGTACCTATGGTTTGTTTGGTAACCTCCTTATGCACACAGGTGACTTGTCTGATGTAAAATGAGGGTACCTATGGTTTGTTTGGTAACCTCCTTATGCACACAGGTGACTTGTCTGATGTAAAATGAGGGTACCTATGGTTTGTTTGGTAACCTCCTTATGCACACAGGTGACTTGTCTGATGTAAAATGAGGGTACCTATGGTGTGTTTGGTAACCTCCTTATGCACACAGGTGACTTGTCTGATGTAAAATGAGGGTGGTACCTATGGTTTGTTTGGTAACCTCCTTGTGCACACAGGTGACTTGTCTGATGTAAAATGAGGGTGGTACCTATGGTTTGTTTGGTAACCTCCTTATGTACACAGGTGACTTGTCTGATGTAAAATGAGGGTGGTACCTATGGTTTGTTTGGTAACTTCCTTATGCACACAGGTGACTTGTCTGATGTAAAATGAGGGTACCTATGGTGTGTTTGGTAACCTCCTTATGCACACAGGTGACTTATCTGATGTAAAATGAGGGTGGTACCTATGGTTTGTTTGGTAACCTCCTTATGCACACAGGTGACCTGTCTGATGTAAAATGAGGGTGGTACCTATGGTTTGTTTGGTAACCTCCTTATGCACACAGGTGACTTGTCTGATGTAAAATGAGGGTACCTATGGTTTGTTTGGTAACCTCCTTATGTACACAGGTGACTTGTCTGATGTAAAATGAGGGTACCTATGGTGTGTTTGGTAACCTCCTTATGCACACTGGTGACTTGTCTGATGTAAAATGAGGGTACCTATGGTTTGTTTGGTAACCTCCTTATGCACACAGGTGACTTATCTGATGTAAAATGAGGGTACCTATGGTTTGTTTGGTAACCTCCTTATGCACACAGGTGACTTGTCTGATGTAAAATGAGGGTGGTACCTATGGTTTGTTTGGTAACCTCCTTATGCACACAGGTGACTTATCTGATGTAAAATGAGGGTACCTATGGTTTGTTTGGTAACCTCCTTGTGCACACAGGTGACTTGTCTGATGTAAAATGAGGGTGGTACCTATGGTTTGTTTGGTAACCTCCTTATGCACACAGGTGACTTGTCTGATGTAAAATGAGGGTACCTATGGTGTGTTTGGTAACCTCCTTATGCACACAGGTGACTTATCTGATGTAAAATGAGGGTGGTACCTATGGTTTGTTTGGTAACCTCCTTATGCACACAGGTGACCTGTCTGATGTAAAATGAGGGTGGTACCTATGGTTTGTTTGGTAACCTCCTTATGCACACAGGTGACCTGTCTGATGTAAAATGAGGGTACCTATGGTTTGTTTGGTAACCTCCTTATGCACACAGGTGACTTATCTGATGTAAAATGAGGGTACCTATGGTGTGTTTGGTAACCTCCTTATGCACACAGGTGACTTATCTGATGTAAAATGAGGGTGGTACCTATGGTTTGTTTGGTAACCTCCTTATGTACACAGGTGACTTGTCTGATGTAAAATGAGGGTGGTACCTATGGTTTGTTTGGTAACCTCCTTATGCACACAGGTGACTTGTCTGATGTAAAATGAGGGTACCTATGGTTTGTTTGGTAACCTCCTTATGCACACAGGTGACCTGTCTGATGTAAAATGAGGGTGGTACCTATGGTTTGTTTGGTAACCTCCTTATGTACACAGGTGACTTGTCTGATGTAAAATGAGGGTGGTACCTATGGTTTGTTTGGTAACCTCCTTATGCACACAGGTGACTTGTCTGATGTAAAATGAGGGTACCTATGGTGTGTTTGGTAACCTCCTTATGCACACAGGTGACTTATCTGATGTAAAATCAGGGTGGTACCTATGGTTTGTTTGGTAACCTCCTTATGCACACAGGTGACCTGTCTGATGTAAAATGAGGGTGGTACCTATGGTTTGTTTGGTAACCTCCTTATGCACACAGGTGACTTGTCTGATGTAAAATGAGGGTACCTATGGTTTGTTTGGTAACCTCCTTATGTACACAGGTGACTTGTCTGATGTAAAATGAGGGTACCTATGGTGTGTTTGGTAACCTCCTTATGCACACTGGTGACTTGTCTGATGTAAAATGAGGGTACCTATGGTTTGTTTGGTAACCTCCTTATGCACACAGGTGACTTATCTGATGTAAAATGAGGGTACCTATGGTTTGTTTGGTAACCTCCTTATGCACACAGGTGACTTGTCTGATGTAAAATGAGGGTGGTACCTATGGTTTGTTTGGTAACCTCCTTATGCACACAGGTGACTTATCTGATGTAAAATGAGGGTACCTATGGTTTGTTTGGTAACCTCCTTGTGCACACAGGTGACTTGTCTGATGTAAAATGAGGGTGGTACCTATGGTTTGTTTGGTAACCTCCTTGTGCACACAGGTGACTTGTCTGATGTAAAATGAGGGTACCTATGGTGTGTTTGGTAACCTCCTTGTGCACACAGGTGACTTGTCTGATGTAAAATGAGGGTGGTACCTATGGTTTGTTTGGTAACCTCCTTGTGCACACAGGTGACTTGTCTGATGTAAAATGAGGGTACCTATGGTTTGTTTGGTAACCTCCTTATGCACACAGGTGACCTGTCTGATGTAAAATGAGGGTGGTACCTATGGTTTGTTTGGTAACCTCCTTATGTACACAGGTGACTTGTCTGATGTAAAATGAGGGTACCTATGGTGTGTTTGGTAACCTCCTTATGCACACTGGTGACTTGTCTGATGTAAAATGAGGGTACCTATGGTTTGTTTGGTAACCTCCTTATGCACACAGGTGACTTATCTGATGTAAAATGAGGGTACCTATGGTTTGTTTGGTAACCTCCTTATGCACACAGGTGACTTGTCTGATGTAAAATGAGGGTACCTATGGTGTGTTTGGTAACCTCCTTATGCACACAGGTGACTTGTCTGATGTAAAATGAGGGTACCTATGGTGTGTTTGGTAACCTCCTTACGCACACTGGTGACTTGTCTGATGTAAAATGAGGGTACCTATGGTTTGTTTGGTAACCTCCTTATGCACACAGGTGACTTGTCTGATGTAAAATGAGGGTACCTATGGTTTGTTTGGTAACCTCCTTATGCACACAGGTGACCTGTCTGATGTAAAATGAGGGTGGTACCTATGGTTTGTTTGGTAACCTCCTTATGTACACAGGTGACTTGTCTGATGTAAAATGAGGGTACCTATGGTGTGTTTGGTAACCTCCTTATGCACACTGGTGACCTGTCTGATGTAAAATGAGGGTGGTACCTATGGTTTGTTTGGTAACCTCCTTATGCACACAGGTGACTTGTCTGATGTAAAATGAGGGTGGTACCTATGGTTTGTTTGGTAACCTCCTTATGCACACAGGTGACTTGTCTGATGTAAAATGAGGGTACCTATGGTTTGTTTGGTAACCTCCTTGTGCACACAGGTGACTTGTCTGATGTAAAATGAGGCTACCTATGGTGTGTTTGGTAACCTCCTTATGCACACTGGTGACTTGTCTGATGTAAAATGAGGGTACCTATGGTTTGTTTGGTAACCTCCTTATGCACACAGGTGACTTGTCTGATGTAAAATGAGGGTACCTATGGTTTGTTTGGTAACCTCCTTATGCACACAGGTGACTTGTCTGATGTAAAATGAGGGTGGTACCTATGGTGTGTTTGGTAACCTCCTTGTGCACACAGGTGACTTGTCTGATGTAAAATGAGGGTACCTATGGTTTGTTTGGTAACCTCCTTGTGCACACAGGTGACTTGTCTGATGTAAAATGAGGGTACCTATGGTTTGTTTGGTAACCTCCTTATGCACACAGGTGACTTGTCTGATGTAAAATGAGGGTACCTATGGTTTGTTTGGTAACCTCCTTATGCACACAGGTGACTTGTCTGATGTAAAATGAGGGTGGTACCTATGGTTTGTTTGGTAACCTCCTTATGCACACAGGTGACTTGTCTGATGTAAAATGAGGGTGGTACCTATGGTGTGTTTGGTAACCTCCTTATGCACACAGGTGACTTGTCTGATGTAAAATGAGGGTGGTACCTATGGTTTGTTTGGTAACCTCCTTATGCACACAGGTGACTTGTCTGATGTAAAATGAGGGTACCTATGGTTTGTTTGGTAACCTCCTTATGCACACAGGTGACTTGTCTGATGTAAAATGAGGGTACCTATGGTTTGTTTGGTAACCTCCTTATGCACACAGGTGACTTGTCTGATGTAAAATGAGGGTACCTATGGTTTGTTTGGTAACCTCCTTATGCACACAGGTGACTTGTCTGATGTAAAATGAGGGTGGTACCTATGGTTTGTTTGGTAACCTCCTTGTGCATACAGGTGACTTGTCTGATGTAAAATGAGGGTACCTATGGTTTGTTTGGTAACCTCCTTATGCATACAGGTGACTTGTCTGATGTAAAATGAGGGTGGTACCTATGGTTTGTTTGGTAACCTCCTTGTGCACACAGGTGACTTGTCTGATGTAAAATGAGGGTACCTATGGTTTGTTTGGTAACCTCCTTATGCACACAGGTGACTTGTCTGATGTAAAATGAGGGTGGTACCTATGGTTTGTTTGGTAACCTCCTTGTGCATACAGGTGACTTGTCTGATGTAAAATGAGGGTGGTACCTATGGTTTGTTTGGTAACCTCCTTATGCACACAGGTGACTTGTCTGATGTAAAATGAGGGTGGTACCTATGGTTTGTTTGGTAACCTCCTTGTGCACACAGGTGACTTGTCTGATGTAAAATGAGGGTACCTATGGTTTGTTTCGTAACCTCCTTATGCACACAGGTGACTTGTCTGATGTAAAATGAGGGTGGTACCTATGGTTTGTTTGGTAACCTCCTTGTGCACACAGGTGACTTGTCTGATGTAAAATGAGGGTACCTATGGTTTGTTTGGTAACCTCCTTATGCACACAGGTGACTTGTCTGATGTAAAATGAGGGTGGTACCTATGGTTTGTTTGGTAACCTCCTTATGCACACAGGTGACTTGTCTGATGTAAAATGAGGGTGGTACCTATGGTTTGTTTGTTAACCTCCTTGTGCACACAGCTGACTTGTCTGATGTAAAATGAGGGTGGTACCTATGGTTTGTTTGGTAACCTCCTTATGCACACAGGTGACTTGTCTGATGTAAAATGAGGGTGGTACCTATGGTTTGTTTGGTAACCTCCTTATGCACACAGGTGACTTGTCTGATGTAAAATGAGGGTACCTATGGTGTGTTTGGTAACCTCCTTATGCACACAGGTGACTTGTCTGATGTAAAATGAGGGTGGTACCTATGGTTTGTTTGGTAACCTCCTTGTGCACACAGGTGACTTGTCTGATGTAAAATGAGGGTACCTATGGTTTGTTTGGTAACCTCCTTATGTACACAGGTGACTTGTCTGATGTAAAATGAGGGTGGTACCTATGGTTTGTTTGGTAACCTCCTTATGCACACAGGTGACTTGTCTGATGTAAAATGAGGGTGGTACCTATGGTTTGTTTGGTAACCTCCTTGTGCACACAGGTGACTTGTCTGATGTAAAATGAGGGTACCTATGGTTTGTTTGGTAACCTCCTTATGCACACAGGTGACTTGTCTGATGTAAAATGAGGGTACCTATGGTTTGTTTGGTAACCTCCTTATGCACACAGGTGACTTGTCTGATGTAAAATGAGGGTGGTACCTATGGTTTGTTTGGTAACCTCCTTGTGCATACAGGTGACTTGTCTGATGTAAAATGAGGGTGGTACCTATGGTTTGTTTGGTAACCTCCTTATGCACACAGGTGACTTGTCTGATGTAAAATGAGGGTGGTACCTATGGTTTGTTTGGTAACCTCCTTGTGCACACAGGTGACTTGTCTGATGTAAAATGAGGGTACCTATGGTTTGTTTGGTAACCTCCTTATGCACACAGGTGACTTGTCTGATGTAAAATGAGGGTGGTACCTATGGTTTGTTTGGTAACCTCCTTGTGCACACAGGTGACTTGTCTGATGTAAAATGAGGGTGGTACCTATGGTTTGTTTGGTAACCTCCTTATGCACACAGGTGACTTGTCTGATGTAAAATGAGGGTACCTATGGTTTGTTTGGTAACCTCCTTATGCACACAGGTGACTTGTCTGATGTAAAATGAGGGTGGTACCTATGGTTTGTTTGGTAACCTCCTTATGCACACAGGTGACCTGTCTGATGTAAAATGAGGGTACCTATGGTTTGTTTGGTAACCTCCTTATGCACACAGGTGACTTGTCTGATGTAAAATGAGGGTACCTATGGTTTGTTTGGTAACCTCCTTATGTACACAGGTGACTTGTCTGATGTAAAATGAGGGTGGTACCTATGGTTTGTTTGGTAACCTCCTTATGCACACAGGTGACTTGTCTGATGTAAAATGAGGGTGGTACCTATGGTTTGTTTGGTAACCTCCTTATGCACACAGGTGACTTGTCTGATGTAAAATGAGGGTACCTATGGTTTGTTTGGTAACCTCCTTATGCACACAGGTTGCTTGTCTGATGTAAAATGAGGGTACCTATGGTTTGTTTGGTAACCTCCTTATGCACACAGGTGACTTGTCTGATGTAAAATGAGGGTACCTATGGTTTGTTTGGTAACCTCCTTGTGCACACTGGTGACTTGTCTGATGTAAAATGAGGGTACCTATGGTTTGTTTGGTAACCTCCTTATGCACACAGGTGACTTGTCTGATGTAAAATGAGGGTACCTATGGTTTGTTTGGTAACCTCCTTGTGCACACTGGTGACTTGTCTGATGTAAAATGAGGGTACCTATGGTTTGTTTGGTAACCTCCTTGTGCACACTGGTGACTTGTCTGATGTAAAATGAGGGTACCTATGGTTTGTTTGGTAACCTCCTTATGCACACAGGTGACTTGTCTGATGTAAAATGAGGGTACCTATGGTTTGTTTGGTAACCTCCTTATGCACACTGGTGACTTGTCTGATGTAAAATGAGGGTGGTACCTATGGTTTGTTTGGTAACCTCCTTTTGCACACAGGTGACTTGTCTGATGTAAAATGAGGGTACCTATGGTTTGTTTGGTAACCTCCTTGTGCACACTGGTGACTTGTCTGATGTAAAATGAGGGTACCTATGGTTTGTTTGGTAACCTCCTTATGCACACAGGTGACTTGTCTGATGTAAAATGAGGGTACCTATGGTTTGTTTGGTAACCTCCTTATGCAAACAGGTGACTTGTCTGATGTAAAATGAGGGTGGTACCTATGGTTTGTTTGGTAACCTCCTTGTGCACACAGGTGACTTGTCTGATGTAAAATGAGGGTGGAACCTATGGTTTGTTTGGTAACCTCCTTATGCACACAGGTGACTTGTCTGATGTAAAATGAGGGTGGTACCTATGGTTTGTTTGGTAACCTCCTTGTGCACACAGGTGACTTGTCTGATGTAAAATGAGGGTACCTATGGTTTGTTTGGTAACCTCCTTGTGCACACTGGTGACTTGTCTGATGTAAAATGAGGGTACCTATGGTTTGTTTGGTAACCTCCTTATGCACACAGGTGACTTGTCTGATGTAAAATGAGGGTGGTACCTATGGTTTGTTTGGTAACCTCCTTATGCACACAGGTGACTTGTCTGATGTAAAATGAGGGTACCTATGGTTTGTTTGGTAACCTCCTTATGCACACAGGTTGCTTGTCTGATGTAAAATGAGGGTACCTATGGTTTGTTTGGTAACCTCCTTATGCACACAGGTGACTTGTCTGATGTAAAATGAGGGTACCTATGGTTTGTTTGGTAACCTCCTTATGCACACAGGTTGCTTGTCTGATGTAAAATGAGGGTGGTACCTATGGTTTGTTTGGTAACCTCCTTGTGCACACAGGTGACTTGTCTGATGTAAAATGAGGGTACCTATGGTTTGTTTGGTAACCTCCTTGTGCACACAGGTGACTTGTCTGATGTAAAATGAGGGTACCTATGGTTTGTTTGGTAACCTCCTTGTGCACACAGGTGACTTGTCTGATGTAAAATGAGGGTGGTACCTATGGTTTGTTTGGTAACCTCCTTATGCACACAGGTGACTTGTCTGATGTAAAATGAGGGTACCTATGGTGTGTTTGGTAACCTCCTTATGCACACAGGTGACTTGTCTGATGTAAAATGAGGGTGGTACCTATGGTTTGTTTGGTAACCTCCTTATGCACACAGGTGACTTGTCTGATGTAAAATGAGGGTGGTACCTATGGTTTGTTTGGTAACCTCCTTGTGCACACAGGTGACTTGTCTGATGTAAAATGAGGGTGGTACCTATGGTTTGTTTGGTAACCTCCTTATGCACACAGGTGACTTGTCTGATGTAAAATGAGGGTACCTATGGTGTGTTTGGTAACCTCCTTATGCACACAGGTGACTTGTCTGATGTAAAATGAGGGTGGTACCTATGGTTTGTTTGGTAACCTCCTTGTGCACACAGGTGACTTGTCTGATGTAAAATGAGGGTGGTACCTATGGTTTGTTTGGTAACCTCCTTATGCACACAGGTGACTTGTCTGATGTAAAATGAGGGTACCTATGGTGTGTTTGGTAACCTCCTTATGCACACAGGTGACTTGTCTGATGTAAAATGAGGGTGGTACCTATGGTTTGTTTGGTAACCTCCTTGTGCACACAGGTGACTTGTCTGATGTAAAATGAGGGTACCTATGGTGTGTTTGGTAACCTCCTTATGCACACAGGTGACTTATCTGATGTAAAATGAGGGTACCTATGGTTTGTTTGGTAACCTCCTTATGCACACAGGTGACTTGTCTGATGTAAAATGAGGGTACCTATGGTTTGTTTGGTAACCTCCTTATGCACACAGGTGACTTGTCTGATGTAAAATGAGGGTACCTATGGTTTGTTTGGTAACCTCCTTATGCACACAGGTGACTTGTCTGATGTAAAATGAGGGTGGTACCTATGGTTTGTTTGGTAACCTCCTTATGCACACAGGTGACTTGTCTGATGTAAAATGAGGGTGGTACCTATGGTTTGTTTGGTAACCTCCTTGTGCACACAGGTGACTTGTCTGATGTAAAATGAGGGTGGTACCTATGGTTTGTTTGGTAACCTCCTTATGCACACAGGTGACTTGTCTGATGTAAAATGAGGGTACCTATGGTGTGTTTGGTAACCTCCTTATGCACACAGGTGACTTGTCTGATGTAAAATGAGGGTGGTACCTATGGTTTGTTTGGTAACCTCCTTGTGCACAGTAAAATGAGGGTGGTACCTATGGTTTGTTTGGTAACCTCCTTATGCACACAGGTGACTTGTCTGATGTAAAATGAGGGTACCTATGGTGTGTTTGGTAACCTCCTTATGCACACAGGTGACTTGTCTGATGTAAAATGAGGGTGGTACCTATGGTTTGTTTGGTAACCTCCTTGTGCACACAGGTGACTTGTCTGATGTAAAATGAGGGTACCTATGGTGTGTTTGGTAACCTCCTTATGCACACAGGTGACTTATCTGATGTAAAATGAGGGTACCTATGGTTTGTTTGGTAACCTCCTTATGCACACAGGTTGCTTGTCTGATGTAAAATGAGGGTACCTATGGTTTGTTTGGTAACCTCCTTATGTACACAGGTGACTTGTCTGATGTAAAATGAGGGTACCTATGGTTTGTTTGGTAACCTCCTTATGTACACAGGTGACTTGTCTGATGTAAAATGAGGGTGGTACCTATGGTTTGTTTGGTAACCTCCTTATGCACACAGGTGACTTGTCTGATGTAAAATGAGGGTGGTACCTATGGTTTGTTTGGTAACCTCCTTGTGCACACAGGTGACTTGTCTGATGTAAAATGAGGGTGGTACCTATGGTTTGTTTGGTAACCTCCTTATGCACACAGGTGACTTGTCTGATGTAAAATGAGGGTACCTATGGTTTGTTTGGTAACCTCCTTATGCACACAGGTGACTTGTCTGATGTAAAATGAGGGTACCTATGGTTTGTTTGGTAACCTCCTTATGCACACAGGTGACTTGTCTGATGTAAAATGAGGGTGGTACCTATGGTTTGTTTGGTAACCTCCTTGTGCATACAGGTGACTTGTCTGATGTAAAATGAGGGTGGTACCTATGGTTTGTTTGGTAACCTCCTTATGCACACAGGTGACTTGTCTGATGTAAAATGAGGGTGGTACCTATGGTTTGTTTGGTAACCTCCTTGTGCACACAGGTGACTTGTCTGATGTAAAATGAGGGTACCTATGGTTTGTTTCGTAACCTCCTTATGCACACAGGTGACTTGTCTGATGTAAAATGAGGGTGGTACCTATGGTTTGTTTGGTAACCTCCTTGTGCACACAGGTGACTTGTCTGATGTAAAATGAGGGTACCTATGGTTTGTTTGGTAACCTCCTTATGCACACAGGTGACTTGTCTGATGTAAAATGAGGGTGGTACCTATGGTTTGTTTGGTAACCTCCTTATGCACACAGGTGACTTGTCTGATGTAAAATGAGGGTGGTACCTATGGTTTGTTTGTTAACCTCCTTGTGCACACAGCTGACTTGTCTGATGTAAAATGAGGGTGGTACCTATGGTTTGTTTGGTAACCTCCTTATGCACACAGGTGACTTGTCTGATGTAAAATGAGGGTGGTACCTATGGTTTGTTTGGTAACCTCCTTATGCACACAGGTGACTTGTCTGATGTAAAATGAGGGTACCTATGGTGTGTTTGGTAACCTCCTTATGCACACAGGTGACTTGTCTGATGTAAAATGAGGGTGGTACCTATGGTTTGTTTGGTAACCTCCTTGTGCACACAGGTGACTTGTCTGATGTAAAATGAGGGTACCTATGGTTTGTTTGGTAACCTCCTTATGTACACAGGTGACTTGTCTGATGTAAAATGAGGGTGGTACCTATGGTTTGTTTGGTAACCTCCTTATGCACACAGGTGACTTGTCTGATGTAAAATGAGGGTGGTACCTATGGTTTGTTTGGTAACCTCCTTGTGCACACAGGTGACTTGTCTGATGTAAAATGAGGGTACCTATGGTTTGTTTGGTAACCTCCTTATGCACACAGGTGACTTGTCTGATGTAAAATGAGGGTACCTATGGTTTGTTTGGTAACCTCCTTATGCACACAGGTGACTTGTCTGATGTAAAATGAGGGTGGTACCTATGGTTTGTTTGGTAACCTCCTTGTGCATACAGGTGACTTGTCTGATGTAAAATGAGGGTGGTACCTATGGTTTGTTTGGTAACCTCCTTATGCACACAGGTGACTTGTCTGATGTAAAATGAGGGTGGTACCTATGGTTTGTTTGGTAACCTCCTTGTGCACACAGGTGACTTGTCTGATGTAAAATGAGGGTACCTATGGTTTGTTTGGTAACCTCCTTATGCACACAGGTGACTTGTCTGATGTAAAATGAGGGTGGTACCTATGGTTTGTTTGGTAACCTCCTTGTGCACACAGGTGACTTGTCTGATGTAAAATGAGGGTGGTACCTATGGTTTGTTTGGTAACCTCCTTATGCACACAGGTGACTTGTCTGATGTAAAATGAGGGTACCTATGGTTTGTTTGGTAACCTCCTTATGCACACAGGTGACTTGTCTGATGTAAAATGAGGGTGGTACCTATGGTTTGTTTGGTAACCTCCTTATGCACACAGGTGACCTGTCTGATGTAAAATGAGGGTACCTATGGTTTGTTTGGTAACCTCCTTATGCACACAGGTGACTTGTCTGATGTAAAATGAGGGTACCTATGGTTTGTTTGGTAACCTCCTTATGTACACAGGTGACTTGTCTGATGTAAAATGAGGGTGGTACCTATGGTTTGTTTGGTAACCTCCTTATGCACACAGGTGACTTGTCTGATGTAAAATGAGGGTGGTACCTATGGTTTGTTTGGTAACCTCCTTATGCACACAGGTGACTTGTCTGATGTAAAATGAGGGTACCTATGGTTTGTTTGGTAACCTCCTTATGCACACAGGTTGCTTGTCTGATGTAAAATGAGGGTACCTATGGTTTGTTTGGTAACCTCCTTATGCACACAGGTGACTTGTCTGATGTAAAATGAGGGTACCTATGGTTTGTTTGGTAACCTCCTTGTGCACACTGGTGACTTGTCTGATGTAAAATGAGGGTACCTATGGTTTGTTTGGTAACCTCCTTATGCACACAGGTGACTTGTCTGATGTAAAATGAGGGTACCTATGGTTTGTTTGGTAACCTCCTTGTGCACACTGGTGACTTGTCTGATGTAAAATGAGGGTGGTACCTATGGTTTGTTTGGTAACCTCCTTATGCACACAGGTGACTTGTCTGATGTAAAATGAGGGTGGTACCTATGGTTTGTTTGGTAACCTCCTTGTGCACACAGGTGACTTGTCTGATGTAAAATGAGGGTACCTATGGTTTGTTTGGTAACCTCCTTGTGCACACTGGTGACTTGTCTGATGTAAAATGAGGGTACCTATGGTTTGTTTGGTAACCTCCTTATGCACACAGGTGACTTGTCTGATGTAAAATGAGGGTGGTACCTATGGTTTGTTTGGTAACCTCCTTATGCACACAGGTGACTTGTCTGATGTAAAATGAGGGTACCTATGGTTTGTTTGGTAACCTCCTTATGCACACAGGTTGCTTGTCTGATGTAAAATGAGGGTACCTATGGTTTGTTTGGTAACCTCCTTATGCACACAGGTGACTTGTCTGATGTAAAATGAGGGTACCTATGGTTTGTTTGGTAACCTCCTTATGCACACAGGTTGCTTGTCTGATGTAAAATGAGGGTGGTACCTATGGTTTGTTTGGTAACCTCCTTGTGCACACAGGTGACTTGTCTGATGTAAAATGAGGGTACCTATGGTTTGTTTGGTAACCTCCTTGTGCACACAGGTGACTTGTCTGATGTAAAATGAGGGTACCTATGGTTTGTTTGGTAACCTCCTTGTGCACACAGGTGACTTGTCTGATGTAAAATGAGGGTGGTACCTATGGTTTGTTTGGTAACCTCCTTATGCACACAGGTGACTTGTCTGATGTAAAATGAGGGTACCTATGGTGTGTTTGGTAACCTCCTTATGCACACAGGTGACTTGTCTGATGTAAAATGAGGGTGGTACCTATGGTTTGTTTGGTAACCTCCTTATGCACACAGGTGACTTGTCTGATGTAAAATGAGGGTGGTACCTATGGTTTGTTTGGTAACCTCCTTGTGCACACAGGTGACTTGTCTGATGTAAAATGAGGGTGGTACCTATGGTTTGTTTGGTAACCTCCTTATGCACACAGGTGACTTGTCTGATGTAAAATGAGGGTACCTATGGTGTGTTTGGTAACCTCCTTATGCACACAGGTGACTTGTCTGATGTAAAATGAGGGTGGTACCTATGGTTTGTTTGGTAACCTCCTTGTGCACACAGGTGACTTGTCTGATGTAAAATGAGGGTGGTACCTATGGTTTGTTTGGTAACCTCCTTATGCACACAGGTGACTTGTCTGATGTAAAATGAGGGTACCTATGGTGTGTTTGGTAACCTCCTTATGCACACAGGTGACTTGTCTGATGTAAAATGAGGGTGGTACCTATGGTTTGTTTGGTAACCTCCTTGTGCACACAGGTGACTTGTCTGATGTAAAATGAGGGTACCTATGGTGTGTTTGGTAACCTCCTTATGCACACAGGTGACTTATCTGATGTAAAATGAGGGTACCTATGGTTTGTTTGGTAACCTCCTTATGCACACAGGTGACTTGTCTGATGTAAAATGAGGGTACCTATGGTTTGTTTGGTAACCTCCTTATGCACACAGGTGACTTGTCTGATGTAAAATGAGGGTACCTATGGTTTGTTTGGTAACCTCCTTATGCACACAGGTGACTTGTCTGATGTAAAATGAGGGTGGTACCTATGGTTTGTTTGGTAACCTCCTTATGCACACAGGTGACTTGTCTGATGTAAAATGAGGGTGGTACCTATGGTTTGTTTGGTAACCTCCTTGTGCACACAGGTGACTTGTCTGATGTAAAATGAGGGTGGTACCTATGGTTTGTTTGGTAACCTCCTTATGCACACAGGTGACTTGTCTGATGTAAAATGAGGGTACCTATGGTGTGTTTGGTAACCTCCTTATGCACACAGGTGACTTGTCTGATGTAAAATGAGGGTGGTACCTATGGTTTGTTTGGTAACCTCCTTGTGCACAGTAAAATGAGGGTGGTACCTATGGTTTGTTTGGTAACCTCCTTATGCACACAGGTGACTTGTCTGATGTAAAATGAGGGTACCTATGGTGTGTTTGGTAACCTCCTTATGCACACAGGTGACTTGTCTGATGTAAAATGAGGGTGGTACCTATGGTTTGTTTGGTAACCTCCTTGTGCACACAGGTGACTTGTCTGATGTAAAATGAGGGTACCTATGGTGTGTTTGGTAACCTCCTTATGCACACAGGTGACTTATCTGATGTAAAATGAGGGTACCTATGGTTTGTTTGGTAACCTCCTTATGCACACAGGTTGCTTGTCTGATGTAAAATGAGGGTACCTATGGTTTGTTTGGTAACCTCCTTATGTACACAGGTGACTTGTCTGATGTAAAATGAGGGTACCTATGGTTTGTTTGGTAACCTCCTTATGTACACAGGTGACTTGTCTGATGTAAAATGAGGGTGGTACCTATGGTTTGTTTGGTAACCTCCTTATGCACACAGGTGACTTGTCTGATGTAAAATGAGGGTGGTACCTATGGTTTGTTTGGTAACCTCCTTGTGCACACAGGTGACTTGTCTGATGTAAAATGAGGGTGGTACCTATGGTTTGTTTGGTAACCTCCTTATGCACACAGGTGACTTGTCTGATGTAAAATGAGGGTACCTATGGTTTGTTTGGTAACCTCCTTATGCACACAGGTGACTTGTCTGATGTAAAATGAGGGTACCTATGGTTTGTTTGGTAACCTCCTTGTGCACACAGGTGACTTGTCTGATGTAAAATGAGGGTGGTACCTATGGTTTGTTTGGTAACCTCCTTGTGCACACAGGTGACTTGTCTGATGTAAAATGAGGGTACCTATGGTTTGTTTGGTAACCTCCTTATGCACACAGGTGACTTGTCTGATGTAAAATGAGGGTGGTACCTATGGTTTGTTTGGTAACCTCCTTGTGCACACAGGTGACTTGTCTGATGTAAAATGAGGGTGGTACCTATGGTTTGTTTGGTAACCTCCTTATGCACACAGGTGACTTGTCTGATGTAAAATGAGGGTGGTACCTATGGTTTGTTTGGTAACCTCCTTATGCACACAGGTGACTTGTCTGATGTAAAATGAGGGTGGTACCTATGGTTTGTTTGGTAACCTCCTTATGCACACAGGTGACTTGTCTGATGTAAAATGAGGGTGGTACCTATGGTTTGTCTGGTAACCTCCTTATGCACACAGGTGACTTGTCTGATGTAAAATGAGGGTACCTATGGTTTGTTTGGTAACCTCCTTATGCACACAGGTTGCTTGTCCGATGTAAAATGAGGGTACCTATGGTTTGTTTGGTAACCTCCTTATGTACACAGGTGACTTGTCTGATGTAAAATGAGGGTGGTACCTATGGTTTGTCTGGTAACCTCCTTATGCACACAGGTGACCTGTCTGATGTAAAATGAGGGTACCTATGGTTTGTTTGGTAACCTCCTTATGCACACAGGTTGCTTGTCTGATGTAAAATGAGGGTACCTATGGTTTGTTTGGTAACCTCCTTATGCACACAGGTGACTTGTCTGATGTAAAATGAGGGTACCTATGGTTTGTTTGGTAACCTCCTTATGCACACAGGTGACTTGTCTGATGTAAAATGAGGGTACCTATGGTTTGTTTGGTAACCTCCTTATGCACACAGGTGACTTGTCTGATGTAAAATGAGGGTGGTACCTATGGTTTGTTTGGTAACCTCCTTATGCACACAGGTGACTTGTCTGATGTAAAATGAGGGTGGTACCTATGGTTTGTTTGTTAACCTCCTTGTGCACACAGCTGACTTGTCTGATGTAAAATGAGGGTGGTACCTATGGTTTGTTTGGTAACCTCCTTATGCACACAGGTGACTTGTCTGATGTAAAATGAGGGTGGTACCTATGGTTTGTTTGGTAACCTCCTTATGCACACAGGTGACTTGTCTGATGTAAAATGAGGGTACCTATGGTTTGTTTGGTAACCTCCTTATGCACACAGGTAACTTGTCTGATGTAAAATGAGGGTACCTATGGTTTGTTTGGTAACCTCCTTATGCACACAGGTGACTTGTCTGATGTAAAATGAGGGTACCTATGGTTTGTTTGGTAACCTCCTTATGCACACAGGTGACTTGTCCATTAAAAAGAGAAGTCCCCATCAGAGGAATTGCTCGCAGAGAAGCTTTCAATGCTCCATCAAGATTAGATGCTGATGTCAAGCCATTGTCACCTCTGGCTACTCTGGGCTGCCAATTATGCAAGCTGTAGTATGAATCAACATCATAATGGAGCAAGATAATAACCTCAGTGGTGATAGAATTTCCTCAAACTCATGCTTGTCTTATCTTTTATCCAAGGCTTGAGTGATATGATCCGCAAAGGATAAAATGTTCAAAAACCTCCCTAGAGGATTCAACAGTTTTGCCCAATAGGATGAACACATGGAGCACTGTAGTGGTAAATTAATGATGAGATCAGAAGAAATCTTATCCAATAAACAGTTCAATAAGTGCCTAGAGGATTCAATTGTTTGCCCCAGTAACACACTATTAATTGAAAATAGAATATGTTTTCATTTTTGGAATTCAATATAAAAAATTTCCACAATCTAGTATTAGTATTTCCAATAGTTCCTTGAATCCATCACCCTATGTAATGACATGTAACTAACTTACCCAAAGCATTTGTACAGTCATTATATAGTTTCATGTAGCATGTGATATGGCAGTTAAAAGTTTTTTATAACTAGAAAGTGTGACTAACCCTGTGCACTGCACAGGGTTAGTCACACTTTTCTGGTTATAAAAAAAAATTTCATTTCTGATTGAATAACTAACCCTGTGCACTGTACAGCCTTAGTGTAAATGTCATCTATATCAACTCTTTACCCAATGTAATGGTCAAAATCAGCCCGTACTATTCAAACTCAGCTTAAAAAACCTCAATGGGTTTGTTTTTAGAGAATTCCAAAAATAAAAACATATACTATTTTCAATTTATAGCTAGTTCAATATGGAAGAACAATAAGTGGCACTGAGGTGGTAAATGAATGTTGAGATAAGAGGGCTCTTTATCCAATGGTAATGATGTAGACATAATCGCAGGTCCTACTGTTTTAAACAACTTTAATTCTGTGAAAGACAAAGCAGAGTCCTCTTGTGAAATGAAGGAAGCAGCGTCTGTTTTATGAAGCATAAGAGCATTCATTTTAATTCTGTGAAAGGTAAAGCAGAGTCCTCTTGTGAAATGAAGGAAGCAGCGTCTGTTTTATAAAGCATAAGAGCATTCATTTTAATTCTGTGAAAGGTAAAGCAGAATCCTATTGTGAAATGAAGGAAACAGCATCTGTTTTATGAAGCATAAGAGCATTCATTTTAATTCTGTGAAAGGTAAAGCAGAGTCCTATTGTGAAATGAAGGAAGCAGCGTCTGTTTTATGAAGCATAAGAGCATTCATTTTAATTCTGTGAAAGGTAAAGCAGAGTCCTATTGTGAAATGAAGGAAGCAGCGACTGTTTTATGAAGCATAAGAGCATTCATTTTAATTCTGTGAAAGGTAAAGCAGAGTTCTATTGTGAAACGAAGGAAGCAGCATCTGTTTTATGAAGCATAAGAGCATTCATTTTAATTCTGTGAAAGGTAAAGCAGAGTCCTATTGTGAAATGAAGGAAGCAGAGTCTGTTTTATGAAGCATAAGAGCATTCATTTTTCTGAATGTTTCCAGCATTTGTGGAGACTGAATAGATAGTGAATCTACTTTCTTGTGACAATGAATTTTGTCTAAAGAGGACAACAGCGATGATGAGCTTTGTAGTTCTCTATATAATGAATCTGGATGAAATGCGTTACTTCCATGTGTTGTGTTGAAAGTAAAGGATCTCCATTGTCATCTGCTGACTAATCTGAATGAGAACATGATGGACTATACTCCTGTTCTCTGTCATGTGAATGTTCTGATAGAGAATTGGAAGAATGTGAATCCGACGTTGACAACTAATATTGCTCTGGAGGCACATTTCGGGTAGAGAATGTATGCAAGAGCAAATCTAGAGCTTATGCAAAAGCTTGATCCAATTTGGTATCATGATGCAGGGGTCGATCGTGATGTTTAGATGATGGTCTACGTATAGAAACTGCATGGTGATGCTTGAGTGAACGTTGAGGTATGGAAGCCAAGTTGTCTATGCATGTGATGGTGTCAGATCTCTACTTCTGTGAGACAAATCAGCCAGGAGTTGAAAATTACATGATATAACTGATAGGAATATGATTTGTAATGAAAATATGAGTATACCAATGCAACAGTACTGAATAAGGAATGTAAACTCCTGAAACCTTATTAAGGGGCTTGATTAATTTAAAACTGACACACACTTTAACTATGCATAAGATTGACAATTACAGTAAACAGATAATAAACAAAGGTCACCTGTAGTTACCTTGTAAACTTGTTATTAGAAAGATATTATTGACAGAGACTGGTCATTAATGCCTTTAACCCTTTACCCAACAATTCGCCCACATCCGCCCGCGTAATATGCAAATTTAGCATCTGAAATAATATTATTTTTCCAAAAATTTCAACAAAACCATATCATGTGACCCCTCTTTGGAACGAGCTCGTTGAGCTCGTTCCAATGAGGGGTCACATGATATGATTTTGTTGAAATTTTTTTTAAAATGTTAAAAAATGATTTTTCAAATAATAAATTTTGATATCGTCTGCATTGGGTAAAGGATTAATACATTTTTCAATAAAGCCAAACTACGCAGAAATGGCTGGGGAGAAAGAGAAGGGATGGATAACATTAAACAGACTTATAATACATATAACTATGAACGGTGATCGATTCAGGGCATGACCCGACATACCATGATTCTAATATATATAATTCAGAAAGCAACATCTTGAACAAATCGATATCTATCTGCAATCCTTCCTCATCATGCTGTGGATCAAATATCAAAAGATTCAGACTGGTGGAACAAAAGAAAAAGATTTTTGGAGAATAATCCTCAAAAGCACACAAAGTTAAAATTTGGACTCCAACAGGGAACACAAAATAAAATCTGAGACTTAAATCAGACAAATGGAATCTGACACCCACAAAGATGCTGCTTGCAAATTATAAAAGATTATGACTGGTAGATCTGCAGATGGAGATTTTTAAAGAATAATCCTCATATTGCACCAAATTAGAAGCTCCCATACAGCATAGGGAACAAAATAAAAATCAATCCCATACAGCATAGGGAACAAAATAAAATTAATCCCATACAGCATGGGGAATGAAAGTGTCAATGACACTGAAGATGAACTTGGTAAGTTATAAGTGAAATGGCAAATTTGAAGATCATTGGTACCAATGTTATTTGGTGAAATTTAAACATAACAACATTGTGTGTGCACAACATCAGAGTAATCCATGCATTTTAAAATGTAAACTGTAAGACTGACTAAAGGAAGAATGTTGATACACAAAAGCAGTAAGTTCAGAGGTTATTGTAAACGACAACTTTTTTCACAGAAATGAATGCTAATCAATAGCTTTTATCTAGAGGTCTTGCCTAATGAGCACACCAAGTTCAAAAACAATCCTAAGATAAATGTGCCCTGTAGGCCATGTCAAAGAAGAATGCTGATGCACAAATGCAATAAACTCAAAGATTGTTGCTAACAGCAACAGTTTTTGATGGAAATGAAAAGAAAATCAATTGCTCCTATCTTTGTCACCCTGCATAAGCATACTAAGTTTCAAAACAACCTGATAATGAATGTGCCCTCTGAGGCATGCCAAAGGAAGATGTTAATGCACAAATGCACTAAGTTTAAAGTCACTGCTTGTGGCAATGCTTTTTTTTTCTTTTTTTATGGAAATTCATAAATATACCCTGCAGAGAGTGCAAAAGGGATAAGTTGCTGCACAAATGCAGTAAGTTCAAAGACTGGTGATAACGACAATAATTTTTTATAGAAATGAAAAGAAATCAATAGCTCACATCTAGAGGTCACCCTGAACACACATATAAAGATTTCAAAGTGATCCAATCATAAATATGCCCTGTAGGGCGTGCCAAAGGAAAATATTGATGCCTGACTAAACTAAGTTCAAAGGTCATTGACACCTGCGAGATTTTTTGATGGAAATGGAAGAAAATCGATAGCTGCCATCTAGAGGTCACCCCAGACAATCATGCCAGGTTTCAAAGCAATCCGCTCATAAATGTGCCCTGTAGGGTGTGCCAAAGGGAAATATTGAGGTCTGACTAAACTAAGTTCTAAGAATGTTGGCATACCAAGTTTCAAAGTGATCCAGTCAAAAATGTGCACTGCAGGTGTGCCAAAGGGAAATATTGATGCATAACTGCACTAAGTTCATCGAAGGTCATTGCCAGCGGGAACATTTTTTGATGGAAATGGAAGAAAATCGATAGCTCCCATCTAGAGGTAACCCCAAACAAGCATACCAGGTTTCAAACCGATCTGATCATAAATGTGCCCTGTAGGGTGTGCCAAAGGAATATATTGATGCCTGACAAAACCAAGTTCAATGGTTGTTGCCAACAGCAACATTTTTTGATGGAAATGGAAGAAAATCGATAGCTCCCATCTAGAGGTAACCCTGAACAAGCATACCAGGTTTCAAAGTAATCTGATGATAAATGTGCCCTGTAGGGTGTTCCAAAGAGAAATATTTAAGTCTGACTAAACTAAGTTCAAAGAATGTTGCCAGCGGCAACATTTTTTGACGGAAATGGAAGACGATTGATAGCGCCCATCTAGAGGTCACCCCAAACAAGCATACCAAGTTTCAAAGTGATATGATCATAAACGCGACCTGTGCGGTATGCCAAAGGAAATTGTGGGCGGACGTACGTATGCCGATGGTCGAGAAGTAATGGCAATAGCTCAGCTTGACTTTGTCAAGTTGAGCTAACAAAACAAAAATCAAGTGGGCTTGAACTGAACAAATCTGAATCTAATGCTGTATATCAAATATCAAAAGATTACACTGGTGGATCTGGTGAGGAACACATTAATTTGATCCAATCTGAATTTCCCTTCCCTGAAATCATTCACTTTTTATTGGAATGGGTCCAGCACTTTGGGAGAAGACTCAAACACCACTTTTTCAAGTTATTGCATGGACAAATCAAAATCACACAAAAATTCAAGGTGGATGCCAATGTGGCCATATTGGATGTTACAGAAAACTGTTTATTGAAAGGAACCTTCCTCTATTCACCAGTAATACACCACAAAAACTAGGATACACAGTGCATTTCATTTTATTGTGCAGACAAGCAAAAATGACAACACATCTAAGATGCCAACCATGACGGCCATATTGGATATGGCAGAAAACTGATTATAAAAAGAAACCTTCCTCTAGTCACCACTAAAGAGGGTGTGGTGGCGTTGCGGTAACCGCTTCTCATAAGATCACCGAAGTTAAGCAACATCGAGCCTGGTTAGTCCTTGGATGGGTGATTGTCTGAGCGATCGATTCGGATTCCCACGTTGTGTCCTTGGGCAAGGCACTTAACCCCAGTTGTCCACATGGGGGCACGATGACGCCATGTACTACAGCGTACTGCACATCGATGGTGCGCATGTCTTCAACCAATCTAACCCTGCCTGTGCTGCAGTGTGGCGTTACAATGTTGGGGAGCTGGCAGCTGCTCATCGATGCTCGTGGTTCTCTCTGGGTACTCCGGCTTCCTCCACCCGTAAATCTGTCACTGACACGATATGACCTTGGCTGTTACAGTGTCGTTAAACCCTAATAAATAAATAAATAAATAAGTCACCACTAATCCACCACAAAAAACTAGGATACATTGTGTATTTCATTTTCAAGTCGTTGTATGGACACGCAAAAACAACAAAAAAATCCTAGATGGTTACCATGGTGGCCATATTGGAAATGGCAGAAATCACCCCAGAATGAAGAGGGCAGCAGGACAGAGTCACTGCTGGAACAGAAAGCCTACATAACTATAGTTGCAACTGTTTAGTGGACGACATTCTGAGCAACAGATAACGGACCTAAACATCTAAGATCGCCAGAAATAGACTCAATATTTCTAAGGTAAAAATTAGTGAACGTAGAAGGCTGAGACCAGTATGCAGCCTTCATCAGATCCGTAACAGCAATACTATTAGAATAAGCCCAAGATGTAGACAGCGCTCTAACTTCGTGCACTGAAATCTTAAGCACAGACTGCTGAGTTGAAGATAAAGTTTCATAAGCAGTACGAATAGTCAACTGAATCCACCTAGAAATAGAATGGACCGTAATGTCCTTTCTATTAGGAAGCAGAGACAGAAAGAAACGTTTTCGTCCCTTTCTGATAAACTCAGATCTGCATTTGTAAATACGCATAGCTCTAACTGGACACGGCAAAGGCATATGGCCATCCGAAGACAGAAGAGCCCTAATAGGCTCAGGGTACTTATTAAGAGCCTGATTCTTAGCCAAAAATCCCACATTGGTAGTTAAAGAAATAGTATTACCAACACTACGATAGTGAGAATCATCGACAGATAGAGTATGAAGCTCGCTAACTCTTCTAGTGGAAGCGAGGGCTAAGAGAAAAGCTGTCTTATAAGATAAGTATTTGAAGTCTACCGTGTCAAGGGGTTCAAAAGGCACTTCTTTGAGCTTCTAAAGAAACCAAGCTAAATTCCACTTAGGAATTAACCTAAGGGTCCTAGGTCTATTTATCAAAAAGTTTTTAACTAATTTTGATAAACAGACATTAGATCCAATTTGTAAGCTATCATGATGAGCATCTGTATCCGATAGCATAGACCTATAACCCTTAATAGTTACTGGCTGCAGTTTGATCTCATTAAACAAGTAGATCAAAAAATTAGCAATATCAATAGATATATCATAGATATCACTTGAATGATCCCTACACCAACGAGAGAAAACCTTCCACTTTGCTGCATAATTTAGCGAAGAGGAGGCCCAGTTAGAAATTGCGTCCACTGCTCGTCCTGTAAATTGCTTGCCGTGCAAGAAGGACCACACAACGGAAATACATAAAGGTTAAGACCTTGCGGGTTGTGATACAGTATGCACGAGTTCCCCTGCGAAAGAAGGTCCTCCCATGGAGAAAGCTTCCGAGGAATGTCCCATAACAGACACCTGAGTAGATTTATCCACGGTCTCTGGGGCGACAGAGATGCTACCAACAGAATCTTGCAGTGAGATTGCTTGATTTTTAGCAATATCTGTTGAATCAACGGAGCTGGAGGATACGCATATCCTATCATTCCGTCCCAAGAGATCGAGAGAGCGTCTACTGCGAACGCTCGAGGATCTGGGCATGGCGACACATACGTCTGCAACTGATTGTTGAGATGCGTCGCAAACAAGTCTATCATTGGGCGATCCCATTGGTAGCAGATCTGATTGAATACTCGCTTGTTGAGAGTCCATTCTAACGGCAACATGCAACCTTTCCGAGAGAGTGAGTCCGCTAGAACGTTCAGACGACCCAGAATATGACGGACCGACAGAAGAACATGATGCTCTGGAACAAACAGAAGGATTCTTTCCGTTAAGTTGAATAACGGAATGGAATGAGTGCCTCCCTGGTTCCGAAAGTACGCTACTACTGTCGAATTGTCGGACAGAATTTGAACATGTGAATTCTGAATTATGTTCATCCAATGATGTAGCGCAAGCCAAATTGATATCATCTCCTTGATGTTTATCTGCTTGTTCAGGAACTGCAGATCCCAAAGACCCTGGCACTTCGAATCTGTTGGGCTCAATGTCGCACCCCAACCTGTTTGCCTTGCATCCATCATAATCGTAAAAACCAGATCTGCAGTGGAACTTCCTGAGTCAAACACTGAATATCTGTCCAAGTCTGAATCTCTTGTTTTACTTGGTTCGATAAGACGATGTTCGTTTCGAGTGAATGAATCTTCACACTCCAAGGCTGAGTGAAAAATATCTGGAGTGGATGTGTGCGTAAGCGCCCCATCGGAATAAGGTATGCAGCGGTTCCGTCCAACCTATCAGTCGCATGAATTCTCTCGCTGTTACTCTGACTGAGTGTAGACAAAAGCAAGCATAACAACTGACTAATTTCGCTCTGGGTAACAGAAGACAAACCAGGTTGTTGTGCGTCTCGAAGCTCATTCCCAAGTGAATGAACGACTTGTACGGAACTAGATCCGACTTCTTTTCTTTTACGATGAAACCGAGAAGTCAGAGTAATTGAAGCAGACTCTGAACATCGCTGTGACGAGTTAATCTGTCGCCGCATCTCTGAAGAATGTCGTCCAAGTAGGCCGACGTTCCCGCAGATGAATGAGCTCGGAAATGAGTCATTACAGAGTTCATTATTCAGTCCGAAGCACATTGCTTGGAACTGATAAATGACTCCTAGGACAGCAAAGCGAAGGTACTTTCTGAACGTCGAATGTACCATGACATAAAAGTACTCATCTTTGAGATCTATGCTCGCAGCATAATTGTTCACTCGCATGCTCACTCTCACAGATCGAATGGTCTCCATATAAAACTTTGGAGGCACGATCAGCTTGTTTATCCAGCTGAGATCTATAACTGGATGGAACGAGCTGTCTGCTTTTGGTACCAGGAACAGGTGACTGTAAAAACCGGAAGATTTCTGCTTTCTACGACCTCTATTGCATTCTTCTCCAGAAGAGACTGCACCTCTGATAGAAGTGAATCTCTCTTCTGAAGGTTGGACGGGAGCTGAGTCTATCGTGGACTTTGTGTTAACGGAGGTTTTTCCCTGAAGGACAGTTTTAGATCTTCCAAAATAACCTCCTGTACCCATCGGTCGTTCGTAATTGACAACCAATTGGTCAAAAATCTTGACAGCCTTCCGCCCACTGGAGCGCAATAGACGTCCTGACCTTCACCTCCTGGACCTGCGAGGCTTGCGGGAAGACAAACTACGTCCTCCCCATCCAGCACCTTGACCAGTCGACCTAGGGGCATCTGACCGGTTGTCACGGCCAGCATTTCATCCCCTACCTGAGTCGCTACTCTGACAGTCTCTGGAGTAAGAGCTGGAGGATTTTTTTTGACTTACTCCTCTCTGCTGAGTCCGGTTTCTTAGAAACAGACTTAAAGAGCAGAGAATCTGAAGCTTTCTTGGTAATCTGATCATAGATTAACGAAAGCTTACCATCAAAGAGAAAGTCTCCTGAAACTGGAGCAACTCGAAGAGAGTTTTTCACCTTAGAATCCACACTAGTGGATGAAGCCAGGGCAGCATCACATCTGACTAACTCCAAATTTGCGACTGAAAGGGCGGAATTATGCATGGAAAATGCGATTGCCCTAGAAAGAACTCTCAAGGAAGTTTGAACATCCTGGAATTCTTTACCATCGAGACGTTGCGCTAACGCTCTGGTAAGGTCATCTGCATATGATAAAGCGTCTAAACTGGCTCTATTAGGCGAGATGGTCATCTTCAACGTACTGGAGAGAATCGACATAGACACCGGCAATGACAATCCCAAGTCTTCAGCCTGGTCGTATAAATGCAGAGGAACTCTCGGCACACCCTTTCCTGCCGTAGCAAATTTATTCCTATTGTTGATGAAGGGCGGATGTAGAGCATGTTGCGATAAAAAACTAGTTCTGCCGGTCTTAGAGGCTAACTTAAAAATAGCGTCATTCAGCAATTCAAATGTCTGTGAGACATTGCTGGACTGGACCGGATACTCAAGAACATCATCCATAGTCCGGCCGAAAAAGTCTGTATCCAGTGTCGCTATCAATCTCACGCTATCAGTCTCTTATCCGGTATCGCAGCCCTCTGGTCCGATGGAACAACCTCTGGATGGTGTTGACAGATAAAATCTACCAACACCTTATGCTGTTCCAGAAGGGAAAAATCCAGCTCCGCAGTTTCCCTTTCACCCTCCGACTGGACCAGATGCGAATCTCGGTCGTCCCTGTCTGACACTGCAGAGGAACGGACCGACCCAGCTTCCTCCGACAGTTCCTGATCTGAAACCGTTTCCGAAGGTTGCTGGGACGCTGCGATCAGTTGCGCCATCTGTGATAGCAAGTCCGTCACGGAGGCCTGTGGAGCTGCAGTATTACATTGCTTAGCCACTGGAAGCTCCTGGTACGGTACATCCTGCATAATTCTTTTATGCATACGTCCCGACTGGTGAGGCCTCGTGTCCTTGGCTACCGGATGGAGTGACCTAGACGACATGGAATCCTTTGTCGGTGAAGCAGGCTGGATATCTGAGGTCACGAAGCCAAGGTGCAGTCGTATGTGCTGGCGTGTAGAAGAGGAAGCCAATGGACTAGCTGATGCCGACTGTCTATGCGACGGAGCATATATGCTCCGACTGACGAACGTTATGCACAACGACATCTGGCCCCAGATATTGTTGGGGCCTCTCTCGCTCGCAGTCCGGGTAGACCTGAACGAGCTTGCTACCGTACTGACTGGCTTCCTCTGATCCATCCTCCGATCCATCATGGCAGGGTGTGCGTGATCCGAGATCATAGTGCTCGCAACACCCTTTCTCCTCTCCTGGACCGCAACGGACATATCCAGCGTCACATCAACCACATTACGAGTGATAGATCCACCGGTTGAGCTAGCTGGTGACAAGACCGTAAATGCCTTTTGGGACCTAGGCACTTGTATGATTTCCTTGAGCACTTTTGCCGCTAGCTCTTCATTGATTTGCGACGACGGCAGCACACTTCCGGAAGACATCACAGAAACATCACCCTGTTCTTGTTCCTCTGAAAAAGAGACTGAAAAACTAGAGTGACCCTGTGTTGAGAGGACCAGCATCGACCTCTCACCACTAACAATATACTGTGACACACGTCTCCAACGTTTGTCATCTCAACTGGCACAAACTGAACAAGAATTAGTGCGAGTACAGTGACTACAGCAAATACAATGAGCATGAGAATCGGAGGAAGACTTCCTCGATTTACAATTTGAACAATATTCTTTCATATTTGAAAAATTATTAAACAGCCGTCATACTCGCACTAACCCTTGAAAAACAAAGATACATGATAATAATATAATCCATTACAAAAATTTCGAAAAATAATTCAAAAGAAAAAATTTTTTCGAAAAAATTTCAAGATGAGCCCAAGTTCCCAAAGGGAACGATGAGGCCAAATGGTTCCCAAAAAAGCTTAAGTGTGGACAAAAATTTTAAAACAATTCTAAAAATTAATGTTACACTTTCGGATAATATTAATGTATCTGACTGCATAATAAACCTTAGAGAAGACAAGGAATCACTAACAGAAAGTAACCGTTGTCAACGTAAACAAAAGTCAATAAAAACCAGAAACAAGACTCCAGGCACTGAAAAACATGGCCCGAAAGCGATTTTAAACACTATCCGATGTAAAACAGAATCTTCCACAGAAGAAGCTGCAATACTCAGATGGTAGATGCATGACCAAAATGCCAAACCACCCAAGGGTGAGGACGTAACCATGGGGAAAACAGAATAAACATTCTGTAACTAAGCTAAACTCCCAAGAAATTTCAATAAAAAAATTTCAAATATTATTCCAAAAGCATGGGAGATTAGCAAGGGGGGTTTCAAGGAAAGGGAGAGAAAAAACACTGGAGATTTCATAGCAAGAATGAAAACATCAGGCCCGTGCCCCGAAATTAGGGAACATGAAATAATTTTACATAAAAATTATAAGTTACAGCCCTGAACACATCCATCCACTGTTCCTTCCTCTCATCCTCTTATTTCATCCTTGGATCCACCATTTCCATCATGATTTTGTGTCTGGCATCATTTTAACTGAGATTATAAGCACAGATATCAGTGAAATGTTGGGAGCGCGGACGCTCAGTAGGTAGAGGTGCAGGCTGCAAGCCGAGAGGTCCTCGGTTCGAATCCCACCTGCGGCAACCGCGTTGTGTCCTTGGGCAAGACACTTCATCTCCATTGCCGCGTGGGGCACGATGACGCCGTGTACTAAGGCGTACTGCACGTCGATGCTACGCATGTCTTCAACCAATCTAACCCTGCCTGTGATGCAGTGCGGAGGTACAATGTTGGGGAGCTGGCAGCTGCTCGTCGTTGCTCGGTGGTTCTCTCCGGGTACTCCAGCTTCCTCCACCCGTAAAACTGTCACGGTCATGATTAGCCATTGTGCATAAATATGTGACCTTAAACATCAATAAATAAATAAATAAATCAGTGAAATGTTACTCACAGAAGGGCCAAACAAAGAATGAGGATTTGGCGCCAATTTCGGTACTTCCTTGACACTGCGCATGTGCAGTAGGCAAAAGTATGGAGGACCAAAGAGGCCATTAGATTTTTTGATTTGGATGCAAATTTTGGGGATTGGGGGAGGCAAAATTTGTGTTTGGCCCTAATATTTTAGTGTTAGCACCAGCTAAGTCTGGGTCATTGGTACAGTATAAAAATATAAGAAATTTTGATATCGTGTCCATTATTTATTTATTTATTTATTGTTGTTTAAGGTCACATACTTATGCGCAATGGCTAATGTTGACCCTGACAGTTTTATGGGTGGAAGAAGCCAGAGTACACAGAGAGAACCACCGAGCATCGACAAGCAACAGTCAGCTCCTCAACATTCTAACTGTGCAAGCTCTGCTCAAGCAGGGTTACAGCAGTTGAAGACGTGCACCATCGACGTGCAGTACGACTTTGCACATGACGAAATCGTGCCTCCATGTAGGCAACCAGGATAAAGTGCCTTGCCCAAGGACACAACGCGGGTCGTCCCATCCTGTCCATTGGGTAAAGGTTTAAAAAGTATGCAATAAAGTGGTATCCATTGTTCTCAGTGTTTACTGATTTACAATTTATAGGATGATGCCTGCTCACTAGTGTCAATACTGTCTTAATACAATCCAGAATGCGTGAATTTATATACTCACAGAGAGGAGCTCCCATAATGCCTTGAACAAACACATCAGCTCCACGTAAAACTGCCATACCACATGCCTGATCTACTATCACTTCTTTATCTGCCTGAATGAAGTAAGAATATTTAAGTGTCATTGTAAGAATGTAGTTCATAGTTAGAATATTCATTTTAGATAACTGGTACATTACTAAATCCAATTAACCAGACTTCATGCCATTAACTGGTACTCCATCCATTACTAAATCCAATTAACCAGACTTAAGATAACTGGTACTCCATCCATTACTAAATCCAATTAACCACACTTAAGATAACTGGTACTCCATCCATTACTAAATCCAATTAACCACACTTAAGATAACTGGTACTCCATCCATTACTAAATCCAATTAACCACACTTAAGATAACTGGTACCCCATCCATTACTAAATCCAATTAACCAAACTTAAGATAACTGGTACTCCATCCATTACTAAATCCAATTAACCACACTTAAGATAACTGGTACCCCATCCATTACTAAATCCAATTAACCAGACTTAAGATAACTGGTACCCCATCCATTACTAAATCTAATTAACCAGACTTCATGCCATTAAGGTTTTTGTCTCCTACTAATCTTAGACAAAGATAAATATTACAAATATTAGAAGGTAGATCCTGTTTAAAATTTTAGTTCTCATTTGAATCCTCTCCAGTATAGCATGGAGGTTTTTTGGTTCGGTTTTGGTTATTGGAAAAATTAAACCGACAGATTTTTGCATACTTTGAAGTTAAACTTCGAGATTTACAATGACCCCCTCATAATCTCATATTGAAAATGGCACGGGCAAATCCAAAATGGCAGCGAACATCAGCAGAACGGGTAAATCCAAAATGGCAGCGAACATCAGCAGAATGGGCAAATCCAAAATGGCAGCGAACATCAGCAGAACGGGCAAATCCAAAATGGCAGCGAACATCAGCAGAACGAGCAAATCCAAAAGCAATTATTTCCATACATGCCCGTGTATAAGTCACACCCAATATTTTCAGCCAAAATACCTCCCCTGTGACTATTACCTTTGTATAAGTCACACTGCGACTGTGAGAATAGCCAGTGGGGACTACATAAGAATGACTATGGCCAGTGAGTGTTGGCTTTTACTGCACGAAATTAGGTGAGTGTCGGAACACGTGAATGTTTTCTTTATTTCTTCATTTCAGTCATATTTATCTCATATTAAATGCACGAAATAAAATAAAAATTATATAGTGTTATTTACTTTGACCATTTATCCCCCATGTGATACTCATTAGTGCCACAAATCCATTTATTTTTCACATAACAATATGAGGGAGAGATCATACTCAGTACTTCGAAAGGAGGCGAGAGGTCCAGTGGGGGATTGAGGAACAGGACAGTGAATGGAATCACAGTATTGTGGCAATGTTAAACATAACAGAAAAGTTACAAGTCCAAATTATTTATTTTATCGAAATTAAAACTGAACACAAATGACAAAACAGGTACATAATGTATAACAGTGGCAGTGCCAAGATTCTGATACATGGGGGGGGGGGGGGGGGGGGGGGGGGGGGGGAGGGGGGGGGGGGAAGAGAGGAGGGGGTTAAGTAAGATCTGGGGTCCAAGGTTGAGATGCCTTTGAAATCTCCCGAAAAAAATTCATATTTGAATAAATTTGGACACCATTGCCATGGAACGATATCTGAGCGTTTCTACAATGCCTGATGTTGTCTTCAAAGGTGCCCAGATTGTGTCAGATAGCAATATGAAGTTTGGTTTTGGGGGCCCAAGGAAAAAGTGTGGGGGGGGGGGGGGGGGGGGGGGGCTATGGCGCTGCCACTGATGTATAGCATTTACCAAATAGAACATATACAACAACAGACAAATGACACACAATCTACCCCAAATTCATATCAACACTTCATCAGCTGAGTGCTAGTGAAGTGTGCTAGTCCCAGTACTGCCAGTAGGACAAAGCACACTTTTAATAGCTCTCAGGTGACATTTCTAGGGTCCGAGGTTTAAAAAAATAATAAAACCGAAACCCAAAAAAAAACCTTGATGCACTACTCTCCAGATCCAATGTATTCCCAGAGTCCATAGCTGTAGGTAAGGAAACCCTTGATGCACTACTCTCCAGATCCAATGTATTCCCAGAGTCCATAGTTGTAGGTAAGGAAACCCTTGATGCACTACTCTCCAGATCCAATGTATTCCCAGATCCCATAGTTGTAGGTAAGGATAAGCTTGGTGTGGATGAGCAAATATTTAGATAAATTAGTAGCAAATTACATCAGCAAGTTTGTAGTTTTAGGATGATGATAGGGCAATCAATAAATATTTAGATATATTAGTAGTAAATTACATCAGCAAGTTTGTAGTTTTAGGATGATGATAGGTCAATCAATAAATATTTAGATATATTAGTAGTAAATTACATCAGCAAGTTTGTAGTTAGTTAAAATGGAAGTGTTAACAAACAGGAAAAAACTAAAAAATACTGGAATGAGCATTTCCAAGGAAGTAACTAGACTCAATTATCAGCTCCTACAAAAGGCTTACGCAACACCAGGTATAACTCATGGTTTTCTAATGGGAAACTTCTTGCCAAGACAATCGATGGAAAGATTAATAGGTTCAAAACAGAAAATGACATCTCAAACATTTCTACTCCAACAACCCAGTTATCTGGAAACACAACCACAGACATTTCTGGCACCTGTTTCAGCCAGTCGGACAGCTTCTACTAAACAAAGCCATCTGTCTGTCTGTCTGTCTGTCTGTCTGTCTGTCTGTCTGTCTGTCTGTCTGTCTGTCTGTCTGTCCCCCTTCTCTCTCTCTCTCTCTCTCTCTCTCTCTCTCTCTCCCTGTCTCTTTTTCCACTCTTTCCCTCTCTTTCTTAGTGTCAACAAACATTTTTCATATTCTTTAATAACAAAGGTCAAATTGCTGTTATATTTTGCTGTTATTTTGAATGACATAGCATCAACACGCTGGATAGTCCGTCTCCACGATGGGTCACAATACTACCCATCGGGTTACAGAATGGAGGATGGAAGGCCAGAACTCACCGTACTCTTTATTCTCTGTCCAGTAAGGGTAAGGTTGTCTGATGTGAGTTTAGAATGGCTTATTTACTAGATGGCAGCGATCCTGAATTTTCTGTCGGGGATGCTAACGTGCCTAAGTGGATATTGCTACTCTCATATGTATAAGGTACAGTTTTAGAATTCCTGTATAATGTATAGCATGTATATATATATATATATATATATGTGCTTATATGTATATGTATATATGCCTTTCGTTCGATGACTTCAAATATTTCTTTGTCGGTCTGACTGCCTGTCCCTCTATCTGTTCGTCGCTTACCTCTCTTTGTCCTTCTGTGGGTACCTACCCCTCTCCCCTACTGTCCGCCTCTGTCTCTCTCCCTCTATGTCTCTGTCTGGGTCTCTATCTTTCTACCTATCTCTTACCATGCGCCAGTTCATCTCCATGATGGGTTACAGGCCAATACCTCGGGTTATAGAATGGAGGACTGAAGGCCATAACTCGCCATACTCTCTATTCTCAGTCCAGAATGGCTGAGGTTGGCTGATGCCAGTTTAATATAGCTTATTTTAGTTGCTGGCAACGATCTTAAACATACAGTCGGAGATGCTAACGCACCTTAGTGGATACAGTTACTTTCATATGTACAAGTTACAGTTTTATAACCCATGTATAATGTATAGCATCTATATGTTTATATGATATGTAGCGTATATGTATATAGTTGATGTGCAGGAAGTCCATGTATATATCTATGTTGGGTATAAGTGTGCAAGCATATATGTATATATGCCCTTCTTTTGATCATTCCAAATATACCCTTGTCTTTCTGTCTATATGCCTGTCACTCTGTCTGGCCCTTACCCTCTCTTTCTCACTTTCTCGATTTAAAATATTCCTACCACTCTCCCTCACTTTCTCCCTCTGTCCATCTCTATCTCCCCATCACTCTCTCTCTCTCTCTACATCTCTCTCACCCTCCATCTCTTGCCTTCTCAACCAGACCACATATCACATAGGTGAATGTGCTGTTGACCCCCAGATGTATGGGGATTTTTTTAATTTTTTTTTTTTTTTTTTTTGGGGGGGGGAGGGGGGGGGGTTGTTGTTTTTAAGATCTCATAACCAGTGTATTTTTTGTACCTCCCTGAGTGTGTTTTTAAACTCTCCCAAATGGCAAAGTTATACTTGATGTAAAAGTAGTAAAACATGTCTCACTCTTGGTTTCTCCCCTCTTGTTATTATTTTACAAAAAAAAAAAAAAAAAAAAAACAAACACAGTATACCTTGATGTGAAATATAAATTAAATCCTTTGTTCATTTATGTTATAAGTGTTTGCCTTGCCGAAAGAGTTGTGATTATTTACAAAACTAACCCAACATGAGTCAGATCAATTTCTGTAGTATGAACTGCCGGGGTCTCACTTCAGATACTGTAAAGCAAGATGGATTTACCGAATTGCCGTGGAAGCACGAATGGGGTTTAGATGCCTTTTTCTGCTCGAATACAAGTCACAAGCGAGGTACAGCTATACTGTTCAGAAACACATTTAAATACGAAATAAAAAATGAGATTTATGACACTTCTGGAAACTTCATTATACTACACATCGTGGTTCAGGATAATTGTATGACAATTGCAGTAGTAGATGGCCCAAACAATGACTCACCCGATTTTGATAACAATTTTTTCGATAAAATAGAAAGCGTAGGGAACACTTCTATAATAATTGGTGGTGATTGGAACATCCCAACGGATTATCGCCTCGACACAAAAAACTACAAAAATAAGAACAATGTAAAAGCCCAACAATGTGTATCTAATTAAATTGGAACTTTTAGATCTGAATGACGTATGGAGACAACAGAATCCATCTAGCAAACGTTTTACGTGGAGGGGTCCAAATGATAAGTCTGTGCGATTGGATTATTTCTTAATAACTTCTGACCTGCAGGACCTAGTTCAGTCAACTGATTCAGGATGATGATAGGTCAATCAAATATTTTTTAAAGTTATCATGATAGTTGGAGGCTAACTGTAAACTATTTATGGATTATTTATAAAAACAAGTTAGTTGAGTTAATTTATGATTTATTTATTGGTGTTTAAGGTCACATATTTCTGCACAGTGGCTAACCATGACCATGACAGTTTTACGGGTGGAGGAAGCCAGAGTACTCAGAGAAAACCACCGAGCAATGGCGAGCAGCTGTCAGCTCCCCAACATACTAACTCCACACAAGCAGGGTTAGCATTGGTTGAAGACAGGTGCACCATCGACGTGCAGTACGCCTTAGTACACAGCATCACTGTGCCCCCACGTGCCCAAGGACACAACGCGTTTGTCGCAGGTGGGATTCGAACCGAGAACCTCTCGGCTTGCAGCCTGCATCTCTACCAACTGAGCCACCGCACCCCCGAGTTCAGTTAATATTCAAATGTTTAGCTCCATAACCTGAATAATTAAAGTGACATCTCAGATGTCAGACATTTAGAGCTCCATAACCTGAATAATTAAGACCATGTATTTAGAGCTCCATAACCTGAATAATTAAGACAATGTATTTAGAGCTCCATAACCTGAATAATTAAGACAATGTATTTAGAGCTCCATAACCTGAATAATTAAAACAATGTATTTAGAGCTCCATAACCTGAATAATTAGGACAATGTATTTAGAGCTCCATAACCTGTATAATTAAGACAATGTATTTAGAGCTCGTATTTAGAGCTCCATAACCTGTATAATTAAGACAATGTATTTAGAGCTCCATAACCTGAATAATTAAGACAATGTATTTAGAGCTCCATAACCTATATAATTAAGACAATGTATTTAGAGCTCCATAACCTGAATAATTAATAGTGTTCTACGGTTAACCGGTTTTATAAGTCGGTTTCGGTTTTGCTTGAAAACCAAAACCGAAACCGCGTAACTGGTAAATGAGTACGGTTTCGGTTTTTTCCTAAAATGTCGGGAAGAGATGTTTTCTTTATTCAGTTTGCACTAACAATGTCTGAAATGTCAAGCTTTGTCAGGAAATAACAGTGTCGTCAATGCACGCCACATTCTGGGTGTAAAGGGGTCACTGCAGCATGTCCAAATCACTCGAGAATGATGTATGACAAGTTGTCAATCACACATTGTAAAAATGGGTTGTGTTTTCTGTGAGAATGACAAAACAAACAGCCAACACGCCTACATTTCACTGATTACAGGAAATACCTTGCGCAATTGGCTTCGTTTTTGAACAGGTTTGTATGACATAGTCAATCAGTTTATTAAAATTACTTATCTATAATCTATTGGACAGGGAATATCATATCAGAAAAAGGTCTGGCATTTCACTGTCGTATTCGAAAATAACATTTGTCACGGGTTGCCCCACCACGTGTTTCAGATGTAGTCTGTTGCCTCCCTTGATGTGCTTATCCGGGAAGAGGTTTTACTGCAATTCAGTCTTGGGACGTTCCGACCCGAGACGATTTGTCCTGAAGGCTTCGGCCCACTAAAAACACGAAACCGTAAGTTCTTATTCTATTTAGTTCAATATATGAAGGCCAAAACGTCTTGAACCGAAACGTCCCGAGGCCGAAACATCCCAAGACCGAATCGTCCATATCCACAGGAAAAAGCTGCGTTCCGTAATATCGCTGTCAACGTGCCACAGTTGCATTCCCACACAACTAACTTTAAGGGGGCCAACCAAAGGAACAAATCAGCGGTAGAAATAGAAATTGGAATGGCAAGGGGCAAACGCAAAAAAGTTACAATATATAACAGTACACCAGTGAATTTGTGAAATCAATTCTGTTGAGCTAAAACCATTGCGCGCGCGAGGTGTGGGGGGGGAGACAATAGGTATTTGGTAAAGTGGTTCGTTTTGAAGCCCACCCAGCTACAAACAATATGACTTTCCCATTCCAGGCTGACATGAAATGATTGCTGATTATTTTACTAGGGCGGGGTGGTGGCACTAGTCACCACTGTGTGTGTGTGTGTGGGGGGGGGGGGGGGGGATATTGAAAAGAGTCCATACATCAGTTCATTGTCAAATATGTTAGGATGGGTGTCCAGGTGACCCACTTGGCAACGCTTGTTATTATTTGCAATGCCTGGTAGGGTCATTTGCAATGCCTGGTAAGTATTTGGTAAAGTGGTTCGTTTTGAAGCCCACCCAGCTACAAACAATATGACTTTGTATTTAGAGCTCCATTACCTGTATAATTAAGACAATGTATTTAGAGCTCCATTACCTGTATAATTAAGACAATGTATTTAGAGCTCCATTACCTGTATAATTAAGACAATGTATTTAGAGCTCCATAACCTGTATAATTAAGACAATGTATTTAGAGCTCCATAACCTGTATAATTAAGACAATGTATTTAGAGCTCCATAACCTGAATAATTAAGACAATGTATTTAGAGCTCCATAACCTGTATAATTAAGACAATGTATTTAGAGCTCCATAACCTGTATAATTAAGACAATGTATTTAGAGCTCTATAACCTGTATAATTAAGACAATGTATTTTGTCCATTGAAAACATTTTCTGTCTGATCAACTAAAGATAAGCTTAGCAACTTAAAACATGCTGCTAACATCCATTCCACACCCATCACTTTCATGACCCCCCCCCCCCCACCCCCAAAGTATAGTGGATTTTAATGACTAAAGCCCCCAGAAGGCTCCATCTGATACCACATATTCAAAATTTTACTTTTCAATCAGACCACTATCATAACTGAAATCCACTAGAATGCCCTATTCGATAGCACAGTTTCAAAATTTCCATTATATTTGGCACTTACAGAACATGCCTTCAACCTCTAAATACTTGGGTGACCAATTGAAAAGTTGAGCCCTCCCCTCTAATACCCCTCATATGAGATACACTTTAAAAACATTCTCCATCCCGCAATTAGCTTTCAGAATAAGAATCATCTCAAAGAACCTCGAAAAATATTATCAGGATTTACAGTCGGGTATTTGAATCTAGTCTAGAAACAATGCTTCTAGGATTTACAGTCAGGTATTTGCATTTAGTCCAGAAAAACTGCTACTAGGATTTACAGTCGGGTATTTGAATTTAGTCTAGAAAAACTGCTTCTAGGATTTAAAGTCAGGTATTTGAATTTAGTCTAAAAAAACTGCTTCTAGGATTTACAGTCGGGTATTTGAATTTAGTCTAGAAAAACTGCTTCTAGGATTTACAGTTGGGTATTTGAATTTAGTCTAGAAAAACTGCTACTAGGATTTACAGTAGGGTATTTGAATTTAGTCTAGAAAAACTGCTTCTAGGATTTACAGTCGGATATTTGAATTTAGTCTAGAAAAACTGCTACTAGGATTTACAGTCGAGTATTTGAATTTAGTGTAGAGTAAAAGTGCTTCTAGGATTTAGTCAGGTTTTTGAATTTAGTCTAGAAAAACTGCTTCTAGGATTTACAGTCGGGTATTTGAATTTAGTCTAGAAAAAATGCTTCTAGGATTTACAGTCGAGTACGTGAATTTAGTCTAGAAACACTGCTTCTAGGATTCAGTTGGGTATTTGAATCAAGTCTAGAAAGATTCTCCCCAATGGATATTCATAGAACTACTCGGCATTCACTACAGTTTAAAAATGTTGACAGGGGTAGTCTCTATGTCTATATGACTTTCTCTAGTATTATGTATCCAGCCTTTATGGGAAGTTGATGAGCATGTTGTATTGAAAATCGCCTGCAAAATATGGTGAGTTTTCTGCAAGTTTGTGGTCTATATAGTCATATCCTCACAGTTGATTAGATGTTGAAAAATGATTTTATTTTCACAATTCCTAACTTTCAGAATTGAACATAGTGTTCTCTGCTTGTATCCATGTTAAACAAACATCGATTATGAGATACCAAAATAGACCAATGTATTAATCAGTTTTCCCAGATAGTGCACCACTAAATATTTTTGATAGTATGCTACTTGACCAATTAGAAAGCGTAATTATAACTAGAGAGGCTCTAAAGAGCCTGTAATCGCTCACCTGGCAGAACTACGTATAACAAGAAGGACGCCGACGCCCTATAGCTCACCAACATTCCTCTTTGATAGTAACTTGGGCAAACACAAGAACTGTATCAAACAGGCTCATAAGATGCGACAAAGCTTACCTAAACACAACTTCTTAAAAGTAAAACACAGAAACTGACATAAACACTAAGTTAAACATGAAATTCTGAGCTAAACAGAAAACTAAATGCAACTAAAAATGTGAAGAAAAACGTTTAAAATGCAGGGTATGAGGAGTTAATCATGGAACAATGATACTGAGGAACATGTATAATGAATATAAGTTCCATGGGAAGAGAAAAAGCACAGCAGCTAACCTAAACACTAAGTTAAACATGAAGTTCCGAGCTAAACAGAAAACTAAATGCAACTAAAAATGTCAAGAAAAATGTTTAAAATGCACGGTATGAGGGGTTAATCATGGAACAATGATACTCAGGAACATGTGTGTGTATGATGAATATAAGTGCCATGGGAAGAGAAGGAGCACAGCAGCTGACTAAACACTTATTTAAACATGAAATTCTGAGCTAAACAGAAAACTAAACGCAACTAAAAATGTTAAGAAAAATGTTTAAAATGCAGGGTATGAGGGGTTAATCATGGAACAATGATACTGAGGAACATGTATGATGAATATAAGTGCCATGGGAAGAGAAGGAGCACAGCAGCTGACCTAAACACTAAGTTAAACATGAAATTCCGAGCTAAACAGAAAACTAAACGCAACTAAAAATGTCAAGAAAAATGTTTAAAATGCATGGTATGAGGGGTTAATCATGGAACAATGATACTGAGGAACATATGTGATGAATATAAGTGCCATGGGAAGAGAAGGAGCACAGCAGCTAACCTAAACACTAAGTTAAACATGAAATTCCTAGCTAAACAGAAAACTAAACGCAACTAAAAATGTCAAGAAAAATGTTTAAAATGCAGGGTATGAGCGGTTAATCATGGAACAATGATACTGAGGAACATGTATGATGAATATAAGTGCCATGGGAAGAGAAGGAGCACAGCAGCTGACCTAAACACTAAGTTAAACATGAAATTCCGAGCTAAACAGAAAACTAAATGCAACTAAAAATGTCAAGAAAAATGTTTAAAATGCAGTGTATGAGGGGTTAATCATGGAACAATGATACTGAGGAACATGTATGATGAATATAAGTGCCATGGGAAGAGAAGGAGCACAGCAGCTGACCTAAACACTTAGTTAAACATGAAATGCTGAGCTAAACAGAAAACTAAACGCAACTAAAAATGTCAAGAAAAATGTTTAAAATGCAGGGTGTGAGGGGTTAATCATGGAACAATGATACTCAGGAACATGTATGATGAATATAAGTGCCATGGGAAGAGAAGGAGCACAACAGCTGGCCTAAGCACCAAGTTAAACATGAAATTCCCGAGCTAAACAGAAAACAAAAAGCAACTAAAAATGTCAAGAAAAATGTTTAATATGCAGGGTATGAGGGGTTAATCATGGAACAATGATACTGAGGAACATGTATGATGAATATAAGTGCCATTGGAAGAGAAGAAGCACAGCAGCTGACCTAAACACTTAGTTAAACATGAAATTCTGAGCTAAACAGAAAACTAAACGCAACTAAAAATGTCAAGAAAAATGGCTAAAATGTAGGGTATGAGGGGTTAAATCATGGTAAAATGATAATAATCATCATATAGCAGCATTATAAAAGCCATGATATGGAAATAGGGCGAATAAGTGTCCTAAACAGAAACTTTAACATTATTGGACACGTACGCTGACACAGATGCCGGCGCTGACCGATCGAGCCATAAGCTCACACAACTAAAATTGGTGAGCTAAAAATGTAATTTCCCCTACGCTTTCCATGGTAACTATGAGCAGCAATTGCGGCCATGTTTGCAACATTACATCAACATTACATGAGGATCATTGGTAGAAAGTGACCCAGTCCTCAATCATGTGAAGTTTCAAAACTTTTTGACTTTGTAGTTTCAGAGGGGAAGATTTTTGCAAAATCCAATAGTCAGAATCAGAGAATGTCTCTGGTGGCCATATTTTCCAACCAATGGGAACAAAAAGAGGACTGTTTGTAGAGGGCCTCCTATAGACCATTCCTGCAAAGTTTGGTTCATGTCGACTCAGTAGTTCCAGAGAAGAGGAAAATGTGATTTCCCATAGGGTTTCTATAGTAACTATAAGCAGCAATTGTGACCATGGTTGCAACATGATCAACATTAAATGAGGATCGTTGGTGGAGGATGTCCCAGTCATCAACCATGCAAAGTTTCACAACATTTGGCCCTGTGGTTTCAGAGAAGATTTTTCAAAATCCTCCAATCGGAATCAAAGAAATGCTTCAGGTAGCCATGTTTTTCAATGCACGGTAACAAAAATGAGAAGCATTTGTAGGAGACCTCCCATAGACTATTCCTGCCAGGTTTGGTTCACTTTGGCTCAGAAGTTCCAGAGAAGAAGATGAAAATGTGATTTCCCATAGGGTTTCTATAGCAACTATAAGCCGCAATTGTGGCCATGCTTACAACCTGATCAACATTAAATGAGGATCGTTGGTAGAGAGATTTCCAGTCATCATTTATGTGAAGTATCAAAACATTTGGCCTGGCAGTTTCAGAGGAGAAGATTTTTGAAAATCAGAATCAAAGAATGCCTCTGGCGGCCATGTTTTTCAACCTACGGGAACAAAATGAGGATCGTTTGTAGAGGACCTCCCATAGACTATCCCTGCCAGGTTTTTCAACATGTCGCCTTAGTAGTTCCAGAGAAGAAGATGAAAATGTGATTTCCCATAGGGTTTCTATAGTAACTATAAGCAACAATTGTGGCCATGTTTACAACCCGATCAACATTAAATGAAGATCGTTGGTAGAGGGGGTACCAGTCATCATTTATGTGAAGTATCAAAACATTTGGCCTGGCAGTTTGAGAGGAGAAGATTTTTGAAAATCCACCAATCAGAATCAAAGAATGCCTCTGGCAGCCATGTTTTTCAGCCCACAGGAACAAAATGAGGATCGTTTGTAGAGGACCTCCCATAGACTATCCCTGCCAAGCTTGGTTCACATCGGCTCAGTAGTTCCAGAGAAGAAGATGAAAATGTGATTTCCCATAGGGTTTCTATAGTAACTGTAAGCCACAATTGTGGCCATGTTTGTAACCCAATCAACATTAAACTAGAGGTACTGTGAGCAAGCTCGCATAGTGATACCCCCCCCCCCCCCCCTCCCGAATGTATAACATTAGATTATCTCCCCTTGGAAATGTCAGAATGGAATTATATTGCTTCATGCACATCTTCATATGGAATTCTTCCATTGTGTAAAGTTTCATGAAAATTCTTCAAACGGTTTAGGAAGAGTTGCACTTTTAAGGACGGACAGATGGATGGACAGATGGACGGATGGACAGGGTGATTCCTATATACCCCCCAAACTTTGTTTGCGGGGGGTATAATGATGATCGTTGGTAGAGGGGGTCCAAATCATCATTTATTTGAAGTTTCAAAACATTTGGCCTGGCGGTTTCAGAGGAGAAGATTTTTGAAAATCCACCAATCAGAATCAAAGAATGCCTCTGGAAGCCATGTTGTTCATCCAAAGGGAACAAAATGAGGATTGTTTGTAGAGGACCTCCAACAGACCATTCCTGCCAAGTTTGGTTCACACTGGCTCAACGGTTGCAGAGAAGAAAATGAAAATGTGAAAAGTTTACAGACGCCAGACGGATGACGGAAGATGGACGTCGGACGACGACAGACGCCAAGTGATGAGAAAAGCTCACATGGCCTTTTAGGCCAAGTGAGCTAAAAATACATTAATACTTCTATTCTCTGATATTCTGGGGCTGAATGACATTTATTTTATTTAGTGAGTATACCTTTGCATTCTTTAACCCTTTACCCAACGGAGTGGAGTGGAGGGGAGTGGAGTGGAGTGGAGAGTGGAGTGGAGTGGAGTGGAGTGGAGTGGAGTGGAGTGGAGTGGAGTGGAGTGGCATGTGGAGTGGAGTGGAGTGGGCCAGAGTGTGGAGTGCAGTGTGGAGTAGAGTGGAGTGTGGAGTGGAGTGGAGCAGAGTGTGGAGTGGAGTGGAGTGTGGAGTGGAGTGCAGTGGAGTGGAGTGGAGTGACAAGAAACAGTCTCCAGAACAAATCTATTATCAGTTTACTACCAATGGCTTTCACTAATTTTTGGTACCTATTCACTAACCTATATTTAGTTCATATCAGTGCATTTATTTATTTATTTATTTTTTATTTATTTATTTATTTATTTATTTATTTCTGTTTAACGACACATTAACAGCCAAGGTCATATCGTGTCAGTGACAGTTTTACGGGTGGAGGAAGCTGGAGTACCCGGAGGGAACTACCAAGCAACGATGAGCAGCTGCCAGCTTCCTAACATCGTAACTCCGCACTGCAGCACAGGCAGGGTTAGAAATGAAATGAAATGAAGTTTGTTCAACAAAATACCAAATTTACAAGTAAGATTTGTACAAAGAGTTTTACATATATAGAATATACTGGTAAATTGTTGGGAGACAACATAGCCACATTGGCTGTCTTCCTGTTGCCCCCAGGAAGTGAAAAGACTATACAGAAATGATTACACAGAAATGGAGTAGACTGGATATTTTTGTTCATAAGTACCACTCACTGCCTATGGCTCAGCTATTGAGTGAATGATCAGAAGGAAGACCTCGAATCTACATTCTGACCCCTTCCCAGTCTAGTTAGATTGGTTGAAGACATGTGCACCATCGCGTGCAGTACGCCTTAGTACACGGCGTCATCGTGCCCACATGTGGAAAATCGGGGTGAGGTGCCTGGCCCAAGGACACAACGTGAGAGTCCGAATCGATCGCTCACACTGTCACCCATCCAAGGACTAACCGGGCTCGACGTTGCTTAACTTCAGTGATGTGACGAGTACTGGTTACCGCAATGTCACCGCATCCTCATATCAGTGCATGGCCATGTCTCAAATCAGGAGTGTCAGCTGAGAATAATCAGTCTGAAAGTGCACTGATGAGATATATACTGAGTCAAAAAAAAATGTATAATAGAAACAAATGTGAAAAAATAGCATAAAGGATGAAATAGTTCTAATATTGCATGTGTGCGGACAACAAGGCGTCGTGCAAAGAGTTTAATGACATGTTTTGTTGTTGTCCACCCAACCGTATACAATTTTGCTATGGATTTCAAAATAGCCTGCGCTACTCGAGAATGTCAAATTGAATGGGTGAGCGACTATTTTCTTTGTGTTATGTTGTGTTAGAGAGCCTGGGTTATTGATTAAACACACTAGTTTTTGACTTCTGACATTTTAAAAAATGTCAAGGTTAACCGAAAATCAGAGGTTGCGTTCCAATGGTATGCATGAGGCTGGGATACCACCAGATAAGCTCGCTGCTGAGTTCGGAGTCACTGTGGCCACTATTTACCATCTCATTGGAAGGTATAGAACAATTGGATCTACTGCTGACCGACCACGTTCAGATCGACCCAGAGTTACGAACCCTGCACAAGACCGACGTCAGGACGTCTGACTTGCTCAATCGCTTCCTTCCAGCAATGAGGACAGCAGCAGTTACTCCTGGTAGAACTAACAATACAATCAGTGCACAAACTGTCGCTGAACACGGCATCCAAAGTAGGCATCCATACCACGCACCAATCCTTACTCATCGTACCGTCAGAATGAAATGGGTATGTCAGCGTGTTCACTGGACTCAGCAGCACTGGAGCACAGTTCTTTTCAGTGATAGGGCAAGAGTGTATCGCCGATGAGGAGAACAATTTTCTGATACTTGCGTGCGGGAATAAGACTGTTTTGGCAGGGGTAGTGTAATGGTTTGGGCAGGAATTGCCTTGCGCCATCGAACGCAGTTGATCTTCATCGATGGTAATCTAAATGGACAGCAATATAGGGACAAAATTCTTAACGCTGTGGTTGTCCCGTTGTTCAACGCTAACGTCGGATTGCAGTTATTCCAGCAAGACAATGCCTGATGTCATGTGGCACGTATCTCTCATTACTTTCTTGAGTAGAGCATCAAACTTCCCTGGCCCCCACTTTCGCCAGATTTGTCGCCAATCGAGCATCTTTGGGATCAACTGAATCGTCGGATACGACTTCATGATTTTCAGATGTTAGGTGATTTACATAATGTTCTAAGACAGGAGTGGAAAGCAATACCACAGGGTGACATCCAGAGACTTATCAGGTCCATGCGCCATCGATGTCTTGCCATCCAAGAGGCAAACAGTGGACATACTTGCTATTGACTGCATGTGTGAACTTTTCATTTCACCCCTTGTCTGAATTGCGACTTCACACTGGCAACAGCTAGAACATAAAATTATGCAAATTCATACAGCTAGACTCAAAATATGAATTTACAATAATTTGTTTTGGATTAAAGTTGATAATACTCAAAAAATTGCTCCTCAAAGTTTTTTTCTTTCTTTTTTGACTCAGTATATATAAGATTTCACTACTACTAACATTGATGAGCAAAAAGCTAAAAATGTTCAAAATGGTTGAAAAAAGTGACTAATGACTCATTGAATGATTGCTGCAAATCTATAAAAATAAAAATGACAAGATCAAATATTTATGTGGATGTACTTATCCTAAAAATCCTATAAAATAATTAAAAGAAATGAAAGAAAAGAAGATTTGTAAAAATTATTCTTTATATTGCACTAAGTGAAAAGCTGGGCTCCCATAGGGAGCACAATTATTAGCCACGGTTCTTGATTTGAACAAACTTGAATTTGTCCTCTGTAATGAGGTTGTATACCAAACATCAAAAGATTCTGACTGGTGGATCTGAGGAAGCGAATTTTTTAAAGATAATTCCCCATACTACTCTAAGTTAAAATTCAGGCTCCAATTGAAAGCCCAAATATTAACCAAGGGACTCTCAATAAATCTGAATCCGACCCTTGTAAGGATGATATACACTGTATGTCAAAAGATTCTGAAGAGTGATTCCAAAAAAGATGTTAAAAGATTATTTCTCACATTGGACTAAGTTAACATTCAGGCTCCAATAGGGAGCCCATATATTAACCTAGGGACTCAATTTTTACAAACATAAATCTGCACCTCCCCCCCCCCACTCATCTCCCCCACAGGATGTTGTGTACCAAACATCAAAGGATTCTAACTGGCTGGCCTGAAGAAGATTTTTAAAGATTATTCCCAATACTGCACAAAGTTACAGATGATTTTTTTCTTGTATTGGGATGCTACCACGACAATAATGCCCAGATTTCCAGTAATGCAAAACTAGGGAGTCTAAATATCAACTTAGGGACTTAACTTGAACAAACTTAAATCTGCCCCCCACCCCTCCCCCCCCCCCCCCCCCCCCCCATCCATCCCATGGATGCTGTGTATTAAATATCAAGAGATTCTGAATGGTGGATCTGAATGAGAATTTTTTAAAAAGAATATTAGTCCTATTACGCTAAATAAAAATTTGGAACAAACTTGAATCTGGCCCTCATAAGGATGCTGTCTACCATATATCAAAAGATTCTTACTGGTGAATCTGAGGAAGATTTTTACTGGTGAATCTGAAGAAGATTTTTACTGGTGGTGAATCTGAAGAAGATTTTTACTGGTGAATCTGAAGAAGATTTTTAAAGATTAATCCCTTATTAACCGATGGACTTGATTGGAGAAGTTTGAATCTGATCCCGGAAAGGATTCTGTATAACAAGTATCAAAAAATTGGACTAAGTTAAAATTTGGGTGCCAATAGGGAGCACAAATATTAACCCAGAGACTTGATTTAAACAAACTTAACTCTGACCTCCCAAAGGATGCTGCATACCAAATATCAAAAGATTCTGACTGGTAGATCTGAAGAAGAAGATTTTTGAAGATTATTCCTCATATTGCACGAAGTTAAAATTTGGGTCCCAATAGAGAGCACAAATATTAACTGGGGAACTTGCTTTGAACATACTTGAACCTCAACCCTGTAAGGATGCTGTATACCCAATATCAATAGATTCTGAGGGGTAGATCTGAAAAAGAAGATTTTTAAAGATTATTTCCCATGTTGCATTAAGTTAAAATTTGGGCACCTATAGAGAGCCCAAATATTAACCACTGCACTTCAGTTGAACAAACTTGATACTGACCCCTAAAAGAATTCTGTATACCATATATCAAAATATTCTGACCAGTGGTTCTGGAGAAGAAGAGTTTTATTGATTATTTCTCATATTGGACAAAGCTAAGATTCAGGCTCCAACAGGGAGCCAACTATAGACCCATGGACTTGGTTTGAACAAACTTAGATCTGACCTCCCTAAGGATGCTGTATACCAAATATCAAAAGAATTTGACTGGTGTATCTGAAAATTTTTTAAGATTATTTTTCATATTGCACGAAGTTAAAATTCGAGCTCCAATAGAAAACCCAATTATTAACCAATCGACTTGAGTTGAACAAGTCTGAATCCAACCCCTCTAAGACATCTATATACCATTTATTAAAACATTCTGACTGGTGTTTCCGGAGGAGAGTTTTAAAAATCGGTTGATTAAATCGTCAGATGTGTACCCATACATGCAACTAGTAGAAAGCTGTATGACGGAGGGCCGCCCCGGATGCCGGCATTATGTACCCCATACATGGTATGGGTACATATAGAAATGGATTGGAGGAGTGCCTAATTTGATGGGTAATGGGTTAATATCTCTGGATCAAATTATTAGATTTATATAAAAAACTATACAGAACAGCACATCAGTAACCTGAATACATGTATAAAGTAACCTGATAATCGGATTAATATTTTTTGAGTTATCTCATTCCAAAGAAATGGATTGGAGGAGTTCTCAATTTGAAGGATAAAGGGTTAATATCACAGTATCAAATTATCAGATTTACACCAAAAACTATACAGCTCGGCACATCAGTAACTTGAACACAAATATAAAGTAACTTGACAATCCAAGCAATATTTTTCAAGTTATCGAATGCCAAAGGGATTGGAGAAATTTTCAATTTGTAGGATAAAGGGTTAATATCTCAGAATCAAATTATCAGATTTACACCAAAAACTACACAGCTCGGCACACCAGTAACCTGAACACAAATATAAAGTAACTTGACAATCCAAGCAATATTTTTCAAGTTATTGAATGCCAAAGAAATGGATACGGACGTCGGATGGACGGACGGATGGACGGACAGATGGATGGATGGACAGACGGACAGACATAGGATGGACAAATGATGGAGGGCCACCCCGGATGCCGGAATTATGTGTACCATACATGGTATGGGTACACATAAATATTATTCCTCATATTGGACTAAGTTAAAATTTGGGCTCCAATTATCAATAGAGAGCCCAAATAAGGGACATGGTTTGAACAAACTTAGATCTGACCTCCCTAGGGATACTCTCTAAGGATGCCGTATACCAAATATCAAAAGATTCTCACTGCAGTAAGTTAAAATTTGGGATCCCAAAGTGAGCCCAATTATTAACTGATGGATTTCAGTTGAACAAATTTGAATACAATTCTTTTAAGGATTTTGAATACCAAATATCAAAAGATTCTGACTGGTGGATCTGAAGAAGATTTTTAGAGATTATTCCCCACATTGCACTGAGATAAACTTTGGTGTTTCTAAGGTACCATGTTGAAGATTTAAGAAGAATCACCTTCTGGATATCCTTCAAAACTGCTGATATTGTGGATTTCAATTGGAGACGATCAGACAATGGACTGAAGAAACTGAATTGTGTATGTTTGGTGGGAACTGGACATTTGGTCGCTGTTCAAAGCAGGAATAATAGACACCAAAAGAAGTACTCTATGCACTTTTTGCCCCTGGTTAGTTCAGCCTGGTCATTTTTTTGTCTTTTGTCATTTTTCAGTTTTACTCTTAGTGAGCCTTCAAAATTACTTACTTTCATTGGAGAACTAGAAACTGTTTGAGCACACTAAAACATATGTCTCGCCTTCTTTTCTATTTAATGCACTGCAAATTATATATACATGAATAATATTGACAATCATGCCAAATGTGTAAGGTCTAGGTCAAATGACAAAAAAGTTCTGGTCCGGACGAAGTTTCCCTTAAAAAAGCACATAAATCTGACCTTCAGGTCAAAGGTCAAGGTCACATGAAGGTCACTATGGTACGCGACACACCGGCTCATGGTGATAAATCCCATGCCAAATATCTAAGGTCTAGGTCAAAAGATAAAAAAGTTATGCCCCGGACAAAGTTTCCCTTAAAAAGCACATAAATCTGACCTTCAGGTCAAGGTCACATGAAGGTCACTATAGTATGCGACACACCGGCTCATGGTGATAGATCCACATGTCAAATATCTAAGATGTAGGTCAAAAGACAAAAAAGTTATGCCCTGGACAAAGTTTGTATGAGAAGAAGAAGAAGAAGAAGAAGAAGAAGAAGAAGAAGAAGAAGAAAATGGATTCTGGGAAGGGGAGAACATAATTAAGATGAGGAATAGGCACTTGTGGTACCTTGGTAAGATTTGAAGAAATAGCATCTAACATGCAAAGGTGAGACTCTACAGTGTTGTATTAAGAGCTGACAAAGAATTTTTAAAAAACCTCAATCCAGAAATTTTACATCCACTTTTGTAATCATGAAACAGTATAACACCAGAGGTTGATTAGAGTGCACTTTACATGCAGACTTCCAGACATTCAGAGATTAGGGTACAATTTACATACAGACTTCTGGACATTACAAGATTAGGGTACACTTTACATGTAGACTTCCAGACATTAAGAGATTAGGGTACAATTTACATACAGACTTCTGGACATGACAAGATTAGGGTACACTTTACATGCAGACTTCCAGACATTCAGAGATTAGGGTACAATTTACATAGACTTCTGGACATGACAAGATTAGGATACACTTTACATGCAGAATTCCAGACATTCAGAGATTACAGTACGCTTTACATACAGACTTCTGGACATTACAAGATTAGGGTAAAGTTTACATGCAGACTTCCAGACATTATGAGACTAGGGTACACTTTACATGCAGACTTCTGGACATTACAAGATTTGGGTACACTTTACACGCAGACTTCCAGACATTCAGAGATTAGGGTACACTTTACATACAGACTTCTGGACATTACAAGATTGGGGTAAAGTTAACATGCAGACTTCCAGACATTATGAGATTAGGGTACACTTTACATGCAGACTTCTGGACATTAAGAGATTAAGGTAAACTTTACATGCAGACTTCCAAACATTAAGAGATTAGGGTACACTTTACATACAGACTTCTGGACATTCAGAGATTAGGGTACACTTTACATGCAGACTTCCAGACATTCAGAGATCAGGATACACTTTATGTGCAGACTTCCAGACATTATGAGATTAGGGTAAATTTTACATAGAGACTTCCAGACATTAAGAGATTATGGTGCACTTTACATACAGACTTCCAGACATTAAGAGGTTAGAGTAAACTTTACATGTAGACTCCCAGACATTATGAGATTACATTACATTACATAAGACATTTAGTATAGTGCTCAAATTTGTACCACTGCCCTGAATAATTTGGGACATGGCCACATTCTATGGCACTTCACAGAAACATATAATACACATTTAACATATTTAAACATTACACATACATATTTAAAGGATGATAAAGAAGTATTCAGTTAACAGAAGTGTGGTGAATTTTGAAAACTTTCTTAAACAGATATTGTTTTAAAAGTTTTTTGAATGCTTTCAGGTCTGGGCTTATTTTTATGTAACCTGGCAAGGAATTCCAAAGATTTGGGCCTACATAGCTGAAAGCTCTGTCTGTCAAAGTAATTTTCCTATTAAAAGGTTGTGCCAATTTGAATGTAGTGCTAGATCTTGTGGCATAGGAGTTGGTGGAGAAGGTAATCAAATTCACCAAATATTCAGGTGCCATGTTATTAAGACACTTGAAGACTAGTACAAGGACTTTAAGTTTACATCTAACTGCGATTGTGAGAAAATGGCACTCTTGCAAGGCATCTGTAGAGCTGGAAAATTTTGACCTATCCATTATGATTTTGGCAGTGAGGTTCTGAATTCTCTGGAAAGGCTTCATTCTGCTTTGCGGCCGGTCCATCAAAAGGCTATTGCCATAATCCATATGGGACATTATCAGGGCATTGGCAGTTTTTAGGCATGCCTGTTTGGACAAGTAGGGCCTAAGCTTTTTTAAATTGAACATAGCATATGATGCTGCCCTGGCCTTTGTGGAAATGTGTTTTTCAAAAGTTAAATTTTCATCCAGGTGCATATCCAGAAGTTTGATTTCTTTTGATCAAGTAATGTCAGTTCCACATACGTCAATAGAAGCTATGTTAGTTTTGGGTAACATCCGGGAGCTACCGAAAATGATGAATTCAGTTTTAGACTCATTCATCTTGAGTCGATTAAGGTCCATCCATTCTTCAATATCACTCAGGGTTTCAGAAATGCTTTCTATTGTTTTCTGTTCAATCGTATCCTGACCGGTGCGATACATATCGTAAATGGAATGGTCATCTGCGTAACCTGCTATTTGCTGTTTTCCCCCAAGATAGGAACCCAATGAACTTGCATATCAGGTGAAATAAATTGGTCCATTTATACTCCCTTGAGGTACAGAGAAATGTATGCTTAATGGAGAGGATTTAGATCTTCCAATGTGCACTTCAAAAGTTCTCTCAGCAAGGTAAGACGAAATCCATTTGAGTGCATTATCTTTAATTCCAAACATGTTTGACAATACGTCAATTAACAATTGATGATGCACAGTGTCAAATGCTGCACTCAAATCAACTGCCACCATTGGTGAGAGAGATTGGTGCTCTATGCTAACTAGAAGATCGTTGTATACCTTGAGCAATAAGGTCTCAGTGCTGAAGCCAGATCTATATGCACTTTGGTACTGAGGGAGGAGGTGGTTATTCTCAATATGACTTGCAAAACTAATTGTTGAAGCCTTTTCAACCAATTTGGACAGAAATAACAGATTACTGACAGGTCTGTAATTGCTCAGAATGGGTTCCAACTTTGAGTTTTTCAGCAAAGGTCTCACAATGGCCTTTTTTCATACTGTAGGAAAAATGCCAGATGTAAAAGATGACAATCTTTGTTATCAATGGAGCGAAAATATCATAGTGAGATTATTATTTATTTATTTATTGGTGTTTATAGGTCACATATTTCTGCACAATGGCTCATCATGACCATGACAGTTCTACGGGTGGAGGAAGCCGGAGTACCCAGAGAGAACCACCGAGCAACGGCGAGCAACTGTCAGCTGCCCAACATACCAACTCCACACAAGCAGGGTTAGCATTGACAGGTGCACCATCGACGTGCAGTACGCCTTAGTACACAACGCCACCATTCCCCCATGTGGGCAATGGGGGTGAAGTGTCTTGCCCAAGGACACAACGCGGTTGCCGCAGGTGGGATTCGAACGGAGGACCTCTCGGCTTGCAGCCTGCACCTCTACCTACTGAGCCACCGTGCCCCATCATAGTGGGATTTTATAAGGAATGTCGGTAATGGATCTAGATCACAGGTGGCTGGTTTAGCTTTATGAATAAGTTTACAGATAGTTTCAATGCTAACTTCTGTAAAATTTTCGAATTGCGGAACATCTAATCTTGGCGGTACAAACAATTGATTACTGCTGAGTGCATGCCTGATTAGAGTACACTGTATGTGCAGAGTTCCAGACATTATGAGATTAGGGTACACTTTACATGCAGACTTCTGGACATTACGAGATTAGGGTAAACTTCACATGCAGAATTCGAGGCATTAAGAGATTAGAATACACTTTACATGTAGATTTTCAGACATTAAGAGATTAGGGTACACTTTAAATGCAGACTTCCAGACATTAAGAGATAAGGGTACACTTTACATACAGACTTTCAGACATTAAGAGATTAGGGTACACTTTACATGCAGACTTCCAGACATTAAGAGATTAGGGTACACTTTACATGCAGACTTCCAGACATTAAGAGATTAGGGTACACTTTACATGCAGACTTTCAGACATTAAGCGATTAGGTACACTTTACATGCAGACTTCCAGACATTAAGAGATTGGAGTAATCATTACACATAGACATCCAGACATTAAGAGATTAGGGTACACTTTACATGTAGACTTCCAGACATTAAGAGATTAAGGTACACTTTACATGCAGACTTCCAGACATTAAGAGAGATTGGAGTAATCATTACATGCAAACTTCCAGATATTAAGGGATTAGGGTACACTTTACAAGCAGACTTCCAGATATTAAGTGATTAGGGTACACTTTACAAGCAGACTTCCAGACATTAAGAGATTAGGGTACACTTTACATGCAGACTTCCAGACATTCAGAGATTAGGGTACAATTTACATACAGACTTCCAGACATTAAGAGATTAGAGTACACTTTACATGTAGACTTCCAGACATTAAGAGATTAGAGTACACTTTACATGTAGACTTCCAGACATTAAGAGATTAGGGTACACTTTACATGTAGACTTCCAGACATTAAGAGATTAGAGTACACTTTACATGTAGACTTCCAGACATTAAGAGATTAGGGTACACTTTACTTGCAGACTCCCAGACATTAAGAGATTACAGTACACTTTACATGTAGACTTCCAGACATGAAGAGATTAGGGTACAATTTACATAGACTTCCAGACATTAAGAGATTAGAGTACACTTTACATGCAGACTTCCAGACATTAAGAGATTAGAGTACACTTTACATGTAGACTTCCAGACATTAAGAGATTAGGGTACACTTTACATCAGACTCCCAGACATTAAGAGATTAGAGTACATTTTACATGCAGACTCCCAGACATTAAGAGATTAGAGTACATTTTACATGTAGACTCCCAGACATTAAGAGAGATTGGAGTAATCATTACATGCAGACTTCCAGATATTAAGAGATTAGGGTACACTTTACAAGCAGACTTCCAGATATTAAGAGATTAGGGTACACTTTACAAGCAGACTTCCAGACATTAAGAGATTAGGGTACACTTTACATGTAGACTTCCAGACATTAAGAGATTGGAGTAATCATTACATGTAGACTTCCAGACATTAAGAGATTAGAGTACACTTTACATGTAGACTCCCAGACATTAAGAGATTAGAGTACATTTTACATGAAAACTTTCAGACATTAAGAGATTAGGGTACACTTTACATGTAGACTTCCAGACATTAAGAGATTAGGGTACACTTTACATGTAGACTTTCAGACATTAAGAGATTGGAGTAATCATTACATGTAGACTTCCAGACATTAAGAGATTAGAGTACACTTTACATGTAGACTCCCAGACATTAAGAGATTAGAGTACATTTTACATGAAAACTTTCAGACATTAAGAGATTAGGGTACACTTTACATATAGACTTCCAGACATTAAGAGATTAGAGTACACTGTACATGCACACATCCAGACATTAAGAGATTAGAGTACACTTTACATGCAGACATGCAGACATTAAGAGATTAGGGTACACTTTACATGCAGACTTTCAGACATTAAGAGATTAGGGTACACTTTACATATAGACTTCCAGACATTAAGAGATTAGGGTACACTTTACATGCAAGCTTCCAGATATTAAGATATTGCTTAAATCATATGTAACTGCTGGAGAAATATTGCTGGGCCTCTCTGTCTGTCTCTATAGAGAATTTTGTACAGCTTTATTCAACCAAACACCAATTTGATTAATTATTATGAGAATTTATAGATCACCTGTAAGAGTTCATTATTTGGTCCTTTGTTATCAACAATGATCACATCAGACAGCTGTGGATGCAAACAGATATTTGGTGCTGGCCAGTTTCTCTCTCTGTATTGCTGTAAATTCATGAAAAAATATTTATTAAAATAGAATTTTTTATTATGCTAGTGAAATATGACTTTCCATCTGCTACTATGGGATCAATAGTCGACAACTTTGTGATACAGCATGAAGTTTGAGTTCTACTATGGGATCAATAGTCAACAACTTTGTCATACAGCATGAAGTTTGAGTTCTACTATGGGATCAATAGTCAACAACTTTGGGATATAGTATGAAGTTTGAGTTCTACTATGGAATCAACAGTCAACAACTTTGGGATATAGTATGAAGTTTGAGTTCTACTATGGGATCAATAGTCGACAACTTTGTGATACAGTACGAAGTGTGAGGTATTCCTGGGAGTGAGGTTGGTTTTCATATTAGCAATCTTCTATATATGCATGCTATAACCCTTTACCCAACGCAGACGATATCAAAATTTATTATTTTAAATATCATTTTTTTAAAATTTTTCCAAAAATTTCAACAAAACCATATCATGTGACCCCTCATTGGAATGAGCTCAATGAGCTCATTCCAATAAGGGGTCACATGATATGGTTTTGTTGAAATATTTTGAAAAATTTAATTTTTTCAACTTCTCAATTTGCATATTACACGGGCGGATGCTGGCAATTCATTAGGTAAAGGGTTAAGAAATTAAGAAAGTGATAAATTTTAAGTAATTTGTATATTTTTTATACTTACCAATGGCCCAGACTTAGCTGGTGCAAACTCTTTAATTTCCAGGGCCAAACACAAATTTTGAACCACCCCACAATCCCCAAAATTTGCATACAAAACAGCAAAAAGAAAAGTCCTAACTGGTCCTTCATACTTTAGCTTACTGCACATGCGCAGTAACCAGGAAGTGACCGAAACTGGCGCCAACATCATTCTTCCTAGTTATGCCTGCTAAATGTTATACATATCTATCAGCGGGGAGGTATGAGTGCCCACTCATGGGAGGGCCATCCCCATCTGGGCTATTGGTAAGTATAAAAAATATACAAATTACTTAAAATTTATCATATTTTTATACTAATAACCAATGGCCCAGACTTAGCTGAATCGTAAAAAGGCTGGAGGGCCTAGGACTTTTAGAAGACCGTAGTATCTCAATTACTCCATAACAAAGAATAGCTCCTACAGGAGAATAGGAGAAGACATAGGAATTACTCATGTCTATCTCTTTTCCCGATAAAAAAAGAGAATGACACAACACCCAATATATATACTGGAGTAAGACATAATAATTTCTCCCTTTAATGCCAGCATAACCCTTATACTAATTCAGTGAAGGAAATCAATTATACTGAAGTCCAGAGAATGAGATGCCTTATACTCATTTAAAAGTGTCCGGGGATTGTATATTAATGCTCGTATGACACGTAACATATACAAATGTTTCACACTGAGCTACACTTTAAAAGCAATACATGAATGAGATATAATTGTTGCTTCACACCGAGCTACACATTAAAACCACCCAGCACCGACACTGGACTCCTGACACTAGAGGAGGTATTCCTTGCCTTGCCAGATGATATAAAGGGAAAAAACTGCCCCCTCCCCCTCTTGCATTTCATAATCTCCCCCATAGTGACAAGCACACACACAGCACAATACCACACGAGAGTATGTTACTGCCCTTACGAATGTAAAGATTCGTGCATTCCATACACTCCACACACACACAGCAGACACCACAAGGACACGCAACTAAAGGTGTGCTACTTCTATCTTTACAGTTTACATATTCTAATGAATACTAATTCTACTTTCTTCTTTTAAGCAGGTACACAGATGTTTTTTGGACCAGCACCCCAATAACCGCTACAGGCAGTCTAACCGTTATGGTTACAGTCACCCCACGGTTCCAGAACATCCTCCGCTCCATCCCTAAAAGTGGTCAACCACTTTAAGGGAGGCGAGCGTTGGTCCTGCGTCCCGCCTCTGCCCCTTTTTGTAAGCGCATTGCGCATCTTTTGGTCCCAACCCAATAGGATTATAATGCAGGCCTGCCCCCGAACCAGGGAAGTTCGGGTCTTCTTCTTGGTGGTCCCCGAAAGGGGTCGTTGTTGTTTTCCTTCAAAGAGTCCAACTACAACAGAGACAGCCTGAGGCAGATTATACTTGCCAGTGATGGCCTTCACTCATTATCATCCTCGAAGCGGCAGACTATACTTGCCCAAAAATCCAGATCGACTGCACCCTCGGGGAGAGGTAGTACCTTTGTGAGAGGACCCAACCTCCCACACTGGTCCTCACCCGAGGGTCCAACCGACATCAGCCAGCGAGACCGCCTACCAACAACTTGAGACACCTGCTGAGTACCGGATCCTTTTCCTCCTTCGACACGCCTAGACATGTGACAACCATAATATACAGCTACCGAGGGTCGAAAGGGGCTTGTCCCCCATACCGTCCCTGCATGCCTTCGGCGCGCAAAATCATTTCCTTTCTCCCTCTTCCCCTTGTTCTGAAGGAGATTCCTCAGAACAAACAGGGCAGCGGAACATCATCAGTGCTCGAGCAGACTGCCTAGGACATAATAATAATAATAATAAATGTAGTTTAAAGCTAAAAATCCTCATAGAGCTCTTGGGCTTAACACACACCAAAAAAACTTTATATATATATATCACTCTGCATTTCCTATTTACTGACTGTCTCCAAGCGGATGAATCTCAATCAGCGGTCTTCATCGTAAGTTATATACCCGCTGGAACAAATGTGATTTGAGAGAGCTGATCGGAAAGATGGGAGACTCTGGGATGCTTTCAGCCCACTCGGAAGCAGGTTCCAAAGGAATGGAGCAGCCACCGGAAAGGCCTGATCGCCAGCTGTTGTAAGGTCACCTGGTGCATGGACAAGATTGTGTAACGTTTTCGAACGTACTGATCTACCGGGTTAGTAACGTGAAACCAAAGTGGACAGATATGGTGGGGCCTCGCCATTTAGGCATTTCCAAGTTAATATGAGAATTTTGAATTCAATGCATTCCCTCAGAGGCAGCCAGTGCAGAACACGTGCTAAACATTTTTGTATTGTGGCAATTTTGTCAATGATGCTCTGTTTACAACCAAATAAGAGAGAGTTGCAATAGTCTATGTGACTTGCAATGAAGGCATGGACAAGTTGTTTAGCTGTTGCCCCATCAACCACGCCCCGCACCCTGCTGATATTTCGCAGATGATAATACGAAGCCCTCCAGACATGCAAGACATGTTTTCCCGCCAACAGGTTCTCATCCATAAAAGATCCGAAGTTGCGTACCGTGGTCGATGACAGTACTGCCTTCAATGTTGAGATCGGGCCTTGAGCATTTAGATAACTGATGGCTTAATCCAATGTATATGATTTCAGTTTTATGAGCATTCAGTTTTAAGAAATTTTCTGCCATCCAAGATCTAATATCAGCTGCTCATTTTTCAAGTTTTTCTTTGGCCATTGTATCGGACTGTGGTGTAAAGTGTATGTACAGCTGTGTATCATCCGCATAGCAATGGAATGACAGGCCATGTCTGCGGATGATATCACCAAGGGGCAGAACATAAATGACGTATAGCAAAGGTCCAAGCACTGATCCTTGGGGAACACCAAACTTGAAATGAGCCTGTTTTGAGTTTGAGCCTGTGACAGTTACTCGCTGTATTCGATTCGTTAGGTATGATCGAAACCACTCCAGGGCCGTACTAATAATACCAAGTCGGGAAGCAAGTCTATTAAGAAGTACGCCGTGGTCGATAGTGTCAAACGCTGCACTGAGATCGAGCAATACCAGACAGGAAACTTGCTGTTTATCCATGGAGAGGATAATGTCGTTCTGCACTTGTAAAAGGGCGGTTTCAGTACTGCAGATCGACCTGTATGCTGACTGAAACTCCTCTGCAAGAATGCAGCTAGATATGTGTTCGCGGATCTGTTTAGTGACTGCATGCTCAATTACTCCCTGAGTTAACCACTCGTGAACTTTTTGTTTTATCAGATCTGTTAAAACAATCTGGTGTTCTAACGAATGCGTCTTCACACTCCAGTTCTGAGTAAAGAATATCTGGAGAGGACGCGTGCGTAAGCGGCCCAGCAAAATAAAGTCTGCCACAGCTCCGCAGACCCATTAGTCATATGAACTCCCTCGCTGATACTGTTGGAGAGTTTAGACAGAAGCTAGCATGGCAACTGACCAATTTCGCTTGGGTTCTCGGAAGGCGAACCAGATTGCAATGAGTCTCGAAGCTCATTCCCAAGTGAATGAATGACTTGGACGGAGCTAAATCGACCTTTTCTCGATTATTATGAAACTGAGACGTCGGAATAAGCGAAGCGGACTCTGCACATCATTCTGAAGTGCATCTTCATCTGCAGCAGTCTTATGTTTCTTTGCAACATCATGTTCTCGAGACAGCAATCTGTCCACGGGACGTTTTTCTGGACGTGCCGAATGCTCCGTATATTCATGCCTCGATGTACTAGCTACCGGATGACCCGACTTTGGAGGGGAAGTCTGGGAGCGTCTTCGCGTAACTGCTTGAATTTGCGAAGTCGGATAGCTAATGCGTGGTCTAATGTGCTTGGTACTTGATGAGGAAGAAGCCGTAACTGTTGCTGACACCGGCTGCAGTGTGGACGGAGTGCCTCAATCAGCCAACGAGGATGTTAGCTCCGACAAGTTTTGTGCCACTGCAACAGTCGGACACGACTGTTGACCAGATGGAGAAGGCTCTCCCACTCGTGATCTGACTCCAGATCTCGCCGAGCATCCCGTTAAGAAAATTGCTGGCTTCTTCCCTTTTGCCTTTGTCTCTGGGTGAGCTTTTGATATTAAGGTGCTCGCTCTACCCAATTCTACACTCTCCTCGACCGCAACAGACTTATCCGGTGATACGGCCCCCGCAGGCAGGGTTACCGCTTCACCGTTTGATTTCCTCGCCTAACACTTAGTGCAAAAAGATTTCATAATAATATTTAGCCAGAGACTAAGTCCACTGCACTCCTAAACAAACAATAAATTATGCATATTAAGGATACTGAAAACATACGGCAATCAAAATCGTTTCGAAAAAAAAATGAAAATTGAAAAAACAATTTTTCAAGTGTGGACAAACACCAAAAAATTTAAGCTATACTACCGGCATCATAAATACATGTATCCTACAACAAATATGCTAACTGTGCTATACTATAAAATAATAATACACCAATTTAAAGCGTTGTCCAAGTGAAAAACGTCAACAAGAAAAACCGGAAACTAAACAACAGGCTATACAATGAGCTCAAAATCAGAAACCAGTCAATAACTACCTGATACAAAGCTAGATCTTCCTGAGAAGAAAAAACAATACATCTGGTAGAAGATGCAAGACAACATACGTCCTAACACCCCCAGGATGAGGACATAACCATGGGGATAAACGGAATAAACATTTCGTAGATCTCGTTAAACTCCCAAGAAATTTTTTTTTAAAAATTCAATAAGCATGGGAGTTTAACAGGAGGGTTCATGGGAAGAGAGGGATGGAACATTTAACAAACAGTAGGTTTATCATTAGTAAGAATGATGACGTTCAGGCCCATGTCCCAAAAATGGAAAACATGAATAATTTTATAAAATTATTAAGAAGTTACAGCTCTGAACGTCCAAAACCTCTGTAGTTCACTTCCAGCATCCTTTCAATTCCTTGAATCCACCATAATCACGATTGATTTGTGTCTGGCATCTTCAGAAAAGAGTATTTGAAGCACAGATGTCAGTTCAGATGTTGCTGACTTTGGACCAAACTGATGAATGTTTGCACTAGTTTCGGTCACTTCCTGGTTACTGTGCATGCGCAGTAAGCTAAAGCATGGAGGACCAGTTAGGACTTGTCTTTTTCGGTTTTGTATTCAAATTTTGGGGATTGGGGGGAGGGGGTTCAAAATTTGTGTTTGGCCCTGGAAATTAAAGATTTTGCAGCATCTAAGTCTGGACCATTTGTTATTAGTATAAAAATACAATCATACAAAAATTGATAGAAGTTCGTTATGACCATTTAATATAAAGTTTTATGGTCCTCATGGCTGTGAGTATTAACATGTTAAAGTGGAATTATCACTGAAGATGTTTTGTAACTCTACTTCTGCCTTTCCAGAATGTACCTCAGAATAAGGAGCGTAAAAATTCAGCAATATGCCAACCTTCTCTTGTTTGTAGAAATGTTTGAGAAGTTTCATCAGTCAATTTAGAAATGTATGAAGAGTTATGTACTCAAACATTTCATACAGCAATCCATGTTAAATCTAAGTTCAAAGGGAGATAAGTTGGTTAGAATTGATGCAACTTGATAACTTTTAACCCTTTGAACTTGTAAAACCAATTTTTTTTTCGGTCCAAGACATAATTTTGTCCCATGTTTGTCTTATTATAAGAGGTCTTTGTATGGGGCATTGATGATAAAATAACTGCAGTCTGCATCCAGATGGCTGCAGTTATTAATTTATCTCCTCTCTGTATACTGATAATGGACTGACCCATTGCACTGTAAGTGTACACCAAGGTGATACCACCCAGACGGCTGCAGACTGCAGTTATTAATTTATCTCCTCTCTGTATACTGATAATGGACTGACCCACTGCACTGTAGGTGTACACCAAGGTGATACCATCCAGATGGCTGCAGACTGCAGTTATTGATTTATCTCCTCTCTGTATACTGATAATGGACTGACCCATTGCACTGTAAGTGTACACCAAGGTGATACCATCCAGATGGCTGCAGTCCGCAGTTATTGAATTTATCTCCTCTCTGTATACTGATATTGGACTGACCCACTGCACTGTAGGTGTACACCAAGGTGATACCATCCAGATGGCTGCAGTCCGCAGTTGTTAATTTATCTCATCTCTGTATACTGATATTGGACTGACCCATTGCACTGTAGGTGTACACCAAGGTGATACCATCCAGATGGCTGCAGACTGCAGTTATTAATTTATCTCCTCTCTGTATACTGATATTGGACTGACCCATTGCACTGTAAGTGTACACCAAGGTGATACCATTCCAGAAATAAAGGGTTCAAAGGGTTAAATATATATGGATCCACTTACAAGTCATTAAAGTCAAATCATCAATGTAACAAGAGTTGCATCCAGAATTCAATCAGAAACCTCCATTAAAACTAATTTCCTGAGAAGATAATCTGGTAAAAATTATTGCAAATTAAAAATTCTGGAAAATTCGCATGTTTAGTTGTTAGTGATCATGTTTGACCAATGTTTGATTATATATGCATGTTTAGTTGTTAGTGATCATGTTTGATCAATGTGTGATTATATATGCATGTTTAGTTGTTAGTGATCATGTTTGATCAATGAGTGATTATATATGCATGTTTAGTTGTTAGTGATCATGTTTGATCAATGAGTGATTATATATGCATGTTTAGTTGTTAGTGATCATGTTTGATCAATGAGTGATTATATATGCATGTTTAGTTGTTAGTGGTCATGTTTGACCAATGTGTGATTATATATGCATGTTTAGTTGTCAGTGATCATGTTTGATCAATGTGTGATTATATATGCATGTTTAGTTGTTAGTGATCATGTTTGATCAATGAGTGATTATATATGCATGTTTAGTTGTTAGTGGTCATGTTTGACCAATGTTTGATTATATATGCATGTTTAGTTGTTAGTGGTCATGTTTTATCAGTTTGATTATATATGCATGTTTAGTTGTTAGTGATCACGTTTGATCAATGTTTGATTATATATGCATGTTTTGTTGTTAGTGATCATGTTTGATCAATGAGTGATTATATATGCATGTTTAGTTGTTAGTGATCATGTTTGATCAATGAGTGATTATATATGCATGTTTAGTTGTTAGTGGTCATGTTTGACCAATGTGTGATTATATATGCATGTTTAGTTGTCAGTGATCATGTTTGATCAATGTGTGATTATATATGCATGTTTAGTTGTTAGTGATCATGTTTGATCAATGAGTGATTATATATGCATGTTTAGTTGTTAGTGGTCATGTTTGACCAATGTTTGATTATATATGCATGTTTAGTTGTTAGTGGTCATGTTTTATCAGTTTGATTATATATGCATGTTTAGTTGTTAGTGATCACGTTTGATCAATGTTTGATTATATATGCATGTTTTGTTGTTAGTGATCATGTTTGATCAATGTTTGATTATATATGCATGTTTAGTTGTTAGTGGTCATGTTTTATCAGTTTGATTATATATGCATGTTTAGTTGTTAGTGATCATGTTTGATCAATGTTTGATTATATATGCATGTTTAGTTGTTAGTGGTCATGTTTTATCAATTTGATTATATATGCATGTTCAGTTGTTAGTGATCATGTTTGATCAATGAGTGATTATATATGCATGTTTAGTTGTTAGTGGTCATGTTTGACCAATGTGTGATTATATATGCATGTTTAGTTGTCAGTGATCATGTTTGATCAATGTGTGATTATATATGCATGTTTAGTTGTTAGTGATCATGTTTGATCAATGAGTGATTATATATGCATGTTTAGTTGTCAGTGATCATGTTTGATCAATGAGTGATTATATATGCATGTTTAGTTGTTAGTGGTCATGTTTTATCAGTTTGATTATATATGCATGTTTAGTTGTTAGTAATCATGTTTGATCAATGTTTGATTATATATGCATGTTTAGTTGTCAGTGATCATGTTTGATCAATGTGTGATTATATATGCATGTTTAGTTGTTAGTGATCATGTTTGATCAATGAGTGATTATATATGCATGTTTAGTTGTTAGTGGTCATGTTTGACCAATGTTTGATTATATATGCATGTTTAGTTGTTAGTGGTCATGTTTTATCAGTTTGATTATATATGCATGTTTAGTTGTTAGTGATCATGTTTGATCAATGTTTGATTATATATGCATGTTTAGTTGTTAGTGATCATGTTTGATCATTGTGTGATTATATATGCATGTTTAGTTGTTAGTGGTCATGTTTTATCAGTTTGATTATATATGCATGTTCAGTTGTTAGTGATCATGTTTGATCAATGTTTGATTATATATGCATGTTTAGTTGTTAGTGGTCATGTTTTATCAGTTTGATTATATATGCGTTTATTTGTTAGTGATCATGTTTGATCAATGTTTGATTATATATGCATGTTTAGTTGTTAGTGGTCATGTTTGACCAATGTGTGATTATATATGCATGTTTAGTTGTCAGTGATCATGTTTGATCAATGTGTGATTATATATGCATGTTTAGTTGTTAGTGATCATGTTTGATCAATGTGTGATTATATATGCATGTTTAGTTGTTAGTGATCATGTTTTATCAGTTTGATTATATATGCATGTTTAGTTGTTAGTGATCATGTTTGATCAATGTTTGATTATATATGCATGTTTAGTTGTTAGTGGTCATGTTTTATCAGTTTGATTATATATGCATGTTTAGTTGTTAGTGATCACGTTTGATCAATGTTTGATTATATATGCATGTTTTGTTGTTAGTGATCATGTTTGATCAATGTTTGATTATATATGCATGTTTAGTTGTTAGTGGTCATGTTTTATCAGTTTGATTATATATGCATGTTTAGTTGTTAGTGATCATGTTTGATCAATGTTTGATTATATATGCATGTTTAGTTGTTAGTGCTCATGTTTTATCAGTTTGATTATATATGCACGTTCAGTTGTTAGTGATCATGTTTGATCAATGTTTGATTATATATGCATGTTTAGTTGTTAGTGGTCATGTTTTATCAGTTTGATTATATATGCATGTTTAGTTGTTAGTGATTGTGTTTGATCAGTTTGTTTATATATGCATGTTTCGTTGTTAGTGGTCATGTTTTATCAGTTTGATTATATATGCATGTTTAGTTGTTAGTGATCATGTTTGATCAATGTTTGATTATATATGCATGTTTAGTTGTTAGTGATCATGTTTGACCAATGTGTGATTATATATGCAGGTTTAGCTGTTAGTGATCATGTTTGATCAATGTGTGATTATATATGCATGTTTAGTTGTTAGTGATAATGTTTGACCAATGTGTGATTATATATGCATGTTTAGTTGTTAGTGATCATGTTTGACCAAATGTGTGATTATATATGCATGTTTAGTTGTTAGTGATCATGTTTGATCAATGTGTGATTATATATGCATGTTTAGTTGTTAGTGATCAAGTTTGATCGATATGTGATTATATATGCATGTTTAGTTGTTAGTGATCACGTTTGATCAATGTGTGATTATATATGCATGTTTAGTTGTTAGTGATAATGTTTGACCAATGTGTGATTATATATGCATGTTTAGTTGTTAGTGATCATGTTTGACCAAATGTGTGATTATATATGCATGTTTAGTTGTTAGTGGTCATGTTTGATCAATGTTTGATTATATTCGCATGTTTACTTGTTAGTGATCATGTTTGACCAATGTGTGATTATATATGCAGGTTTAGTTGTTAGTGATCAAGTTTGATCAATGTGTGATTATATATGCATGTTTCATTGTTAGTGATCATGTTTGATCAATGTGTGATTATATATGCATGTTTCATTGTTAGTGATCATGTTTGATCAATGTGTGATTATATATGCATGTTTCATTGTTAGTAGTCATGTTTTATCAGTTTGATTATATATGCATGTTTAGTTGTTACTGATTGTGTTTGATCAGTTTGTTTATATATGCATGTTTCATTGTTAGTGATCATGTTTGATCAATGTTTGATTATATATGCATGTTTAGTTGTTAGTGATTATGTTTGACCAATGTGTGATTATATATGCATGTTTAGTTGTTAGTAGTCATGTTTTATCAGTTTGATTATATATGCATGTTTAGTTGTTAGTGATTGTGTTTGATCAGTTTGTTTATATATGCATGTTTAGTTGTTAGTGGTCATGTTTTATCAGTTTGATTATATATGCATGTTTAGTTGTTAGTGATCATGTTTGATCAATGTGTGATTATATATGCATGTTTTGTTGTTAGTGATCATGTTTGATCAATGTTTGATTATATATGCATGTTTTGTTGTTAGTGGTCATGTTTTATCAGTTTGATTATACACGCATGTTTAGTTGTTAGTCATCACGTTTGATCAATATGTGATTATATATGCATGTTTAGTTGTTAGTGATCACATTTGATCAATGTTTGATTCTATACGCATGTTTAGTTGTTAGTAATCATGTTTGGCCAATGTTTGATTATATATGCATGTTTAGTTGTTAGTAATCATGTTAGACCAATGTTTGATTATATATGCATGTTTAGTTGTTAGTGATCATGTTTGACCAATGTGTGATTATATATCCATGTTCCATTGTTAGTGATCATGTTTGATCAATGTGTGATTATATATGCATGTTTAGTTGTTAGTGATCATGTTTGATCATTGTGTGATTATATATGCATGTTTAGTTGTTAGTGGTCATGTTTTATCAGTTTGATTATATATGCATGTTTAGTTGTTAGTGATCACGTTTGATCAATGTTTGATTATATATGCATGTTTAGTTGTTAGTAATCATGTTTGACCAATGTTTGATTATATATGCATGTTTAGTTGTTAGTGATCATGTTTTATCAGTTTGATTATATAGGCATGTTTAGTTGTTAGTGATCATGTTTGATCAATGTTTGATTATATATGCATGTTTCGTTGTTAGTGGTCATGTTTTATCAGTTTGATAATATATGCGTGTTTAGTTGTTAGTGATTGTGTTTGATCAGTTTGTTTATATATGCATGTTTCGTTGTTAGTGGTCATGTTTGATCAATGTTTGATTATATATGCATGTTTATTTGTTAGTGATCATGTTTGACCAATGTTTGATTATATATGCATGTTTAGTTGTTAGTGATCACGTTTGATCAATGTTTGATTATATATGCATGTTTAGTTGTTAGTGATCACGTTTGATCAATGTTTGATTATATATGCATGTTTCGTTGTTAGTGGTCATGTTTTATCAGTTTGATTATATATGCATGTTTAGTTGTTAGTGATCATGTTTGATCAATGTTTGATTATATATGCATGTTTAGTTGTTAGTGATCATGTTTGATCAATGTTTGATTATATATGCATGTTTATTTGTTAGTGATCATGTTTGATCAATGTTTGATTATATATGCATGTTTCGTTGTTAGTGATCATGTTTGATCAATGTTTGATTATATATGCATGTTTCGTTGTTAGTGGTCATGTTTTATCAGTTTGATTATATATGCATGTTTAGTTGTTAGTGATCATGTTTGATCAATGTTTGATTATATATGCATGTTTAGTTGTTAGTGATCATGTTTGACCAGTGTTTGATTATATTCACATGTTTAGTGATCATGCTTGATCAATGAGTGATTATATATGCGTTTAGTTGTTAGTAATCATGTTTGACCAATGTTTGATTATAAATGCATGTTTAGTTGTTAGTAATCATGTTTGACCAATGTTTGATTATATATGCATGTTTATTTGTTAGTGATCATGATTGATCAATGTTTGATTATATATGCATGTTTAGTTGTTAGTGATCATGTTTGATCAATGTTTGATTATATATGCATGTTTAGTTGTTAGTGATCATGATTGATCAGTGTTTGATTATATATGCATGTTTAGTTGTTAGTGATCATGTTTGACCAATGTTTGATTATAAATGCATGTTTAGTTGTTAGTAATCATGTTTGACCAATGTTTGATTATATATGCATGTTTATTTGTTAGTGATCATGTTTGATCAATGTTTGATTATATATGCATGTTTAGTTGTTAGTGATCATGTTTGATCAATGTTTGATTATATATGCATGTTTCGTTGTTAGTGGTCATGTTTATCAGTTTGATTATATATGCATGTTTAGTTGTTAGTGATCATGTTTGATCAATGTTTGATTATATATGCATGTTTAGTTGTTAGTGATCATGTTTGACCAGTGTTTGATTATATTCACATGTTTAGTGATCATGCTTGATGAATGAGTGATTATATATGCGTTTAGTTGTTAGTAATCATGTTTGACCAATGTTTGATTATAAATGCATGTTTAGTTGTTAGTAATCATGTTTGACCAATGTTTGATTATATATGCATGTTTATTTGTTAGTGATCATGTTTGATCAATGTTTGATTATATATGCATGTTTAGTTGTTAGTGATCATGTTTGATCAATGTTTGATTATATATGCATGTTTCGTTGTTAGTGGTCATGTTTTATCAGTTTGATTATATATGCATGTTTAGTTGTTAGTGATCATGTTTGATCAATGTTTGATTATATATGCATGTTTAGTTGTTAGTGATCATGTTTGACCAGTGTTTGATTATATTCACATGTTTAGTGATCATGCTTGATCAATGAGTGATTATATATGCGTTTAGTTGTTAGTAATCATGTTTGACCAATGTTTGATTATAAATGCATGTTTAGTTGTTAGTAATCATGTTTGACCAATGTTTGATTATATATGCATGTTTATTTGTTAGTGATCATGTTTGATCAATGTTTGATTATATATGCATGTTTAGTTGTTAGTGATCATGTTTGATCAATGTTTGATTATATATGCATGTTTAGTTGTTAGTGATCATGATTGATCAGTGTTTGATTATATATGCATGTTTAGTTGTTAGTGATCATGTTTGACCAATGTTTGATTATAAATGCATGTTTAGTTGTTAGTAATCATGTTTGACCAATGTTTGATTATATATGCATGTTTATTTGTTAGTGATCATGTTTGATCAATGTTTGATTATATATGCATGTTTAGTTGTTAGTGATCATGTTTGATCAATGTTTGATTATATATGCATGTTTCGTTGTTAGTGGTCATGTTTTATCAGTTTGATTATATATGCATGTTTAGTTGTTAGTGATCATGTTTGATCAATGTTTGATTATATATGCATGTTTAGTTGTTAGTGACCATGTTTGATCAATGTTTGATTATATATGCATGTTTCGTTGTTAGTGGTCATGTTTTATCAGTTTGATTATATATGCATGTTTAGTTGTTAGTGATCATGTTTGATCAATGTTTGATTATATATGCATGTTTAGTTGTTAGTGATCATGTTTGATCAATGTTTGATTATATATGCATTATGCATGTTTAGTTGTTAGTGATCATGTTTGATCAATGTTTGATTATATATGCATGTTTCGTTGTTAGTGGTCATGTTTTATCAGTTTGATTATATATGCATGTTACGTTGTTAGTGATCATGTTTGATCAATGTTTGATTATATATGCATGTTTAGTTGTTAGTGATCATGATTGATCAGTGTTTGATTATATATGCATGTTTAGTTGTTAGTGATCATGTTTGATCAGTGTTTGATTATATATGCATGTTTAGTTGTTAGTGGTCATGTTTTATCAATGTTTGATTATATATGCATGTTTAGTTGTTAGTGATCATGTTTGATCAATGTTTGATTATATATGCATGTTTAGTTGTTAGTGATCATGTTTGATCAATGAGTGATTATATATGCATGTTTAGTTGTTAGTGGTCATGTTTGATCAATGTGTGATTATATATGCATGTTTAGTTGTTAGTGGTCATGTTTTATCAGTTTGATTATATATGCATGTTTAGTTGTTAGTGATCATGTTTGACCAATGTGTGATTACATGTGCATGTTTCATTGTTAGTGGTCATGTTTGATCAATGTTTGATTATATTCGCATGTTTAGTTGTTAGTGATCATGTTTTATCAGTTTGATTATATATGCATGTTTAGTTGTTAGTAATCATGTTTGACCAATGTTTGATTATATATGCATGTTTAGTTGTTAGTGATCATGTTTGATCAATGTTTGATTATATATACATGTTTAGTTGTTAGTGATCATGTTTGATCAATGAGTGATTATATATGCATGTTTAGTTGTTAGTGATCATGATTGATCAGTGTTTGATTATATATGCATGTTTAGTTGTTAGTGATCATGTTTGATCAGTGTTTGATTATATATGCATGTTTAGTTGTTAGTGGTCATGTTTTATCAATGTTTGATTATATATGCATGTTTAGTTGTTAGTGATCATGTTTGATCAATGTTTGATTATATATGCATGTTTAGTTGTTAGTGATCATGTTTGATCAATGAGTGATTATATATGCATGTTTAGTTGTTAGTGGTCATGTTTGATCAATGTGTGATTATATATGCATGTTTAGTTGTTAGTGGTCATGTTTTATCAGTTTGATTATATATGCATGTTTAGTTGTTAGTGATCATGTTTGACCAATGTGTGATTACATGTGCATGTTTCATTGTTAGTGGTCATGTTTGATCAATGTTTGATTATATTCGCATGTTTAGTTGTTAGTGATCATGTTTTATCAGTTTGATTATATATGCATGTTTAGTTGTTAGTGATCATGTTTGATCAATGTTTGATTATATATGCATGTTTCGTTGTTAGTGGTCATGTTTTATCAGTTTGATTATATATGCATGTTTAGTTGTTAGTGATCACTTTTGATCGATATGTGATTATATATGCATGTTTAGTTGTTAGTAATCATGTTTGACCAATGTTTGATTATAAATGCATGTTTAGTTGTTAGTGATCATGTTTGATCAATGTTTGATTATATATGCATGTTTAGTTGTTAGTGATCATGTTTTATCAGTTTGATTATATATGCATGTTTAGTTGTTAGTGATCATGTTTGATCAATGTTTGATTATATATGCATGTTTCGTTGTTAGTGATCATGTTTTATCAGTTTGATTATATATGCATGTTTAGTTGTTAGTGATCATGTTTGATCAATGTTTGATTATATATGCATGTTTCGTTGTTAGTGATCATGTTTTATCAGTTTGATTATATATGCATGTTTAGTTGTTAGTGATCATGTTTGATCAATGAGTGATTATATATGCATGTTTAGTTGTTAGTAATCATGTTTGACCAATGTTTGATTATAAATGCATGTTTAGTTGTTAGTAATCATGTTTGACCAATGTTTGATTATATATGCATGTTTATTTGTTAGTGATCATGTTTGATCAATGTTTGATTATATATGCATGTTTAGTTGTTAGTGATCATGTTTGATCAATGTTTGATTATATATGCATGTTTCGTTGTTAGTGGTCATGTTTTATCAGTTTGATTATATATGCATGTTTAGTTGTTAGTGATCATGTTTGATCAATGTTTGATTATATATGCATGTTTAGTTGTTAGTGATCATGTTTGACCAGTGTTTGATTATATTCACATGTTTAGTGATCATGCTTGATCAATGAGTGATTATATATGCGTTTAGTTGTTAGTAATCATGTTTGACCAATGTTTGATTGTATATGCATGTTTAGTTGTTAGTAATCATGTTTGACCAATGTTTGATTATATATGCATGTTTAGTTGTTAGTGATCATGTTTGATCAATGTTTGATTATATATGCATGTTTAGTTGTTAGTGATCATGATTGATCAGTGTTTGATTATATATGCATGTTTAGTTGTTAGTGATCATGTTTGATCAGTGTTTGATTATATATGCATGTTTAGTTGTTAGTGGTCATGTTTTATCAATGTTTGATTATATATGCATGTTTAGTTGTTAGTGATCATGTTTGATCAATGTTTGATTATATATGCATGTTTAGTTGTTAGTGATCATGTTTGATCAATGAGTGATTATATATGCATGTTTAGTTGTTAGTGATCATGTTTGATCAATGTTTGATTATATATGCATGTTTAGTTGTTAGTGGTCATGTTTTATCAGTTTGATTATATAAGCATGTTTAGTTGTTAGTGATCATGTTTGACCAATGTGTGATTATATATGCATGTTTCGTTGTTAGTGGTCATGTTTTATCAGTTTGATTATATATGCATGTTTAGTTGTTAGTGATTGTGTTTGATCAGTTTGTTTATATATGCATGTTTCGTTGTTAGTGGTCATGTTTTATCAATGTTTGATTATATATGCATGTTTAGTTGTTAGTGATCATGTTTGATCAATGTTTGATTATATATGCATGTTTAGTTGTTAGTGATCATGTTTGATCAATGTTTGATTATATATGCATGTTTAGTTGTTAGTGGTCATGTTTTATCAATGTATGATTATATATGCATGTTTAGTTGTTAGTGATCATGTTTGATCAATGTTTGATTATATATGCATGTTTAGTTGTTAGTGATCATGTTTGATCAATGTATGATTATATATGCATGTTTAGTTGTTAGTGATCATGTTTGATCAATGTTTGATTATATATGCATGTTTAGTTGTTAGTGATCATGTTTGAGAAGTTTCATCAAAATCAATTCATAAATGTATAAGTAGTTGTACACAAACAAGAATCTCATGTAAGAATTTATAATAAATCGTCTTAGTTCAAGGGAGATAACATGGTTGTGATCACTGCAGATTGATAATTTAGGAATGTGTGCATGTTTACTTTGCTCATCTTTGTGCAGTTTCATTAAATATAGGTTCATCAATGCAGAATTTGCAGATACAAGAATCTCATTTAGTAATTCATAATAAATCTAAGTTCAAAGGGTTATAACTTAGTTTGTTTATTTATTGGTTGAATGGGGTTTATTGACACTTTCAACAACCAGTGGGTGAAGAATGTTGGAGTAACAGGTGAGAACCACTGAGCAATGGCAAGCAACTGTCTAATTCTCCAACTTACGAATTCTGCACAATCAGAGTTAGCAGTGGTTGAAGATAATTAAGTGCACCATTGATGTGCAACACAACTTAGTGCACAACACCACCATATGGACAACCATCGATGTGCAACACACCTTCGTGTACAACACCACCATGTGGACAACCATCAACGTGCAACACACTTTAGTGCACAGCAACATGTGGAAAACCATCGGCATGCAGCACACCTTAGTGCACAACACCACCATGTCGACACCCATCAACATGCAACACAGCTTAGTGAACAACATCACCATGTGGACAACCATCAACATGCAACCCACCTCAGTGCACAGCACCACAATGTGGACAACCATCAACGTGCAATACACCTTAGTGAACAGCCCCACCATGTCAACAACCATCAACGTGCAATACAGCTTAGTGAACAACACCACCATGTGGACAACCATCAACATGCAACACACCTTAGTGCACAGCACCACAATGTGGACAACCATTGACGTGCAGCATACCTTAGTGCACAACACCACCATGTGGACAACCATCAGCGTGCAAAACACCTTAGTGCACAGCACCACAATGTGGACAACCATCAACGTGCAACACACCTTAGTGAACAGCCCCACCATGTGGACAACCATTGACGTGCAACACACCTTACTGAACAGCACCACCATTTGGACAACCATCAATGTGCAACACACCTTAGTGAACAGCACCACCATGTGGAAAACCATCAACGTGCAACACACATTAGTGCACAGCACCACCATGTGGACAACCATTGACATGCAACACACCTTAGTGAACAACACCACCATGTGGACAATCATCAGCGTGCAACACACCTTAGTGTAAAGCACCACCATGTGGACAACCATTGACGTGCAACATACCTTAGTGCACAGCATCACCATGTGGACAACCATCAATGTGCAACACACCTTAGTGCACAGCACCACCACGTGGACAACCATTGACGTGCAACACACCTTAGTGTGCAGCACTACCATGTGGACAACCATCGACATGCAACACACCTTAGTGCACAACACCACCATGTGGACAACCATCAGCGTGCAACACACCTTAGTGCACAACACCATGAGAACAACCATCAGCGTGCAACACACCTTAGTGCACAACACCACCATGTGGACAACCATCAACGTGCAACACACCTTAGTGCACAACACTACCATGTGGACAACCATCAATGTATAACACACCATAGTGCACAACACCACCATGTGGACAACCATTGACGTGCAACACACCTTAGTGTACGGCACTACCATGTGGACAACCACCGACGTGCAACACACCTTAGTGCACAACACCACCATGTGGACAACCATCAATGTGAAACACAACTTAGTGAACAGCACCACCATGTGGTCAACCACTGACGTGCAACACACCTTAGTGCACAGCATCACCATGTGGACAACCATTGGCGTGCAACACTCCTTAGTGCACAGCAGCATCATGTGGACAACCATCAGCGTGCAACACACCTTAGTGCACAACACCACCGTGTGGTCAACCATTGACGTGCAACACACCTTAGTGAACAGCACCACCATGTGGTCAACCATTGACGTGCAACACACCTTAGTGAACAGCACCACCATGTGGTCAACCATTGACATGCAACACACCTTAGTGAACAGCACCACCATGTGGACAACCATTGACATGCAGCACACCTTAGTGTACAGCACCACCATGTGGACAACCATTGACGTGCAGCACACCTTAGTGCACAACACCACCATGTGGTCAACCATCGACGTGCAACACACCTTAGTGTACAACACCACCATGTGGTCAACCATTGACGTGCAACACACCTTAGTGAACAGCACCACCATGTGGACAACCATTGACGTGCAGTGCACCTTAGTGTACAGCACCACCATGTGAACAACCATCGACGTGCAACACACCTTAGTGCACAACACCACCATGTGGACAACCATCAATGAGCAACACATATTAGTGCACAACACCACCATGTGGACAACCATCAACGTGCAACACACCTTAGTGCACAACACCACAATGTGGTCAACCATCGACGTGCAACACACAGTGAACAGCACCATCATGTGGACAACCATCGACGTGAAACACACCTTAGTGCACTACACTACCATGTGGTCAACCATTGACGTGCAACACACCTTAGTGAACAGCACCACCATGTGGTCAACCATTGACGTGGAACACAACTTAGTGAACACCACTACCATGTGGTCAACCATTGACATGCAGCATACCTTAGTGAACAGCACCACCATGTGGACAACCATCGACGTGCAACACACCTTAGTCTACAGCACAACCATGTGGACAACCATTAACGTGCAGCACACCTTAGTGCACAACACTACCATGTGGACAACCATCAATGTATAACACACCATAGTGCACAACACCACCATGTGGACAACCATTGACGTGCAACACACCTTAGTGTACGGCACTACCATGTGGACAACCACCGACATGCAACACACCTTAGTGCACAACACCACCATGTGGACAACCATCAATGTAAAACACAACTTAGTGAACAGCACCACCATGTGGTCAACCATTGACGTGCAACACACCTAAGTGCACAGCATCACCATGTGGACAACCATTGGTGTGCAACACTCCTTAGTGCACAGCAGCATCATGTGGACAACCATCAGCGTGCAACACACCTTAGTGCACAACACCACCGTGTGGTCAACCATTGACGTGCAACACACCTTAGTGAACAGCACCACCATGTGGTCAACCATTGACATGCAACACACCTTAGTGAACAGCACCACCATGTGGACAACCATTGACATGCAGCACACCTTAGTGTACAGCACCACCATGTGGACAACCATTGACGTGCAGCACACCTTAGTGCACAACACCACCATGTGGTCAACCATCGACGTGCAACACACCTTAGTGTACAACACCACCATGTGGTCAACCATCGACGTGCAACACACCTTAGTGTACAACACCACCATGTGGTCAACCATTGACGTGCAACACACCTTGGTGAACAGCACCACCATGTGGTCAACCATTGATGTGCAAGAAACTTTAGTGTACAGCACCACCATGTGGACAACCATTGACGTGCAGTGCACCTTAGTGTACAGCACCACCATGTGAATAACCATCGATGTGCAACACACCTTAGTGCACAACACCACCATGTGGACAACCATCAATGAGCAACACATATTAGTGCACAACACCACCATGTGGACAACCATCAACGTGCAACACACCTTAGTGCACAACACACAATGTGGTCAACCATCGACGTGCAACACACAGTGAACAGCACCATCAAGTGGACAACCATCGACGTGAAACACACCTTAGTGCACTACACTACCATGTGGTCAACCATTGACGTGCAACACACCTTAGTGAACAGCACCACCATGTGGTCAACCATTGACGTGCAGCACACCTTAGTGAACAGCACCACCATGTGGACAACTGTCGATATGCAGCACACCTTAGTGTACAGCACGATCATGTGGACAACCATCGACACACAACACATCTTAGTGAACAGCACCACCATGTGGCCAACCATTGACGAGCAATGCACCTTAGTGCACAGCACCACCATGTGGACAACCATCAATGTTGAGCACACCTTTGTGCACAACACCTCCATGTGGACAACCATCAGCGTGCAACACACCTTAGTGCACAGCACCACAATGTGGACATCCATCAACGTGCAACACACCTTAGTGAACAGCCCCACCATGTGGACAACCATTGACGTGCAACACACCTTAGTGAACAGCACCACCATTTGGACAACCATCAATGTGCAACACACCTTAGTGAACAGCACCACCATGTGGACAAACATTGATGTGCAACACACCTTAGTGCACAGCACCACCATGTGGACAACCATAAATGTTGAGCACACCTTAGTGCACAGCACCAGCATGTGGACAACCATTGATGTGCAACACACCTTAGTGCACAGCACCACCATGTGGACAACCATCAATATGCAGCACACCTTAGTGCACAGTACCACCATGTGGACAACCATTGACGAGCAACACACTTTAGTGAACAGCACCACCATGTGGACAACCATCGATGTGCAACACACCTTCGTGTACAACACCACCATGTGGACAACCATCAACGTGCAACACACTTTAGTGCACAGCACCATGTGGAAAACCATCGGCATGCAGCACACCTTAGTGCACAACACCACCATGTCAACAACCATCAACGTGCAACACAGCTTAGTGAACAACACCACCATGTGGACAACCATCAACATGCAACACACCTTAGTGCACAGCACCACAATGTGGACAACCATTGACGTGCAGCATACCTTAGTGCACAACACCACCATGTGGGCAACCATCAGCGTGCAACCCACCTTAGTGCACAGCACCACAATGTGGACAACCATCAACGTGCAACACACCTTAGTGAACAGCCCCACCATGTGGACAACCATTGACGTGCAACACACCTTAGTGAACAGCACCACCATTTGGACAACCATCAACGTGCAACACACCTTAGTGAACAGCACCACCATGTGGACAACCATCAACGTGCAACACACATTAGTGCACAGCACCACCATGTGGACAACCATTGACATGCAACATACCTTAGTGCACAGCGTCACCATGTGGACAACCATCAATGTGCAACACACCTTAGTGCACAGCACCACCACGTGGACAACCATTGACGTGCAACACACCTTAGTGTGCAGCACTACCATGTGGACAACCACCGACGTGCAATACACCTTAGTGCACAACACCACCATGTGGACAACCATCAATGTGAAACACAACTTAGTGAACAGCACCACCATGTGGTCAACCATTGACGTGCAACACACCTTAGTGCACAGCATCACCATGTGGACAACCATTGACGTGCAACACTCCTTAGTGCACAGCAGCATCATGTGGAAACCATCAGCGTGCAACACACCTTAGTGCACAACACCACCGTGTGGTCAACCATTGACGTGCAACACACCTTAGTGTACAGCACCACCATGTGGTCAACCATTGACGTGCAACACACCTTAGTGAACAGCACCACCATGTGGTGAACCATTGACATGCAACACACCTTAGTGAACAGCACCACCATGTGGACAACCATTGACATGCAGCACACCTTAGTGTACAGCACCACCATGTGGACAACCATTGACGTGCAGCACACCTTTGTGCACAACACCACCATGTGGTCAACCATCGACGTGCAACACACCTTAGTGTACAACACCACCATGTGGTCAACCATTGACGTGCAACACACCTTAGTGAACAGCACCACCATGTGGTCAACCATTGACGTGGAACACAACTTAGTGAACAGCACAACCATGTGGTCAACCATTGACATGCAGCATACCTTAGTGAACAGCACCACCATGTGGACAACCATCGACGTGCAACACACCTTAGTGTACAGCACAACCATGTGGACAACCATTAACGTGCAGCACACCTGAGTGCACAACACTACCAGTGGACAACCATCAATGTATAACACACCATAGTGCACAACACCACCATGTGGACAACCATTGACGTGCAACACACCTTAGTGTACGGCACTACCATGTGGACAACCACCGACGTGCAACACACCTTAGTGCACAACACCACCATGTGGACAATCATCAATGTGAAACACAACTTAGTGAACAGCACCACCATGTGGTCAACCATTGACGTGCAACACACCTTAGTGCACAGCATCACCATGTGGACAACCATTGGCGTGCAACACTCCTTAGTGCACAGCAGCATCATGTGGACAACCATCAGCGTGCAACACACCTTAGTGCACAACACCACCGTGTGGTCAACCATCGACGTGAAACACACCTTAGTGCACGACACTACCATGTGGTCAACCATCGACGTGCAACACACCTTAGTGCACAACACCACCACGTGGACAACCATCAATGAGCAACACATATTAGTGCACAACACCACCATGTGGACAACCATCAACGTGCAACACACCTTAGTGCACAACACCACAATGTGGTCAACCATCGACGTGCAACACACAGTGAACAGCACCATCAAGTGGACAACCATCGACGTGAAACACACCTTAGTGCACTACACTACCATGTGGTCAACCATTGACGTGCAACACAACTTAGTGAACAGCACCACCATGTGGTCAACCATTGACGTGCAGCACACCTTAGTGAACAGCACCACCATGTGGACAACTGTCGACATGCAGCACACCTTAGTGTACAGCACGATCATGTGGACAACCATCGACACACAACACATCTTAGTGAACAGCACCACCATGTGGCCAACCACTGACGTGCAATGCACCTTAGTGCACAGCACCACCATGTGGACAACCATCAATGTTGAGCACACCTTTGTGCACAACACCTCCATGTGGACAACCATCAGCGTGCAACACACCTTAGTGCACAGCACCACAATGTGGACATCCATCAACGTGCAACACACCTTAGTGAACAGCCCCACCATGTGGACAACCATTGACGTGCAACACACCTTAGTGAACAGCACCACCATTTGGACAACCATCAACGTGCAACACACCTTAGTGAACAGCACCACCATGTGGACAAACATTGATGTGCAACACACCTTAGTGCACAGCACCACCATGTGGACAACCATAAATGTTGAGCACACCTTAGTGCACAGCACCAGCATGTGGACAACCATTGATGTGCAACACACCTTAGTGCACAGCACCACCATGTGGACAACCATCAATATGCAGCACACCTTAGTGCACAGTACCACCATGTGGACAACCATTGACGAGCAACACACTTTAGTGAACAGCACCACCATGTGGACAACCATCGATGTGCAACACACCTTCGTGTACAACACCACCATGTGGACAACCATCAACGTGCAACACACTTTAGTGCACAGCACCATGTGGAAAACCATCGGCATGCAGCACACCTTAGTGCACAACACCACCATGTCAACAACCATCAACGTGCAACACAGCTTAGTGAACAACACCACCATGTGGACAACCATCAACATGCAACACACCTTAGTGCACAGCACCACAATGTGGACAACCATTGACGTGCAGCATACCTTAGTGCACAACACCACCATGTGGGCAACCATCAGCGTGCAACCCACCTTAGTGCACAGCACCACAATGTGGACAACCATCAACGTGCAACACACCTTAGTGAACAGCCCCACCATGTGGACAACCATTGACGTGCAACACACCTTAGTGAACAGCACCACCATTTGGACAACCATCAACGTGCAACACACCTTAGTGAACAGCACCACCATGTGGACAACCATCAACGTGCAACACACATTAGTGCACAGCACCACCATGTGGACAACCATTGACATGCAACATACCTTAGTGCACAGCATCACCATGTGGACAACCATTGACGTGCAACACTCCTTAGTGCACAGCAGCATCATGTGGAAACCATCAGCGTGCAACACACCTTAGTGCACAACACCACCTTGTGGTCAACCATTGACGTGCAACACACCTTAGTGAACAGCACCACCATGTGGTCAACCATTGACGTGCAACACACCTTAGTGAACAGCACCACCATGTGGTCAACCATTGACATGCAACACACCTTAGTGAACAGCACCACCATGTGGACAACCATTGACATGCAGCACACCTTAGTGTACAGCACCACCATGTGGACAACCATTGACGTGCAGCACACCTTTGTGCACAACACCACCATGTGGTCAACCATCGACGTGCAACACACCTTAGTGTACAACACCACCATGTGGTCAACCATTGACGTGCAACACACCTTAGTGAACAGCACCACCATGTGGTCAACCATTGATGTGCAAGAAACTTTAGTGTACAGCACCACCATGTGGACAACCATGTGGACAACCATCAACGTGCAACACACCTTAGTGCACAACACCACAATGTGGTCAACCATCGACGTGCAACACACAGTGAACCGCACCATCAAGTGGACAACCATCGACGTGAAACACACAATAGTGCACACCACCATGTGGTCAACCATTGACGTGCAACACACCTTAGTGAACAGCACCACCATGTGGTCAACCATTGACGTGCAGCACACCTTAGTGAACAGCACCACCATGTGGACAACTGTCGACATGCAGCACACCTTAGTGTACAGCACGATCATGTGGACAACCATCGACACACAACACACCTTAGTGAACAGCACCACCATGTGGCCAACCATTGACGTGCAATGCACCTTAGTGCACAGCACCACCATGTGGACAACCATCAATGTTGAGCACACCTTTGTGCACAACACCTCCATGTGGACAACCATCAGCATGCAACACACCTTAGTGCACAGCACCACAATGTGGACATCCATCAACGTGCAACACACCTTAGTGAACAGCCCCACCATGTGGACAACCATTGACGTGCAACACACCTTAGTGAACAGCACCCCCATTTGAACAACCATCAACGTGCAACACACCTTAGTGAACAGCACCACCATGTGGACAAACATTGATGTGCAACACACCTTAGTGCACAGCACCACCATGTGGACAACCATAAATGTTGAGCACACCTTAGTGCACAGCACCAGCATGTGGACAACCATTGATGTGCAACACACCTTAGTGCACAGCACCACCATGTGGACAACCATCAATATGCAGCACACCTTAGTGCACAGTACCACCATGTGGACAACCATTGACGAGCAACACACTTTAGTGAACAGCACCACCATGTGGACAACCATCGATGTGCAACACACCTTTGTGTACAACACCACCATGTGGACAACCATCAACGTGCAACACACTTTAGTGCACAGCACCATGTGGAAAACCATCTGCATGCAGCACACCTTAGTGCACAACACCACCATGTCAACAACCATCAACGTGCAACACAGCTTAGTGAACAACACCACCATGTGGACAACCATCAACATGCAACACACCTTAGTGCACAGCACCACAATGTGGACAACCATTGACGTGCAGCATACCTTAGTGCACAACACCACCATGTGGGCAACCATCAGCGTGCAACCCACCTTAGTGCACAGCACCACAATGTGGACAACCATCAACGTGCAGCACACCTTAGTGAAAACACAACAATGTGGACAACCAGTGATGTGCAACACACTTTAGTGCACAGCACTGCCATGTGGACAACCATCGACGTGCAAGACACTTTAGTGCACAGCACTGCCATGTGGACAACCATTGACGTGCAACACACCTTAGTGCACAGCACCACCATGTGGGCAACCATCAACATGCAGCACACCTTAGTGGACAACCATCGACATGCATCACACCTTAGTGCACAGCACTGCCATGTGGACAACCATCGATGTGCAACACACCTTAGTACACAGCACCACTATGTGGACAACCATAGATGTGCAACACAACTTAGTGCACAGCACCACCGTGTGGACAACCATCGACGTGCAACACACCTTAGCACACAGCACCACCATGTGAACACCATCGACATGCAGCACACCTTAGTGAAAACGCCACCATGTGGACAACCGTTGACATGCAACACACCTTAGTGCACAGCATCACCATGTGGACAACCATAGATGTGCAACACACCTTAGAGCACACCACCACTGTGCAGCACATCTTAGTGCACAGCACCAACGTGTGGACAACCATCAACGTGCAACATATATCTTGGTGCACAGCACCATCATGTGGACAACCATCGACATGCAGCACACCTTAGCACACAGCACCACCATGTGAACAACCACTGACATGCAGCACACCTTAGTGAAAAACACCACCATGTGGACAACCATCAATGTGCAACACAGTCCATACATAAAACTCAGTAGGTAGGAGATAAAGGCTTACACAACAGTTTATAATACAGGTCCGTTAATAAAGCTCAGTAGGTAGGAGATAAAGGCTTACACGAGAGTTTATAATACAAGTCGATAAAAAATTGTCTCATAAGCTTGTCCTTCTCATCTTCAAAAACTACAAACAATGATTGTGAAAACATTGCGTCACATGAGTGTTCGGCTTGCGATATACACCATAACATTATGAAAACACTGTGGTAAAGTACAGGAACATCCCTTTGATAAGGTGCATTAACAAAAGAATCTCACCTATCAGTATACTTTGTTATAGGCTGTACTGTAAAATGGTTTAAATCATCGCGGATAAGTTGGAAATATGTGCATGCTTGTTTGTTGTAAGGTTTGAGAAGTTTCATCGAATTGATTCACTAAGGTATTGTTACACAATCATGAATTTGGAACATACATATGGTCATGTGTAGAGACAAACAGGGTGATGATTTCTTTGAAGTGGTCATATAAAAATGCTATAAAATATAAATTTCTGATTCCTTGTGAAGTGGTGAAAGCAGCTGTCATCACATGGCCACAATATAGTAGGTAAATTCCCCTTTTTGATTTAAAAAATAAATTTTGAAAAAAGTTTCAAGGGTAACATATGCATTGTAAAAAAAACTTTTAATGATAAATATCATTTATATATGCATATCTTATCTAAAGCTTTAAGATAGCATTTCAGTACCAATGTCAAATAACTTTAAATTTGAATGCCAAAAAATACATGTTGTTCTGGACTAGTTAACAAATGAATACTATTTGATACCTTGTAAAATACCCTTGATAGAAGAAACTAGAATAAGGCCAAGGATGGCTATACCCCTGCATCTCATCGTCACTGATGCCTATTCCTCAATTCATCGATCAGTACAGCAGCCAACAATGGGTGTCCATAACATCATTTGTTCGAAATCCTTCAAAACTAATTTAAATTTTAAATGCTCCCCCCATCCCCCCCCCCCCCCCCCCCCCCCCCCCCCCCGCACTCCCAGCCAGGTCAATCGGATGAATATTTTATTTTTTCAACAATCATTCCAAAACTGTTTTTGAGGCAAAACAAAAAATTCTCTCCCTCTTCCAAGCTTAATTGGGTGAAAATGTTTTTTTGCATTAAAACACTCAAAATTCTTCAAGACTCATTTTAAAGCAAAGAAAGAAAATTCACCCAATCGACTTCCATATCCCTACCCCAGAAAACCATAGAAGGTGATATTTTTCACTAAGTCAAATGGAATACCGCATTGAAGCATGCCTCTGATGAATGCATGCTTTGATGATGTAGGTTGGAATATTTTATCGGTTCAATCCATCACAGTCGGGACAAATCAGACTTACGCACACTACCAATCGGCCATCTTAGTGGTGCCTCTGGCTGTGTCCAAATAATTTCTGTCAGAAATTCAATTAGGGCCTTGTTCCCCCATCAGAAAAAAAGTATCTACATTGCACATGTATGCTACGGAAGAAATGATCATATTATATACGCTTGCATGTCCAGTTCAGTAATTGACCAGTAATAATATTTTGGTTCTAGTTGAAAATGACATTTCTTACTTTATTACGTTCTTTTGTAACGAGAGACAATGCCTGTTCAATATGCCGTTTCTTATTTTTTTATTAAGTGCTTCTGTAACGAGAGACAATGTCTGTTGACGTTTCTTCCTTTATTAAGTTCTTCTATAACGAGAGACAATGTATGTTGACATTTCTTACTTTATTAAGTTCCTTTGTAACAAGAGACAATGCCTGTTCAACATCAATTTTTTCAGTGTTTATCCTCAAGGTGGTAAATGAAGGTGGGATACCAAGTTTCTGCATAAGATTTTCAAATCGACTTTGGTAAACATCCATGCCATCCGTTCTTGTGCTCTGAAATAAAAATAAAACAATAAATTACATGTATAAAAGCTGCAATTCAAGGGCTTAACAGGTTGAGTGCTAGAAGCCACAATCATGGCTCTGTTGAAAAAAATTCTGAAAGCCAGTTTAGTGGCTTTATACTTTATGTATAAGCTTGCTGTTTGCTCAACAGTAAGAAAAAATATTTCTATAAAATTGTTTTATTACAATAGGAACTCTCCAATAAACTGTAACAAGACAATTGAGCACACTCTTGCTAAACAAAGGCTCCCTTTGCTGGTAGCATTGTACCTTTGAAACAAGAGGCTCAAGTGAGCCCACAATGGACACCTGGCTCAAGTTGTCAAAAGAGATGAGTGTGTCAGTAAGTGTGTCAGTAAGTGACAGCAAGAGCAATTTTTTGATTTGCTACGACACAACCAAAGACCTTTTTGGCCATTCATTTCTGCTGGTCCCAGGAAAGCTTCCTAGGCAAAAACAATACAATTTTTGTTTTTGTTTTTAACTTCTGTGGTTCTCTCTACACCCCCCCCCCCCCCCCCCAAATTGTTTTTTGGGGCATAAATCAAGTACTTATGTACCAGTTATACTACATGATAAATTTTGTTTAAATCAGCCCATTGGTTCTGGATAAGAGAAATTTTGAGTGGAGCCCAGAATGGACATCCTCTGACAGGGAGCCCAAATTCTGACCTACTGAGTTCCTTTGAAAAAATTTGAATCTGCATCACTGAAATAAATATAAAATAATACTAGAAATCAAAGCATTATTGTGAGTGGCTCATGATTTTTAAAGACTTTTAGGCTTATAGGGCATTAACCACACCCCAAGGGACATAAAAACTTTTTGGAGAAAAAATCAGAAGAGTAAACTCCACCAAATTGCTTTGTACCAAATTAGTTTAGACTTGGCCCAAAGGTTCTATTGAAGAATACTTAGTTGATGGAGCACAAGAAAGATAATGACTCAGCATTTTCCCATTGCCAACAGTGTGTTAAAATGGGCATCCCCTTACAGCACCCCATGTCAAAATCGATAATAAATTTTTTGGTCCATCTGATTCCAATGGTCCTAAGCAAGCTTCATACTTAAACAAGAGGCCCCAGGGGGACTGAGGGTGCTCACCTGACATGGTAGCCTAAATATCAACCCAGGGAATTGATTTGAACAAGTTGCATCTGTCCCTCCTAAGAAAAGCTTATACAAAATATCCAAAGATTCTGACCAGTGGATCTAAAAAAAAAGATCTTTAAAGAACATTCCTCATATTGAACTAAGTAATAATTCGGACTCCCACAGGGGGCCCAAATATGAACCCAGGGACTTGGCTTGAATGAACTTGAATCTCACCCCCCTAAGCATGGTGCATACCCCATATCAAAAGATTCTGCCTGCTGGATCTTGAGAAGAAGATTTTCAAAGAAATTTGCCTGAAATACGCTAAGTTCTAATTCAAGCTTCTATAGTGAGCCCAAATATGAATCAGATCCACCCCACAATGTTGCATTCTGCCTGCTGAATCTGGAGAAGAAGATTTTTTAAGAAATTTGCCTGAAATGCACTAAGTTAGAATTCGGGCTTCTATAGTGAGCCCAAATATGAATCCAGGGGCCGATTTGAACAAACTTGAATCAGATCCACCCCACAATGTTGCATACCAAATATCAAAAGATTCTGCCTGCTAGATCTGGAGAAGAAGATTTTTTAAGAAATTTTCCTGAAATGCACTAAGTTCGAATTCGAGCTTCTATACTGAGCCCAAATATACACCCAGGAGGCCGATTTGAACAAACTTGAATCAGATCCACCCCACAATGTTGCATACCAAATATCAAAAGATTCTGCCAGCTCGATCTGGAGAAGAAGATTTTTTAGAAATTTGCCTGAAATGCATTAAGTTCGAATTTGGGCTTCTATAGTGAGCCCAAATATGAATCCAGGGGGCCAATTTGAACAAACTTGAATCAGATCCACACCTCAATGTTGCATACCAAATATCAAAAGATTCTGCCTACTGGATCTGGAGAAGAAGATTTTTTAAGAAATTTAAGAAATTTGCCTGAAATGCACTAAGTTCGAATATGAGCTTCTATACTGAGCCCAAATATAAACCCAGGGGGCCGATTTGAACAAACGTGAATCAGATCCACCCGACAATGTTGCTTACCAAATATCAAAAGATTCTGCCTGCTGGATCTGGAGAAGAAGATTTTTTTAGAAATTTGCCTGAAATGCATTAAGTTTGAATTCGGGCTTCTATAGTGAGCCCAAATATGAATCCAGGGGGCCAATTTGAACAAACTTGAATCAGATCCACACCTCAATGTTGCATACCAAATATCAAAAGATTCTGCCTGCTGCATCTGGAGAAGAAGGTTTTTTAAGAAATTTGCCTGAAATGCACTAAGTTCGAATTCGAGCTTCTATACTGAGCCCAAATATAAACCCAGGGGGCCAATTTGAACAAACTTGAATCAGATCCACCCCACAATGTTGCTTACCAAATATCAAAAGATTCTGCCTGCTGGATCTGGAGAAGAAGATTTTTGAAGAAATTTGCCTGAAATGCACTAAGTTCGAATTCGGGCTTCTATAGTGAGCCCAAATATGAATCCAGGGGGCCGATTTGAACAAACTTGAATCAGATCCACCCCACAATGTTGCATACCAAATATCAAAAGATTCTGCCTGCTGCATCTGGAGAAGAAGGTTTTTTAAGAAATTTGCCTGAAATGCACTAAGTTCAAATTCGAGCTTCTATACTGAGCCCAAATATAAACGCAGGGCGCCGATTTGAACAAACTTGAATCAGATCCACCCCACAATGTTGCATACCAAATATCAAAAGATTCTGTCTGCTGGATCTGGAGAAGAAGATTTTTTAAGAAATTTGCCTGAAATGCATTAAGTTCGAATTCGGGCTTCTATAGTGAGCCCAAATATGAATTCAGGGGGCCAATTTGAACAAACTTGAATCAGATCCACCTCACAATGTTGCATACCAAATATCAAAAGATTCTGCCTGCTGGATCTGGAGAAGAAGATTTTTGAAAAATTTGCCTGAAATGCACTAAATTCGAATTCGAGCTTCTATACTGAGCCCAAATATAAACCGAGGGGGCCGATTTGAACAAACTTGAATCAGATCCACCCCACAATGTTGCATGCCAAATATCAAAAGATTCTGCCTGCTCGATCTGGAGAAGAAGATTTTTAAAGAAATTTGTCTGAAATGCACTAAGTTCGAATTCATGCTTCTATAGTGAGCCCAAATATGAATCCAGGGAGCCGATCTGAACAAACTTCAATCAGATCCACCCCACAATGTTGCAGACCAAATATCAAAAGATTCTGCCTGCTCGATCTGGAGAAGAAGATTTTTTAAGAAATTTGCCTGAAATGCACTAAGTTTGAAATCAGGCTCCTATACTGAGCCCAAATATGAACCCAGGGGGGCCAATTTGAACAAACTTGAATCAGATCCACCCTACAATATTGCATACCAAATATCAAAAGATTCTGCCTGCTGGATCTGGAGAAGAAGATTTTTTAATCTTTTTCCCATTGCCTACAGTGTTAAAAAGTGCTGACATTCTATTCTACTGGATAAAAGTAAGTTTTATACAAAATAAGAATTCTCTTTGCCGTATAGTTTTGGAGATATGGCAGTTTTAAGGTTTTTCCTATTTTTAGCTCCCGAGGTTCCCACGGGGCAATGAGAACATTTTTTTTTTGCATCAATCAACTACTTATGACCCATTATCATCTCATATCAAATTTGGTTCAAATCGACCTGATGGTTCTGAAAATAGAAATTTTAGGCGTGGCCATAATTTTTGCTCCTCCCATAACGAAGACAAATAATGCCCGACGAACTTCTCTTGAACAAACTTGATTCCAAACCTCAAAAGGACTCTGTATACCACATATCAAGTCTCTGCTACTGGTGGATCATCAGAAGAAGATTTTCAAAAAATTTGGCCATTTTTTCCCCACACCTCTGCTCAATATGAGCGAAAACCTATTTTGGATAAAAATCAAAATGCTCCTATATAACCACTACTTACATGAAATTTAATTAAAATGTGGCCAGTGGTTTAGGAGAAAGGGGCTCAAACACCACCTTCACGCAGGACGACGGACGACGGACAACGGACGAAGAGTGATAAGAAAAGCTCACCCTGACTTTCAGTCAGGTGAGCTAAAAACAATATTCTGGTCAGTGCAGTTTTTGAAAAACGGGAATCTGAATTTTTTTCTATTTTTAGTTCACGGGGTTGTGACAAATTGGGGGGGGGGGGGGGGGGGGGGGGACAGCAATCAAGTACTTATGACCCAATTATATTACATGCAAAATTTGATTCAAATCAGCCCACTGGTTCTTGAAATACAAATTATGAGTGGAAAAATATGCCCTCTGGGGAGTGCAAAAGGGATAAGTTGTTGCACAAATGCACTAAATTCAGAGGTTATGCTAATGATAATGTTTTTGATGGAAGTGGAAGAAAATCAACAGCTCCCATCTAGAGGTCACCAAAGCACACATACCAAGTTTCAAAGTAATCTACACATAACAATTCTGATAGGATCACTGATCCAATGTCGAGTTGTGACAGCACAAGAGTGGGTTTAATCATTATCAACTTATCATCGTGAAACCAATTGTTTACGATTTACTATGTTCAGGGTCACTGTCACCTTGATCTTTGACATAGCACATCCAATATAGATAGGCTTCTTTCTCTCACCAAGGTGAACCTACCTATGAAGTTTCATGAATGTGGGCCAAACCATTATCAAGTTATCGTCAGGAAACCAATTGTTTGATTACTATGTTCAGGGTCACTGTGACCTTGACCTTTCACCTAACAAGTTCAAAATAAATAGAGATCTTCCTCTCACCAAGGCCAACCTACATATGAAGTTTCATGAATGTAAGTTCAACCATAGTCAAGTTATTATCCGCAAACCAATTGTTTACAATTTAGTATGTTCAAGGTCACTGTGACCTTGAACGCTGACCTAGTGAGTCCAAAATAAACAGGGTTCTTCCTCTCACTGAGGCCAACCTACCTATGAAGTTTCATGAACGTGGATCGAACCATTATCAAGTTATCATCCGGAAACCAATTGTTTATAGATGCCCACCCGCCCATACCGCCCACCCGCCCGCCCGCCCGCCAGCCGTTCATCAAACTGTAAGTCGAGTTTGACTTTGTCACAACTTGATTAAAAATTATAAATGTGTCCTATAAAGTGTGCCAAATGTTCAAAGGCTGTTGCTATTGAAACCAAATTTCAAAGCAATCCATTCATAAATGTGCCCTATAGGGCATGCAAAACGAATATGCTGATACACAAATGCACTAATTTTAAAGGTCATTGCTGCCAGCAAGGTTTTCTGACAGAAATGGAAGGAAACTGATAGCTCCCATCTTAACTGGTTGAGTGCTAGAAGCCACTATCATGGCTCTGTTGAAAAGAGCTGAAATACAAATTTTGGGTGGAGAGGGCTCTAATATTGACCTACAAGCTTCCCTTGATTGGCCTTGAACAAACTTTAATCTTCACCACCAAAGGAAGTTCCATAACAAATATCAAGGCATTCTCTCTGGAGGTTCTTGAGATGATTTTTAAAGATATTTAGGGGAGCGCGGTGGCTCAGTAGGTATGGGTGCAGGCTGCAAACCGCGAGGTCCCCGGTTCGAATCCCACCTGTGGCAACCGCGTTGTGTCCTTGGGCAAGACACTTCATCTCCATTGCCCACGTGGGGGCACGATGACGCCGTGTACTAAGGCGTACTGCACGTCGATAGTGTGCATGTCTCCAACCAATCTAACGCGAGTTATGCTGTTGGGGAGCTTGCAGCTGCTCATCGTTGCTCGGTGGTTCTCTCCGGGTACTCCGGCTTCCTCCACCCGTAAAACTGTCACGGTCATGATTAGCCATTGTGCATAAATATGTGACCTTAAACATCAATAAATAAATAATAATAAATACAAAGATATTTAGGCTTTTTGTCATTAACCACAGCCTGAAGATGGCAGCAGCTTCATCTGAATAAAGTAGAAAGGGTACACCCCAAAGATGGTCTGTGCAATATATGTCGGAATTTGGCCCATTGGTTTTGAAAAAAAAGACAAGTTTCAAAAGTTAACAGACGACAGATGCCGAGCGATGGCAATAGCTCCCACTGACTTTCAAACAGGTGAACTAAAAAAAATATTCCCATTTCAAAGTACATTTGAAAAATAATTTAGTACTCTACTAGTGAATGAATGTCAATGACACTATGACACTGTAGCTCAACTTGATAAGCCTGAACTTGGTAAGTTACAAGTGAAATGACAAAATTGAAGATCATTGGTTCCAATGTTATTTTGTGAAACTTAACATAACAGCATTGTATGTGCACAACATCAGGGCAATCCATGCATTTTTAAATGTAAACTGTAGGCCTGGATAAAGGAAGAATGTTAATACACAAATGCAGTAAGTTTAAAGGTTATTGTAAACAGCAACTCTTTTCACAGAAATAAATGCTAATCGATACCCCCTTATCTAAAGGTCTTGCCTAATGAGCACACCACGTTCTAAAACAATCCTATAACAAAATGCACCCTGTAGGCCATGTCAAACTAGAGGCTCAAGAGAGCCTAAAAATGCTCACCTGGACCAAGTTGTCCTAAACTGTAAAGGTTATGGGTATGTAGAAAATGTAATCTGAATGAACCATATGACAGATTCACCAGCAATTTTTTTGTCCAATTGTTTCAACTGCTCAGAAGAAAGCTTCATACCAAATACATAATCTCTAGTCCATGCAGTTTGGGAAATATTGAACATTTCATTTTTTTTTATTTTTAGCGCCAGATGTTCCCACGCGAAAAATTTTGGGGGCATGAATGAAGTACTTAGGGTCAACTAATGCCACATATAAAATTTGGTTCAAATCGCTCCACTGGTTCTTGAAATTGAAATTTTCAGGGGAGCTAAAAAGTGAACCCATCCCCTGGAGAGCCCAAATATGGACCTATCAACTTTCTTTGAACAACTTTTAATCTTGAACACCTGAGGAAGTTTCATACTAAATATCAAAGCATTCCCACTTCTGGTTTATGAGTAGAAGATTTTTTAAAGAATTTCATCATATTTGGGCATGAGACCACGCCCAAAAAGGGCGGAGACCCCATTTGAACAAAACTAAAACAGAATACTCCCAAGATGATGTGGCCTATATATGTTTCAATTTGGGCCATTGGTTTGTGAGGAGAAGATTGTTTTTCACATTGGCCTCTCAATTCGGGAAATAAAAATTTTGTGTGGGACACAAAATTTGGATCTTCCCGTAGTGAGTTCAAATATTGACCTAGAAACTTTAGTAGGACAAATTAGAATTTTGGGTACCAAAAGAGGTTGCAAATCAAATATCAAAGCACTCTGATCTGTGGTTAAGGAAAACAAGTTGTACAAAAGGAATGCAGGTATTTAGGTATCAGGGATCAGAACCACAGAGACAAAAAAAATTTTTAGTGTACTTACTTATTGGTGTTTAAGATCACATATTTATGCACAATCGCTAATCGTGACCACAACATGGAGATAAAGTCAAGTTTTGTAAATCGTTTATACCCATGTTGCCCATTTTAGAGGACTTCCACCCCAAGCATTGGTGACTGGGTCCTATTTTACCAGTGTAACGGAACTTGTTTACCACAGTAAACAACCACTGCTGCACTTCCCGGAGTTCCAACGGGAGTGTAAAAGTGTATGTTAACCCTAATAATTTTGGATACTAAATATAATTTTTGAGTGTTCTGTAATTTGAGAATAAATGGGGAATGGGAAGGCTATGGGCATTTAAATTTGTTTCTATTTTTTGCTCCTGGGGTTCCCACTGGGCACAAAAAAATGCCCCCTGAACAAACTTGAATCACACCTCCCTAAGGATAATATACACCAAATATCAAAAGATTCTGACTGCTGGATCTGAAGAAAGAGATTTTTAAAGAATATTCCTCATATTGAACAAAGTTACAATTTGGACTCCCCATGAACCCAGGGACTTGGCTTGAACAAACCTGAATCTCCCTTCCCTAAGGATGCTGTATACTAAATATCAAAAGATTCTGACTGTTGGATCTGGAGAGGAAGATTTTTAAAGAATATCCCTCATATTGAACTAATTTGAACATTTGGGCTCCTGTAGAGTGCCCAAATATGGACCCAGTGGTTAAATTTCAACAACCATGTGAATCAATCTTCCATAGATGTTATATGTGAAATATGAAAGCTTTTGGAGCAGTGATTGGGGAGAAAAAGATTATTTTATATTTTTCCCATTACCTTCAGTGTTAAATAATGATGACTCAGCATTTTTTCAAAGTCCCGAAACGGTACCTTAGGACAAAACCGATTGCGATTTTTTTTCACCATTCCTTTCTATTGGTCCTAAGGAAGCTTCACACCAAATAAAGTTTCAGTGCCGTGCAGTTTTGGAGATATGGGCGTTTGAATCTTTTTTACTATTTTTAGCTCCTGAGGTTCCCACGGGGCAGCGGGAAAATTTTTCTTGGCATGAATCAAGTACTTAGGACCCAATAATACCTCATAGTAAATTTGGTTCAAATCGGACTCTCGATTCGGAAAATAGAAATTTTGGGCGAGGCAATAAAATGGGGATCCTCCCGTAGCGAGCCCAAATATTGACCGAGAAAATTTCTTTGAACAAACTTGAATCTTGAGTACCAAAGGAGCTTACATACCAAATATCACAGCATTCTGACTGGTGGTTCATAAGAAGAAGATTTCAGGATGATGCTTTTGGGGCATCACCCCCACCCCAGTGGGGGCACCGAGTTCATTTTAACAAATTGGAAAGAGGATACCCCCAAAATATTGTATGTCAAATTTGTTTGGGTTTTGGGCTAGTGGTTTTGAAGGAGAAGACCGAGTCACGAAAGTTAATGGACAACAGATGCCAAGTGATAGCAAAAGCCAACACTGACTTTCAGTCAGGTGAGCTAATAAGAATGCTGATTAGAGTTGAAACGATTAATGCCATTTGGTTGTTTACAAAATGACTAATCATTGGGTAGTAGTCGACGATAAACTGACCAGTCGGTTATGCGATGTCAGATGCTAAACTAAGCAATAAAGTCTACAAAACTGTGGTTTTAACTAAATTCATTGGCTGGAGTGCCTTCCAAATTACGATACAATTAATGGGTCTAACTGTCGATGTCTCTATGTCCTTATGACCAATCAACCGGAGCCACAGAAAAAAATAAATTGGTTTTTAGTCTTTGGTGTTCCTATTTCCTTAGGGGAATTGAGACGAGGGCCCAGAATATTCGGTTCCATCAAATATTTTTTCACAGGTAACGATTTGTGAAGAAAAGTAGGCTGCTTCGACATTTCTCGTTGTTGTTTATCGGTGTCTCAGTTCGTGGTCATTAGCAGCAAATGGAGCTCTTCCGTTGTGAAATTTTGGTGTTGGTTTTGTTTCGAGTCCAGACTTGGGTTTATTATTTAACTTTCAGGTTCAAGTGAACAGGAAAAAGTTAAAAAAACTTGTCCGTTGAACAAAATCCTGAAACTAAAACAAAATCCCAATGCCAGCGTATTATGTGTAACTACGTAAATTAACACAATAACTTGAATAGCGGCATAGCTCATTAGCTCTTAACATTTCCTACAATACTCATGTTGTTTTGTGTATCCCCCTCCCCCAATTAGTGACACACACAATTTGTGACACAACTTGTTATCATGTTCAAATAGATTCTATCTGATGTTGAACTAAGCGCAAATGGTGACTGTTTATATCTGTCAATCTTATAGAGTATCCACCCCATTCATATGATGTCAGAGTTCCAACAGAACTCGTTTTGCTCCTGTAGTAACTGGGACATAACCTTGAATGCATATTGCAGTGCGTTACCTTTGATCTTGCGAGGTGCGTAACGGCGTTTACATAATGTAGTAAAACTTCATTAAGAACAGAAGGGTATTGATTTCTTGAAGGAACACAAAGTGGAAACTTCAAGGCTTAAGAGAATGCACTCTGGCGACTAATGAACGAGTGATTCACTAATCGGTTAATAGATTTGTTTAGTACTAATTGCATCAGCATCGATTAGTCAAAAAATCGTTTCAACACAAATGCACTTCCAAGGTCTGTGCTAACAGCAACAGTTTTTGATGGAAATGAAAAGAAAATCGATAGCTCCGATGCAGGTCACCCTGAATGTGCATACCAAGTTTCAAAACAACCCGATAATGAATGCGCCCTCTCAGGTGTGCACAAATGTACTAAGTTTGAAGGTCATTGCTAGTGGCAATGTTTTTTTTCCTCTTTTTGATGGAAATTCATAAATTGCCCTGCAGGGAGTGCAAAAGGGATGAGTTGCTGCACAAATGTACCAAGTTCAAAGGCTGGTGCTAACGACAATGTTTTTTGATGGAAATGAAAGAAAATAAGTATCTCCCATCTAGAGGTAACCCGAAACAAGCATGCCAAGTTTCAAAGCATTCTATTCATAAATGTGCCCTATAGTGTGAGCCAAATTGATATGTTGATGCACAAATGCACCAAGTTCAAAGGCCGTTGTAATGGCAACATTTTTTTGGACTAACTTGAACCAATTTTCAAAGCAATCTATTCATAAATGTGCCCTATAGGGCATGCCAAAGGAATCTGTTGATGCACAAAAACACTAATTTTAAAGGTCATTGCTAACAAAAAGGTTTTCTGACAGAAAATGGAAAAAATGGTAAGCTTCCGTCTAGAGGATACCCCAAACATGCATACCAAGTTTCAAACTGATCCATTCATAAATTCACCCTGCAGGGCTTGCCAAAGGAAAATGCTGATGCACAAATGCAGTGAGTTCAAACATTGCTAATGGCAATGTTCGACAATGTTTTTCCGAGAGAAATTAAGAAAATCAAAAGCTCCTATCGAGAGGCCCCTCCAAACAAGCACACCATATTTCAAAGCCATTGAATCATAAACATGAACTATGCAGTGTTCCAAAGGAAACTGTCAACAAACAAAAAGTTGAAGATCATTGCTAATGGCAACATTGTTGATGAAAATGGAAGAAAATTGATTGCTCTAGAGGTCACCCTGAATAAGCATGACAAGTTTCAAAGTGATTCGATGATAAATGAGACCTGTGCAATGTTTCTAAGCAGAAATAGAATAAAATCAAAAGCTTTCATCTAGAGGTCAGCCCAAACAAGCATACTTTGTTTCAAAGCGATCCATTTATGAATGCATCCTGCAGGGAGTACCAAATAAAAATTTTGAAGCACAAATTTCAAAGGTCAAGGTAACAGCAACATTTTTCAACAGAGATGAAAGAAAATCAATAGCACCCATCTTGAGGCCACTCCAAACACACACACTAAGTGTCAAAATGATCTGATGATAAATGCGACCTTTGCAGTGTGCCAAAGGAAATTGCTGACAAACAAAATGCACACATTGAACGTCAATGGATTAGTTGAATATCATTGCTAACGGCAACGTTTCTCAATGGAAATTAAAGAAAATTGACAGCTCCCATCCAGAGGTCACCCCAAACCAGGATACAAGTTTCAAAGCAATCCATTCATATATTTGCCCTGTAGGACGTGCCTAAGGAATATATTGCTGCACAAATGCATGAAGTTCAGAGTTAAAAAAATGTAAAATGGATAAGTTGTTGCACAAATGCACTAAGTTCAGAGGTTGGTGCTAACGATAATGTTTTTCAACGGAAATGGAAGAAAAATTGATAGCTCCCATCTAAAGAAAACCCCAAACAAGCATACCAAGTTTCAAAGTGATCTGATCATAAATGCAACCTGTGTGGTATACCAAAAGAAATTATGGACTACTTCTGTGTATGTTTTGAAACTAATGCTCAACCATCATCATACAGAAGTCATAACCTGTATCCCTAACAAGGTAAATCTAAACTATACATAAAAAAACTGGTGAACGATTATACTCCTCAATGTTGATTTCAAAATAGGCTCTGCAGCAATTGCAAACCGATTGAAAATAGTTTTGCCAAAACTAATAATGGAAAGCCAGTTAGCATTTATGAAAGGCAAACTGCCTTGGCAGAGGAAGCACAAATGATTTGCTTTTGTTTATTTGAAAACAATCAAGAATCTTACATAGGGCTTGTATCAAACACTTGTGTACACACTATGTTGAAGGCACGATGCTTTCATGACGTCAGTGTGCACAAACAGCCAATCACTTTGAAGTGCAAGTGTAACATACAGGGAATCCCTTTGCATTTCCCAAGAAAAATTTCCAGGTTTTAAATAGGTCGAAACGTTCAATTTGACTAAGTACACATGCATAGTGTAATGCAGTGCACATGATTGTGTTTATTCACCTCAATTTGTTTCAAATACGAGGTAAACAATATTCTGTGGCTTTTTTTTAATGATGGTGACTATTGAGACAAACCACTTGAACAGTTGGGAAAGAAAAGTGATAAAGAAATGTTGCATGGTTTGCAAGGCAGGCCGGGCGTTAAAAAGGGAAAAACCCAAATTTAAACCAGCAATAATCCACACCAGTGAAGTAAATTTCCTTCTTGTAAACCATGATAAGCAAGTTGAAATTTGCATACTGGGGCAAAGCCGACTTTTCGGTATACCAATTATGGTTTAATTTACTGGTATCGGTATTGAAAATTGTACCGATTATAATCCGTATACCATAAAAATGCCCAGCACTACATATTATCTGGATTTGTTTCCATTTATAGGTCTGGAAACAAACTGACCTATAAATGCTGGAATCATAGCAGCAGTTTTATGATTTAGGTATTAAATATAATTTACAAAATGCAGATTACCTTTAACTTTACAGATAAATTAGAAAAAGTTAAAAGTTTACTTAATAACTGGTCACTAAGAAAGCTACGGTAATAAAAACATGAACCTTCCTAATTATGGTTCACCCACTCACGGTACTCCCAACAACCTTCCTAATTATGGTTCACCCACTCACGGTACTCCCAACAACCTTCCTAATTATGGTTCACCCACTCACGGTACTCCCAACAACCTTCCTAATTATGGTTCACCCACTCACGGTACTCCCAACAACCTTCCTAATTATGGTTCACCCACTCACGGTACTCCCAACAACCTTCCTAATTATGGTTCACCCACTCACGGTACTCCCAACAACCTTCCTAATTATGGTTCACCCACTCACGGTACTCCCAACAACCATCCTAATTACGGTACTCCCAACACCTGAAAAATGGATAATCAATGATTCTTCATCTTTCATTCATCCAACAAAAACAATAAAATACGACATCATTATTAATACCACATACAACGGTGGGCTAAACCTACCACACATAAAGAGCAAGCTGGTGTTCATTCAAGTTAATATGGATAAAAATGTTGTTAGATCCAGAAAACTACTCACAATGGAAAACAGTGGCTCTTGACTATTTATGAACAATTCAGTTCAAAATATATACGGTCCTTTACAAAAGATGGAGCTCCAGAAATTTCAAAGAGCATGCCAGCCTTCCAGAAAACTGTACTGTACATGTAGTCAGAATTGAAAAAAGAGTTCACCACAGCCCCAATCGACATCCTCACACAACCTCTCTTCTATAATCCATAATGCAAAAATCGCGATCGATAATCCCGCATACGCACCCCCCCCCCCCCCCCACCCTCTCTTTTTCTATAAAAAATGGCGTGAATGAGGTATCTTTTTTATCATTGACAGGTCTGGCATTCTTAAAAATGCAGGAGGGCTAAAAGTCGCTCTCCTCACATGGCCTAGGGGAGGGATTAGCTCTCCTAAAGCTTCCAAAAGCTAAAAGTGGCAAAATGAAGTTGTACTATTAATGAATGCTGCCTAGTGTGCTTTGTACATTTTATTTTGTGTTGCTAACCAGGTAGTCTCTGTGGTAAGGCCCAGAGGTGTGGGAGGGGCAGTGTGGCCATATTGCAGAGACCACTAACTAGCAGAGATCTGAAAACTTGTGGGCTTTAGGAATAGGCTGTTGTGGTAATCATTATTTTTTAAGGCTAGGAGGGCTATTTTTCGCCCTCCTCAATTTTTTTAAGGCGAGCAGTTATTTATTTATTGGTGTGTAAGGTCACATATTTATGCAAAATGGCTAATCATGACCATGGGTTTTACGGGTGGAGGAAGCCGGAGTACCCGGAGAGAACCACCAAACAACGGCGAGCAACTGTCAGCTCCTACTAACTCCACACAAGCAGGGTTAGCATTGGTTGAAGACAAGTGCACCACTGACGTGCAGTACGCCTTAGTACACAATGCCACCGTGCCCCCACGCAGGCAATGGAGATGAAGTGTCTTGCCCAAGGACACAACACGGTTACAGCAGGTGGGATTTGAACCGAGGACCTCTCGGCTTGCAGCTGCACCTCTACCTACTGAGCTACCGCAAAGACGAGCAGTAGGCGAGCGAATAAATCGCTCTCCTGAAAATGCCAGGTCTGCATCGATATTGTTGATGATGATGATGATGGCGATTTTAAAAGTAGATATGACCTTGAAATACTGTTCACTACTTATTTAGGAGCAGTGAATAGTATACCTAATTAATAGAAAAGTGTATTACAACATAGTATAAAGATGGAAGAACTTCAAGACAACTTGATTTCTTCTCTCAGAAGTTGCAACAAAGTGAACAAATTTTTCTATGCTAAATGCCTAAATAAATTTATTATAAAACACTTATTAAAAGTCCTTTCTGTTCAGGCTGAGTGGTTGTAGCGTTTTCAAGGTGAATATCTAGTCTATTTCACAAGTGTGGCACTGTTCCATCATATTAGGTCCCTCAGGATCTGAGTATAATATCTGTATAATTTGGTAGCATAGATCAGATACCGTGTGATGGTTTTGAATAAATTTGTAGTGCAGCCAGTACAGACAAAATGGAATCAATCTTCATCTCAGAACATATGTGGAGAAAACTGGAGGGTACATCCACAAACATGTCCTTAGTGCAACAGAAAATAGTTATTTATAATTAACAAACTATACAATTCAAAATAAATCACAAAATCTTCATGACAAATGCAAGACTGTTCAAAACTGATGTCCTAGAACCAGAACTATGTTCCTTTCAAGAGAAACTAACGAGACAATATCCCATTCGTTTTATGACTGCGCATTTTTCCATACTATCCTTATATCACTTATTGAAAGTTTAAACCAAAATTTGTCAGCTGAGCCTCAATCCCGACAAAAGATACACTATTTTATCATATGACTCATCCGTTTTGTTCACTTTAAAATATTTGATATTTTGTTTTCATATTAATCAGTGATAAATAAAGCCTTCCGTCAATTTCATTGGTCAATTTCAAAACTAGACAATTTGATTGGCTCAACAAAATACAACTGGACCACATTTTCATAATTTGCATAATAAGAGTTGGGAGCTTTCATTGGTCAATTTCCAAATTGGACAATTTGATTGGCTAAACAAAATACAACTGGGTCACATTTGCATAATTTCAGTAGGGAGAATTTACGTTATCTGTCCTATTTAGGGTGGGTTATATTGTATTAATCTTTTACCTAACGTAACGGCAAAAATCGTCTCGCGCAATACAAGAAAAACGCCCTTCATTTTTTTTATATTTTCACTTTTTGCTTCCAAAACATAGGTTATGACCCCTCATTGGAACTAGTGTGTCATGCTCGTTCCAATGAGGGGTCATAACCTATGTTTTGGAAGCAAAAAATGAAAAAAATTTTAGTTATATGAGGATGTTTTTTCCAAGTGCCGTCTGCAACTCAAGTTAGGTGATGGGTTAAAAAGTGGCTAATTTGTGCGTGTGTGTGTCATATGATAAATAGAATATGAAATGAGTGTTTTTCTCATATAATATTTATGAAACTTGTCCGAATTTTCCGTTTGGGCTCGCCAGAGGCTCACCCAAATGGAAAATTCTTAGACTTGTTTCATAAATATTATATGAGAAAAACAGTCATTCCATATCCTCCATTTATGAAGAATCTCCGCATTGGAATCTTGTGATCCACTGAATACAGGTTTAATGATCTACAAAAAATACATCTATTCATACAGTAGGCAAACAGGTTGTTCAATTTATATGTCATACAAACAAACTTTAAAAAGATATAGAAAAATATAGAGTTGTATTCTAGCTATATTTACTCCACCAGCTAGGCCAATAGAACTAGGCTGAAATGGGACAGTATATCACCGATATTCAAAAAATAACAAATCTTACATTGGAAATACTGGTTAAAGACAACTTTTTCATCAAAAAGATATAAAATTTCTTCCTTGCCTGTTAGAGTTCTTGCACAAAGGATGCGATGTGGGTGATGCTATCAGTGCAATGAATCTAAAATCACTGATATCTTTCTGTCTACTTACAATATGGATAAGTATGAGGTTTGCAGGTCTGCCTGACTGTAGAGCAATGACAGTCATTGGGTACACTGATTCAAATGTGTAAGCTGGGGCAGGTGGACAATGATTGCAATTTTGACACAAGAGGCCCCAGGGGGCCTGAGGGCGCTCACCTGACATGGTAGCCTAAATATCAACCCAGAGAATTGATTTCCACAAGTTGCATCTGTTCCTCCTAAGAAAAGCTGAAACCAAATATCCAAATATTCTGACCAGGGGATCTAAAAAAAGATTTTTAAAGAATATTCCTCATACTGAACTGAAGTCATAATTCGGGCTCCCACAGGAAGCCCATATATGAACCCAGGGACTTGGCTTTAACAAACCTGAATCTCACACCCCTAAGGATTCTGCACACCAAATATCAAAACATTCCGACTGCTGGATCTGAAGAAGAAGATTTTTAAAGAAAATTCCTCATTTTGAACCAAGTTACAATTCGAGCTCCCACAATCAGCCCAAATATGGACCTAGGGACATGGCTTGAACAAACTTGAATCTTACCCCCCTAAGGATGCTGCATAAAAAATATCAAAAGCATTCATCTGCTGGATCTGAAGATTTTTAAATAAAATTCCTCATTTTGAACTAAGTTGTCATTCAGGCTCCCATAGTGAGCCCAAATATGAACCAAGGGACTTGGCTTGAACAAACTTGAATCTCAGCCCCCTAAGGTTGCTCCATGCCAAATATCAAAACATTCCAACTGCTGAATCTGAAGAAGAAGATTTTTAAAGAAAAATTCCTCATATTGACTAAGTTATAATTTGGGCTCCCACAGGGAGCCCAAATATGGACCCATGGACTTGGCTTTAACACACCTGAATCCCCCCTCCCCCCAAGGATGCTACTCACCACATATCAAACCATTCCGACTGCTGGATCTGAAGAAGAAGATTTTTTAAGAAAATTCCTCATTTCGAACAAAGTTACAATTCAAGCTCCCACAGTGAGCCCAAATATGGACCTAGGGACATGGCTTGAACAAACTTGAATCTCACCCCCCCCCCCCCCCCCCCCCCCCCCCCCCAAGGATGCTGCATACCAAATATCACAAGATTCTGCCTGCTGGATCTTGAGAAGAAGATTTTCAAAGAAAGTTCGAATTTGGGCGTCTATAGTGAGCCCAAATATGAATCCAGGTGGCCGATTTGAACAAACTGGAATCAGATCCACCCCACAATGTTGCATACCAAATATCAAAAGATTCTGCCTGCAGGATCTGGAGAAGAAGATTTTTGAAGAAATTTGCCTGAAATGCACTAAGTTCAAATTCGAGCTTCTATAGTGAGCCCAAATATGAATCTAGGGAGCCGATTTGAACAAAATAGAATCAGATCCACCCCACAATGTTGCATACCAAATATCAAAAGATTCTGTCCGCTGGATCTGGAGAAGAAGATTTTTTAAGAAATTTGCCTGAAATGCACTAAGTTCAAATTTGAGCTCCTATACTGAGCCCAAATATAAACCCAAGGGGCCGATTTGAACAAACTTGAATCAGATCCACCCCACAATGTTGCATACCCAATATCAAAAGATTCTGCCTGCTGGATCTTGAGAAGAAGATTTTCAAAGAAATTTGCCTGAAATGCACTAAGTTCAAATTTGGGCTCCTATACTGAGCCCAAATATACACCAAAGGGGCCGATTTGAACAAACTTGAATCAGATCCACCCCACAATGTTGCATACCAAATATCAAAAGATTCTGCCTGCTGGATCTGGAGAAGAAGATTTTTTAAGAAATTTGCCTGAAATGCACAAAGTTCGAAATCGGGCTCCTATACTGAGGCCAAATATGAACCCAGGGGGCCGATTTGAACAAACTTGAATCAGATCCACCCTCCAATGTTGCATACCAAATATCAAAAGATTCTGCCTGCTGGATCTGGAGAAGAAGATTTTTTAATGTTTTTCCCATTGCCTACAGTGTTAAAAAGTGCTGACTCGGCACTTTTTCAATGTCCCGAAACTGTACCCTATGATAAAACCGATGGCAATTTTTTTTACCAATTCTTTCTGTTGGTCCTAAGGAAGCTTCACACCAAATAAAAATTCTCGGTGCCGTGCAGTTTTGGAGATATGGGCGTTTTAATTTTTTTCTATTTTTAGCTCCTGCGGTTCCCATGGGGCTACGGGAAAAAAAAATCAGCATAAATTAGGTACTTATGACCCAATAAGCCCTCACATAAAATTTGGTTCAAATCAGCCTCTCGGTTTGGAAAATAGAAATTTTGGGCGGGGCCAAAAATTTTGCCCCTCCCATAACGACGCCAAGTATAGCCCCACAAACTTCTCTTGAACAAATCTGAGTCTACACCTCAAAAGGAAGCTGCACACCAAATATCAAGTCTCTGCTACTGCCTGCTGGTTCATGAGAAGAAGATTTTTTAAGATTTCAGCACACTTTTTGGGTGTGGCCCTACCCACGGGCGGGGCAACTTGATTTGAACAAAATCAAATTGCGATGTCATTACAAACTATTATCTCAAATACCAATTAAATTGGTTCAGCGGTTTGGGAGGAGAAGACGCAAACACCATGTTCACGGACGACGGACGACAGACGCCGGACGACGGACGGTGAGTGATCACTATAGCTCTCCTGACTGAAAGTCAGGTGAGCTAATAACAATTCATTGCATCAGGGTTATAGGCAGTGGTTTTTGGGGGGTAGCTTTTGTGTTGGACTCGAAGTATGCAGGGGTTGTCTCCACCTGATTGCCAGCCACAACCACACTCCTCACTTTCTTCTTTAACTGCAAACAAAAGACAGCAAACATTGATTTTTAATCTGTCGCATTTCTCACGCAGCATGTCACACCAAGAGTGCAAGCGCCTTTAGAAACAGTTTCCACCCCAATTTTGTTGGGAAATGCTTTTGTGTCCCCTCTTAGGATCTGAAACTGGGAATTTTAAAACAAGGCGAAAAATGGTCCAAAATAACATAGTCATTTTTTTTTTGTTCCTCTGGTATGCTTTTTGTGTGGATGTGATGCAGTGAGACAGTTGTTGCAATATGATTGCATATCACGATATACTTTTGAAACTGATTTGGGTAACTATTCAACATTTATCAGAGTAGTACCTACTTGCAGATGAATGCTTTCTGTGCAATTAGCACAGAAATTTGTTGATAATTCCAGTCCAAACATGGGTCTGATAGCCCGTTTTTTAAAAATTTATGATTTGGACTCTCTAACAGAGAGTCCAAATCAGAAATTTTAAAAGACAGGCTGTCAGACCCATGTTTAGGTAATTAATTCCAAGAACTATTGTCTGAAGCAACCAACAGTGTATCGCAATACACAGATACTTGAGTGTCTCAACCGGCTGATGTATCTTGACATGGAGAATCATGATACATCAGGCAACCAGTGTATCTTCCCATCCCTAATGTCAACAATCTTGGCTTTAATAAAAAAAAAATGGCCTAATTCAGGAAAAATAAAGAAATTCCAATCTGTTCCCTACGATAAAACTTTTGGGGAGATTTTTACAGATTTGCACAAGGAATCTAGTTCCACCTCAGCTATTCAGTCCAATTGCAATGTTCATTATATTGTGCGCCGATGATAAACCTGATGCAGGGGACCGGCAGGCAAGATTCGATGAAGACTCTAACATGAATCTTGGATCTGTGTAAAACGGAAAATAGGTTATCTAAAGGTTTCAATTTTATGCTCTGTCTCACACCTGCTTTAATATCTGTCCTGTTTTTATAACTAGCTGGCTTGTTAAGCAGAATAATACCCATTGTTCTGCTTTTCTCACATGTGAGAATAATCCAGTAAATTATTCATCTCTAAAGTGGAGAAGAAAAAAAAAGAAAAAAAAGCCTGCCCACCAACCCTATTTTTTCTGGCATCTAACCCAAACCACAACGTTAATTTTTTTTTTGGCCTTAAGGTGCTATATAAGTAGTGGAATTTTGTTTATTTTGAAATTCCCAACTCTGATGTTCCTTCAACTCAAATTAAATATACACAAATTATATCAAAATGAAGGTTGGGAGGTATAGAACACGAAAAATATATAAATCAACTCATAGAGTTGACAGCAGGCACCGCTGGTTCCTGGAGGTTTGCTACCATATGCGTACCAGAACTGATAATACAATAATATTTCCCGAGAACAACTTGTGGACAAATGTGCTTCGCATATCCAAGAACAAAGCTGGGCATTCAAAACACTTGCGGATGCACTGGTACGACTGCATTTGGGAAAAGGACAACATTGTCTGCATTTTTTATTGAAGATGGTTTCCATGTTCGACGGACATGCGCAAATCACTAGATACCACAAATTTCCATCAAAAAACAAAATCGTAATTCTAAGAAATTTCAACAGGTGTCATGATACCCTGCATAGAATATGGCAACTGTGCAGTCTCTATACAATAATAGTATGCTGTATTATGGCAATCTTTCTCATTATTTGATTTTAGACAGCGTTGTTTTTCGATGCTTTTTCCGTCTGATGACGTTGACCAGAAATCGAAAGTAAGAATATATGTAAACAAAGCCGTCAATTTTGGCATTTGCCCCATGCAACCCTGTTGCTGTGTTTTAAAGAATTTTGATGCCCTAGCTTTGTTCTTGGATATGTGAAGCACATTTGGCCACAAATTGTTTTCAGGAAATATAATTTCATAATCAGTTCTGGTACGGTAGGAGACTTTTTATCCCCACATTTTAAAAAATGCGGGGATATTGTCATGATCTCCGTCCGTACGTCCGTACGTCTGTACGTCTGTATGTCCGTACGTCCGTACTTCCGGTTTTGTAATTCAAACGCTGTAACTTTCTACAGTTGTTCGATAGGGTCTGTGCAACCCAAAAATACAACTTTTAAATTTTTGTGCCACCAGGTGGCTTCTGTGGAGCCACTTAAAACATGCGTTATTTTTTCACTTTTTTGCTGAATAGTCCCAACCTATGTAATTCGGAGTTCTAAAATTACACTAGGGTGTTGCTAAATGATCTGTTGATATGTAGGAAGGTTTTGGATTTTTCGGGTGCCACGTGGTTGTGCCACCGTAGCCACTTTTGTGTTTTCTTAGACCGTTTCCGGCAAAAGGCTCGTAGGATATGTAATTCGAAATGCTAAATCCATGCTCAGATGTTGCAGTAGGGTCTATAGATGCGCACGAAGGTTTCGGATTTTTTGGGTGCCACGTGGCTGTGCCACCGTAGCCACTTTCGTGTTTTCTTAGACCGTTTCCGGCAAAAGGCTCCTAGGGTATGTAATTCGAAATGCTAAAACTATGATCAAATGTTGCAGTAGGGTCTGTAGATGTGCACGAAGGTTTCAGATTTTTCAGGTGCCACGTGGCTGTGCCACCATTGCCACTTTTGTGTTTTCTTAGACCGTTTCCGGCGAAAGGCTCCTAGGGTATGTAATTCGAAATGCTAAAACCATGCTCAAATGTTGCAGTGGGGTCTGTAGATGCGCACGAAGGTTTTGGATTTTTCAGCTGCCATGTGGCTGCGCCACCGTTGCCACTTTTGTGTTTTCTTAGACCGTTTCCGGCGATAGGCTCCTAGGGTATGTAATTCGAAACGCTAAAACCATGCTCAAATGTTGCAGTGGGGTCTGTAGATGTGCACGAAGGTTTCGGATTTTTCAGCTGCCACCTGGCTGCGCCACCATTGCCACTTTCGTGTTTTCTTAGACCGTTTCCGGCGAAAGGCTCCTAGGGTATGTAATTCGAAACGCTAAAACCATGCTCAAATGTTGCAGTAGGGTCTGCAGATGTGCACAAAGGTTTCCGATTTTTCAGGTGCCACGTGGCTGTGCCACCATTGCCACTTTTGTGTTTTCTTAGCCCGTTTGCGGCAAAAGGCTCCTAGGTGATGTAATTCAAAATGCTAAAACCATGCTCAAATGTTGCAGTAGGGTCTGTAGATGCGCACAAAGGTTTTGGATTTTTCAGGTGCCACGTGGCTGTGCCACCGTTGCCACTTTTGTGTTTTCTTAGACCGTTTCCGGCGAAAGGCTCCTGGGGTATGTAATTCGAAATGCTAAAACCATGCTCAAATGTTGCAGTGGGGTCTGTAGATGCGCACAAAGGTTTCAGATTTTTCAGGTGCCACGTGGCTGTGCCACTGTTGCCGCTTTTGTGTTTTCTTAAGACCGTTTCCGACAAAAGGCTCCTAGGGTATGTAATTCGAAATGCTAAAACCATGCTCAAATGTTGCAGTGGGGTCTGTAGATGCGCACAAAGGTTTTGGATTTTTCAGCTGCCATGTGGCTGCACCACCATTGCCACTTTCGTGTTTTCTTAGACCGTTTCCGTCGAAAGGCTCCTAGGGTATGTAATTCGAAACACTAAAACCATGTTCAAATGTTGTAGTGGGGTCTGTAGATGCGCATGAAGGTTTCCGATTTTTCAGGTACCACGTGGCTGTGCCACCGTTGCCACTTTTGTGTTTTCTTAGACCGTTTCCGGCAAAAGGCTCCTAGGGTATGTAATTCGAAACGCTAAAACCATTCTCAAATGTTGCATTGGAGTCTGTAGATGCGCACGAAGGTTTCAGATTTTTCAGCTGCCATGTGGCTGCGCCACCATTGCCACTTTCGTGTTTTCTTAGACCGTTTCCGGTGAAAGGCTCCTAGGGTATGTAATTTGAAATGCTAAAAGCATGCTCAGATGTTGCAGTAGGGTCTGTAGATGCGCACGAAGGTTTTGGATTTTTCAGATGCCACGTGGCTGTGCCACCGTTGCCACTTTTGTGTTTTCTTAGACCGTTTCCGGCGAAAGGCTCCTAGGGTATGTAATTCGAAACGCTAAAACCATGCTCAAATGTTGCAGTGGGGTCTGTAGATGCGCACGAAGGTTTTGGATTTTTCAGGTGCCACGTGGCTGTGCCACCGTTGCCACTTTTGTGTTTTCTTAGACCGTTTCCGGCGAAAGGCTCCTGGGGTATGTAATTCGAAATGCTAAAACCATGCTCAAATGTTGCAGTGGGGTCTGTAGATGCGCACGGAGATTTCAGATTTTTCAGCTGCCACCTGGCTGCGACACCATTGCCACTTTCATGTTTTCTTAGACCGTTTCCGGCGAAAGGCTGCAAGGGTATGTAATTCGAAATGCTAAAACCATGCTCAAATGTTGCAGTAGGGTCTGTAGATGTGCACGAAGGTTTCCGATTTTTCAGGTGCCACGTGGCTGTGCCACCATTGCCACTTTTGTGTTTTCTTAGACCGTTTCCAGCGAAAGGCTCCTAGGGTATGTAATTCGAAACGCTAAAACCATGCTCAAATGTTGCAGTGGGATCTGTAGATGCGCACAAAGGTTTCAGATTTTTCAGGTGCCACGTGGCTGTGCCACTGCCACCGTTGCCACTTTTGTGTTTTCTTAGACCGTTTCCGGCGAAAGGCTCCTAGGGTATGTAATTCGAAACGCTAAAACCATGCTCAAATGTTTCAGTGGGGTCTGTAGATGTGCACGAAGGTTTCAGATTTTTCAGCTGCCTAGTGGCTGTGCTGTTGCCACATTCATATTTTCTTAGACCGTTTCTGGTGAAAGGCTCCTAGGGTATGTAATTCGAAATCCTAAAACCATGCTCAAATGTTGCAGTAGGGTCTGTAGATGCGCACGAAGGTTTTGGATTTTTGGGGTGCCACGTGGCTGTGCTACCGTTGCCTCTTTCATGTTCTCTTAGACCATTTCCGGCGAAAGGCTCCTACAGTATGTATTTCAAAATGGTAAAACCATGCTCAAATGTTGCAGTAGGGTCTTTAGATGTGCACAAAGATTTCGGATTGTTCAGGTGCCACGTGGCTGTGCCACCATTGCCACTTTCGTGTTTTCTTAGACCGTTTCCGGCGAAAGTCTCCTAGAGTATGTAATTCGAAACGCTTAAACCATGCTGAGATGTTGCAGTAGAGTCTGTAAATGCGTAGGAAGGTTTTGGATTTTTTGGGTGCTAAGTGGCTGTGTCACCATTGCCACTTTTGTGTTTTCTTAGACCGTTTCCAGCGAAAGGCTCCTAGGGTAAGTAATTCGAAATGCTTAACACATGCTCAAATGTTGCAGTAAGGTCTGTAGATGCGTACAAAGGTTTCAGATTTTTCAGATGCCACGTGGCGGTGCCACCGTTTTTCTTTCGTGTTTTCTTAGATCATTTCCGGCAAAAAGCTCCCAGAGTATGTAATTTGAAATGCTAAAACTATGCTCAAAAGTTGCAGTAGGGTCTGTAGATGTGCACGAAGGTTTCGGATTTTTGGGGTGCAACCGTTGCCACTTTCATGTTTTCTTAGACCGTTTCCGGCGAAAGGCTCCCAGGGTACATGTATGTAATTCGAAACGCTAAAACCATGCCCAAATGTTGCAGTGGAGTCTGTAGGTGCTCACGAAGCTGTGTCACCTGTGCCACTCAATATGATTTTAGTGTGTTATATAATACATTTCTTCTTTGTATCAAGCATTCATACAAAGTCAAGGATGCAAATGCGGGGATACACTATAGTGTGCTTTGCACACAAGTGACACCATCTAGTTTCATTTTCTATACCTCCCAGCCTTCATTTTGATGTATAATTTGTATGTATTTCACTTGAATTTAAAGAATATCAGAGGTGGGGATTTCAAAATAAACAAAATTCAATTACTTATATAGCACCTTAAAAAACACAATGCAATATTTTATTGCTTCAAAGATAAATTTGATCTATTTTGAGTTTAGATATTTAATATTTACACTGATTTTCAGTGAATTTTATATTTTAGTAGGGCCCTGTTTGGGAAACACCCAAACTGTCCTCTGGCCGAACTGTCATCTGCAATTTTACCCAAACCGGCCGCTACTTTTTGACCCAAACCGGCCGCTAATGGACCCAAATCGTCCTCTAGTAAAAATTATTTATTTTCCTCTTTTTTTTAATATTTTAAATTGAATTTTTATTATTTTGAGTAAATAATAATTTATTTTCGAAAGTTTGAAAGTTTTTCAAAATCATTTTTCATGTTTGTTTCTGATAATTACTTATCACTGAGTAAACATTATTTGAGAACATTTAATTAGTTGTGATTAATTGTAAAATGTTTGTTTCGTTATCTCTTTGTACTTGTTTGTATTGTGTATATCATGTCAACACAGCCGTTGGTCGCAGGAATTTACAATTCTTCCTGCTTGTAGAACTTTTGCATAAAGAGGCCACCTACATTCCATCAGTGAGAGACTTTCTGAACTGAGGTCAGCTCAGTCGCTATGTATGCCCCAAGACAAAGTAGTTTAATAAAATCCTAGAAGAAATATGGAGCACGTATGAATCTAGCAAAAAGACTCCAAGACAAACTTTATCTGCTGTGGTCATTTTAATTAGCAAGTGTTAAAACATAAAAACTTAAAAATATCATTTTGTTATTCAAGTATTCAAAATTAAACATTAATTATTCATATCTTACCTAGCGACAGTTTATAAATATCATTTTATTGCCAAATATTGAAGACATTTTTCAACATCTGGTAGTAAAATAATATTTATAAATATTGCTCCGACAAGAATTTATTTAAAATTATTCATATCAAAGATCAAATATAAACATTGCCCCGCCAAGAATTTATTTATTTATTTAAAATTATTCCTATCTGACCTAGCGATAGTTCATAAATGTCATTTTGTTACCAAATGTTCAACATCTGGTAGTAAAATAATATTTATAAACGTCGCTCTGACAATTATTTAAAACTAGAGGGGGTGTGCAAAGCACACTATGGTGTATCCCCGCATTTGCATCCTTGACTTTGTATGAATGCTTGATACAAAGATGAAATGTATTATATGACACACTAAAATCATACTGAGTGTCACAGGTGACACAGCTTTGTGCGCATCTATAGACTCCACTGCAACATTTGTGCATGGTTTTAACGTTTCGAATTACATACCCTAGGAGCCATTCACCGGGAACAGTCTAAGAAAACCCGAAAGTGGCAACGGTGGCACAGCCACGTGGCACCTGAAAAATCCAAAACCTTCACGCACATCTACAGTCCCTACTGCAACATTTGAGCATGATTTTAGCGTTTCGAATTACATACCCTAGAAGCCTTTTGCCGGAAACGGTCTAAGAAAACATGAAAGTGGCAACGGTGGCACAGCCACGAGGCACCTGAAAAATCCAAAACCTTCATGTGCGTCTACAGACCCTACTGCAACATTTAGCATTTCGAATTACATACCATAGGAGCCTTTTGCCGGAAAAGGTCTAATAAAACACAAAAGTGGCAATGGTAGCACAGCCACGTGGAACCCAAAAAATCTGAAATCTTCATGCACATTTATGGTATCATAGAACTAAATATTTTCCCATAGGCGACCATTATAACGTTCAGGTGGAAAAAATATGAGCGCATCACTTTAATTTTGGCATTCAAATATCTCTGTCAAGTATATCCCTTCAGACAACTTTTTCTGATCTGAGAACAGGGGGTCATGCAACAAATAAGAGAGTAAAACTGACACAAAGGGAAGTACCGGTCACGTGCACATATTTTTCAGGGAATTTCCTCTAAAAACACACAAAAAGTAAATTGTATTTTTTAGGTCCAAAGTTAAGTCATCAAATCACCCTCTTTTTTATCAGGAATATTCAACAATAATGCAAGATGTCAATAGAATGTTTCAAACGTTTATTGAAACAATATATTTTCCCACGGCTGTTTATTTTTAGAGATTGCATCATTTTAAGGCGGTTCACTCTAACTTCAATAATTAGTTCCGTGATACCTTACACACCCAACTGCAACATCTGAGCATGGTTTTAGCATTTCGAATTACATACCCTAGGAGCCTTTCACTGGAAACGGTCAAAGAAAACACGAAAGTGGCAACGGTGACACAGCCACATGGCACCTGAAAAATCTGAAACCTTTATGCAACTCTACAGACCCTTCTGCAACATTTGAGCATGCTTTTAGCATTTTGAATTTACATATCCTAGGAGCCTTTTGCCAGAAACGGTCTAATAAAACACGAAATTGGCAACAGTGGCACAGCCACGTGGCACCCGAAAAATCCTAAACCTTCGTGCACATCTACAGACCCTACTGCAACATCTGAGCATGGTTTTAGCATTTCGAATTACATACTCTAGGAGCCTTTCACCAGAAACAGTCTAAGAAAACACGAAAGTGGCAACGTGGCACTGCCACGTGGCACCTAAAAAATCTGAAACCTTTATGCACATCTACAGACCCTTCTGCAACATTTGAGCATGCTTTTAGCATTTTGAATTACATACCCTAGGAGCCTTTTGCCAGAAACGGTCTAATAAAACACGAAATTGGCAACAGTGGAACAGCCACGTTGCGCCCGAAAAATCCTAAACCTTCGTGTGTATCTACAGATCCTACTGCAACATTTGAGAATGGTTTTAGCGTTTCGAATTACATACCCTAGGAGCCTTTCGCCGGAAACGGCCTAAGAAAACACGAAAATGGCAATTTTCGCACAGCCACGTGGCACCCCAAAAATCCAAAACCTTCGTGCACATCTACAGACCCTACTGCAACATCTGAGCATGATTTTTGCATTTTGAATTACATACTCTAGGAGCTTTTCGCCCGAAACAGTCTATGAAAACACGAAAGTGGCAACGGTGGCACAGCTACGTAGCACATGAAAAATCCAAAACCATCGTGCACATCTACAGACCCTACTGCAACATCTGAGCATGGTTTTAGCATTTCGAATTACATACTCTAGGAGCCTTTCGCCAGAAACAGTCTAAGAAAACACGAAAGTGGCAACGTGGCACCTGAAAATCTGAAACCTTTCGTGCACATCTACAGATCCTACTGCAACATTTGAGTATGGTTTTAGCGTTTCGAATTAAATACCCTAGGAGCCTTTCGCCAAAAATTTCCTAAGAAAACATGAAAGTGGCAACTTTTGCAAAGCCACGTGGCACCCAAAAAATCCAAAACCTTTGTGCGCATCTACAGACCCTAGTGCAACATCTAACTCCAGAACAGCAGCATCGTGGTGCCGTTGGAGGATGTCATCCAGGTAGGCTGACGAAGTCACAGCCGACTGAGTACGGTGGAAAGCAAGCACATGTGACATCAGTCGGGTGAAGGCCCAAGGAGCCAGGTTCAAACCGAACGGGAGAGCTCTGAATTGATAGACTCGATCCCGAAACGAGGACCAAAGGTATTTCCGTGACGCCAGATGAATGGGTACATGGAAGTAGGCATCCTTCAGGTCGATACTGGCAGCAAAGTCGCCCTGATGAACTGAACGTTGAACCGACTGGAAAGTCTCCATACTGAAACGAGGAGCTATAATGTACTCATTCAGGATACTCAGATCGATGACAGGACTAAATTGGACGTTTTTCTTCGGCACCAAGAAAAGTCTCGAGTAAAACCCCGGTGAAAGGGTGTTCCTGACCACCTCGATTGCCCCTTTGGAGAGGAGATTGTCGATCTCCTGCACCAGAAGGTCCCGACGCAGAGAATCGGAAGGGACCTGAGTCGGGAGGGGCACCCGAGATAAACTGGGGTGCCGATGGAAGGACAGTCACAGACCGGATTGAATGACGTCGAGGACCCAAGGGTCTGACGTTATCTCTGTCCAATGGTCGGAAAACAGCGACAGCTTTCCCCCGACTGGAGGCAAATCGAGGTGAGAACCTTCACTTGCGGCGTCAACGAGGCCCCCGAGAGGAGAAACCACCTTGGGAAGTGACAGAGTCCTGAGACTTTCCTGCCTGAGGCTGCCAGCGAGCCTGGCCACGTCGGCGCCTCTTATGTGCAGAAGGAGCAGATGGAGCCGAAGGCATCGCCGATGAGGCAGACGCAGCAGCATGCTTGGCAGGCCTGGAACGACCACCACCCGCAGCAGCAGGTTGATCAAGCTGTCGCAGCAAAAGCTGGTCCTTCGAATGACGAAGAACTTCGCCACGAACAGCTTCCACGGAACCATGGAACAACTGAGGTCCCACCAAAGAGGCAGACCTCAGAACAGCACATTGCTCAGAAGGAAGGGATGGAGAAAAATCCAACACCGCATCCCGGCGTGCCAGCTCCAAATTAGCCGTGTTACAGGCGTGAGCGTGTGTCAAGTTCATAAGAGCCTGTGACAAAACGCGAAAAGGCACCTGAGCGTCATCAAACTCCCCTGGTGGAAAATATTCAGCCAGAGCAGCGACGACATGGTCCGCGAGAGATAACATGCCCAGCATCTCTCGGGACAGGCCCACCATAGATTCAACTACCGACATCGGGAGAACTGCCGACTTAGGCTTAGTTAACCAGAGGGAAGAAGAATCCTCATCCACAGTAGTCATCCCTTGGAAGACTGGTGGAAAGACGGAATCGTAAACACGAAACCGCGATGGAGGCAGAAAGGCATCAGCTCTAGAAAAGAAGGAACCCTTGAGGGCCTTAGAACGCATTTTGGCGTCTAAGCCCTGGAAGGACTCAACAACATGAGCCGATTGCAGAGGACGCAAAGCCCCGGAGCTAGAAGGCTCAACAGGGTTACGGCGCTCCACAGTGGACCGCGGCTGGACGGTCACAGATGGCTGGTCTGAAGGTTGGACATCCGGCAATAAGCCGAAGATGAAATCCAAAGCCTGCCCCAAGACTGACGAGGGGGCCCATCACCTTCCAGATAATCGTCATCCTCCGTAGCAGAGGAGACGTAGCCCAACTCGGGCTGACCAGCAGAAACCTCCTGGGAAGACTGAGCAGTATCCAAGGGGCCAGGTGAGACATCTCGGCGACTGACCAAAGGAGGCTGTGCCTCAGGAGGCACAGGGAGGCCAACTTGAGGGTTGCCAGAAAGCAACCGGGTGAGTGCCAAAACGGCCTGATGCAGGTCACCCTGAGAATCCGTCGTAGCAGCATCGCCCGACGGAGTGTCCTCCCAATGGACCATTCTGGTAGAACACAAATCCTCAGAAGAGACCGACGTCAAACGTCGATCGGCAGACAGAATAGGGATACGGTGAGAAGACACCGGAGGATAGTCCCGATTGTGACGCCCAGGGGCCATCACTGACCTCTGCGAAACAGAAGGTCCTGCCTGCAAATCCTCGAAAGAGACCAACGGCGCACGTCGATCGGTAGCTGGACCGAGGACACGGTGAGAAGACACCGGAGGATTGTCCCAAGAATGACAGGAACCTGTCATTGGCCTCTGCACGGCAGACGGCCCCAACTGCCCATCCTCTGAGACTGACGGCAAGCATCGATCGACACCCAGACTCGGAATACAGTGAGGAATCACCGGAGGAAGGTTCCGAAAGTGACAGCTAACAGGGGCTGTCACTGACCTCTGCCGAACAGCAGGCCCTGGATGCCAACGTCCCAACACCATCCTGCTAGGTGGCACACTAGCAGGGGAAGGAGGAACAATAAACGATTCACTCGAGGGACGAGGAATCGCTGCTGAAGCGACCGACCGGCTCAACCGACTAGGAGCAAACCTAGCCAGATGAGACGGAGCAGACAGCAAACCCGCACAGCCCCGCCGCGAGGCTAGGGGAGGCTGAGAGCACACAGACACACCAGCAGATACAGCCTCGGTCCCCCGAGACTGTAGACCATCCCCAGAGGAGATGGAAGAGCCACCATCAGACAGAATAGGATCTGTAGTAACAACTTCCTCAGCAAATGTCGATGGCGTAGGAGGCAGATCGGAGAGGGTCACCGTGCTGACCTCGGAGAAGCTCTCTACGAAAACAGATGCCTCAAGAGTGACATCAGAAGACAAAGAGACCACGGTCTCCACGTCAGGTATCACTGAACTAGCACCGTCAACAGTTGCTGAGGAACACGCCACAGAAGACAGATCAGAATCCTGTGTGACAGAGTCACCACATGCACCAGCAGAAATGTCTGCTACGGCACTGCTACCCTTACCCCGAGAACGAGGGGTTCTAGCTCTGGACAGAACCACCTTGTTAACAGAAGCCCAGAATTTAGAGGACCAAACCCCACAAATACCACATGATTGGGCCTGAGTGCAATTGTTGCAAGTGACACAAGTGGAATGAGAGTCGTCCACATGCTTCAATTGCAAGCGAGAGGTACAAGGAATAGTCTTTGGCATTATATGAATGAGAATGGAATCAAGCTTCCCGTCGACGGAAAACAGCACAAAGGTTGTGTTCACACGTGGGGGAAAAACAAGATTAAGTGTGAAGAAACAAGCAATAATGATCAAAAATAACATTAATCAAAAACAATTTTGGATGGCTTGATAAAAGGATACAATCCACTTGCACACAATGAAATGCAGAGCACATAGAATAAGTTGTTCACGAAGAATAACAGCAAAGTAGCACGAGTCACAAAAATTCCGACCATGTACAAATGGCAGAAATAAAAGGAATTGACGTTACGGTTGTTGCGCATGTGCTCGGTAAACGCAAGAGGTGTGCAGTGAGAGTACCTGTAATTTCGAGCGCTGGTCTCGCTCGACCCTTTTTTCATTCTTTTTCATGCCTTTGCACTCTATTACTTTTCCAACTTGTTTGGAAAAGTTCTCTAAAAGCTTGAGTTAGTTCCGAAGTAGGGCATGCACTTACGTTACAGCCAATTATAAACAATTGTGAGTAGGTTGAAAAGAAACACGAAAGTGGCAACGGTGGCACAGCTACGTAGCACCCGAAAAATCCAAACCTTCGTGCGCATCTACAGACCCTACTGCAACATTTGAGCATGGTTTTAGCATTTCAAATTACATACTCTAGGAGCCTCTCGCCAGAAACAGTCTAAGAAAACACAAAAAGATCTGACAGCTTCGTGCACATCTACAGACCATACTGCAACATTTGAGTATGGTTTTAGCATTTCGAATTACATACCCTAGGAGCCTTTCGCCGGAAACGGCCTAAGAAAACACGAAAGTGGCAACTTTCGCACAGCCACGTGGCACCCGAAAAATCCAAAACCTTTGTGCGCATCTACAGACTCTACTGCAACATCTGAGCATGATTTTAGCGTTTCGAATTATATACTCTAGGAGCTTTTCGCCGGAAAAAGTCTAAAAAAACATGAAAGTGGCAACGGTGGCACAGCTACATAGCACCTGAAAAATCCGAAACCTTTGTGCGCATCTACAGACCCTACTGCAACATTTGAGCATGGTTTTAGCGTTTCGAATTACATACCCTAGGAGCCTTTCACCGGAAACGGTCTAAGAAAACACGAAAGTGGTAATAGTGACACCACCACGTGGCACCTTAGAAACCGAAACCTTCGTGTGCATCTACAGACCAAACTGCAACATTTGAGCATGGTTTTAGCATTTTGAAATACATACCCTAGGAGCCTTTCCCCGGAAAAGGTCTAAGAAAACATGAAAGTGGCAACGGTGGCACAGACCTCTGGCACCCGAAAAATCTGAAACCTCTGTGCACATCTACAGGCCCTACTGCAACACCTGAGCATGGTTTTAGCATTTCGAATTACATACTCTAGGAGCCTTTCAGCAGAAACGGTCTAAGAAAACACAAAAGTGGCAATGGTAACACCGCCACTTGGCACCTGAAAAATCTGAAACCTTTGTGCGCATCTACAGACCCTACTGCAACATTTGAGCATAGTTTTAGCGTTTCGAATTACATACTCTAGGAGGCTGCCTTTTGCCAAAAACAAAACGGTCTAAGAAAACACGAAAGTGGCAACAGTGGCACAGCCACGTGGCACCCGAAAAATCCAAAACCTTCGAGCGCATCTACAGTTAAAACTAGAAGTCCTGTCACGAATTGTGCGCTTATTTAGGCTTAACTGCGCATTGGAATTGAGCACAATTGCCATATTGAATGGCATCCAAAGCACGGCAGGTTCTCCTGGTTACTCATAGCAAACACATGCAATGCTTCTGCCAATGGACCATTGCTTGTGCACAGGCCATATGTACAGAATTTGATAGCTTTACTTGGGCCATAACGCGCACATTAACGCGCATATCAACGTGCTATTTCTGGGAATTTCATGACAGGACTTCTAGTTTTAACTGTACAGACCCTACTGCAACATCTGAGCATGGTTTCAGCATTTTGAATTACATACTCTAGGGTCCTTTTGCCAGAAACGGTCTAAGAAAACACGAAAGTGTCAACGGTGGCACAGCCCCATGGCAGCTGAAAAATCCGAAACCTTCGTGCACATCTACAGACCACACTGCAACATTTGAGCGTGGTTTTGAATTACATACCCTATTAGCCTTTCGCCGGAAAAGGTCTAAGAAAACACGAAAGTGGCAATGGTGGCACAGCCACATGGCACCTGAAAAATCTGAAACCTTCATGCACATCTACAGATCATTTAGCAACACCCTAGTGCAGTTATAGAACTCTGAATTACATAGGTTGGGATAATTCGAAAAAAAAGTGAAAAATTAGCACATTTTTCAAGTGGCTCCACAGAAGCCACCTGGTGGCACAAAACTTTAAAAGTGGTATTTTTGGATTGCACACACTCTATTGAATAACTGTAGAAAGTTACAGCATTTCGAATTACAAAACCAGACGTATGGACGTACGGAAGTATGGACGTACGGACGGAGATTACGATAATAACCAAGCATTTTTTAAAATTCGGGGATAATTAAACGTTAAATTATTCATGTATTATGTTATTATATTTTTCAGAACATTTTTTTTGACAAGATATAATTATGTTTATGAAGGAAGTGTTAAAAATAAAAGCAAATATTGTGAAAATATTGTTCCTTCTTCTTGTTTCCCATACAGACCACCTAATGGTCACAATTTATATTTATTAATTAATTAATTAATAATAATTTTAAATCCTAGAATCCACACACGGTGCTCAATGGCTGTACAATAATTACATACATACATAAACACATGCACATACATTCTCTCACAGATACATTGATTTATTTATTTTATTGGTGTTTAAGGTCACATATTTATGCACAATGGCTAATCATGACCGTGACAGTTTTACGGGTGGAGGAAGCCGGAGTACCCGGAGAGAACCACCGAGCAACGACGAGCAGCTGCCAGCTCCCCAACATCGTAACTCCGCACTGCAGCACAGGCAGGGTTAGATTGGTTGAAGACATGCATACCATCGACGTGCAGTACGCCGTAGTACACGGCGTCATCGCGCCCCCACGCGGGCAATGGAGATGAAGTGTCTTGCCCAAGGACACAACGCGGTTGCCGCAGGTGGGATTCGAACCGAGGACCTCTCGGCTTGCAGCCTGCACCTCTACCAACTGAGCCACCGCGCTCCCCAGATACATTGATACATGGATCACTATTATCATTTATTGGTGCCCAATGCCACATCAGCAACCAAGGATATATCGTGGCAATAGGCGACAGAACCTAAAAGAAAAAGGGTACTGAATTAAAACAAAATAAAAAACAAAAAAAAAAAAACTATAACTTTACCAAAACAAGTATGTGAGTGTAACTTGACAAGTAACGAGGCAATCCTCACTGACTCAGTCACACCCACGCACCTGGTAATGTCAGTTTATGAACAAAATTAAAAGACCACTGAAGGAAATGCCTTTCAAAAAAGGTAGCTTTTAGTACCAGACTTGAAAGATTCAAGTGATTTACTATTTTTTATGTCGATTGGAAGAGAATTCCAAAGCCTTGGGCCAGCAACTGCAAAGGCCCTATCACCAGCACTAGTAAATTTAGATACGGGCTGAACCAGATTGAGTTGACCTGATGACCTAAGAGACCTCGGTGGTTTGAGGATGGTGCAGATCCCGAGATACACTTAAACACCAAAAGGACAAAAGGTTAATTTTAAATTGAATTATTTGCTTAACGGTTAGCCAGTGTAACTCAGAGAGTACTGGTGTACTTTTGAGTACTGGTTATGACCCGTGCAAGCACAATTTAGGATGTGCTGTAGCTTTTCAAGAATAGATGCTTTAGAGCCAATCACAAGAGAGTTCCAGTAATCGAGGCAACTGGTAACAAAGGCGTGGACAAGATATTGTGACGTCTGCGTATCAATGAAGGATCGAATTTTGCTAATATTTCTAAGCTGAAAAAATGTACTGCGAGAGACATGTTTGATATGTTCATCAGCGGCCAAATTTTCATCCATGAAATAACCTAAGTTTCGAACACAGCTACTGGGTTTTATCGCAGAACCTCCAATATTGAGGGACAGTTTGGATATTTTTGAAAGTTGGTGAGGTAGACCTATATATATTAGTAGGTAATAAAGGCCGATTCGGTATCACTTGTACACGATTTCGTACATGTACACGTACATGTACGAAAACCTCCATAGGGTTTAGTGTTAAAATCGTGTACCTGTACACGATTTGTCGTTTTTTTTGGTGATACAGAATCGGCTTTGCCGATTCTACATCACTGGATTTTATATACACATCGCTCAAATGTATGAAATTTTAAGGAAAAAGAGGTGTACCGTCTGATACAGAATCGGCAAATGGGTTTCCCCCATAGGATTGAGTGTTAAATCGCGAGCAAAAAACGTGTTGCCGTTTCTGTATCATCATCGAAAAGTGGTTTGCCGATTCTGTATCATCCGTGGCCGTACACGATTTTAACACTGAATCCCTATGGAGGCGTACACGGAAATCCATTTGTGGATTCTACATCAGAAATCGACTCGTGTACGACACGTGGAAAGAGGTGATACCGAACCGGCAAACCCATTGCCACGTTTCCCGAGGAAATAAAAAAAAGTGATTGATATATATAGGAGAGAAAAAAAAATATAAATAAATAGTTATTTAAAAATAAATATATCAAATCGAATAGATAATAAAAAAAAAAACGTAAATCATGAGCGCTTCCCAGATTATTAGAGCAAGGTTTCTTTTAAAAATGCTGATGAGAGCCTACGCATTCTGCGTGAATGAACAATTAGGTCGCCTCTTGTTAGAACGATGCGTCGGATGTCGGGATCACCTAGACTTCGATCACGAGAATCATTCGTGTCTGTCGATGGAAAGGTAAGATATGGTCGTCAAGTATTTCGAACCGGCATTCGAACGCGTTCAAATCGATGAAGTGATAGCGTTTTGGAAGAGATTACTCTTCTGTAAGGATCGAAGCAAGCCCACAGTTTCGGAAGAACTGAAATTGGCGCGTAAAAGTCTGACTTCAGAAGACAAGGGATGCGTCATGAAATTATTGTTCAATGAAGCATATGTCTAAGTTTTCTCGTTGATATAAATAAGGGAGAATAGAAAATAATAATAAATACACACATAAATTTTTTATCTAATATTAGAAAGAAAGAAAAAAACACAAAAATGAAAACCAGAAATAAATTGTATCCGACGTTAGATGACGACGAGGATGAGAAGCCGAACGGCGTTTTGCCGACGGCACCGTCGCAAGAAGAAAAAGGAGGAGAGAGGTATCGCATCGATCAAATCAGTAGAATCCAACCGTATCTAACTCGAGTGAGAGATTCTCGCCATTCTCTCAAGAAGAAGTATTCGCGTTTCGTGAAATTCGTCACAGCGATCGACACGACACTCATCACGATTTCCATGGGTTTACACGCGGCCGGCATCGGATTGTTGTTGACCACGGTCGGCATTCCGATTGTGTTGACCGTAGAAGGAGTGGCTCTCGCCGCCGGATTGTTTAGCATGCTCGGAAACTTTTTGAGTAGGAAATTATATCTGAAGGCAAGGAAACATGACAAGATTCGCGTCTTGGCCGACTCCAAGATCGACACGATATCCGAAATGATCTCGATGGCGTTGAAAGACGGTAGGATATCGGACGGAGAATACTTCGCGATATTGAGCGAGAAAACGAAATACGATGCCATGAAAGAAGCCGTGAGAATCAAGACTCGTCAGATCATCAAAGAAGAGATGAAGGATTCTCTCATGGAAAAGGGGAGGAAAGAGGCCAGGGAAGAATTCAGTAAGATGATAGAACTCAAGAGCAGCGATTGAAAAAAAAATATATATATAATAAGAACAGAATTAATTAATTATTAAATTTATATATAAAATAAAAACGAAATTAATTTAAATAACTCTTAAAAATGTATTGCGTAAAGTGTAAGAGAGTTACCGAGACGAGTAATTCTCGAGAAGTACGAACTAAAAACGATAGACAGATGCTTCGCGGAATTTGCGACGTATGTGGTTCTATCAAGACTCGATTGGTCAAAAAAAAGAATGCGAGCAAAGGTAAAGGCATCGTGAATAAAATGATCAATAATCTACCTTTCGAAATGCATCTGCCTGGTCACAGTTTCACGGGAACCGGAACAAAATTGAACAAGAGACTCAACGCCGATCTGACTCCTAAATCTTGGAGCAAACCTGTGAATAGCGTGGACGCTGCCGCGTATGATCACGATCTGTGCTACGCCGGACATCCCAACACCAAGACTCGCAACGACGTCTGCGATAAAAACATGTTGGGGAAATTGAGAGGCATATCGAATCCGACCAGGAGAGAGAAGATAGAACGTTCGCTGGTCGGCAATCTGATCGGTGCGAAACGTCAATTCGGATGGGGCGTTCCAAAAAAAAAAGTGCATCTGAAAAGAAGAAGAAATGATTATTGACGAGCGAATTGGCCGAGGAGTTACACAAACCCATCGTGCGTAAATTTCGAAAGAGAAGGGTGTTCGTAAAAGGTTTGGATGATATTTGGTCTGCCGACTTGGTCGACATGAGATCCTTTTCGAGGTGGAACGAGGGTGTCAAATATCTATTGACGGTCATCGACGTGTTTTCCAAATACAGTTGGATCAGAGCTTTGAAGAATAAATTGGGACCTTGCGTCGCCGAGGCTCTGAAGAGCGTGTTCGACTCGTCTTCTCGAAAACCGAGTAAATTGTGGATGGATAAGGGAAAGGAATTCTACAACAAGCACGTTCATCGATTGGTCGACCTCTACTCGATCGAAAACGAAGAGAAAGTCAGCGTGGTGGAACGTTGGAATCGAACGATGAAGGAAAAGATGCACAGATACTTCACGGCGAATTCAACCAAGAAATACATATATGCTCTGAACGGTCTGGTCAAAGATTATAACAACACGCGACACAGATCGATCAAGATGACTCCCGTGGAAGCTAGCGATCCTCGAAATGAAAAAACGAATCTATATCCTGAAAGATCTAAGATTAGGAAGAAGTCTAGAACGCCGAAATTTGCGGTCAGTGATCGAGTGAGAATCTACGCTTATAAGAAGCACTTCGAAAAGGGTTATACTCCTCGATGGACCTCGGAAATCTTCGTGATAATCAAAATATTTCACACTGATCCGGTGACTTACGAAATCGAAGCTTTGGATGGAGAAGAGATCATCGGAAAGTTTTACGAACAACAATTACAGAAGACAAAGTTTTGATAAGAAAACAAATTTCTTTTATTTACTCTCTTTAACATTTTCTTGTTTACACACATATATATATATAGGAGAGAAAAATAATAATAAAAAAATAATGAAAAACTATTTTTAGATAAAAAAAAGCAAGCTAATTAATAAACAAAAAACAAAAATCCTTTAAAAATGACAAATATACTAGATATAGCACAAAGCATAGTGAAAGATGAAAGTATTCAAGAATATGAGGTTCATGAATACGAACCGGTAACCAGAACGAGTTTGAACAATGCGGGAGAGATAAGAATCAACGTCGAAACTCAAGATCTATTCATACATCCTAGCGAGAGTTACATAGTGGTGCAGGGACGTCTCACCAAGGAAGATGGGAGCGACTACGCTGACGACGACACGGTTACTCTAGCCAATAATGGCATCATGCATCTATTCAGTAATATAAAATACATGCTATCCGGACAAGAGATAGAATCTGTGTTTCATCCCGGTCAGGCCACCACGATGTTCGGACTCTTGACGTATCCTGATGATTTTTCGAAATCCAGAGGACTTAATCAGTTGTGGGTGAAAGACACCATCGGCCCTGCTAGCGCCGGCGCCGCCTTGATATTCGACTATGTCGTCAAGACGTCCAGACCTAAAGGATAGTTTTCGTTCAGGATACCTTTGAAACACATCTTCGGATTTGCAGACGATTACAACAAGATCATGTACGGATTCAAACACAATCTGACGCTGATTCAAAAAGGAGACGACGACGCAATAGTGAGACTCACTGCGACCAATGCGGGTAAGATGACTCTACACAAGATATCGTGGTTCGTTCCGCATGTGGAGCCTTCGATCGTGGAAAAAACGCGTCTCTACAAGATCATAGAATCCAAGAGTAAATTACCCGTGGGATTTAGAATGAGACAGTGCGACACGGCTAGCATTCCTCTCTCCACGAATCACTTCGATTGGAGATTGACGGTGAAATTCGCTTCCAAGAGACCGTGTTTCATCGTGGTTGTGTTTCAGACCGATAGGGACGGGTCTCAGGAACAGAATGCGTCGCTGTTCGATCACTGCCATTTGAGAAACATGCAAGTGTTTCTGAACGCCTCGAGATATCCAGCAATCGATTACAACGCGTCGTTCGACAAGAACGATTTCTGCAGACTGTACAGCGACGCCGCTGATTTTAGAAAGAAGTATCACTGTCTAGACGAATTGATGAGCAATCCTAACATATCTCCCGGCGAATACAAGTCGATGTATCCCATGTTCGCATTCGACGTTAGTAAACAGAGTGAACGACTCAAGAGTAGCGTCTTAGACATTCAGATCAAGATGCAATTCGATAGGAACGTGCCGAGAAAAACCGAAGCCTTCACCCTGGTCCTGTCGGACAGAGAATTACAATTCGAATCGGATGGAAATAAGATGTCGATCATTCGATGAGAGACATGTGTGAAAAAAAAATAAAAATATATAAATAAAAATTTTAAAAAATTATTATAAAAATGAATGATAAAGAAAGAGAATACTTAAGAAGAAACAGACGTGTTTTGATTAAAAATATTTCGCAAGATTCATTAGCAATAATTCTAGACACTTTAGTTGAAACAGAACCTTTGATATTGACTGATTATATGAGACGTGAAATCGAAAGTAAAATCTTGATAGAAGATAAGACCAGAAAACTTTTAGACACATTGACGTATAGAGGACCGACTGCTTTTCGAGAATTTATAAAAGCTCTTCGAAATGCTAAAATAGATGTCGAAGCGTGTTTCGAGATAGGTGATCCAATTTCACGAGATGAAACATTATGAGAAATAACGTATTAAAACAAAACCAAAAAAAAAAAAAATGAAAGTAATGAGATCTAGAGAGATTGAACATCTTTCTAAATCTCATTACTTTTTTTTTGTTTTTAATAAATCACACATTATTTTTTTTTAATTCATTATTTTCCACGCGTTCACTGTTTGTTCAGAGGAACTAGTTCGATCAGTAGACTCACCACGGAAGTGGCGGCTTCGGGATTATTGGTTTTTGTAACGAAATTAATCCTGTCTCCGGCGTTCACTTTGAGAGGCGTGCCGAACGTGCTAACATTCGCATGTTGATTCTCAGTCTTTTCGCTCTCTATTCCACTCACCATGAGATTGACGACCGCTCTGTTATTCAAATCAGGAAGCCAGACTCATTCGAAGGATTTCACCTCCCAGCGGCATGGGATATCCCACCTGACCATGTTTCGATCCGCTACCTCCATTTCCGAAAGACCACTCAGCTTTTCCCTCATCTAAGGTGCCGGCCTCCTCGGCCCACACGGTGATCAATTGTCTAGCATATTTGACTTTCTCCACCACCGAAATCAGGGTGCAGGCATCATGTTCACGGGATCCAGTAGATTCGTGAGCATGTGTCCACCCATGTCTAGTTTACCTTCCATGATGTTGCCCTTCCTCCAGACCGAGTTGTCTTCCACATACTTCCTGCTTACTGCGCTGGAATCGAATTCAGGATCGTGACTGAGTCCGAATAAATTCTCACCGTTCATGTCGATACCACCCTCCATGGTTCCGCCAGATTGTTTGTTCAGGTAGAGATCATCCACTTGCAATTCTAGGTATTCTTGTGATCGTATCACGGCAGAATCTACGTAGCCCTTGTTGACCGCGGTTGAGTCCGCATCCGTGTCGTCGACCTTCGACAGATTCAATATCTTGTTGAATCCCGCATTCAGATCCGATTTCATTTCTCGTCTGTCAGACTTTCTCTGTTCCAGATCTACGTAGTGTTTGGTCGCCACGTCCTTGGGATTCGTGGGAGTGGCCACGTTCGTTATCTTGTTAGAATTGGCATTCAATTCCGAGTGCATCGTTTTCTGAACGTATCTATTTCTCAGGTGTTCGCTGAATCTCGCGTGAGAGTCGTCTGCGTATTTCTTGGTCACGGCATCAGTGGGATCTATGGGATTCGCGACGTTCACCAAACGTTTGGATTTCAGATCGAGATCGTCGGTCATGGTTTTATCCACGTAATTATCTAGCATGATTCGTTCGAAATCGGCATTCCCCCTGTCGACGTATTTTTTAGTCGCAGCAACTGCGAGATCTATCGGCTCGGGAAGATTGTAGAGCTTCTTATCGTTCATGTTCAAAGGTTCCTCTCGAGGTTGGTATCTCCGAACGTAACGTTCGTCCAAGTTGGCAATGTCGTAACCATCGTCGACTTCGAACGTCTTCCTCTTCTTTCTTAGGTTGACTTTTTCGTCGTCACTTCTACCAAATTTCTCGACTGGCATGTTGTTTTGAGATTTTTGGGGTTTTTTTTAAAAAATATATTTCAAAACGCAGTTTATTAAAAAATGAATTATTTTATTTTTATTTTTCATTTTTATTCGATTAAAAATTTTTTTAAATAATTTTTTTTATTTTTATATATACTATAAAAAAAATCTCTAATGTAAATCATTGAGATTGTCTTGAAACCGATCTCCTTCAGACCATCTCTTGAGAATGTAGAGACAGAGGTGACCGCAAAACACTTGATCTGGTGATTGCACTTGTTCCGTGTTGCAACGAACCATCGATTTGTTGAAATAGTTCTTTATTTCTTTTGGCGGCGAGATTCGGTAGCTGTCGAAATAATAATTCTTCTTCCCGTTCTTGAACCACGCCACCCAGTGAGTGCCTTCACCAGATAAATCGTCTAGATTTAAAATTACGCATTCCGATTGTCGAGGTCTTCTCTTCGGCAAGGCATCTCTGGAAAACATACCTAGAAAATATTTGATTTTCCAATCCTTCACCGCATTCAACAGATCGATGTTGGATAGGGGTTCGTTAGGTAAGATGACACCTTCTACGGATATCTCTATTTTCTTATTCATAAATGTGTATATATTTTTTTTTTTTTTATTTATTTATTTTATTATAATTCACTAAAATGACGTTATTTTTTTTTTTTTTTTTTCTTTTTCTTTTTAAACTAACTCTCTCGATGTCTCTATCGATTTCTATAATTTCGAATCCATCTAATTCCTCTTGATTTTCTGGAATCCTATCATCCTTACTCATATCTGGAATCCTATCATCCACAATCATATCTGGAATCTTATCATCCACAATCATATCTGGAATCTTATCATCCACATTCATATCGTCTCTAATTAGATCCAAAGTCCAATGTCCGAGTGCCGAAGTGTTTATTTTATCGTCTAACACGAATCTCTTATCGTGGTCGGCCGTCAGCAAAATCTTGTTGACTATTTCGGTATACAAGTCGTGATTTCCGCTTCGAATCGATTTTATAGTCTTATACACCGGACCACCTCCTAACAGACAATCTTTATACTCTTGGAAAGAGATGTTTTTCTTCACCATGCACTCTTTAACCCCTTTGCACTTCTTGATCTCTTCATCTTCTAGACGATAAGCATACAGTTTGGGTCTCAAGCCTACGAATTCAACGATTTGTTTACCGCCACTCTCGTCCTTAAATTTACCCAACACCTTCTTGTTATCGTTCGATTGAATGTTGGACGGGTGATCGACGGGATAATTGCTCGTGTTGAACCACGCAGCCATGTCCGGAGATATATCTCGGTAGACATCTTTCGTCTCTATCTCGTAAACTAAACTGTCCGTGTCGGTGAACAGTAGTTTGGCTTTATCACCAAATTTTCGTTTGACGTAATCGTAGTGAAACTCGTACATCAATCGCTTGCTGATATCTAAGATGATCGGTCCGAGATAATACGGTTTGTCGAACTTTAGGTGCATCTTTTGCATAAGAAAGGCCACTAGATTTTCGTCGAATATGGTTCGGTGTTTGTAATTGGGTTTCGCCACTAATTTTTTAGCTCTTTTCTCAGACGTGACGAGTCGAACGTCGGTTCTCTTCCTGATGTTTTCATCGATTTACCGTACACGCAGTTATTCATGAGTTTGAAGAAATCTTTTTCGAAATCGTTCTCGGCTCGAACTCTTGAGATTCGTGTTGAGATCGATGTATTTTTTCATCCAAGGCTCTTCGTCGAATCGAATGATGCGATGTATGTTGACTAATTTCATCCCGTAATCGACGTATTGTTTCAAATTCTCACTGTGTAGATCATGTATTTCTTCCGGATAGTTCAAATCGACTTCTAAAATGCAAGGATAGTCTCTCCATTTTTGCATCTCTTCCGGTTCCGTCACCCATTCGAAATTTCCAATCGGTAAAGGATGACTCATAGCCCAACCGTACAGATTATTAGCGTCCCAATACTGTATGTATTTATTCGAACATTTCGAATCGAAACCTTCTTTCATGTAGGGATTGTTAGCTTCAGAATGTCTGTGGGAGATCATCGAGACGCCACCTCTCGCAGCCCTTTCGAACATGAGCAACATGTTCACGTCGGATAATAATTCCAATTGGACTTCGGTGGTCTTCAACAGAGCGTCCCACGCCAGACCGGGTGCGGTGAAATACCAAGCGGGATCCAGATCGTAATTTCAACGACAAGACGTCTCAAAAATTTTCGAACACGTCTGCCACGAGCAGAACGTCGGTCTTCAGATAGAGATCGTGATAATCTCTCACGGTTTCCATATCGAATGATTTCCACACGTTTTTGGCGTGTTCGTAATTCTCGTCGGAAATGTCGGATTCATATAATTTCGAATAAAAATCTTCTTTCGAAGGTAGTGCGATGTCTTCGAATCTCTTTAGATCGTTCATGTAATCATAAGGATAGACTCCTTTCCTCAACATGACGTCTACTCGTTCTCCGAAATGTTTGCTCGTGATTTTAAATTTATCCTTACTCATGTTATCGACTAATTTTTCCAGAGCGGTCGACATGAATTCAAAACTGTCGATGAAACGTATGCTTCTACGAATGGATTTCGTTTTTTCTTCCAACGTATCTCCGTCGATTACTCTTTTCTTCTCCATGAGCTTCCATTTCGTGAAGGAAATGTATCTTTCTTCGCTGTTCGCGATGCAATTTAATTCTTCGTGAGAGGTGCCGAGATTTTTCACGAACAGATGACTGTCGTAACCCGAGGGATTGTGAAATATCACCGGATAGAAAATGGCGTCTCGATATTTTAAATTACACTTGCTGTGAGCCGGACCGCGATACAGACCCATTTGATGATCAGGGTCTCTGACCTTCTTATTTTCCTCCGAATTCTCGTCGAGCGATTGCCTGCATATGTGACATTCGGTGGCTCTGTTATTTTCATCCTGCTGCTCTCGCGTGATGATCATTTTCGCCGGAGTTTTGAATTTGTCGTATAACATTTGAATTTTCGATTCTAACTCTTCCACGAACCTTTGAGCCACGTCGTCATCTTCGCACTGTTTCGGGTAGGTGAAGGGACCCATGTCGTGTTGCGAGTCGAAAGCGCATTTCACGTAAATGCAATAGCCCGAAGGTATGTGTTTTTGATATCTTTCGACGTAACTTTGAAGAGCGTTGGGTTGACAGGAACTCATTTTCGCGGTGAAACATTCGAAATCGGCGTACACGACGAATGGTACTTTTAACCTTCTATTGTGATTTTCAAACTTCACGATGGTGTTGGGTTTGGGCATTTCGATGGCGACACCTTGATTTTCGTTGCAATATTCCTGATGTTTCGCTAACGATTTTTCGCTCTTAAACATGTTCATGCAGTTGCAACATAAACATATCTTATGTTCATGTTTATTATTTTGTCTCGACAGTAATCGGCTCGGATGTTTAACCCAACAATAATGACGATTGTCACCATTCGAAATCAATAATAAAATAATCGTCTTTTCTCTTTCGAGATACAAAGTCTGTCTGAGAGGATAGATCATTCGTTTTTCATCGTCGTATCCCAAGCCGTTCACCGCTACGGTGGGATTTTGAGCCTCGAAATGTTCGATGTGTTTTAACTCTGTTGGAAAAATCACTCCGGTCCAATCGAGATTTTTAGAAGTCTCCTCGTAACAAGAAACTCTATCGGAATTCATTTTGACAGGGTATAAAGCGGAGGTGACTGCCCATTTAAAACACTGATCATCTTTATTTCTCACATTGATCACGGATTGTTTTTTAGCTAAGAAATACGGTAATTTCACGTATGAAGACCCTTTCAACGAATCGTTTTCAGTTATATGAATTTCGAGTTTCAACACCTCATCGAACGTCCAATTACTACCTTCATGTTGATAATTCGCGAGAGACGTCAACATCTTGTCTTTCATCTTTTCGAAAACGTCCGATAAATCTGAACCTCGACGTTAGATCTGAAATATGCATTTTTCACGATGCTCTTGCCGGACTTCACGTCGATTTTATTCATCACGCAATGGAGTATCATCTTAATTTTTAGTCCCACGTTCATGTGTTCGCGAAACAAATCCAATACTTTTTTCTTCACCCGTTCCATGAACAATTTCGGATCGATTTTCTTCAATGAGGGAACCACGTCAAAAGTTTTAAAAATGCCTTTGATCGCACTCTCCCGTTCTACGGGCTTTTATTGAAATAGTTCCATGGCGAGTCTTGCTAGATATTCTTCTCCTTTTTCCTTTGTTCATTGCTTGTAGAATTTTGCTCGATATATCTCGTTTGTCTAGAATCTGAAGTGCATCACTCGTTTCCGTTTTAGTTTTTCTTTTCTTTTCTTTTGAAACTTTAAGTTCTTCAACGGCTTTCCGTTTAGTAGTCTTATTTTTCACAATCGAAACGTTTTGGGTTTTTTGCGACGTCGGCATTTCGATTCCTTTTACTATCTTTTTCTTCTTCTTCTTCTTCTCATTTTTCACAACCAATGCATTTTTTTGACGTCGTTGCTATCGACATTTCGTTTGCCTTTCCATCGTTTCGCAAATATTTCTGTATGACTTCAATTTTTTTTGATTTAGTTCTATGATTTCTGAAATGTGGAATTTTTAATAGTTTACAAATCTCGTTTAACTGAGGTACGGTTTTTTCATTTAAATTTTCCATTTTTTTATCTGTTTGCTCCATTTGTAAGAATATTTTTTTTTCGAATTTTGTATTAAAATAATTTGTTAAAAAGTTTTGTTTTTACTCTTTATATATATATGAAAAAGGTTTTTTAATTTCAATTTTTTTCTTTAATGTGAAAAAGATTTTTTTTTTTTTTTAATTTCAATTTTTTCTTTAATGTTTTTTATTCAAAACAATTTACGATCGCTTTTATTTCTTGTTCGCAAAACGAACACGTTTTCTCGTCTTTAGAATAACATTCCTTACAATAACACAAATGTGCACACGGTAGAAACAAAACATTTGCGGATTTGTTTTCGCAAAGCAGACACGCGTTCACATCACTCAACTCCTTCTCAATAGATAATAACCCATTTGCTTCTTTCATGAATTGAATCAAATCTTCTAAAGTCAAGAAATGAGATAACGTCTTGTTTGCGTAATTCAATGTATTATACAATTGTTTCTTCGTGTATCCAGATTGTAAAATACCCCTTAATAAACTCTCGTTTTTATTTCTTTCCCATTCTTCGTTTTCAATTTTAATCAATCCTAATGGCTGGATCTTCTTCAAATAATCGCAACGACCTTTGGTATTATTTATGTGTTCTACCAAAGGTTTGTCATTAGGTTCCCAATTCATTAAATGTATGTTGCAACAAAAACATTTAACTCTGTCACTTTTACCCACATAAATGAAACCCGCAGCAGCTAAATCTTCGGGTTTTTGAGCAAGATGCGAAGGCCAATTTTTAAACGTTTGAAGTCTTGCACGTTCTAAACTATAATTCGGATGTTCGGATTTGATCATTGTTTTTACCTCAAAATTGGGTTTGTAAGAATTTTTTTTTTCGAATTTTGTATTTAATGATAATTTGTTAAAAAGTTTTAAAATTGTTTATATATGTTTTAATTCCTTCAAAAAAAATTAAACAATTTTATGTTCTTAACGTGAAAAAAAATTGAATTAATACGAGAAAAAAAAGGATGTTAAATTTAACTTTTTATTTATATATATATAAAGAGAAAAAAAAAAACTTTTACAAAAAAAATGTTCACATTAAAGAAAATTAAAATTAAAAACTTTTTTTTATATATATATAAAGAGTAGAAAAAAAAAACAAACTTTTTAAACAAATTATAAAAATACAAAATTTAAAATATACATTATTGCAAGATTTCATAAAACAAAAAAACTAAATAATCGATCATGACAGCAACACCTAAAAGATGCGAATTGAAATTGAAACGAGTCGAAACGTGTAAGAAATTCGGTTATAAAATCTATAGATTACAACAACACGATCCCATCGAATTGAACGAGGTCGAGATGAAGAACTTGAGTATAAATACGACAAATAGAAGATCTCTTTGAAACTGGATGAAGCCATGCTCGATTTGTTTTACGAGTACCAAAGCGATCTGCAGAAAATCATCATCACTAAAGATAAAGAATTCGACAAGAAGGATTTGACGTTGTTCTATGGAAGTTACATATATCCAAAAATCTCACTCGAACTCGTGGATAAATCGGGTGGTGAGAGAGCGTTCACGATGTAAAAAAAATCAAAAAAGTAAAGATAAACATTCAACACATTTTCAAAAAAGGAGAAGAAACGAGTGTCAACATGCTAATAACGGACTTGGATATATAAACAATAGAGAAATTGATTTTTTAGCGAAGAAGAAGGAAAAAAAAAAAGTAATGAGATCATCTTTAGATCTCATTACTTTTTTTTTTTTTTGTTTTCCTTCTTCACTATTACCCATATAATATCATAACGTTTCCTTTTTTCTTAAATTTCAGCGTCGATTCTTCTTTTCTTTTCTTTTTTTTGTGCTACGTTTTTTATAAGAACACATTTGTTTATCCGAATCATAATTATGAACGAATGGTGTGCATCTCTCGGTAACACTCGCATCATTACTATTCTCTTCAGAAGGTAGTGGTAACGGTGGAAAGCGTCTCATTCTTTTAAATTTCAACCGCATATCCCAATCTTTATTTAACTCTTTTATTATTCCTTTCCTAAGATATCCATCATTAGCGTCTAATAGTTTTTCCACATCTTTTTCGCACTCTATCTCACGATATTCATCATTATCGTCTAATTGTTTCTCCATCTTTTTATCCATTTTATATATTATTTTATACTTTCTATGATTTATATTTTATATAATTATATAATTTTTTATATTATAATAACATATTCAAAATCGGTATATTCTTAAACGGCGAATTCTCACCAAACAACAAACCCTTGCCGAGTCGCTCAACGTTCCGTCCACTCTTCAGATAGAGACCGTTTCCACTCAAAGAGTTGTCACCTCTAACGGGTTGTAGATACAATCCTTTACCGTTGTCGTCTCTGTGGACGCGACACACCGCTCCTCCCTTCTTCAAAAACAGTCCACTGCCACCCATTAATTTCTCAACTGCCGAACTCACGAGTCCCGTGAGAGCTCCCACGCCGAGAGTGTTTCCGAGAAAGGGTAGTGCCTTTGCGGCGAAGGGTAATGCTTTTGCGGCGATTCCTGCCAATAGCGGTATGAAACCGCCTTCTATTCTCAAATTGTATCTCAATTGAGCGTGACTCAATCTCACCGTCAACAATCTTCCATCACGAATCGCTTTCTCCATCCTTTTGATTGGACTTTTGGTCCAGGCGATCGAATCCTGACCGCCTCTCGTCAGATCATCGTGAGTGAATTTGAATCTCACCGCCTCGCCTCGAGTTCTTAACGCTCTCTCAAGTTTCTTCCTCTGTCCTGCGGATATGTTCACGTTTTAGTCACGTATTCTGTCATAATTCTTTTTTTAAAATATATTTTCTTCAATTGTTTTCTTGTTTTAATGATAATTATTTATATTAAATAATTTTTGTAAAATTAATATTGCGTTTATTTTATTTTTGTTATTTATATATATATATACACAATGTTTTTTTTTTTTTGCTTTTATATTTCTCTTATGTGAAATCGAATCGTCACCCTCTCTCCGCGAAGATCTAACAGATCACCATTTTGATCCGTCAATGTGGTTTTGAGACTATACAACGTGTCTAAAATCGCTGGTAGATAAAGTAAATTTCGAGGTCGCTCCACGATCTTATAACCCGGCGACACGTTTGGAAAGAAGGAATACATCGTCGGTTGAGCGCTACCATTCACGTAGCTTCCAGCAATCACATCCACGTTCACCAGAATGCTATTGACTGCGAGAATGTCGACCGTATTTTCAGATGCCGCGTGGTCTCGATACATCTTTCAATCGAATCCCAACATCTTGCCTATAGAATCATCCGTGTTGAAATCCACACGAAAATTATCTTCCAAATCCAACATCGTCTGTAAGGTATTAGGATTGGAAGCGAGTCTGATCTTGTTGCTTCCCTTTCCATCCGTCTTCATTCGCGTCTGAATGTAATTGTTCAAATCGTCTATGTCGTAACTTCCTTTGGGAATTCGAATCTCCAACCAATCCACTCCATCGGAATACTTGAACAAGTTATTCTTTTCAGTGACGTTGGGAAAGGAATAATAAGTCTCCAGATTCACCAACGCCATCTTGTATCTTTTCGCTCTATTCAATTCGATGGAAGGTTTGAATTTCAGAGCGAATCGAGTCGAATCGCCACTCACCACGATTTGAATGGACTGTTTTGCAGCCGTATTCTCGGCTATCCGTTCTAACAATTCTCCTTGTTCGAACATTATATTTTAATTTTATTTTTATTTTTTTCAAAACTAATTATTTGAAGATTTATTATTTTCTAAATTTTTTTTTTATTTTCACGCTCTATCTTATTATCATCAGAAACATAAAACTTGTCGAATCCGCACCGATATTTTCCGCCATTAAATTCGCTTGTCAAATCGATCATGACGAAATTGTAAAGTCCTCCATCCCAAACCCTCTTGCAGAATCTCCTGAATTCCGCCGCGCTCATGTCATTTGCGACGTGATCGCCGTAGATGTGATTGAGATTCTTGAGATCTTGGCAAAAGAGCCATAGAAAATTAGTGTTCTCCCTTACGACAAATAGAAGATCTCTTTGAAACTGGATGAAGCCATGCTCGATTTGTTTTACGAGTACCAAAGCGATCTGCAGAAAATCATCATCACTAAAGATAAAGAATTCGACAAGAAGGATTTGACGTTGTTCTATGGAAGTTACATATATCCAAAAATCTCACTCGAACTCGTGGATAAATCGGGTGGTGAGAGAGCGTTCACGATGTAAAAAAAATCAAAAAAGTAAAGATAAACATTCAACACATTTTCAAAAAAGGAGAAGAAACGAGTGTCAACATGCTAATAACGGACTTGGATATATAAACAATAGAGAAATTGATTTTTTAGCGAAGAAGAAGGAAAAAAAAAAAGTAATGAGATCATCTTTAGATCTCATTACTTTTTTTTTTTTTTGTTTTCCTTCTTCACTATTACCCATATAATATCATAACGTTTCCTTTTTTCTTAAATTTCAGCGTCGATTCTTCTTTTCTTTTCTTTTTTTTGTGCTACGTTTTTTATAAGAACACATTTGTTTATCCGAATCATAATTATGAACGAATGGTGTGCATCTCTCGGTAACACTCGCATCATTACTATTCTCTTCAGAAGGTAGTGGTAACGGTGGAAAGCGTCTCATTCTTTTAAATTTCAACCGCATATCCCAATCTTTATTTAACTCTTTTATTATTCCTTTCCTAAGATATCCATCATTAGCGTCTAATAGTTTTTCCACATCTTTTTCGCACTCTATCTCACGATATTCATCATTATCGTCTAATTGTTTCTCCATCTTTTTATCCATTTTATATATTATTTTATACTTTCTATGATTTATATTTTATATAATTATATAATTTTTTATATTATAATAACATATTCAAAATCGGTATATTCTTAAACGGCGAATTCTCACCAAACAACAAACCCTTGCCGAGTCGCTCAACGTTCCGTCCACTCTTCAGATAGAGACCGTTTCCACTCAAAGAGTTGTCACCTCTAACGGGTTGTAGATACAATCCTTTACCGTTGTCGTCTCTGTGGACGCGACACACCGCTCCTCCCTTCTTCAAAAACAGTCCACTGCCACCCATTAATTTCTCAACTGCCGAACTCACGAGTCCCGTGAGAGCTCCCACGCCGAGAGTGTTTCCGAGAAAGGGTAGTGCCTTTGCGGCGAAGGGTAATGCTTTTGCGGCGATTCCTGCCAATAGCGGTATGAAACCGCCTTCTATTCTCAAATTGTATCTCAATTGAGCGTGACTCAATCTCACCGTCAACAATCTTCCATCACGAATCGCTTTCTCCATCCTTTTGATTGGACTTTTGGTCCAGGCGATCGAATCCTGACCGCCTCTCGTCAGATCATCGTGAGTGAATTTGAATCTCACCGCCTCGCCTCGAGTTCTTAACGCTCTCTCAAGTTTCTTCCTCTGTCCTGCGGATATGTTCACGTTTTAGTCACGTATTCTGTCATAATTCTTTTTTTAAAATATATTTTCTTCAATTGTTTTCTTGTTTTAATGATAATTATTTATATTAAATAATTTTTGTAAAATTAATATTGCGTTTATTTTATTTTTGTTATTTATATATATATATACACAATGTTTTTTTTTTTTTGCTTTTATATTTCTCTTATGTGAAATCGAATCGTCACCCTCTCTCCGCGAAGATCTAACAGATCACCATTTTGATCCGTCAATGTGGTTTTGAGACTATACAACGTGTCTAAAATCGCTGGTAGATAAAGTAAATTTCGAGGTCGCTCCACGATCTTATAACCCGGCGACACGTTTGGAAAGAAGGAATACATCGTCGGTTGAGCGCTACCATTCACGTAGCTTCCAGCAATCACATCCACGTTCACCAGAATGCTATTGACTGCGAGAATTCGACCGTATTTTCAGATGCCGCGTGGTCTCGATACATCTTTCAATCGAATCCCAACATCTTGCCTATAGAATCATCCGTGTTGAAATCCACACGAAAATTATCTTCCAAATCCAACATCGTCTGTAAGGTATTAGGATTGGAAGCGAGTCTGATCTTGTTGCTTCCCTTTCCATCCGTCTTCATTCGCGTCTGAATGTAATTGTTCAAATCGTCTATGTCGTAACTTCCTTTGGGAATTCGAATCTCCAACCAATCCACTCCATCGGAATACTTGAACAAGTTATTCTTTTCAGTGACGTTGGGAAAGGAATAATAAGTCTCCAGATTCACCAACGCCATCTTGTATCTTTTCGCTCTATTCAATTCGATGGAAGGTTTGAATTTCAGAGCGAATCGAGTCGAATCGCCACTCACCACGATTTGAATGGACTGTTTTGCAGCCGTATTCTCGGCTATCCGTTCTAACAATTCTCCTTGTTCGAACATTATATTTTAATTTTATTTTTATTTTTTTCAAAACTAATTATTTGAAGATTTATTATTTTCTAAATTTTTTTTTTATTTTCACGCTCTATCTTATTATCATCAGAAACATAAAACTTGTCGAATCCGCACCGATATTTTCCGCCATTAAATTCGCTTGTCAAATCGATCATGACGAAATTGTAAAGTCCTCCATCCCAAACCCTCTTGCAGAATCTCCTGAATTCCGCCGCGCTCATGTCATTTGCGACGTGATCGCCGTAGATGTGATTGAGATTCTTGAGATCTTGGCAAAAGAGCCATAGAAAATTAGTGTTCTCCCTTATCGTCTGTCTGGGCAATTGAAAATAATTCTGCGACAGGTAGAAACAGTCCACGTTGCTGTGTCGACCCCTAACGTAATACGATTCGCATCGGTTCTGTCTCTCCAAAAGCAGATCGTCGAAAATCATGAGATTCTTATCTTCCGATTTCAATTCTCTAGGATCCGGAACGTCGCTAGCGTTCTCATAAAATCGACACTCAACGTTCGAAGATGCATTTCTCTTCATCAGTTCCATCGCCACACCGTCCAAAATGGTCGAAAGAGGAGCTTCACTTTTGTCGAATTCCTCCCTACTGTCAAAGATTCTGGCTATGACGTCCTTCGGCAATCTACGATCCATGCACTCTCGAAGCAATCTGTATTCGGGTTGAAACAAACTCTTGCCAAACACAAACAATCTGTCGTAATCCAACCAGTCGGGTCAGGACAACAGATTCATCAACAGATTGGTCTTTCCACAATTCGATTTTCCCACTATCAAGCCTCTTATGCTTTTGGGAAAGAACTCGTTATTCGACCTCTTGGTCGCGGCGTCGTTCCAAGACATATCTTTAATGTTCATCTTTGTTTATTTTTTTTGTTTGTTATTTTAGATTCTTTTCAAACACAATATTTTATGTTTTTCAAACTCAGTTGTTTTAATATTATTATTTATTTATATTACACCGTCGCGAGTTCTCTTCAATCTGGATCCACTCGTCATTTTGGCTAAATCTTGTATGGGTACCACAGCATCCTTAAAATCTTTCCAACTTTTCGGCGTTCGCTCTAACGCAGCTCGCTTCGCCGGTGGACTGATCAACTTGTCGATCATCGCGTCGGCTGCCCTCTTGCCAGCCACAGAAGCTATCCTACCACTGGCTTCGGAAGCGGCTTTCTTACCAGCATCCGTCTTCTTACCGACCTCAAATGCAGTCGATGCGAGTTTTCTACCCACATCGCCGTGAACACTCGCATTATAGAATCAACGATGCCAGAACCGCCTTGAACGTAAGTTCTGACGTATCCCCTGTTCTTTATCACCAACATATTTTATTTTTATAATATATTTTGTTTTTTCACTGGTAAATCGTTTTGTTAAATACTTTTATTATTCTAGTGTAAAAATTTACTGTTTTTATTTTATATATTTTTGTTTGTTTGTTTGTTTCTCTCTACTTATTATATATACATCAATCCTTCAATTCGTTCATCAGCCTTTTATAATGGTTTTTATTCAAAACCTTCTGTCTTAACAATTCGTCACATATGCTAACTATCTCATTATGTAATCCTGTGTTACCAGCCCGTCTACTCGCCATCAACAATCTCAATCTCTGAGACAGAGCATCAGAATCGCTCGGAAGAAAAGTAGTTTTCACCCCTTTGCCAGTCACCGATTCGACGAACTTCTTATTCATATCCCATATGGGTTTCACTATTTTCGTCCTCTTGTAAACTCTGTTGGCTTTGGGTCTCGTCTCTCTGGCATCGTTATTTCTCAGAATGGCGTGGGTCTGAACCAGAATGTCGCCATAATTGTCGAAATCCTGTTCCATGTAATCACTAGGCTTGTCATAAAGGAGCAATTTGTGCAGTCCGAAAGTTAATTCGTACCTATTCGAGCCGACGGTTAATTCATCATCATCTATTTCCACTTCTGTGTCGCCAACAAAAGTTCTACCATCCGAATCCTTATAAAATCCATACAACAGATCTCTCTTACCACCATCCTCGGATGACGCGACACTATCAGTGGTGATAATTGAAGTTGCATCGTCGCTCACGTCTGTTTGAATTCCCGTGGGAACGTAATCCGGTGTAGATTGAAAGGAATATCGATTTCCAAAACTACCGGGCAACGAACCCATTCTCAAAGAACTCTCTTTTATAGGTCTCAATTCTTCGACTATCTCCTTCTTGCTTCGCTCTTGAACCTCCGTCACGGGTTTAAATATTTTTGTGGTCTCGCGTCTGAGATCCATCTCTCCGAGACGTCTGCTTCTGTCAGCCGATTGAATGCCCTTCTTAGCACGTTCATATTCGCCTAAAATTTGATCTCGCCGTCTAGAATCCATCTGTAAAAACATTTTTCGTTTTTTAATTCTTAATGTTCCTTTGAGTATGCTAATGTGAGTTATTTTATTATTTTCAAAATTAAATGTATAATTATTTTTTTATGTTTTAAGTTAATAAAAATCTTCTGTCTTTAATATAATAACTAAAAAATTCATATATCAACTCAGTATTGATTGAATTGGGAAAACTTGAAAAGTTTGAAAAAGTTTAAGCACATGACAAACCGGTTTCTGATTTAATGCATTTGAGAGTAATTTACGTTTGTTAAAAGGAATTTCCATTCATATATCAAAACCATTCACTCAATGTCGAATTAAGAGAGAACTTTGAAAACAGTTAAAAAAATTTTAGCACATAAAAGAAACCGGTTTTCTAATTTAACATTAAAAGGATTTCATTCACGTCTCCGAACATTATAATGAATATATTAAAAATTTTCCACTCAAACCTAATTGAGTGGAAAAATGCGTTTTATTATCCATTATTAAAACGATCCATTAAAAACGAAAACCTTCATTCACACCACAACAAAAATATGAGTGTCAATTTCATCAAACATTCCATAAAGTGTTTATTAAGATTTACTTCACAAAATTAACAGTGACAAAACGTGAACAAACGATTTTTACCTCTGATTTTTTCAAATTTTTTCTAAACTCAATTTTTTTCGTTACATTGAAACAAAACATGAATGACTATTTTTACAGATCATATTTTATAGTCGACTCTTTTGAACGAAAGCCTTTCATTCACGTGACTCTTTTGAACGAAAACCTTTCATTCACGCCAGAAACAAAAAAAACTGACACTCATATTTATAGTCGACTCTTTTGAACGAAAACCTTCATTCACACCACAACAAAAACATGAGTGTCAATTTAATCAAACATTCCATAAAGTATTTTATTAAAATTTACTTCACAAAATTAACAGTGACAAAGTGCGAACAAACGATTTTTTACCTCTGATTTTTTCAAATTTTTCTAAACTCAATTTCTTTTTTTTCATTGCATTGAAACAAAACATGAATGTCTATTTTTACAGATCATATTTTATAATCGACTCTTTTGAATGAAAAACCTTTCATTCACGCCAGAAACAAAAACTAACACTCATATTTATAGTCGACTCTTTTGAACAAAAACCTTCATTCACACCAGAACAAAAATATGAGTGTCAGTTTTTACTCTCATCGTGGCAGTGGGTTTGCCGGTTCGGTATCACCTCTTTCCACGTGTCGTACACAAGTCGATTTCTGATGTAGAATCCACAAATGGATTTCCGTGTACGCCTCCATAGGGATTCAGTGTTAAAATCGTGTACGGCCACGGATGATACAGAATCGGCAAACCACTTTTCGATGATGATACAGAAACGGCAACACGTTTTTTGCTCGCGATTTAAAACTCAATCCTATGGGGGAAACCCATTTGCCGATTCTGTATCAGACGGTACACCTCTTTTTCCTTAAAATTTCATACATTTGAGTGATGTGTATATAAAATCCAGTGATGTAGAATCGGCAAAGCCGATTCTGTATCACCAAAAAAAACGACAAATCGTGTACAGGTACACGATTTTAACACTAAACCCTATGGAGGTTTTCGTACATGTACATGTATGAAATCGTGTACAAGTGATACCGAATCGGCCTTTATTACCTACTTATATTACTTCTGTCTTGTCAACGTTCAATTTCAGTTCAATTTTTAGTCATCCATGCCTTGATGTCTGAAATACAAAGTTCAATCTTCCTGCATGCTTCAGGCTCAAAGGCATGAGTAAAACTAAAGCGGCCCATACACTATCAATATTATTGACAATAATATTGAGTAAATAATATTGACAATATATTTTTTGCCACAAACTACTCAATAGTTTCTTCAACATTTTCGGTCATTTCTTCGTCTGCCACCGCGCTGTAAACATGGATCCAGTTGTGGGTTTAGGTGTGGTACTGGCCCTGAGTAACGAAAAACAAAATAAAAAGAAATGGTGGACTAAACGATGTTTTTTAGAAAGACACACATTTGGTCATGGTGCCCTTATGGAGGAACTCCGAATTAATCAACCTGATGATTTCAGAAACTTTTCCAGAGACATGGCAGCTCTTTGTATACTTCAATGCACTCTAGTATGCACTTTCGTTCATCCTCTTTGGTGTTCTTTGCCATGTTTACGCTACGGTGACTTCAGATTTAATGAAATATTGCGTAATATTATTGACGGAACCCACACACTATCAATATTATTGACGGTCGTAAAATATTGAAGAAAATATTTCAGAGATCTCAGATATTCGTCAATAATATTGATCAATCTTCAATATTTCCCACACACTGGCAATAATATTGTCAATACCGTTTATTGACAATATTATTGTCAATAATATTGATAGTGTATGGGCCGCTTAATATACAGCTGTGTGCCATCTGCATAAAAATGAAAGTCAAGGCCATGGCTTTGGATAATGTCACCGAGAGGTAAGACATAGACAGTGTACAGTAGGGGACCCAACACCGATCCTTGAGGGACGCCAAAACGTAGTGTGACCTTGTCTGACGACTCACTGTCAATAAGGACACTCTGTGTTTGACCATTAAGGTACGACAAAAACCAATTAAGTGCTCGCTCAGTAAGGCCAGTTCTCACTGCCAGTCTTTCAATAAGTATGTTATGATCTATGGTATCAAAAGCGGTGCTTAAATCCAACAAAACAAGACATGTTAGGTTGTGCCTGTCCGTGGATAGGAGGATACCATTTTGGACCATCTGTATGTAGATTGGTTAACTTCGGCTAGGCCGTGGTCTGCAAAATGAGACTTCAGCTGAGAAGCCACCACACACTCAATAATCTCTGATACGAATGGAAGATTAGAGACTGGTCGGTAGTTTTTCAGAACCTCTGGGTCAAGTTTTGGCTTTTTGAGAAGAGGTTTTACTAAAGCGTGTTTCTTGCTTGTCGGAAAGACACCAGAGTGGAGGGAGGCATTGACCAGTTTCAAGATCGGTTTAGTTAACTCCGAAAGAGATGCTTTTTTTAGCATCCAAGACTTGAAGTTGGAATGATATATAGCATGCATTGCTTAGATGGTGCCTTGGATATTAACCTCTGGATATCTGTTGTAGCCAAAGGTTTGAATTGAGACAATTGTGCAACAGCTTTAACACAGGTGCATGACATGTCGGCCATCTGTCGAAGATCGGATTGTGAGCCTGTATCAAGCGAAGCTCTGATAGTGATCGTCTCAATTTTTTCAGAAAAGAAAGAAGAAAATATATTTGCAAGGTCTTTGGATGATGAATGCTCTGGGAGTACGGCTGTCTTTTCACGATACAGAAGCTTCTCAAGAATGACAGACAGCGCATTAGGGGAATTAAGGGGCTATATAAGTAATGGGATTTTGTTTATTTTGAAATTCTCACCTCTCATATTCCTTAAATTCAGATTATATATACACAAATTATACATCAAAATGAAGGTTGGGATGTATAGAACACGATACACATATGTAATCAACTCATAGAGTTGACAACAGGCACCACTGGGTCCTGGAAGTCTACTATCGTATTCGTACCAAAACTGATAATAAAATAATATTTTGCAAGAACAACTCGTGGCCGAATGTGCTTCAGATATTCGATAACAAAGATAGGCATTCAAAACACTTTCGAGTGGGGCGTCAGACCTGCATTTTGGAAAAGGACAACACTGTCTGTATTTTTTATTGAAGATGGTTTCCATGCTTGACAGACATGTGCAAATCACTCGATGCTACGAATTTCCATCGAAAAACAAAATCGTAATTCTAAGAATTTTCAACAGGTATCATGATACGTTGCACTGAATATGGCAACTGTGCAATCTCTATCTAATAACAGTATACTGTTTGCAGGCGATCTTTTTCATTATTTGATTTTAGATGGCGTTGTTTTTACATGCTTTTCCCGTCCGATGACATCAACCGGAAATCGAATGTATATTCATATGTAAACAAAAGCAAAGGCTTTGGAATTTACCCCCATGCAGTTCTGTCGCAGTGTTTTGATGAATTTTGACCCCCTAGCTTTGTTCTTGGATATGTAAAGCACATTTGGCCACAAGTTGTTTTCGTGAAATATTATTAAATTATCAGTTCTGGTACGAATACTGCAGCAGACTTCCAGGAACCAGTGGTGCCTACAGTCGACTCTATGAGTTGATTGCACATGTGTTTCGTGTTCTATACATCCTAACCTTCATTTTGATGTACATTTTGTGTATATTTAATTTGAATTGAAGGAATATCAGAGGTGAATTTTCAAAATAAACAAAATTTCATTACTTATAAGTTATATAGGCCCTTAATATTAGCTGACAATAAGTCCGAAAAGTATTCTGTTTCGCGGATTTGACCAGTTTGTTAATAACATTTCACTGGTTGACAAACATCTCTCTGTGAACACATAGTTTTGGGGTCCAGGTCATTTCGTCCCCGGGACGTTTCGTCCCCCACTTGGCAACCTACCTTTCTGCAACATACACAAGAAACCACCAAACACTAGGCAAGGATTGAAACAAGGAATCTGCATTGGGGACGAATCGTCCCGGGGACGAATCGTCCCGGGGACGAATCGTCCCGGGGACGAAACGTCTCACCAATAGGGGACAAATCGTTCCGGGGACGAAACGTCTCGGGGACGAATCGTCCTGGGGACGAAACAACCCGATCCCTAGTTTCGTTTGCCGCCACTGAAGCTCTAGTTTGGGTCGTAAATCTTTTGCGTGCCTTATCTCATCACTGAACCACTGAGAGCAAGGGCGTATGCTAAAAGTGCGTGTTTGCTTAGGCGCAAACTTGTCAATAACCTCTCGAAGTGAGCCAGTGACTGAGTGAGGATGTATTCAATGCTGTCAACAGTTTGCATCTCGTTAATTTTAGCGAAGGTATGGGCCAAATTGCATAGAGGACGGTTCGGGCACTGTAGAGGACGGTTCGGGTGCTGTGGAGGACGGTTCTGGCTAAATATAGCGGCCGGTTTGGGTCAAATTGCAGAGGACGGTTCGGCCAGAGGACGGTTTGGGTGTAATTCCCCCGTTTCGGTCCGTTTTGGTCATTCGACACACCCCTTTTCACCGAAAATAGGCAAGTTTTTTTTTTTTAAATCGATTTTCTATAACTATAATTATGTTGTGCACAATTAAACGTACCTGTTCATTTACAAATATTCCTTTCAAATATTCTGTGGTCTCTTCTCTCAAAGACAAGAATGGCAGTGAAATCATTACTGCATAAGAATAAAAGTTCGATTCAAAAGTTTGGAAGGTAATTGGACGGGCGCCTCGAGGCGTTTCGGCCCGAGACGTTTCGGCCTCCTGATTTTGCTGAAATGCCGGTTTGGAGAGTGGTAGAGACAACAAAAACAGTTAACACAGAACCGAACAGAACAGAATTTTATTCGAAGACTACAGTTATATACAAGTATAATGAATGCAATAGGATACAGATAGTTATTAGCATCTTCAGGAGGCGGAATGGCCTATATGGCCGTTTCCAGTCGCTTCCCTTATAAAAAAGTACCATGGTACACCATGGTAAAAGTACCATGGTATACCATGGTAAATGTACCACGGTACATTGGGACTTTTACAAAGTCACCCTTTTGGTGATCTATAACTTTTTTTATGTTCATTGTATCAACAGTGTGCGCATCGTTGCATAAACTACAGACGTTGTTCTTTTTAATAATCTAAAAGTCTGTCAGATGTGGTTTTCCAATTTTTTTCCTCTGATGAATTAAAATTGCTATGAAAACACATTCTCGGACTGTACAATAACGCAGAGATGTATGAGAAATTACGTAGTATAATTGGTGTCACTATTTCACACCCCATTGCCATTGCCATTCATCTACGCACATCAAGTCTCAGAAATTTCACACCTCACCACCCACATTCACGGCCTTCTAAATTGGATTTCGTCTCGCAAATTCAGTAATCTCAAGGGAGATAATTTTCGCGCAAGATATTATTTTAATCAACATTGTTGGGTATGATTCCCAATACACCAAAAAAAAAAAAAAATTCCTGAAAGATATCCAGGTGGGTGGGGGGGGGGGGGGGGGGGGTTGAGATATCCTGCTACACCAGCACTGAAAACATGGGCACTGATGTAGCTTGGATTCAATTTGTGTCCATTAATTAGACCAGTTTAGCATTTCGCTATCTTTTCATCCGGGATACAACTTATCTGTGTATATTAAACCTGCTTTGCTTATAAGTTATAAAGATTTCACACACATGCTGGACAACTGGTCAATTTTGAAAGATATATTAATTTTTTTTAATTGAAATTCTAGTATACACCTGCCTTTAGCTCATCAAATAGAATATTTTTTTAACCCTAAAAGAGTTGAGTTCAACTTGAGCACATATTTGTGTGATGTTTTATATAAAGCTGGAATACACCGGTTAATCGTATCCTGGATGTGAAGATGATGGAATGCTAAACTGGTCCACGTGTAGTAGAGAACAAAAATTGCTATATGCAGAATAGTACACTCAAAAATGGAATCATTAATAAGTATTGAATTCACTTGATCAGCTTTGTTGTTTTGAAATTGCCCTCTTTACAATTTGGTGCAGTTATCGAACTTTTCCCGAATGTAAAATCGCACATCCAGGAAATTCTTTCAGGACCAGTTCTGAAACAAGAAAAATTAAAAAAAGTTCTAAGTGAATATAAAAAAAATCTTGATTCTGTATTCAGTCATACATGCCAATAATTAGCAATTCCTGTGTTTTAATGGTATGTCAAATGACATAAGGTCATGTGACAGTATTATGATGGATGCAGAACAAATGGAGAGCTGGTTGAAATGCATGTATTTGCAGGGGTGTGATTGAAATGTGAAAATAATTGTAACACTGAAAATTTAATGATCATACAAAATATTGGATGTATTTTAATTCGTGGTGTGAAACCCACTTTACATTATGTATTTCTATTTATTTGCATGAATAAGGTCTGAAAGTTCTTTTTCAAGCATCTATACAGAAATAATTTCACGTGCATAATTATACTTCATAATACTTGACACAAAATTTTGTAAATGTCCAATGAAAAGTGTGGGAGAAATGCACACAAACTTTCATTGAAAGATAGATGATCCTGACGAACACCATTTCAAGGGGGCGCAGTGGCGTTGCGGTAACCGGTTCTCGTCAGATCACCGAAGTTAAGCAACGTCGAGCCCGGTTAGTCCTCGGATGGGTGACCGTATGAGCGATCGATTCGGACTCCCGCGTTGTGTCCTTGGGCACTTAACCCCGATTGTCCACACGGGGTCTCGATGACGCCGTTTACTAAGGCGTACTGCACGTCGATGATGCGCATATCTTCAACCAATCTAATCCTGCCTGTGCTGTAGTGCGGAGTTACGATGTTGGGGAGCTAGCAGCTGCTTGTCGTTGCTCGGTGGTTCTCTCCGGGTACTCCGGCTTCCTCCGCCAGTAAAACTGTCATGGTCATGATTAGCCATTGTGCATCTATTATCTTAAACACCAATAGATAATAGATAATCGGTTAATGCCTGCTTTAGAGGGAGTATTAGGCCGGTAGATGACGCCGACAATGGTAATATGGGGTTTTTTTTTGGAGATTTCGACAAAAAGTGATTCGAAAACGTTTGGTGTGAATATAGATCAATATTCTCTAATTTTATAGTTTAAAGAGTTGCTAATGAAGAGACCAACCCCACCCCTGATGTCTAGGATTTGGGCGAGTTTTGTATATTAAGGGGTGGTATTCATTTATTTCATATGATAAGCTTTCTGGCGAACTGAATATTTCAGTGAGTCCTATAGCTTCAAACGTATTTTTCTTGTTGTTCAGTTCACAGAGGAGGTTTTTTAGTTCACCCCAGTGGGGTTTTGTCTTTGGCAGTTAACATGAAATATTGATAACGAATTAACTTTATCAGCTGCAGATATTCTAAATACATCAGGGGAGTAATATTTACAATCTTCTCTCAAATTTAATAATGCTTCCTTCATCTAGATCTTCTTCTTGTAGCAAAGAGTTGAAGCTATATTTGCTATCTGTCCGAATCTCCTCGAGTTTGATCTTATCCATTATTGATTTGGTAAGGGATACCTTTGTCTGAATACCACGCAGTCATCCTTAATTGGTAGGATTCATGGGTGTATTGAACAAAATTGTCACCGCTACAATCGTTCTTTTCCAATAAGTAATTCGCAATGTATGTGGGTCAGTATTCATAGTGGATGTATGAAGTTGATCGGGTTGGGCTGGAAGTTGTCAAATCACAGAGGAGAGCGTTAACTAATCGTAAATATGGGGCAGTATAGGTTCCTTTTTTAAGGTGGTGGCTACCATACTAGTATTGACATTGTAAGTATTGAACATGTAAAGACTAATGTCTTTAGCATGCTGGGGGAAATATGAACATGTAAGCGTGGTTTTAAGCACTGTTGTATATATTCCAACCAGTGTCTTTCTATGTATATCAGGGGAGAAGAAGTACAGCGTCTTTACAATAACCACCTGAAATGCATTGTTTTTAACAATGACTAGTCGGTTCCTGTTTCTTATAAGTGAATTAAACAGAGAAAATATTGCGATACAAATAAATATATAACGATATACAAAACAATATATAAAAACATAGGCACAGAGAAAAGTAGAGAGATGAGGGAAGGGAGAGGGAGGGAGAGAGATGGAGAGAGAGAGAGAGAAGGGAAAAACATTGCAATAAAATTTTACATATTGCGATACACAATACAGCATTATCGTGTTAATGCACAATATTAACACAAGTAATGGGAAAGGGAGAGAAATAGGGAGAGGGAGAGAGAGAGAGGGAGAGAGAGAGAGGGGGGGGGGGGCGGAAGACAGAAGAGGAAACATTATGTCGTGAAGTGGAAACACGGATGACTTGGAGAGGTGTAGAAATTACGGGACCTGGACTATTCGACGAAAGACAACTTTGACGAAATGGACAGTTCGACGAAAAGACAATTCGACGAAATGAAATTTTGACGGAAATTTTAAAAAAGGTCATTTCGACGAAAGTTTTTTTTCAAAATTAAAATATACATAGATTTCCCTTGCTTGTTGTCTCTTTTTTGTCTTTGTTGAAGTTTTAACACGACTGAATAATGATCGCGCCGAAAGGGAACATCTTCTACTTTGCCCATAACAAGCTTGGTGGGTTTGTTGATGTTGCCGACAGACAATTTCGCCGCAGACTTGTGTGAGCATTTGTTTTGATAACAATGTTCAAAATAGTATATATCTGGGGACATTTTAGAGATCTTCATCTTCAGGGCAGGAAACACCGCCTGGGTGTGGTACTTTGGTAAAGTCCTGCCCCCTCCCTCCAGTTCGTAGTTGAAAAAATCAATCTGGGAAATCATAAACTGAACAAAAGAATTCTACTACCTTCTCCCAGTGATCGACAAACATCCAAAAATGCAATCACATATTTTTGTCTATCTTAAAAATCAACTAATTCTGCCTTTTTCTTTTAGCAGGTACACCAAGATACTTTCTTTTTGATATCCAGCACCACAATAACCGCTATGGAAACTATAACCGATATGGAACATAGTAACCGCTATGGACTCTGAACATCCTCCGCTCCATCACTCGAAGTGGTCACCCACCTCCAGGAAGGCGAGCGTTGGTCCTGCGCCCCGCTTATACCCCTTTTTGCAAGCGTATGTAGCGCGCATTTTTGACCAAATAGGTTCCAATGCAGGCCTGCCCCCGAACCAGGGAAGTTCGGGTCTCTCTATAGATGGTCCCCGAAAGGGGCCGATGTTGTCGTCTATCCAAAAACACATCCAACTGTAAATCCAGAAAGACTGATTAAAACAGCCTGAGGCAGATTATACTTGCCAATGATGGCCCACCATCGCTCCATGATCTATCTTCGAAACGGCAGAATATACTTGCCCGAAAAAAACACCACAGCACCCTTGGGGAGAGGTAGCACCTTTGTGAGAGGATCCCCCCTGGCTCTGGTCCTCACCCGAGGGTTCAGTCAACGACTTACACAAAGGCAAGCCAACACTCTTCCTGATCATCTAGCCTATGACATCTGCCGAGTACTCGAACCTTTTCCTCCTCCTACACGCCTAGACATGTAGCTTCCTGTTCTCAACAGTCACAGAGGGTCGAAGGGGCTTGTCCCACAGCGCCCCTGCGCGCCTTCGGCACGCGAAACCATTTCATCCCATCTTCATCTTCAGTTGAAATTCAATTAGATAAAAATTCAGCTAAAATCCCCAAATCGCAGTGACAGAAAAAATCACCAAATCCAAAATCGGTTGAAAAAGAAACTCTCCAATGAGTTCCGTGAAAATGATGAAATCGTGGACGTCAAAGACGAAAATGGTTTCTGAACCGATACTGAAAAGGACTCGGTGGTCACATCAAGAAATGGGGGGGGTCTGTTAACGCATCAGAGCCTACATCACAGCTAGCCCAACCAATAGCGCGTCGTACGCCGACAAAGTAAAAGCCAAAACGCCCCCTAAGGTGACAAATAAAACCAACAAGACACAGAGCCATCCGCAACCAATCTCCTGTGTCGTAATCACACGCGTTCACCCCAAAACGAAAAAAAAAACTCGATTGATAAAGCCCTTCCAGGATGCTCGTAGGGGAGACTAATCTCCAAAGCCACGGACAACCATACTTGGAAGATTAAAGTAAAGTGCCCAAATAGAGCAACGAAATTGAGGAATATCGTGTTCTTCCGCAACCCGTTCAGTGTCACAAGTGCCAGAAAGTTGGGCACTTGTCACACAAATGCAACGGGGAGCAACGATGTATGAAATGCGGCGACAAACACATCGCGAAGGCATGTACTGCTACAACTATGAAATGCCCCAATTGCGATTGTCAACACCCCAGCAAGTTCCGGGGGTGTAGCCACTTCAAAACAGTTAAAGCAAACATCCAGCTCAATGCTCTAAGTGTAAATAATGTCGAGAACTCACCCCCCTTATTCCACGCGTACCCCAATGGCTGGCTCTATTTTCAGCATAACGAAGAAACACATGGACACCAGTCTTTCGGACGTTTTCAAAGAGATCAGTAAAACAGCTTCTAACTTATATAAAACTCAAATATCTTACACGCTATTAGAAGCGGCCTTCAACAAAATATAATTAGGTTACAATATTACAAATAGTAATTAAACTTAAATAAACTTAGTACAGTTATTCCTAAACCATTCATGGATACACTAAAAATAGTCCAGTGGAACGCTCGAAGTGTTTATCAGAAAAAATTGTAAATGTCACATTATTTCAAAAATACGGACGTAATTGCAATTAGTGAAACATGGCTTAAACCGAACAAAAAATTCTCGTTATGTGGTTTTGATATTATTAGAAGAGATCGCCCTGTCCAAAAAGGTGGCGGCGTCGTTCTGCTAATATGGCAGGAGATTAAATACAAAACAATACTATGCGACCACCTCAATGCTGAAGTGATTGCAGCTGAAACTGAACTTGACCACAAACACGTGGCCATCATATCATATTATAACAAGCCGCAAGCAGCAGTGAACAGTAACGTATTTGAATTCTTTACCAAAAAGTACAAGCACTGTATATTCTTGGGTGATTTCAATTCCAAATACCATGTATTCGGTTGTCATAAGACTGTACCTAATGGTCACACCCTTTTCAACATCACTGAAGAACTCGATCTATTCGTTGTAAGTAACGATCAAGACGAAACATACATAAGCAACAACGCACTCCATCAATCAGATATCCTAGAATGAATGATGATTTATTTCGTAGTACAACATGCTACAAATACAAACAAGGTCAGCAACATACATTAATCTCAAATACATGGTTGCACTAACGGGAGATGGCGTAGCCACTAGGGTTGTCTTCCCGTCACCCCCCCCCCCCCCCTCTAAAAAAAAATAGAACAGAAAAAAAAAATTATATGTGAAAAGTGATACAATCCCGACAACAGCATATTTGTAGTTGCAAAAAGAAAATTTTGAATGAAGATTTTGAATTATTCCATATAAGTAAACTATTGTTCATCGTTTTTAGAAAAGAACTCCTTTGGGTCAGGTGTCCTAGACTTGATTATCACCAGCAAATCACTGATCAGGCAAATGCAAGACATATTTGTAGGGGATCATGAGTTAGGCAGTGATCACCTGCCGGTTTACGCTGTTTTCAGATGTAATACTGGGCCCGCAAGGTACCCTCCCGTGAACAAGAGGAACTTATCAAAAACTGACTGGAACCTCTTGAGAAACATTGTCGAAGTAAAAATAAAGGCAAATGAACCCTTAAATGCTCATGAACTAGAAAAAGCATGCACCCATCTTTACGAGGTTATCAACAGTACACTAGATGGAATTTGTCCCAAGCAAACAGTAAAGACGCGGATGAACAGAATAACCCAAACAACTCTTCAAATAATCCAACAAAAAGGAAAAGCCTTCCGGGCTTACCAATCAGGGAATGATCAAATGAAAAGAGCAGAACTTAAAACCGCCTATAATCGTCTACATGGATAAGTAAAAAAGGCATAGCTAATGACAATCGCGAGAGATGGGAAAAAGCAACAGAAAACCTAAATGGGCTGAGAGAACCTAAGAGGTTCTAGGATACATTTAAAACTCTTACTGGCCAAAGGGAGCAAAAGTGCCAGTAATAATGCGCTGAAGACTAGCGACGGAACTATGGTCATGGACGACAAGGCAAAAGCCAGCGCTTTTGCCGAACTTCTAAGGAAAGCGCATCGTCCACAAGAAGGGAACAGATATGACAACGATTTTAAGGTAAAAGTAAATAAATTTGTCCAAGATAACAACTCAATTTTCAATCGAACTTCGACCAAAGGCATGAAGACGGGGACGACCATGAATTAACGAACCAATACGCATAGAAGAGGTCATGGGTAAAATCAGAAAATGCAAGTTATCTTCGTCCCCAGGAGAAGACGAAGTCTCTTACAAAATAATGAAAAAGAGCCCCAACATCTTCTACTGAAGACTTACCCAACTCCTAAACTGCTGTCTCTTCTGTGGATAAAGCCCAAAATGCAGGAAAGTGGCCACAGGAGTCATGATGCCTAAACCCGACAAAGACTTTACCAAACCTTCTAACTACCGCCCAATTAGCTTGCTTAGCTGTGTTGGAAAAATATTTGAGCGGATTCTCACTACGAGACTTCGCAGCTATCTCGAATCAATCAACCTTTTCAACAAATGGCAAATGGAATCCAACACGTATTTTGACTGGTCAATTATATGAAAACAGCATTTACTCAAAACGAAATTGGAACAGCTCTTTTCTTGGCACAATGAGACATAAACTAGAGAAAATGGAGTTATCCACTAAAAGTCTGAGGATGATATCAACATTTCTAATTGACCGAAAAATCAAGGTGAGGGTTAACCGCGAGTATTGTTGGTTTCCTATAATCATACTCTCCTTTCCGTTTTCTTCGCATTGATCGCCACCAAGGCTGCATCCGTGTCACTGCTAACTAACGGTGCTTCTTCTGCTTACTTTCGAGTGTATTGAATGTGATGGCAATGTATTGTGCTCTCAAGCTGGCATCCCTTGTTTTCCATTGCTCCTCTTCCATGCACTTTCTTTTCACCTCTTCCTTCATTCACATGCAACTAACTAGCGATGTGAAGTTAGTTACTTATTCCTTATTTGACATTTTGACATTTTTTATTCCATCAAAACAGGAAAAATGGCACCTGCTGTAGGGTGGCACAAATGAAGACGAGTTGATTGACATGTTGTCCGTCCACAAAAGGCCTCTCTTTATGGGGCAATCAAGGCCCTAAAAGTGACAACCTCCCAGAAAACCTTCTAGATGGGCAAATCTGATCAAATAAAAGGTGCTGTAGGGTGGCACAAATGAAGATGAGTGGATTGACATGTTGCCCGTCCACATAAGGCCTCTCTTTATGGGACAAACAAGAGCCTAAAAGTAACAACCCCCCAGAAAACCTTCTAGATGGGAAATCTGATCAAATAAAAGGTGCTGTAGGGTGGCACAAATGAAGACGAGTTGATTGACATGTTGCCGACCCGCATAAGGCCTTTCTTTATGGGGCAACCAAGGCCCTAAAAGTGACAGCCTCCCATAAAACCTTCTAGATGGGCAAATCTGATCAAAGAAAAGGTGCTATAGGGTGGCACAAATGATCACGAGTTGATTGACATGTTTCCCGTCCGCATAAGGCCTCTATTTATGGGGAAACCAAGGCCCTAAAAGTGACAACCTTCCAGAAAACCTTCTAGATGGGCACATCTGATCAAATAAAGATGCTATAGGGTGGCACAAATGAAGACGAGTTGATTGACATGTTGCCCGTCCGCACAAGGCCTCTCTTTATGGGACAACCAAGGCACAAAAAGTGACAACCTCCCAGAAAACATTCTAGATGGGCAAATCTGACCAAACAGAAGGGGCTGTAGGGTGGCACAAATGAAGACGAGTTGATTGACATGTTGCCCATCCGCATAAGGCCTTTCTTTATGGGGCAACCAAGGCCTTAAAGTGACAGCCTCCCAGAAAACCTTCTAGATGGGCAAATCTGATCAAACAAAAGGTGCTATAGGGTGGCACAAATGAAGACGAGTTGAGTGACATATTGCCTGTCCGCATAAGGCCTCTCTTTATGGGGCAACCGAGGCCCTAAACGTGACAACCTCCCAGAAAACCTTCTAGATGGCAAATCTGATCGAATAAAAGGTGCTGTAGGGTTGCACAAATGAAGACGAGTTGATTGACATGTTGCCCGTTCGCAAAAGGCCTTTTTATGGGGCAACCAAGGCCCTAAAAGTGACAACCTCCCAGAAAACCCTCTAGATGGGTAAATCTGATCAAAGAAAAGGTGCTATAGGGTGGCACAAATGAAGACGAGTTGATTGACATGTTTTCCGTCCGCATAAGGCCTCTATTTATGGGGCAACCAAGGCACCAAAAGTGACGACCTCCCAGAAAACCTTCTAGATGGGCAAATCTGATCAAATAAAGATGCTATAGGGTGGCACAAATGAAGACGAGTTGATTGACATGTTGCCCATCCGTATAAGGCCTCTCTTTATGGGGATATGGGGAAACCAAGGCACAAAAAGTGACAACCTCCCATAAAACCTTCTAGATGGGCAAATCTGATCAAACAAAAGGTGCTATAGGGTGGCACAAATGAAGACGAGTTGATTGACATGTTGCCCGTCCGCATAAGGCCTCTCTTTAAGGGGCAACCAAGGCCCTAAAAGTGACAACCTCTCAGAAAACCTTCTAGATGGGCAAATCTGGTCAAATAAAAGGTGCTGTAGGGTGGCAAAAATGAAGACGAGTTGGTTGACATGTTCCCCGTCTGCATAAGGCCTCTCTTTATGGGGCAACCAAGGCCCTAAAAGTGACAACCAACTTCCCAGAAAACCTTCTAGATGGGCAAATCTGATCAAATAAAAGGTGCAGTAGAGTGGCCCCGTCCGCATAAGGCCTCTCTTTATGGGGCAACCAAGGCCCTAAAAGTGATAACTTCCCAGAAAACCTTCTAGATGGGCAAATCTGATCAAATAAAAGGTGCTGTAGGGTGGCGCAAATGAAGACGAGTTGGCTGACATGTTGCCCGTCCGCATAAGGCCTCTGCTTATGGGGCAACCAAGGCCCTAAAAGTGACAACTTTCCAGAAAACCTTCTAGATGGGCAAATCTGACCAAATAAAAGGTGCTATAGGGTGGCACAAATGAAGACGAGTTGATTGACATGTTGCCCGTTCGCATAAGGCCTTTCTTGATGGGGCAACCAAGACCCTAAATGTGACAACCTCACAGAAAACCTTCTAGATGGGCAAATCTTATCAAACAAAAGGTGCTGCGGGTTGGCACAAATGAAGAAGAGTTGATTGACATGTTGCCCGTCCGCATAAGGCCTCTCTTTATGAGGCAACGAAGGCCCTAAATGTGACAACCTCCCAGAAAACCTTCTAGATGGGCAAATCTGATCAAATAAAAGGTGCTATAGGGTGGCACAAATGAAGACGGGTTGATTGACGTGTTGCCCGTCCGCATAAGGCCTGTCTTTATGGGGCAACCAAGGCCCTAAATGTGCCAACCTTCCAGAAAACCTTCTAGATGGGCAAATGTGATCAAATAAAAGGTGCTATAGGATGGCACAAATGAAGACGAGTCGATTGACATGTTGCCCGTCCGCATAAGGCCTATCTTTATGGGGCAACCAATGCCTTAAAAGTGACAACCTCCCAGAAAACCTTCTAGATGGGCAAATCTGATCAAATAAAAGGTGTTGTAGGGTGGCACAAATGACGACGAGTTGATTGACTTGCTGCCTGTCCACATAAGGCCTTTCTTTATGGGGCAACCAAGGCCCTAAAAGTGAAGACCTCCCAGAATATCTTCTAGATGGGCAAATCTCATCAAATAAAGGGTGCTGTAGGGTGGCATAAATGAAGAAGAGTTGATTGACATGCTCCCCGTCTGTATAAGATCTCTCTTCATGGGGCAACCAAGGCCCTAAAAGTGACAACCTCCCAGAAAACCTTCTAGATGGGCAAATCTGATCAAATAAAAGGTGCTGTTGGATGGCACGAATGAAAACGAGTTGATTGACATGTTGCCCGTCCGCATAAGGCATCTCTTTATGGGGCAACCAAGGCCCTAAAAGTGACCACCTCACAGAAAACCTTCTAGATGGGCAAATCTGATCAAATAAAGGGTGCTTTAGCGTGGCACAAATGAAGACGAGTTGATTGACACGTTACACGTCCCCATATGGTCACTCTTTATGGGGCAACCAAGGCCGTAAGAGTGAAAACCTCCCAGAAAACCTCCCAGAAAACATGAATGACATGTTTTCCATCCACGTGACCCCTATTTATGGGACAACGAGAGCTATCCTCCGGTCCACTTACCTATAATTAGTCATTTTTGTCTGACACTAGCCCATGCACGGGAATGCCAAAACAATCAAAACGAAAAAAATTAAAAAAGGGCAAATGGAACTTCGAACACGCTAATGACGTGTATAGGTACAGTTAGTCAATAAATGGAACTTCGAACACGCTAGTGGCATGTATAGGTACAGTTAGTCAATAAATGGAACCTCGAACACGTTAGTGACATGTATAGGTACAGTTAGTCAATAAATGAAACATCGAACACGCTAATGACGTCTATAGGTACAGTTAGTCAATAAATGGAACTTCGAACACGCTAGTGGCATGTATAAGTACAGTTAGTCAATAAATGGAACCTCGAACACGTTAGTGACATGTATAGGTACAGTTAGTCAATAAATGGAACATCGAACACGCTAGTGACGTGCATAGGTACAGTTAGTCAATAAATGGAACTTCGAACACGCTAGTGACGTGTATAGGTACAGTTAGTCAATAAATGGAACTTCGAACACGCTAATGACGTGTATAGGTACAGTTAGTCAATAAATGGAACTTCGGACACGCTAATGACGTGTTTAGGTACAGTTAGTCAATAAATTGAACTTCGGACACGCTAATGACGTGTATAGGTACAGTTAGTCAATAAATGGAACTTCGGACACGCTAATGACGTGTATAGGTACAGTTAGTCAATAAATGGAACTTCGGACACGCTAATGACGTGTATAGGTACAGTTAGTCAATAAATGGAACTTCGAACACGCTAATGACGTGTATAGGTACAGTTAGTCAATAAATGGAACATCGGACACGCTAATGACGTGTATAGGTACAGTTAGTCAATAAATGGAACTTCGGACACGCTAATGACGTGTATAGGTACAGTTAGTCAATAAATGGAACTTCGGACACGCTAATGACGTGTATAGGTACAGTTAGTCAATAAATGGAACTTCGAACACGCTAGTGACGTGTATAGGTACAGTTAGTCAATAAATGGAACTTGGAACACGCTAGTGACGTGTATAGGTACAGTTAGTCAATAAATGGAACTTCGAACACGCTAGTGACATGTATAGGTACAGTTAGTCAATAAATGGAACCTCGAACACGCTAGTGACATGTATAGGTACAGTTAGTCAATAAATGGAACTTCGAACACGCTAATGACGTCTATAGGTACAGTTAGTCAATAAATGGAACCTCGAAAACGCTAGTGACATGTATAGGTACAGTTAGTCATAAATGGAACTTCGAACACGCTAATGACGTGTATAGGTACAGTTAGTCAATAAATGGAACTTGGAACACGCTGATGACGTGTATAGGTACAGTTAGTCAATAAATGGAACTTCGGACACGCTGATGACGTGTATAGGTACAGTTAGTCAATAAATGGAACTTCGGACACGCTAATGACGTGTATAGGTACAGTTAGTCAATAAATGGAACTTCGAACACACTAATGACGTGTATAGGTACAGTTAGGCAATAAATGGAACTTCGAACACGCTAGTGATATGTATAGATACAGTTAGTCAATAAATGGAACTTCGAACACGCTAATGACGTGTATAGGTACAGTTAGTCAATAAATGGAACCTCGGACACGCTAGTGACATGTATAGGTACAGTTAGTCAATAAATGGAACTTCGAACACGCTAATGACGTGTATAGGTACAGTTAGTCAATAAATGGAACCTCGGACACGATAGTGATATGTATAGATACAGTTAGTCAATAAATGGAACTTCGAACACGCTAATGACGTGTATAGGTACAGTTAGCCAATAAATGGAACCTCGGACACGCTAGTGACATGTATAGGTACAGTTAGTCAATAAATGGAACTTCGAACACGCTAATGACGTGTATAGGTACAGTTAGTCAATAAATGGAACCTCGAACACGCTAGTGACATGTATAGGTACAGTTAGTCAATAAATGGAACTTCGAACACGCTAATGACATGTATAGGTACAGTTAGTCAATAAATGGAACTTGGAACACGCTAATGACGTGTATAGGTACAGTTAGTCAATAAATGGAACTTCGGACACGCTAATGACGTGTATAGGTACAGTTAGTCAATAAATGTAACTTCGAACACGCTAATGACGTGTATAGGTACAGTTAGTCAATAAATGGAACCTCAAACACGCTAGTGACATGTATAGGTATGGTTAGTCAATAAATGGAACCTCGAACACGCTAATGACGTGTATAGGTACAGTTAGTCAATAAATGGAACCTCGAACACGTTAGTGACATGTATAGGTACAGTTAGTCAATAAATGGAACCTCGAACACGCTAGTGACATGTATAGGTACAGTTAGTCAATAAATGGAACTTCGAACACGCTAGTAACATGTATAGGTACAGTTAGTCAATAAATGGAACTTCGAACACGCTAATGACGTGTATAGGTACAGTTAGTCAATAAATGGAACTTCGAACACGCTAGTGACATGTATAGGTACAGTTAGTCAATAAATGGAACCTCGAACACGCTATTGACATGTATAGGTATGGTTAGTCAATAAATGGAACCTCGAACACGCTAATGACGTGTATAGGTACAGTTAGTCAATAAATTGAACCTCGAACACGTTGGTGACATGTATAGGTACAGTTAGTCAATAAATGGAACCTCGAACACGCTAGTGACATGTATAGGTACAGTTAGTCAATAAATGGAACTTCGAACACGCTAGTGACATGTATAGGTACAGTTAGTCAATTAATGGAACTTCGAACACGCTAGTGACATGTATAGGTACAGTTAGTCAATAAATGGAACCTCGAGCACGCTAATGACATGTATAGGTACAGTTAGTCAATATATTCGTTACTGGGTTTTCCACCAGTTAACTCGCATAGCCGCATTTAAAAAAAATTGCATTTGTCTTCTCGGCGCATTTCACGGAAGCATGCAATCCTTCAAAATCGTTTTCTCGTCGGTATTATACAACAATTGAACTTATCCACGACATTTTCGTGAGCGATTCTTTCATTTCACTAATGTTACGTTTCCTGCTTTGTTGGGATTCAAGATTTCTAATATGCATTATGTAACCTCGAACTCTCGTGAGGACTACACAAAACAACCGGATAATAATAATAATAATAATAATAATAATAATAATAATAATAATAATAATAATAATAATAATAATAATAATAACACTTTGGGAAGGCGCTTGGCTCTCAAATAAATCCACAAACTGTACAAAAATATGGAATTCGCAGAAAGAATACCCCCGTTTACAATTTATGTAGAAGCAATGAACACCCGCAATGCAAATGGGATTGCCGAATGTGACCTGTGTGGAAAAGGTCTACAAGTGACATAGCAGCTCAATTCAGTGTCAGGGTGTTTTGTCCATTAGTTGATGAATCTAGCCTCCGGAGTAGCAAGGATATCCCAATGGATATTTCTATGTTTTTTCTGATATTGGTGAGTGCGGAGGTTTAAGCCCCGTATGCCGAGTTTCTCAAATCAGTTGGCTTTTGGTTTCACGAAGAATATATTGTTAAAACAACCCGAGCACCAGGTTCGAGGCGAGTTTAATTTTGTCAGCTCTGTATCGTACCGGTACCGAATTAGTTGGCACCGACGGTACTTTGGCAAGCCTGAAAAGAAAATACTGAATATGAGAACTGGGGAAGATTACCACATTGGTTTATCTTTTTTTTTTACTCAAAATTATATTCTATTTTGTCTTTTTCAGTTTAATGGTGGTTAACTTTTAAGATATGGAGGATGAGTTTTTGGCTGATCTGAAAAACTCCAATGATTTGAAGGATCTTTTGTTTGGTTGGAGATCTGAAGAGGCTGTTTGGGGTCGCCTCAGCAAGAGGTGTTTCAATGGGAATACGGAAATCAAAAGAAAAAAACTTTACACAGTGTGGAAAAAAAACAGAGGTCAATTGAGAACAAAGGTGATGAGGAGACGGAATTTGTCGAATTATAAAACTAAACGTTATCTTAGTCGTGAGTTTCCTAAAAAGGTAAGAGGGAGAATTCCCAGTGAAACAGCCGTTTGTGGAAAATTTAACGATGATTCAACAGTGACATTGGAGACTAATTGCAACAGGCATTTATCCACAAAAGTTTCCGAGAAAGACACCAAGCGAGCAGATTTTCTGAAATCATAGTTATTGATGATCCGAATAACGAACCAATATTGTCTCATACAAACTCAAATAAAAAAATTGAAGAAAGTGTAAAAAACGCATTCAGTGTAAAACAAATAACTTCTGAAAAAAACTGTATTTATGAAGATACCACCGAAAAAAAGAACCGATATTGTGCTTCCACAGTGGAAATTGAAGTTAGTGACGAAATTGAAACAATCACAATTTATTCCCAAACGGGATATCTTGACCGCGATTGGTCAGTAGTCGATGAAACTTCGTCAGCATTAAACGTTTGAACTTCCAAAAATCATTTTAACTGACAACAATAAAAATTCTACTGATGTTATAATAAATGAAGAAACGGACTTAGTGGATAAATTTTCTTTTCATCTGACAAAAGATAAGTGGATGTCAATAAAACCAATTAATGTGTGTGGTCGTAGAAAACTAGGTAACAAATGGACATCAATATTTGACAAACATGTCCAAGAAACACACACAACGTGTCCTATTGTGTTTGTATACAACAGAATTAACTTAGCTATGTCTCAAAAGAAAAATTCTGACTGTTTTCGAGCACGAGCGAAATGCAAATTTGAAAATTGCAAAACATATCAATTTCGCATCAGCAAAGAACCAAAACCAAACAAAAAAGTAAAGATTCGTGTTGAGGTCTCGGGAACGTTGTGTCACACAGGCAAACCTCAAAGCAGATTTTGTAGAGGACCAGATAGAAATCAGACTGCGCAAGAGGCAAAAGAACTAGGACCTTCTGAAACCTATCACAAACGATTAGGATCATTATCAAAAGATGCATTCGAAAACAAAAATTTCTCCAACTGTCCCACATCGGGTACTGTAAGAAATTTAAAAGTAGGTTAGATCAAAACATGATGATAGAGAGAGAATGTTTTCTCATGATGTATACAGAGAAGAAGACCTGGACAGTAAAAATATAAAAGGCTACATCCAATACGTTTGTGCTATTCCATTTACGTTAATCATGTATACACACTGCAAAAAATATAGGTTCTCTTTAGAACCAAAACTGGTTCTAATCTTGTCCCTGAGATGGAACCAGTTCTGTTTAAACAGTATTTATTTCAAATCAAATAAATTTATAAAGATTAACATTAAATATTAACAGAATTAAACATAAATTGAGGGGGTTTCAGCCGTAGGTTTAGAGCTCGTTCGATGTTGTCTCAAATCATTATTCAGCAAAGGAGATATGAACAGTTGGCATATCGAACCAGTTTTGGTTCTATACAGAACCAAAACTGGTTCGATGTGCCAACTGTTCATATCAATGAGCAAAAAAAAACAAAAAAACAGATGTGTTTATATCTGTTTTCATTCATCGACCATGGTTGCTGACAAAGTGTCGGTGCACCCCAGGTCCCCCCGCAAAGAACTCCTTCATTTTTCCATTTTCAGTTATCGAATGCGCCGATAAACTCGTATTTATTTTTAATTGATTCACTTAGTCACCCATTCTGTGGATGGATGTATGGATACATCGACAGTTGTGGGCGAGTGATTGAATGAATTATTGAACTTATTTCATAAGTGATCATAGAACTTATATCCATCTGTTCATTCAGATGATCTCTGTACTAGACAGATATCTCATTACCTTTACCAAACTATTCTTCTCCTCCAAAGTCTTATATTAGATAACTAATACCATGAAATTTGTATATATGTTCCAGTTTATGTTTTTGTATTTATTTTGTTCTATATATTTAACCATTCCTACACTACTCATGACTTTTTGCGAATCATATAGAATTCTATTTACGTTTGTGTACAATGATCTACAAATGCATTCTCCTACAGATGTGCAACTTGGACTTAGCGAGCCCCCTTGTTGTAATGTCGTCAAATAATATTTCATTGGACGAGATCCAGAAAAATCTGAACTATGATTTAAAATCGATTTTAAATGATAGGGCGCGTGAGACACCAGCTAACAATGGCTTGCCCTTAGATGTTCTCACAAACAATTGTAAATACTATCTACCCGACGAAATGCCCCCTAATTTTAATCTCTAGCAAGAAGAGCTCTCGATTCTTCACCTAAACTGTCAAAGTCTCAAGGCTCACTGGGATTCTTTTAATGAGTTGCTGTCCAAAACACAAGGTTCTCAAAACCATTTTGATATTATAGGCCTGACGGAAATTTTCCAAATTCCCCCCCCCCCCCCCCAAATGTCACTACACACTACATGACTACCATACCCTTACTAGGACCACAAGAGCTGACGGCGACGATTGACGTGGTGGTATTGGTATGTACATCAAGGAGAATATAGCCTTTAAGACTCGTCGGGATCTCTCAGTTTTTATTCCACATGTCATCGAATCCCTGTTGTTTGGGGTAATATATAGACCCAACACGCAACCTAAAGCAGATATTCATCTATTCCTGGCTAAATTAAACGAAATAATGGACAAAATAAATCACGAGAACAAAAAATCATACCTAATGGGGGACTTTAACATTGACCTCTTGAAACCGGGTGTCCATACCAAGACCGACATTTATTTACATACAATGATTAGCCAAGGCTTTTTACCACATATCACTAAGCCGACCAGAGTAACGCAGCACTCCGCTACATTAATCGATCACATATTTACAAACAACGTCCTATCAACATCCCTGTCCGGCATAATCATCACAGACGTTTCTGATCAGTTCGGCACCTTTCACATTGAAAGAGGCCAGAAAACTTATGACACTCCATCAACAACCGCAAAGCGTAAATTTAATCCAGACAGTATAGCTAACTTTAAAACAATTTTGACTGAAAGTGACTTTTCCCCCGTGCTCGGGACTAACTGTCCGAATGTTGCATATAACCTTTTTATGGACATATACCAATCTGCTTTGGAGAAGGCCTTTCCCCTAAAAATATTCGGTTAAGAAAAGAGTTCACAAAACAAAATCCCTGGATGACGAAGGGGCTCAATCCAGGGGCACCTAACATCATCAAATAATAAATCTAAATTTTATAACAAAAAACTGAGATACCCAAATGAGCAGAATATTAGAAAATATAAAAACTACTGTAAAATATTTAACAAAATTAAAAAACAAAGTAAAGCAATGTACTACTCTAACATACTATCAGAAAATGCAGGTAATTTACACAGAACGTGGCAAATTATTAATTACGCCCTACTAAGAACAAACCATACAGCCACATTGCCTCAATCCTTCGTAATTGAAAATAATAAAGAAATAGATGATCCAGCGGAAATAGCACAGGTATTCAACGACTTTTTCACGATCATAGGGAAACGTACTAGCGAACAAATAAATGTATCCCAGAAAAATGTTCTGGACTTCATGGACAGTAATGAACCAAACAGTTTTTTTATAACGCCAACAACGAGGTATTTTCTGTTATTAATTCACTTAAGCCTAAAAATAGTGAGGATTGTGACGGCATCACCACTAACCTCCTGAAATACCCAATTAATGTAATAGCTCCTCATCTGGCCCACATCATTAATATGTCCTTTATCCGCGGTATTGTCCCTGGTAGGATGAAGATAGCAAGAGTTATTCCGATTTTTAAAAGTGGAGACGAGCACGTATTTAATAATTATAAACCGATAAGTATTTTACCAGTCTTTTCTAAAGTATTAGAAAAGCTCATGTGCAACAGGATCATGAAATACCTCGAAACGTCGCATATCTTATATCACCATCAATACGGATTTCGGAAAAAGCATTCTACCATACATTTAGTAATGCAATTACTGAAAATTATAGGTTCTGAAAATAAGAAGGACAGTAAAAACAACACACTATCAGCATTTCTGGACCTCTCCAAGGCACTCGACACAATAAACCACAACATATTGATAACAAAAATGGAAAAGTATGGATTCAGAGGCACCAGTAACAATTGGTTTAAAAGCTATCTTTCGAATAGATCGCAATATGTTCAATATGGCGATCAAAAGTCTGAACTCACCGAATTAGCATGTTTGGTCCCACAGGGTTCAGTTCTTGGTCCAGCCTTATTCCTATTATATATAAATGACATCAGTCGTTCTACAACTCTTGATCTCTTGTCATTTGCGGATGACACAACTGCCCATGACTCATTCCCTTATACCAAATCCATAGATACCCATTTTAACCATGGACTCAATAATCTATATGAGTGGTGTTCGGCAAATCAACTCGCTCTGAACGCCAACAAAACAAAATACATTATAATTAATCCAAACCATAAAACTAAAAGTTGCATTCACAATGATATTTTCATGAATGGTCAACAATTAAAAAGGGTGGGTTCAAATGAAGAAGATAAATCTCTAAATTGTTTAGGTATTCATATTGATGAACACTTATCTTATCAAACTCATATATCAAAAATTTGTTCTAAGATTGGATGGGCAATTATACTTTGAACAGAGCAAACAAACTGCTATCACAACATGTTATGAAGATGCTCTATTACTCTTTGGTCCACTGCCACTTGGTATACGGCATTCAAATATGGGGAAACTCAAGAGGAATCAATAAATTACTAAGAATACAGAAACGTTCACTTCGAATATTAAACAACAAAAAGTATAATTCCCATGCAGACCCATTGTTCATAAAATATTGAAGGTCACAGACATGTACAAACTACATGCCTGTTTATTTTTGTTTGATTGGAAAAATGGATAACTTCCAGAATCTTTCCAACATTATTTTACTTCCCCAATCCCTCAATCACACATGAGTGCAAGGCAATCAGGACTGGTACGTATCAACAAAACCCGAACAAAGGCTTTAGGTAGGCTGCCCTCATATGCCTTTCCGAAAATCTGGAACGAACTGGACCCAGAAGTGCGAAACATTGAAAATAGAAAAGAATTTAAAGAGAAGTTAAGAACAAAACTTTTGTCCTCATATCAAGAAAGCTATCGGTGTGACAACCCATACTGTCCTGACTGTTACCCTCCACAGTAAGGGTTGGCACACCGATAACCTAAATAACTTAAGAGTCCCAAACTGTCGACACATCGAGGACTTATTTCGTATAATAGTGTGTCCATTATGTTTATCTTGATTGATGAACAATACTTGAACCGTGCCATATTTGTCTTCTAAAGTTAACCACAACCCAGCTTGATAACCACAATAATATCATATTAGCACATAAGGTTAGGGATACCAACTATCACATTCACATTTAGCCACCCTTTTTAACCTGGAAACTCGTCCATCTACAGAAATAGACTAATGGGGTACGTAGCCGAGTCAAAATTGCAGTTTTACAAGCTACTCACGAGTATCCATACAAGTAGATCTTTCTATCAAAGATCAATGCGCAGAGCATGTAGTCAGTGTTGGAGTTAAATGTATTAAGTGAGTGACAGGTAGACAGCCAATCTGGCTATGTCATCTCCCAACGGTATAGACTGAATATCATTTTCTAGTTATCTATTTGTATCTTATAGTCAAATATGTAATTGTCTGTAAACTATACCGTTAAATAAAAATATCTATCTATCGAATATCTATCTCCTTTGTTTCAAAATGTTTGGCGACTGCGTTGAATAAGCTCCAAGTTTACTGCTGAATCTACTTCAGTTCATGTAATATTCTGTTAAAATTGAATGCTAATCTTGGTAAATTTATTTAATATGAAATAAATACTGTTTAAACAGAACTGGTTCCATCTCAGGGACAAGATTAGAACCAGTTTTGGTTCTAAAGAGAACCTATATTTTTTGCAGTACAGAGGAGCAACTCCTGATTCGAAAGGAGTATATTAAAGGTGGTAAAACACTATATCTTGATGCTACTGGAACGGTTGTGGGAAAGATACCGCAACAGAAAAGAGTTCTTTATTATCCCTTACTTATCAAGGGTGGATCCAAAGAACCGCCTTTCCCGTTGGCGGAAATGATCACACCCGATGACACGACTGTCAACATTCAAAACTTTTTGTTCCGATTTTTAAAACACAATTTTGATGTCAATGGAAAACACACGAATCCTAAAAGAATCGAGATTGATTTTTCTTGGGCTTTTATACATGCAGTGTGCCATGCCTTTAACATGATAAGCATCAATGACTATATACAGAAGTTGTGGCTTCGATGTGCACAGCCTGAACGAAAAGACAATATTGTTCGCATAATACATATCTGATCTGCCCATTTTCTCCATAATTGTGCAGTTCGTCTGAGTGAAATTGTAAAGGACAAGAATTTGCGACAGATGTTTTTTATTTTCAGTTGTTCAGTTATTGAATATCACAAACATGCTCAATGCTACAAATTGATTTAAAACAATGTGTCGGTTCTGTTTTTTTTGTGTCCCAACAGGAAGAGGAAATGGTGAAAAAAGGCCATTTCCGGTTTGAAGGACGTTAAACATTTACGCGATGAAACTCTGAGTTTTTAGCTGAACCCATCAACATACTTGAAATATTGTTTAGCTACTTTAAATGAACATCTTTAAGACAAATACGGCCATTTAAAAAAAAAACAAAAAAGGTTTATTATTGGAATTTAACGACACTTTGAACATTGAACAGTCATTGTCATCTCGTGTCGGGCAGTTTTACTGGTGGATAAGGACGGTACTTGCCGAGAACCACCGAGTAGCGCCCAGTAACTGTCGGTCTCTCAAACCTACTAACCTTTCGCGAGTCCGGTTAGCATTGGTTGAAGGCAGGTATACCATCAACGTGAAGTACTCTTTAGCACACGATACCATCGTGCTCCAACGCCGGCATTGCAATAAAGTGCCTTAGCAAAGAACATATGGCAGATGACGGGGCACAGCATCAAACTTACGACAACGAGATCTGAAATCTAATGCGTTAAGCAATGAGCAATGACCCCCTCACTCCCCAACTCACACACACACAAACGTGTTTTGCATTCATTGTGTGGACTTATTTTATCTTTTGTTATCAGTGACAAACAATGGCAAACAAGTCCCCACAAACCATGGATAAAATACTCCAGCGGGTTGTTAGATTGTGGGGACATACGAGAACAATGGAAAAAAAACACTGTCAGGACCAAACACTATTGTCTAGATACTCTCTCTCTCTCTCTCTCTCTCTCTCTCTCTCTCTCTCTCTCTCTCTCTCGCGCGCACACGCACGCACGCACGCACGCACGCACGCACGCACACATTCAAACTTGTTTTGCATTCGTTGTGGAGACTTGTTATTTTTTCTTTTGTTATCAGTGACAAGCAAGTCCCCACAAACCCGGGATAAAATACTGATTGTGGGGACATGGCGAGAACAAAGGAAAAACCCTGTGAGGACAAAACACTATTGTCTAGGTACCCACCACATTGGGAGGACAGACCTACACACACGTGAGACTCCCAAGCCATCATTTAGAAGTGACACGCATGCATATTCTCTATTTCCAAGACAGGTTAGACAGAGAAATATTTTTCAGGGAAGGGGGTAAATATCGTAGCCCGCAACACCGCCCCCCACTGATCAGGCTATGAAAAAATAATCTTCACAATGTCATATTATTGCCTCATCATTGCCAGATATCTAGCAATCTGGCAATAATGAGACAATATTATGGCATTATTAAAGGGAATAATGTCGCCTAATGGTACACGTTGTTAGAGGCTGTACTAAATGTTAATTGATCCCTTTCCAGAATCGGAATAATTCATTAATAAACAGAAATTATTGACATTTAGCCCCTTGTTAAACCTAACTTCTGAGTTGTCCAGTGTACAAAAGTTATTATTCAATTTCCCAGAGAAGTACAAAACTGAATTCTAAAAACGTTACGTAAGATAAACGAAGTTATATTCGGGGGTTCTGTGTATGCAGATTGGATAAACTCAAACACCGGGTACGTTGGAGAGTCTGATAGTAAATCCTCGGTGGTCCTCCCTGGATATTCTGTCTTCATTAGTCCGCAAAACGGTTCTACACCATATGATACCGGCTGTTGGATTTGCGGTTAAAAATACCATTTTCCCACATCGATTGAGTTGGGCCTTCAATTTTGTACAAATTGATCAGTCAATGAAGCATAACAGATACCTGATATATATTTCATGGCTTTGTAATTGAAACACCCAGTTTCAACATTTACGAGATGAGGTACTGTGTGTGTTTGTTGACTTTTTGTCTATTGTTTTAATATGATTGAAACAAATGCATGTTAGCCGGTTGCAGCAGAAGGTTTTTTGATGGCTTTCCAGTATGTTAACGTCACGTGAGAAGTCACTGAAAAGCAGCGTACAGAACAACCTATAACAAAGAGAACCATTAGACAAATTAGCCCGTTAATAATGCCAGGGTATTTCCTCATTGTTGCAAGATTGCTACAGTAATCTGGCAATAATGAGGCAATAATTATGCATTATAAAGATTAGGCTCCAAATCCTCCTAGAAGAGATGTTGTTCCTGAATTTTGCAACACTGAAGTAATATTGTGGCAACAGTATGACGATATTAACGTATTTGTTGCCTCATCAGCTTTCCATTCTATTATAGGCTGTACTGTTTTTATTATGGGTAGTTTATTACACACATGAAGTGTTCCCGAAAGATGAACCTGTGGGTATGTTTGGAAAAATTTATGGGCCACCGCCATCAACACTTGAACAGTATCTAGTTTTCAATCACAATTAGTGAAGGGTAGATTGATAAGAATTCTGTGAGAACAGTAAATTCCAAACATATGAATTTTTGTTTTACACTATCAAACAAGTGTTATTGCAACTTGGCAGCATCAGCAACAGCAGCTACAGCAGTGACAGCGGCAGAAAAAAACAACACCCACGACAGCAGCCACAATAACAGCAGTAGTAGATGTAGGAGAAAGAGTAGTGGTAGTAACATTAGTAATTATATTCCATGCGTACTTTTACTATTGCAACCACAACTACTGTTAATCATTAGACTAATGTTTTACTTCCTCCGGTACCACCACCACTACTACTACTAGAACTGGTATAACATCTCTGTATATTTTACAAAAGCGACCATTATAACGTCCGCGCGAAAAATAGGATTGCATCACTTAAGAATTGAATGCAATTTTTATAATCTTTATTGGAGTATGAACTTGTGGGAATGGGTACAAATTATGTATGAATCCCGAGGGATTCATACAATTTGTACCCATTCCCACACGTTCATACTCCAATAAAGATTATAAAAATTGCATTCAATTCTTATAATTACATTCCGTAACTGTTTAAACTACTTTTTACCAAACAACTAGGCAGAAAGACGAAATAAAATATGTACAAACGAACGAGACGAAAAACCACCCCACAAAAGGCAAAGCGCACAACTCTGAGTTGAGCGCCGGTTTTCGGCATTGCCCCAAATTTGTCAAATTGCCGTCTTCGCAACGACACTTGGAATGTTCAAAACAATTTACCTAACATATCAGTAAACTTTTATCACCTATGAAACGACAACAAGTTCAAGAATAAATTCACTGAAATAATTTCATACTGTCGATTGACATTTCTTGTAAGTTGTTTGAGATATCACAAATTATTAATTTGAACGAAAATGCGGGTCAAAGTTCGACCAAATGTATTCATTGGAAAATGAATTACATTTGGTCATGACGTTTTCATCTAGCTGACCAATGGGAATTGAGTATTTGGACCCAAAATGTATAACTACATTAACAATGTAATTATATTGATATGAATATTCAAATATCTTTTTTCAAATACAGTCACACAGGCAACTTTTTTTACCCTAATACAGAGGGTCATGAAACAAATAAGAAAGAAAATTATTCCCATGCAAGCTCAACTGATAAACATATCCATCCAAGTTCGAATGCATCCATACTTATGAGCCATGCATGCAGGTGCATAACGTGCATAAACCTAGTCTCTAAAACATGGGTGGTGTCTTTTTATTTTCGACGTCCGAAAAATGTGGATATTTACCCTGGAAAAGTTTCTGGCGTTTGCATTGTCTGGATTCCACCAAAGGGAGTGGGCGACACATCCGCTTATACCCCCCCCCCTCCCCCAACCATGGCCTTCCAGATATGTTTGTGGCATATTGACTCAACCCTCTTCCGTTGGAATCTTCCCCTGACTAAGCATCTTGGTTCCTCCACTGGACTTGATTCCCATGCATGGCGTTGGTAACTATGTCTAATGGGCCCATCTGATGGGATGGAGGGTGAGCGGATGCATATGTTTTCTCAAAACATGTAATCCGTGTGCACGAAATAATAATCTGTGTGCGCGAAATAATAATCTCTGCGCACGAAATAATAATCTCTGCGCACGAAATAAGAATCCATGCGAATGAATTAATAATCCATGTGCACGGATCATTAATTCGTTCGCATGGATTATAATCCATGTGCACGGATCATTAATTCGTTCGCATGGATTATAATCCATGTGCATGGATCATTAATTCGTTCGCATGGATTATAATCTATTGCACGGATCATTAATTCGTTCGCATGGATTATTATTTCGTTCGCATGGATTATCATTTCGTTCGAAAGGGTTATTATTTCGTGAGCACGGATTTTTATTTCGTGCGCACTGATTATTATTTCGTTTGCACGGATTATTATTTCGTGCACAAGGATTATTACCTTATGCGCACGGATTATTAATTCATACACATGGATTATTAATTCGTGCGCATGGATCATAATTCATGCGCACGGATAATAAAGAGTAGTTGCCATGTCACCTCCCAGGCTCCGTGAAAAGGTGTTTTAGTCAAGGTATAAATTACGTTTTTCGGGTTCTTCATAGGTCCACTGGCTAAAATTATTAAGGTAATTAACATTCAATAATTCAGGACAAACTTTTTTATATAAAAGGTTGAATAGGAGTACCCCCTCAGATTTTCTTACATTTTGAGAGAGGGTATACTCCTATTTCTCCCCCACTGCATGTGTAACAGTGTGTACCAAGTGAAATAGCAGGGAAAGACAGATGTTTCTCCCCCCCCCCCCCCCCATCCCCTGCATGTGTAACATACGTGTGTCCCGGGTAAGATAGCAGGGAGAGACAGATGTACGGGTGTGGAATGGGAAAATCTCACCCTCAGGACAAGATATTTGGTCCAGACACTCGGCAAGCCTCGTGTCTGACCCAAATATCATGCCCTCCCATCCCACACCCGCACCCACCAAGGAATATAATAATTCCACTCCACCCACGATGATGTATTAACGTCAATTGAATGCCGTGTGATTTATTCCTGTTGACGTCATCGAAATGCCATGTGATCAAAGTTTGATGCTCAAAAACTCTCTTTAACCCCCATACTGCCACCGTTCCTAATTGATTTCGTGGTATATACCTTTGGTATATACATAACTTATGCACGCTCTTTCCGATGGTGTCATCAGTTCGTCAAAACAACGAATACTTGATGAGTTGATTATATCAGCACGTAACCCTCGATTACCTCTGGCTAACGTAATTGCTGTATGGTGAGGAGGGGGGGGGGCAATAATCCATGATGGGTATGGATGTGAGATGGAAAAATCTCTCCGTCAGAACAAGATATTTGGTCCAGACACTCGGCAAGCCTCGTGTCCCAAATATCTTGCCCTCGGGTGAGATTTTCCCACCCCACACCCGCACCCATCAAGGATTTAATAGTCACCACCACAGCCTCCCCCGCCCCAACCACGTTCCTCTCATACTAACACCCTTACTACTAAGTGGCATGCCTAAACGTTTCCGGAAAATTAATTTTGTTACCTTCAACTAAAATTCTTTCTCAAATACTTCATTAAAATTAAATCAAAATGAGATAAAAAGGTTTAGTGGCCATCTTGGATTTATGCAAATTAGACATTTTAGGTCTGTAAATTATGGACAAAAAATACCGTATCATATCTTCCTCAGGTGGTAATAAGTGAAGATATATTCCGCGTTATTACGCGCAAAATTTGTTCTCAGCCTTAGAATTAGGAGCATTCAATCATTTATCTCAACCTTGCCCTAGTAACAGGGGCAGAAGCGAGTTCGCATACTGTATTCACACATTCAACCATTCCTTGACCCGAATTGTTCAAACGCTTTGTTCTCCATACTCAAGTGTATTGCTTGTAAAATCACCGTATCATATCTCCCTTGAGTGGTAAAGATATGTTCCCGGTTTCATGTTGTGCCCCGTATCCGAGTCTATTCCGCGCAAAATAACCGTATTATAACCTCCTTGGGTGGCAACAAGTAAAGATATGTTCCGCGCTTCACTTTGCTTTTTGTATTCAAGTGTAAATTATGCAAAAAATACCGTATAATATCTTCCTTGGGTGGCAACAAGTAAAGATATGTTCCGCGTTATTACGCAAACAGCAAACATGAATTAGACACTATTTCTAAAACCTCGCCCTGGTAACAGAGGCAGAGGCAAGTAAGTTCGTATACCGTATTCACACATCCAACCACTCCTTGGCCCGAATCATTCAATCATTTAAAAGCGTGCCTCCATATCTCTGCCCCAATACCCAACCCGCGTCAATCAGACATCAGTACCGCTGGTGAAAAATAGAAGCTTTTTATACTTTCCTTGCGTAGTAATAACCCCCCCGCCCGATCCTTCCAGGTTGTGTAAATGTCTTGTCCCCACCCAATAATGCAGCATATATATGACCACCACTGATCTAAGTGTAGCCCCTGCTATAATATCTACACTGACAATCGTAGTCTAGGGTTCCAAACACCCCCATCCACCCCACCCCACCCCCACATACGCATGATGTACGCACTGACATTTACCCACTGATCATAATCTCACAACATATACATGCTGTGTTCAACACCAATGCGCTTTTAGATGTAATTGCTCTATACACTAATTTATATCCCCCCCCCCCCCCCCCTTCTCTCGTTCAGCAAGTTTATAAATAAGAATATTTGGAATTATTCTTGTCTATCGAGCCCATTGGGTTCTAGTGTTTGAAGTTTGTTAATCCAAAAGCTTCACGACCCCTCCTGTAAGCTGTATTTTGTTGATTAATTTGTTCAGATTCAGATTCAGATTCTTTATTCACGGTACACATACATGTAAAATGGTTACAAATAAACATATTGCACAAATGTAATGAGAAGTATACCGTGGGAAGTGGCATATCCAGATTGGCTGTCTACCTGCCACCCCCTGGAAGAAGATGGGGTGATTGCAAACAGACTGTGACTGAGAGAATGAACTGAGAGCCAATTATGTGACACATGATGGAGAATGACGATCGAATCATTACTTTTCTGAGATTAGAGTATTAGTGTTTCATTTTCGCCAGCGGAAAGACGGTGATTCAAGGGAGGCAAGAAGCAACCCGCCTATAGGACTCCCTCCACTACTTATCATAACACATGAGGGCGGCAACAAGTCCCATCGTGAAGTTCGTATCGTTTAGACTGCGACAAGGAGGTTGGTCATGATGTTTGGGCGTGGAGTCTACGTTCGTTGCATCATCATCGTAGGATGACGAATGTTATGATTTATTTGTTTAGACTTTTATTTGCAAGTTCTTAATTGTATCCATACAGTATTTTACATAGCACCACTGTAAGTAGGAAGCGCGACAAGTTGCACAAGACGAGGATTCCAGATTTAGACGCGGACCACGACTTTAACAATTTACGAAGTTTACGAAGTGCAATCAGGGCAGTAGGGATTGTTGCAGCTGACATAACTGGAATATTAGGAAATGAATGTGGAAGTTAACTTGTTCTTAAGCATGCTTCTTTCGCTAATATTTCGAGTTGTGTCGTCCAGAGCATTCCATAGTTTCGGGAAGGAGTATAAAGGAAATTTATCCAGAGTTTGGGTCCGTGTTTTTTCTATGTATAGGAGGCCTGACTGTCTAGTTCTCCTACCAGATGGATTGTCAGTAATTTTAAATATATCATTGAAAGACACCGGTAATCTGCCGTTCTGCCAATCAAACACGAACAATAGTGCATGTAGCCTAAACAAATCATCAACCTTGAGTATTTGGTTTTCTTTAAACAGGGGATCTGTATGAGAATTGTACTTTTTGTTATTAATTATCCGTATTGAACGTTTTTGCAGGACAGCTAGTTTTTTGATAACTCTTGAGTTGCCCCATGCCTGGATTCCGTATACCAAATGGCTATGTATGAGGGCGTAATACAATGTTTTCAGAGCTCCGCGGGGGGGGGGGGGGGGGGGGGGGGGGGGATATTTTTAACTTTGTTTAGACTATAGTTTGCGCGTGCTATTTTCGAGCATAATCGGGATATGTAAGCCTTGTAGGATAAATGTTCACCAATGCTAATTCCCAAGAATTTAACAGATTTTTCTGTTTCGGTCGCCCCAACCTTATAATGTTTTGGTTATTTATTTTTACCTCTTGACAAAGATTATTGTTCCTACCTTTATTTGGATTAAGTATGATGTACGAGGTTTTCTTAGCATTCAGCATTAACTGGTTCACAGAGCACCATTCGAATAGTTTCTGGAGCTCGTCATTGAAATACGGTGTAATGGGATTATTATCGGAGTCCAGGCAGTGTGCAGTGGTGTCATCGGCCAATGATAAACGATTGAGTGATGTTGAGTTACTTATATCATTTATATATAAAAGAAAAGAATAGAGCCTAAAATCGAGCCCTGTGGTACACTGTAACTCTGTTTGGCTAAGTTCGATTTGTGTTCTCCGTACGTGACATATTGAGACCTGTTGGACAAGTAACTTCTAAACCAATTGTTGGTGACACCTCGGATGCCATATTTTCCAGTTTACCTAATAGTATTTCGTGATTTATGGTGTCAAAGGCCTTTGACAAATCCAGGAACAGTGCTAAGGTGCTGTTTTTCTCTTGTTTATTATTTTCTATTGCAATGCTTTTAAGGAGCCGAAGAACTGGATGAATAGTACTATGCCGCTTTCGGAACCCATATTGGTGAGGGTATAAAATATTAAACCTATTGAGGAAACTAGCTAGCTTCACTTCCATGAGTTTTTCCATTACTTTTGAGAATACCGGAAGTATACTGATAGGTCTGTAATTTGTAAAGCTGTGCTCGTCACCCGCTTTAAATATGGGTATCACCTTCGCAATCTTCATCCTGTCTGGTACTTTGCCGATTAGAAAAGAGTTGTTAATTACATGTGTTAGAGGATCCAATACTTCGGTTATCGTATGCTTAAGAAGACAGGTTGTGATGTCGTCGCAGTCATTAGATAATTTTGGCTTCATTTTATTTACTACTCGGTTGACTTCTGTGGGATTTGTGGGTATTAAATAAAGATTTTTGGAGACATTGTTGTCCATGTAATCTGTGTAGGACTTATTAGTTTTCTGAATCTGTTCGGATGTGTTTTTTCCAATGTTGATAAAGAAATTGTTGAATTCTTCTGCGATGGCATGGGGCTCGCTTAACTCGATGTTGTCCTGGATGAAGAACGAGAGTAATCTGGCTTCACGTTTTCCTTTATTGATGGCTTCGTTTAAAATCTGCCACGTTCTTCGCATATTGTTTTTGTTTTCGTTTAGGATATCTCTATAATAGGTAGTTTTACATTGTTTTTTTACCTTGTTGAAGATTCTACAGTAGTTTTTATAGTTTTCTGAGTTCCTTTCGGTGGGAGCTTGGAGTTTTTTCTTGTAGAATTTTTCTTTATTGTTGGAGGATATTACAAGCCCCCTTGTCATCCATGGCTGTTTTTAATAATTTTTTTGTTCTGGCGAACACGTTTGAGAGGGAATGCTCTTTCATAGGCTTCCAATTTGATGTTTAGAAAGGTTTCATATGACTCATTGGGACAATTCGACTGCATTACAGGATTAAAATCACTTTGCGAGATAAGTGTTTTGAATTCAACAATTCTTTCTGCATTTATTATTCTTTTTAGTGTAAAGTGTGGTGTATCTTTTGGTTTGGGTTTTTCCTCAAAAAAGAAAACAGCAAAATGATCTGACACGTCAGATATGACTATTCCAGGTAATGCTGCTTGTGAAACATTATTAGAGAAGATATGATCTATCAGACTAGCAGAACGACAGGTTACTCTCGTTGGCTTGGTGATATACGGCAGAAAGCCTTGACTGAACATGAGATTTACAAATTCTTCCGTTTTTGAGTGTGTAAGTAGTATGTCTCGTATGTTTCAGGGAAAGGTTGGATGACCCCGGTGGATGACCCCGGAAGTGACGTCATGTCACGTGACGTAGTGGCGCCATGTTGTGTTGTCATGGTAACCCGCGTGAGCGGCCATGTTGTGACGTCATCTCCATAGTGATACGTGGTGTGAGTGCGCATGCGCAGCGCGTGTTGTTAGGGTGATACGTGTTTCCGTCGTCCATTTTGTATACTGGAGGCCGCCATCTTGGTTTCTATGGTAGCACGTGATTGCTATGTTACGCAATTGTTCTGCAATAGGACGGGGTATGTTTTGAGGGTGTGTTCCTTTGTAGAAGAGTAAATCTAATTACCACAAACAACCCGACAATCTTTCCAAATCACCAAAATCCACCCCAAAACACCGAAATTGACTGTATTTCCCCATTTTATCGGTTTAGCACGTAGTGCTATAGTACTAAGGGGTACAAGGGGTGCATTCGACTGAAGTGGAGTAATTTTCTGGTTCGGATTTTTCCAGAATCCTCATTTAATTACCCAAATAAACCCGTCAAGTTGTATTATTTCGAATTCTTTCAGAATCCCTTTTTTTGGATCCCATGACGTGTTTTTTCCCTATTAAGCGTAACACGTAATACCGAGGGGGTGTGTTCGTTTGAAGTGGAGTAATGTTCCCATTTTTTGGATCCCATGACGTTTTATTTCCCTATTAAGAGTAGCACGTAGTGCTATAGGACAAATTTACCCAGAAATCCTCTGCTTCTACTTGGAACTATATTTTTATAAATTCCTACGCTCTATTTTTAGTAACATCCTTAACTGACCCCCTAACTAATTGTTAGTGTCTATATTTAGCAATTTCTTTAAATGACCCCCCTAACTACATGATTTTAAATAATAAAATTAATGAGGATCAAGATGTTTTTACACTGACCAATCAGAGCGAAGTTAATCCACCAATCAGATTTCTGGATTCCCATTGTGTTTCTTTCCCATTGACTTCTATACTAATTTTCTAAATTTCCCAACTTTAACCTATAATCCTATAGGAAACAAACACAAACACCCATCGAGAATGAAAATATCGATGAAAAAACGTTGTGACGTCGTGACGTTTTCAAAAACGTCCGTCACGTCGAAATAAATTCCGGAGAAGAATAACGTCGCGTCATTCTGTTTCGATCCTTCGAACTGAACACATCGCTAGAGAGTTTTCTATAGCAATTTTGCCTTTGCAAAAAAATTTATGAAGATGTCTGAAGCTGCTACTGCCGTTACCAGAACTGATGTCTACGCCTGTGAAGAGTGTGGAAAGACCTTTACGGACCGTCGGAACCGGAATCGCCATGTACGCACCCAGCACGCCGCCGAAGAGAAGAAGACCCACGATTGTACCAACCGCAACAAGACCTTTACGAGGAAAGACAAGCTGGATCAACACCTGATGAAATGTTTGGAGATATATACATGTATGGAATGCGGCCAGGAGTTTAACCAACTACTCCATTTTAATCGACACCGACCAGTTCCTGTACCATCTAAAAGGAAGACTGATGAACCGAAGAGAGGACCACCTAAACAACCACGGACCACGACGACCACCCATTATGATGTTGACCCAATGGCATTTGAAAAGAATATGATGTCTGAAGAAGAACCAGATGAGATATTGACCGTGTACGAAGATAACTGGAGTTCTATTAGAACTCGCCACATGATGAACAGAAGAGTCCAAGACCAATATAACTACCGTATCAACGATGTGAACCTGAAGATGATGACTGATGAATTGATGACTACCATATTTCTGCCACAACAGCTAAGATTTAAAATTAATCTTAGTTTTGGTTTTATCCTGCGACACAATGAAACGAATGAACTGAAGTATTACTATCCACCACAAAACAACGCCCGGGTACTTGATGTTCCACAACTTGTATGCTGCCAAGAAGACTTTGAAGAATTCCTTGATGATGTCATGGAAGAAGATATCCTGGAATGGGCCAAATTAAAACGACCCAACACCAAATGGCCTGTTGAGAGAGTTACCAACGTCACATTTTATGTGAACAAGCTGAAAGACCACCCAATTGGAATGGCAGAAGATCTTCCTGACTACATTCTCCAGAACAAAGCAGTAAATGCTTTGGTGAAAGATAGAGCTCGCCATTTTACCTATGAAGACAACCTGTGTATTTTCCGCTGTTTAGCTTTATGGAGTGGTTCCATAACAGACAACCTCAACTATACAACAGATGCCATGTACAACAAGTATACCCAGAAGCCAAAGAATGAATTCCGTGGAGTAACTTTAGCCGAATTACCTGTCTTGGAGAAATGTTTTGAAGTAAATATCCAAGTATATGAACTTGTCAAGAATGATGATGACCAAATTGTTGCCAAATTAGTACAGAGATCTCACAGAAAGTATGAAGATACCATGTATGTGAACATTTACAAGAACCATTTTAGCTACATCATCGATATGGACCAATACTGCAAATCCCTTGAATGCCGCAAATGCGGCAAATTATGGAAAAATGGATTTCTACTCAATCGTCACGAAAAAACCTGTACAGATGAAGTAAATAACCAGTATGTTGGCGGTGTATACCATCCATCCCAGTCCATATTTGATCTGTTAGAAGATGAAGGTATAGAAGTATCTGAAGAGAAGAAGTTTTATCCATACCGTGCAACGTTTGATTTTGAAAGTTACTTTGTCAAATCCAGTCTACCTGCTGACAGTGATAAACTGATATGGGAAGCAGAACACCGACCATTGAGTGTGAGCATATGTAGTAATGTTCCAGAATACCAAGAACCGAAATGTTTCATTACAAATGGAAATTCTCAAGAACTTGTTGAAGAAATGATGACATACCTCACAGCTATTTCATCTTATTGGCACCAACTGATGCAGACCTACCATGCTTGGACCTTGTTTAAACTCAGACAGAAAATTGATGAAACGCTGGAAGCGGAAGCCAGAGCTACTGGAGAAGATACATCCAAGATGCACCCTTTACAAAAATTGGAGAAGAAATGTCAAGACTACCTGCAAGAGATGCCCGTCATCGGATTCAACTCTGGAAAATATGATATGAATGTAGTCAAGCGTGAACTGATGACATACCTGAAGAGACAGAATCCACTCAAATTTGCATTGAAGAAATCGAATAACTACATGTGCGTCTCGACAGAATCTTTCAAGTTTGTTGATATTTGCAACTACCTCGCTCCAGGATTCAGCTATGACAAGTTTTTGAAAGCATTTGGCTGCTCCGTGACGAAGGGATTTTTACCATATGAATGGATTGACAGCTTGAACAAATTGGATCAAGACCACCTACCAGACCATGAAGCCTTCTACAGTTCTCTCAAGAAAGAAAATATATCCAATGAAGAATACCAGTACTGCCAGCATGTATGGAACGACCTGGAGATGACAACTTTCCGTGATTTTCTGATCTGGTATAATAACCGAGATGTAAAACCATTCCTTGAAGCAGTTGACAAGCAGTTTACTTTCTACCAAGAACGCCACGTCGACATGTTTAAAGATGGTATCAGTGTTCCGGGCCTCACGTTGAAATACCTGTTCCAGACCATGAATGATGACACTTACTTCACGTTATTTAACCAGAAGAATAAAGACTTGCATCACTTGGTGAAAGATAATATCGTTGGTGGACCTTCAATTATCTTCAACCGATACCACGAAAAAGATGTTACCCGAATCAGAGAAACAAAATATGGCAAAGAAGCAAAACCATGTGGAAGTATTATAGGCTTTGATGCGAATGCATTATATCTTTGGTGCCTAATGCAAGAGATGCCAGCGGGTTGGAGTATTAGACGTCGTGAAGAAAACCAGTTTAAACCAGAACATCCAATGAAGTATGGTAAAATGGCTGAACAATGGTTAGAGTTTTTATCCATGAGAGATGACATCCACATCAGACATCAGTTTAACGGAGCTGAAAAAATGATTGGTCGAAGACAGTTGCCTGTTGATGGTTGGTGCAAAGAGACACAGACTGTATACCAGTTCCATGGCTGCTTCTGGCACGACATACCTGCATGAAAGATAAGAATGGCCTTCCTATCATCCATAATGAAGTCAGAGATAAACCGATGAAAGAACTGCTACAAGACACCCGTACCAATGCAAAGTACATCACCGATTTGGGCTATAAACTTATTGAAATCTGGGAGTGTGAGTGGAGAGAGATGAAGAAGACCGATGCCACACTCAAAGCCTTCCTGAAAGAGAACTTTTCAGACAAAATAGATGGTGCGATGACAGAGGAAGAAATAATGAACAAAGTGAAGTCCGGTGAACTGTTTGGTTTAGTCGAATGTGATATACATGTACCAGATCACCTGAAAGAGTACTTTGAAGAGATGACACCTATCTTCAAGAATACAGATATTTCCATAGATGATATTGGTGAACACATGAAGGCCTTTGCCGAGAAGAATGGAATCATGAAGAAACCCCGTAGAAGTTTGATCGGAAGCTATGGAGCGGAGAAAATGTTATTTGCAACCCCTTTACTGCAGTGGTACCTCCAGCATGGTATTGAAGTTGATCACGTCTATCAAGTTATCCAATATAAACCAAGAAGATGTTTTGAAAAATTTGGAGATGAAGTATCTGAAGCAAGAAGACAAGGAGATGTTGACCCTGACAAGTCGATCGTTGCCGACACCATTAAGCTGTTGGGAAATTCTGGATATGGCAAAACCGTCACCAACAAAGAGAACCATCGACGTGTGTGCTATTGCGACGACGAAGAAGTTACCAAAGCTGTAAATGACATGTCCTTCAGACCCTTGAATCCATTAGATGATACATTATATGAAGTCGAACTCAACAAGAAGACCATCAAGTTGGATCTGCCACTTCACATCGGATTCTTTGTTTACCAGTATGCGAAACTCCGGATGCTTCAGTTCTATTATGATGTCATCGATACTTTTATCAACCGCCAAGATTTCGAATATGCTGAAATGGACACAGATTCTGCATATATATGTACTTCGTCACCATCCATAGATGAATTAGTGAAACCAGAGAAGAGAGTAGAATTTTACAAAGAGAATCACAAGTGGTTTCCATCAGAGTGTTGTGATTTCCACAGAGATGATTATGTGAAAACCAAATTAGAAGGCAAAGAATGACTGTCACCCTCATGCTGCCAAGAAAGAAAGCGTTTTGACAGGAGAACTCCAGGCTTGTTTAAGGTAGAATGGCAAGGAACCGGCATTGTTGGACTGTGTAGTAAAACATATTATTGTTTCGGAGCCACCAATAAATTCAGTTGTAAGGGAATCAGCAAACGCCACAATGGTTTGACGAAAGACAGATATTTGCAAGTTTTGAAGACTCAACAAAGTGGATCTGGCATCAACCGAGGATTTGTGATGAATGACAACACTATGTATACCTACCAGCAGAGCAGAGATGGACTATCATATTTCTACCCAAAACGAAGAGTTTTAGAAGATGGAGTTAGTACCATACCACTGGAGATTTAAAGAAGAAACAATTGAGTGAGTGTCATATTTTTCTACAACCTGAACCAAGTCTAGCTTTTGCCTACAAAAAAGTTCTATTTAGTTGATCAAAAAAAATTCCTAAAAAAAAAACCGAAATGGTTTTTAGGTGGTCTACTCAATCATATTAGGCTCATCAAATTTTTAAAGTCCTTTATGGCATTCTCTAAAGTCCTGTATGGCAGTCCTCATAAAGTCCTATATGGCATTCTCTAAAGTCCTATATGGCATTCTCTAAAGTCCTTTATGGCAGTCCTCATAAAGTCCTATATGGCAAGTTTTTTTCTCAAAGTAAAAAGTCCTTTATGGCATTCTCTAAAGCCCTTTATGGCAGTCCTCATAAAGTCCTATATGGCATTCTCTAAAGTCCTTTATGGCATTCTCTAAAGTCCTTTATGGCAGTCCTCATAAAGTCCTATATGGCATTCTCTAAAGTCCTTTATGGCAGTTTTTCTCTAAAGTCCTTTATGGCATTCTCTAAAGTCCTTTATGGCAGTCCTCATAAAGTCCTATATGGCATTCTCTAAAGTCCTATATGGCATTCTCCAAAGTCCTTTATGGCAGGCTTCAAAAAAAAATTCTAAATGGCAAGTCTTACAAGGCAATACATTTTTTCTAGTGTAAAGATTTTTCAATTTTTTTATTTATTCTAATACAGAGAGTTTTTTCATCATCATCATCATCATGTTCCTGATATACTTTAGGCTAACCCTATTGGAAGTGGAGGATACTTTTTTACTTTCATTCAAAACTTAGTTTCATTCAAAACTTTTTAGTTCAATTTATTTTTAAAAAATGTTGATTCATGGTATCTTTTAGGTTACACCTATTGGAACCAGATGATACTTCTTTATTCAAAATTTAGTTTCATTCAAAACTTTTTAGTTCCATTTATTTTAAAAACATGTTGATTCATGGTATCTTTTAGGTTACACCTATTGGAACCAGATGATACTTCTTTACTTTTTAGTTTCATTCAAAACTTTTTAGTTTCATTCAAAACTTTTTAGTTCCATTTATTTTAAAAGACATGTTGATTCATGGTATCTTTTAGGTTACACCTATTGGAACCAGATGATACTTCTTTACTTTTTAGTTTCATTTCATTTTTTTTAAAGTTGATTCCTGGTGTCTTTTAGGCTACCCCTATTGTATAACCAAAGGAATAAATCATCATCATCATCATTACTAAGAAATTCTCTGTTGTGAATATTTAAAAGAAATGAGAAATTTTTATGATAGAAAAACTAAATTGCTAAGTTGGATATGTTGTTTTCGTTTTTCTTTTTTGATGAACAAAAAAAAAATTCCCTCAAAGAGGATACGAACTGTAGGGGGTGGGAATGCACTCGAGCTATTTGACTTATCTCCATTGGACAGAGGTTTGTAGCTTGACCTGTCCCAAGCCAGTATAAAATGCAGAGGGCCATATCCTACAGTTTAAGGATCAAGATTGCAGTTTGATCGCCAAACTGACCAATCAGATCGAAGTTAATCAACCAATCAAATTTCTGTATTCTCATTGTGTTTCTTTCCCATTACTTTCTATACTAATTTTCTAAATTTTCCAACTTTAACCTATAATCCTATAGGAAACAAACACAAACCCCAACCAAGAATCAAAATCTCAATCAAAATTTGTTCAACTGGGGTGATGTTTTCAATCACGTCCGTCAAAGATATATAAGATTAGACAAAGCATGGACTTGGCATCATTCACGATCGAACCATTGACCAGAAAAGATGTTCCGAATTGGCACCAAGCAGACTTATGCTAACGTCACCCAGTACCAGGGTGAACTGAAGATTCATCTCAGAAGATACTTTGAGGGAAAAGACCAGAAACCTTATCCTACGAAGACTGGTATTGCTCTATCTTTAGAAGAATGGAATGCCTTGAAATCTCAAATAGAAGAAGTAGATGCAGCCATCAAAACCCAACAAACAACTTTAACTGAAGACACTAAACCTACTAACCATGAAGACTTCAAAAAACCAAATCAAGAACCACCTTTGAAGAAGAAGAAGAAGATCACAGTGAGAATAACCCAACCACGACCATTGATCGTTGATGAAATTGATAGTGAACTCAGGCAAGTTCGCTTGCAGCATGAACTTTGCTTGGCATATGCTCATTATGTCGAAGAGAACATTGACGCTGTAATGAAAGAAAAATGCTATGGATGTACAGTCGATCACCCAAGTCAGATTCGGCATAATGTATGCCTAATGATGTCTGAAGAAGAGAAGATTATAACATGTTTTAGTGACGCACTTGAAAGAGTTAACAAGAATGATGTTCATCTACTGTGGCACCATAATACTTCTGGAATGAATCCACCACCAGTACAGAAAGAATATGAAGATATGTTCGAGAAACCTCTCACAAATGAACAGAGACGTTGTATTATGGATTTGGTGATTGAATTTATGACCATCAAGAAACCTGTTACAATTGGATTCTAATTGAAGATGTAAATAGATGTTGTAAATTTTTATAAAAAAGAAGAAAAAAAGAAGAAAAAACGTATAAAATGAAGAAACAAGAAAAAAAAGGTGGTAATGACGCTTAAGTTATTTGATGTTTATCTTCTTGACAAATATCAAACAAACTTAAACTGTCCCCAGCCAGTAAGTCAGAGGGCCACCAATTTTAAATATTTTTTGGATGACGTTTCATATTGACCACCTCTCCAAAAGGTATAAAAGGGGGAGTAGTCCCCACGTTCAGTGGGGGCCACCTCCCCAAAAGGTATAAAAGGGAAGTAGTACCCACATAGAACAACAAAGATGGATCCTCGTTGGAAGCATCCTTTCACTTGTTTATTGTGTGGTCCCACGGGTAGTGGTAAATCATCCTTTGTAAATCGGGTTATTCAAAACATTCAAAATATTATATCACCTGTCCAAAGTCACATCATTTGGTGTTATAGTGAAAGGCAACCATTATACAATACTTTACCCCAAGTAGAATTCGTAGAGGGTCTCCCTCAAGAATTAAAATCTGATAGTTTAGTCATATTGGATGATCTGATGCTCGATGCCGATGTTCGAGTGTCTAGATTATTTACTAAAGGTAGTCATCACCGTAACATTACTGTGATCTACATTGTTCAAAATTTATTCGATAAAAATAAAGTCCATAGGACTGTAGCTCTCAAAAGTCATTACATGATCTTGTTTAAAAATCCTAGGGATCGTTCTCAGATCTCACACTTGGCAGCACAGATGTATCCTGGTCATTCCAAGTTTCTGAGAGAAGTTTTTGAAGATGCCACTTCGACACCATATGGTTACCTTTTAATAGATCTCAAACAAGAGACTCCAGAACACATGAGATTAAGAAGTCAAATTTTTCCTGGGGAAACCCAATATGTGTACCTCCGAAAAGTATAAAAGGGGAGCAACAAGTCTGACTCGAGTCAGAAGCATGTCTGACCGTCTCAAGCGCAACATCGCTCTTCTCAAGGTTCTTATTAAATCGAAACCCGCACTCGTCAAATCCATACTAAAACATGCAGACAAAGAATTGATAACTTGTTTGTGTGACTGTGCCTCGAATATACTGAAGGGAGCAGTACCTCTGACCAAAGCTCAGAGAACCAAACTCGTTCGTCAGAAACAACTAGTGAGGGCAGTGGCAAGTTGAAATTGAAATTGAAATTGAAATTTTATTCTGCAGCATACAGATATACAATGTGAGACAAATAAAACAAATTATAAAGTGAGTGTACACTGCATGGAGATGGCATAGCCTGAGAGGCTGTCTTCCTGCCATCCCACACAATTTTCTTTTTCTTGACATCATTGTCCTTTCATTCTTGTCTTCATGGATTCAAATTGAGTGGAACGTTCCCAATGCACAGACCGGAAACAAATAAGTTATTACTTTAATGTACATTCTAAAATCGACGGGGTCAAGAACTAAACCAAATCACCTGGGTTGGGCAAACATGAACCCATATGTGGTTCATATTCGCCCAACCCAGGCGATCCGGACCAATCACCAGAAAGGAGAACAGAAAGCAAACCCAGTTATCCTTCTTGAGGACCCAACAAACCTCAGAGTGCAGTATTTTTGGTGAGATCTCTTTAAGTTGATATACAGTCGGGACAAAATGGATTGGTACAAATGATTGTGGAAGAATAAGAATCTAAAATTGTATCGATTATTTTCTTTTTGAATAAGGGCCTACTATATTGCTGTATTTCAGGGTTTAAATCATTCCATACCTTTGGAAAAGAATGTAACGGTAGGTCCGCCGAGAAACGCGTTCTCGGTTTGTTTGTACGTATATTCCCAGCTTGCCTGGTTTCCATTCCAGAAGGATTTCTGTAAATTTCAAAAGTACCGTCAAAAGACACTGGTAATCTATCATGATACCAATCGAACATGAACAAAAGGACGTGTAACTTATATAAGTCTTCAAATTTTAGTATGCCACATTTTTTAAATAGAGGTTCTGTGTGCGAAGTATATTTTCTGTTCGTTATTATGCGAATAGCCTTTTTTTGCAGAGTAAGAATTCTGCTTGATGGTGAGTGACCCCATACAAGTATACCATACAATAGGTGGCTATGTATAAGTGAAAAATACAGTGTCTTTAGGGCTTTAAAAGGAAGAATTCTTTTTGCCCTATTAAGGGCAAAAATTGCCCTAGCCATTTTTAGACAGATTACTGAAGTATGTTGTTTGAATTTTAGATTCTCGTCCATATGGATTCCTAGGAATTTGACTGTTTTTTCATCGTTCTGGTTTCCAACAAATGGAATATCTGTGTTGTTTAGGGATATTGTTCTACTAGCAGCGTTGTAAGAATCATTTTGAGGGTGCAATAAGATGCATTTTGTTTTATTTGCGTTAAGACATAATCCATTTGCGGAACACCATTCGCTGATTTTTCCTAGTTCGATGTTGGTCTCGTCTATCAAATTGTCTAGATTGTTACTTGACGCAAAAGCTGTAGTATCATCTGCAAAGGACAGCATATTGTGCAGGGTTGAATGGCTGATGTCGTTAATGTATAATAAGAAAAGGATAGGACCTAGAATGGAACCTTGTGGTACACCAGTCGTGACTTCCAACGAATCAGATGTGCTGTCCTTGAAAGACACAGACTGGCATCTTCTTGTTAAGTAATCTTGGAACCAGGAATTAGCTAAGCCTCTAATACCATAACTTTCAAGTTTCTTCAGCAGGATTGTATGATTGATGGTATCAAAGGCTTTTGAAAAGTCTAGAAAAACTGAAAGTGTGCAGTCCTTCGTAAGTTTATCATTTGCTTCTACAACCTGGTTTATGAGATGCAGAATAGGATGCACAGTGGAGTGTCCCTTTCTGAACCCAAATTGGTACTTATATATGATTTCATGTTCTTCTAAGAATGTGTATAGACGTGAGTACATTACTTTTTCCAATATTTTCGAGAATGTTGGGAGAATACTTATAGGGCGGTAATTAGTAAATAGTTGTGGATCACCTGATTTAAAAATAGGTATAATTTTGGCCATTTTCATTTTGTCCGGCACTCTCCCTGTAGTGAAGGACAGATTGATTATATGAGACAGCGGATCTGCTACCTCCAAAATTATTTCCTTCAATAGTTTTGTGGACATGTCATTACTATCTTTGGTTGATTTGCCTCTTAGTTTGTGAACACAAATGATTATCTCCTGTTTATTGGTGGGGCTAATAAAGAAAGAGTCTCTACTGTTGCCGCTCAGGTAATCCGAGTATCGACGTTGAGTCGTGGGCACTTGATTGCTTGTAGACTTCCCAATATCAGCGAAGTATTTGTTGAATCGGTCGGCGATTCCTTTCGGATCAGTTAATTCCGTGTTTCCATCTAAGAAGGAGGGGTGAAGTGGTCTGTTGTTATTTGACTTGTATATAGCTTTCCGAAGAATTTCCCATGTTTTTTTAATATTACCTTTGTTTTCGAATAGTATCTTGTTATAGTAATCTGCTTTGCAGGTTCGTTTCAAGCGGTTGAATTCATGACAATAATCCTTGTATTTATTTGTGTTTTGGATGTTTGGAGATTTTAATTTTTTAACGTACAATTTATGTTTCGTCTGAGCGGATTGCAATAAGCCCTGCGTCATCCATGTTTCACGTCTGATATACTTTTTGTTTATGGGCATAGCTTTTCTTGGAAATGCTTGTTCAAACGCTTCGTAGAATATATCAAGGAACCTATTGAATGCCGCGTCTGGACAAACCTCGTTTATGACTTCAGAGAAGTCACAAACTGATAAAGAATTTTTGAACCGAGTGATATTCTCACTACTGAATGTTCGTCTATAATTTGGCATTTGAGGGAGTGGGCGTTTGTCTGCTACTTCTATGTAAAACGTAGCAAAATGATCGCTGACGTCAGTAATTATAATTCCTGACATAAGTTTATTGATATTGTTACTAAAAATATGATCAATCAGGGTAGCAGAAAATTCTGTGACCCTCGTCGGCTTTGTGATAGCGGGTATAAAACCCGCACTGAATAGTAAATCTATAAAGGTATTTGTTTTACTGTGCGAATTTACGTTGAGCAAGTCTATGTTAAAGTCCCCCATGAGGTAAACTTTCGTATTTTCCTTACTTAAGGTGTCCAATAATTCAGTTAATGTAGAAAGGAATGTGTCAATGTCTGCTTTAGGTGCTGAGTTCGGTCTATAAATTACTCCGACGATACCCTTTTTCTTAGTGGATATTTCCACAAACAAAGATTCAAACACGTGTGGTATAAAGACAGATAAGTCGTTTCGGATTTTGAAGGGAATACTGTCATTTATGAACATTCCGACACCACCCCTGCCATCATCATCATCGGGGCGCATACGAGAAATTAGGGAGTGGTATCCTTCAAGTTGATATTCTATATTTGGCTTGACATTAAATATTTCCGTCATGCCTATCACGTCTAAAAAGTTAGAGTTTGTTTGCAAGTCGACCAGTAAATTTTGGAGATTTTCAAAGTTAGCGTTCAAGCTGCGGCAATTAATATTAAGTAGAGACAGAGATTTATTCGTACTTGAGATTTCATCTTTAAATTCACTTGGAGTAAAATACTTACAAACAGGATCAGAAATATTGAATGGAAGGGCGGCCATGTCTTGTTCATCAGAAGAAATAGCCTCGTTCAGTTTTGCCATGAAATCATAAGTGTTATTTGTTTGGATCTCATCCAGTGATATGGCATTAGCCATAGTTACTTAAAGTAGTGGAGAAAGCAACCAAGGGTCTGGACATTTTGGGATCACAATTTCTATTCTCGGTGTCCGTGCATTGGGTATTCATTAATATATGAGTAAGTAAATGAAGGTAAAAAGTAGAGTCATAATTTTTGGTGATGTCAAGAAAAAATATAACATATATATACAACATTCGTGAAGATTGGAACTTCAGAGAAAATCCAACTGGTAAATGTTTGTCACTAAAGGGTTGTTTCGACTTTGCTCCTCTTACAACACCAGGGTTATATAGGTGTCTTTTCGATTAAGGACCACAGGAGATAAACCAGAGAGGGGACGGGAGAGGGTGAGAGGGGAGAGGGAGGAGAAAGCAAACCCAGTTATCCAACTTGAGGATGTGAATGCTCCACCACCCTATGCTGTCCAGCAACTGGGTCACCGTTTGCCAACAGCACAGTCGCCGTAATGAGTCTATATACCCGTTACCCAACGTGGATAGCAGACGACACTTTTCGAATTCATATATGCATGAACCCTTTCACCTTCCGTCCCCCAAACACACCCCATGACCCATCATCGAAACGAGCTCAACGACCTCGCTCCAACGATGGGCCATACGCCACGTTCACGAGACAAAAACTAAAAAAAAAAAAAAAAAAAAAAAAAAAAAAAAAACCCAATAAATTTGAGTTGCGACTTTTTTGAATAGCGTTTGTCAGTTTTGGGCGAGGCGTTTGGCAAAGGGTCAATCTATGAATCTAGTCAAACAGGCGAGCAGAGCATTTGACCTAGTTAGTTGAGACCGTTTCCCTGAGTTACAACCACAGAAAATGAAGACGGCAATTCACAAACATCCCCTGAATCGGGTGGTTATCAACACGGGTTGTTTAGCTTCACCGACGCTGTACAATTGTGATCAAACACACGCGGAACCAAGTGTGCTACAATTTGCGTTTCTTGTACCATTTGGATTCCGGTACATTTCGTCACCCGAGCTCCACTACGACCCATGTGCCTGCTAGCAAATAGGACGGATTGGAGCTCAGGGGACGATCTGTCAAGGTTTCATATCGAATTCAGCCATGGCTGCTCACCAGCCACCATTATCACCATTCGCTATAAAGGATATTATAGAAAGTGTCTATCTTTGCTCCTGGACATGTGAATATTCTCCCAAATGCTCTCATCAGATCCAGCCATGGCTGCTTCACAAACAAAGGTACCTCTGACAAAAAGAGGAGACAAATCTTGCAGAAAGGGGGATTCTTGGGGGCATTGCTACCCCCTGTACTATTGGGTGCTGTTAAAGGTATATTTGGATGATGGAATGTGCAAAGAAGATGGCTTTGGTAGAACCAAGGTTATTGGAACGTCTACAAGAGACTCCAAGACAACCGAATGAACTGGCTGTTTCATCACTGGATACAGAAATGAGAGATATTCTCGATGCCCCTTTTCTTTCGGCTGATGAAAAGATGACTCAATATAATCAAATTTTACAAAGATACTTGACATTTCAACAAAAGGTAATGGCTCCTCGACCAATTAAAGTCGAATTCGAGAAAGATAATAACGACGAAGACATTCTCGATTCTGTACCTATGACAATGAAGAGAAAGGGCAAGTTGTTGTTGAATCGTATTAGAAGTGACCCAAATATATCTTGGAATGAGAAGGGTGAATTAGTCTACAAAGATCAAACAGTGGTAGGGTCGAATGTAACAGATCTTCTAAACGATTTACTTAGAAGACGAAAATCTTTCCAACCAAAGGGATGGGAAATGTTGGACGAAGCTTTGAGAGATAGTAACATACCCCAAGAATTAATTGGTCATAAAGAACGTTGGGATTTTATGAAACAGGCACCGATAAAGTCGGAACCAAAACAACCAAAGAAAACAGAAACGCCAAAGTGGACCGAAAAAAAGGTATAAATAGAGTTGACACTTGAACAAGGCAGTCATGGAAGCATTGTAGTATGATTCTGAAGTGCCTGGTAGTTTTGGTGGTGTAGACGCTCTTCGCAGAGCGTCCAAGAAAAAACCAAACAAGTTGTAAAATGGTTAGAGACTCAAGACACATACACTCTTCACAAACCTGTTCGTCGTACATTTCGTAGAAGAAAAGTAATAGTTAGTGGTATAGATGCACAATGGCAAGCTGACTTGGTAGATGTTTCAAACATAAGTCCGATCACTTCATCACAGTCTGTTGCGATTTTTATTTTCCTAGGGAGTGTCAGGTAGACAGCCAATCTGGCTATGTCACTTCCCACGGTATGCTGAATACATTGTCTGTAAAACATTTATCTGTAAAACGTTTTTTATATGTATACCGTAAATAAAGAATCTGAATCTAAGTAAATTCAACAAAAACATAAAATTTTTGTTGACATGTATAGATGTGTTTAGTAAATATGCTTGGGTGATACCATTACAAAACAAACTTGGTGATTCCATCGTGAAAGCTTTTAGTAAAATTTTCAAACAAGGTCGTAAACCAGAAAAATTACAAACTGATCAAGGCAAAGAATTTCTAAACAGAAAATTTCAGAATTTTCTCAAAGATCACAAAGTCGACTTTTTCACAACACAAAATGTGGAAACAAAAAGTTCCATAGTAGAAAGATTCAATAGAACTTTGAAAACCAAAATGTGGAAATATTTTACCAAGAACAATACACTAACTTTTCCACTTCAAAACTAGGTGAAATCATATAATCATTCTCATCATCGCAGTATAGGTATGGCCCCCATTGCCGTGAACTTTGAAAATCAAGAAGAGGTTTGGCAAAGGTTGTATGGACAACACATAAAACACAAGAAACCAAAAGTACAAAGTAGGAGACAGAGTGAGAATCAATAAAGTTAAGAAAACTTTTGAGAAAGGTTATTTGCCCAATTGGACCGAAGAGTTATTCACAGTAGTAGCCATCAAGAAAGGACATCCAGTCACATACATGTTACAAGATGATAATGGAGAAATATTGAAAGGGTCATTCTACAGTGAAGAGCTTCAGCGAGTTTCACATAAAACTATTTACAAAATCGAACACGTACTCAAGAAACGTGGTCGAGGTAAGAAAAGGGAATTGTTCGTAAAGTGGTTGGGATACCCAACTTCGTTCAATTCGTGGATCAAACAGAGTCAGCTCACCTATAAAAGAAAGTGAACCTCTGAAGTTTCTTCAAAATGGAAGAAGGATCGAACGGTTCTTGGCCTCTGTTTGGTAAATTTTAGTAAAAATTTCACAAATAATCATTTTGTATATCATCATCATTACCAGTGTCGTTAATCTCACTCTCGAAAACACAGACAGCAAGTTGTGGACTGCTCTCTTGAGTAGTAGCATAGGATATTTGTTACCAAATCCAACCATTAAGAAAAAGTAATGTTTTATTTGACTCTACCAAGTAATAGTTCTATGAACGTGTTTCCAGAAAACACGTTGACTACGTACACCACTCAGTTATCTCAACCAGTGAATCTCACGGGAGAATGGGAAGTAGGTCTGGCAGAGATTCAGTATCCAAATACTTGGTTCAATATTCGTGGAGAAGAAGCTTTCGTTACAGTGTTCTGGTCTTCGAAAAAGAATTACCGACTTACTCTCAAGGAAGGTCGTTATTCGGATCCCATTGATGTGATACGAGCTATCAATGGTGTTAAAGAATTACTCTTGCCTCGTCACGATAAGGTAGCTTTTGAACTGGATAGAGTGACTGGTAAAGTTCGTATCACGGTACGTGATGGAGTCGTGGTCACATTGAGCCCTACTCTTCAAAATATTTTGGGGTTTAATGAGTGTGTTTTTAAATCAGGAACTTACAATTCTTCCAGAGTTGCCGATGTCAACCAAGTATTTTATTCACTCTATGTATATTGTGACTTGGTTCGTGACCAAGTCGTAGGAGATACAAGAATACCACTTCTTCGTATTGTACCCGTGCGTGGGAAATATGGGGATATCATCTCTAAAACATTTGAGAATGTGTATTATGTACCAGTAGAACGAAAAAATTTCAGTACCGTCCAGGTGTATATAAGGGGTGACACAGGAGCCATAATACCATTCGAGTTCGGGAACGTGACAGTGACACTTCATTTCAGAAATCGTAGATCTCTTCATTTCACATAAACATGACTTACTGTTGTAAGTCCAAATTATATGAAGAATATTACACGAAACAAGCTGGGAATGGTCTACCGGCTTTTTCTGGAGCTGAAATACAGAGAGGATATGGTTTGGGAAGTATATTGGGAGGACTGAAGAATATGGTGTTACCTTTATTGAAAACTACAGCCAGGACCGTGGGAAAACAGTTATTGAGAAAAGGAGCAGCCTTTGCCGAAGATGTCATTGAAGGGAAAAATGTAAAAAAGGCAGCAATCAAAAGAGTCAAAGAGGCTGGTGCAGGAGCTTGGAATGAAGTGGTTGGTGGTTCAAAACCACCCGGTAGGAAAAGTATAAAAAGGCCCGCACCACGCAAAACTAGCAAATCGACAAAAAGAAGGAGAACTGTTCAGACCCAAGACCATCTCGGTGCATGATGTCTCTCATTAATGAAAAATCTTGTGAGTGTGTCAACAGCGAACTCGACTTGTTTTCCATACCACCAACACAGACTAGTGTGGAACATGGGCAATGGGTAGAACACAGGCCTTTGGCGACTATAGGAAACAGTGGTCCAATAGAATTCCACATTGCAGGATTAGGAGATGATTATTTGAATTTGGCACAGACATACTTGTATGTTAAAGCAACGGTTGTAGATTCCAATGGGGCATCAATTGCACCCGATGCCAAAGTGGGCCCAGTCAATTTATGGATGCATTCCTTATTTAATCAAATCGATATCAGCTTGAATGAAAAACTGGTATCTCCTTCCAACAACACTTATCATTACATAGCTTTCATAGAAACTTTGTTGAGTTATGGACCAGCTGCCAAGAAGTCACAACTGACTAATGCATTATGGTACAAGGATACGGCCGGACACATGGAAGATTTGACAGATGATAACAAGGGATTTCTTCTTCGAAAGAAATTTATAGAGAAAAGTAAAATCGTGGACATGACTGGAAGATTACATTTGGACATGTTTTTCCAAACTCGTTACTTGCTGAATGGAGTTAATGTTCATGTTAAAATGAATAGAGCCAAAGATGCTTTCGCATTGATGGCCGATACCGCTACATACAAGATCAAAATTCTAGATGTATCCATGTTTGTACGCAAAGAGAGACTCCAATCATTCGTGAGAATGGCTCACGAGAAAGCACTAACAAAAGCAACTGCAAAATATCCTATCGATCGTGTGGAAACCAAGGTGTTTTCAGTGCCGAAAGGAAATCTGAGCATCACACAAGAAAACTTATTTTTAGGCCAACTACCTAAACGCATCGTAGTGGGATGTGTAGACAATGATGCTTTCAATGGAAACTTTTCAAAGAATCCATATAATTTCAAGAACTACAAAATCAATTACTTGGCATTGTACGTGGATGGGCAGCAGATTCCAGCCAAACCATTACAACCTAGATTCGAACAACAAGAAGTGGCGAGATGTTATGCAACTCTGTTCCAAGGAACTGGACAAATGTATGAGAATGAAGGAAACCACATCAGCCGAGAAGAGTACATAAATGGATACACCCTATTCGTATTCGACCTGACTCCAGATCTATCACATGGACAACACTTCGATCTGGTGAAGAGAGGAAACTTGAGACTAGAAGTCCATTTCGAAAACCCATTACCAACCACAATCAACGTACTGGTGTATGCAGAATTCCAGAACATCATAGAAGTGGATAAGAATAGACAAGTAATCTTCGATTACTCAACATGAACACGTTGCAGTTAGAGAATGCACTTCGATCAGATAGTTGTTTGAAGAGAATATGTTTGGGTGTATTTTCAAGAAACAAATTACCAAGAAGATTACCAGATCACAGACCAGTGGCTTTGATAGCCAACACGGATCCAGACCACAGAAAAGGAGAACATTGGGTGGCTCTCTTTGTGAGTCACCACAACGCAGAATACTTTGATTCCTATGGATTACCACCACAACACAGACCATTCGAGAATTTCCTGAAGAAGAATTCCAGATATTGGAAGTATAATACGAAACGCCTTCAAGGACCATTACCAGTGTGTGGACAATACTGTCTGTTTTACTTGAAACATCGCTGTCGCGGTGTACCGATGAAAACCATATCCAACATGTTTACCACTGATCTAACGGATAATGATCTGTTGGTTAATGACGTCATAGAGGAAACCAGCCACTAGATGTCGCTGCATTGAAGGAAAACTATAAAAACTGGTGCACTTGGTGTTCAGCTCATTTGTGTTTCGACAGCCAAAGAAGAAGGATGTCTACTAATGTGACCGTCTACAAACTTAACAACGATTTACAGATTCAACTGTTCAAGAACGACGTTGGGTTCCAGTTTACCACCAGAGATTGGGAACAAGTGACCAAAGCAGTGGATATTGCAAAGAAGAGAAGTCTTGAAATAGGAGAACCCAAACCAAAAAGAGAAAGAAAACCAAAGAAGAATGAAGATAAAAAGGATTGAAGAATGTTCACTATTCCATGTTTGATCAGGATGGCACTGAATGATTATCAATCAAGAAACCAAGAAACAAGAAATGCAAGAGACTTTGTAGAGAGAATGAGCGTTTCATTCGAAACGTATTTCCGTGATGTTCCACCACCGGTACTGGAGCAGTTATTACGTGGAGAAGATAAAATAAGAAAGACACCAGAACAAAGGCCACCAAAACACATCAAGTATGCATTGGAGGAAAATCGTCTCAAGACATTTCAATTCATGTTACAAAGTGAAAGTGTGAAAACCCCGAATGAACTGACAAAAGCTGGATTCTTTTATTTGGGGACAGGAGACAGAACTCAATGTTTTCATTGTGGTATTATTGTTCGTTTCTGGGAAACAGAAGATGATGTTATAGAAGAACACAGAAAATATTCTCCAGACTGTTATTACATTCATAAATTACCACCTGAATTCATGGACGTTAAAAAAGAAGAAATGGCCATCCGAGAAGAAGAAGAAATGGACACATCATTTCAAGAAGAAGAAGATTCACGGAGGACAAAATGTAGTGTGTGTGTATTAGCTGAAGCCAATGTCGCTCCGCGACCATGTAACCATTTGTGCCTGTGCAAAGACTGCTGTAAACCACTCAGAAGATGTCCAATCTGCAGAAAGACTGTTTATGAATATCTGACAATCTACATACGATAAAAAGATGTATTTTTGTTGTTGAATAAAAGAAATTTAAATTTATATTTAGTGTTGTTATTTTTAGCTCACCTGACTTTCAGTCAGGAGAGCTATAGTGATCACTCACCGTCCGTCGTCCGTCATCCGTCGTCCGTCGTCCTGCGTCCGTCGTCCGTCGTCCGTCGTCCGTGAACATGGTGTTTGCATCTTCTCCTCCCAAACCGCTGAACCAATTTAATTGATATTTGAGATAATAGTTTGTTATGACATCGCAATTTGATTTTGTTCAAATCAAGTTGCCCCGCCCGTGGGTAGGGCCACACCCAAAAAGTGTGCTGAAATCTTAAAAAATCTTCTTCTCTTCTCATGAACCAGCAGTAGCAAAGACTTGATATTTGGTGTGCAGCTTCCTTTTGAGGTGTAGACTCAGATTTGTTCAAGAGAAGTTTGTGGGGCTATACTTGGCGTCGTTATGGGAGGGGCAAAATTTTTGGCCCCGCCCAAAATTTCTATTTTCCAAACCGAGAGGCTGATTTGAACCAAATTTTATGTGAGGGCTTATTGGGTCATAAGTAACTAATTTATGCTGATTTTTTTTTCCCGTAGCCCCATGGGAACCGCAGGAGCTAAAAATAGAAAAAAATTAAAACGCCCATATCTCCAAAACTGCACGGCACCGAGAATTTTTATTTGGTGTGAAGCTTCCTTAGGACCAACAGAAAGAATTGGTAAAAAAAAATTGCCATCGGTTTTATCATAGGGTACAGTTTCGGGACATTGAAAAAGTGCTGAGTCAGCACTTTTTAACACTGTAGGCAATGGGAAAAACATTAAAAAATCTTCTTCTCCAGATCCAGCAGGCAGAATCTTTTGATATTTGGTATGCAACATTGGAGGGTGGATCTGATTCAGGTTTGTTCAAATCGGCCCCCTGGGTTCATATTTGGGCTCAGTATAGGAGCCCGATTTCGAACTTAGTGCATTTCAGGCAAATTTCTTAAAAAAATCTTCTTCTCCAGATCCAGCAGGCAGAATCTTTTGATATTTGGTATGCAACATTGTGGGGTGGATCTGATTCAAGTTTGTTCAAATCGGCCCCCTGGGTTTATATTTGGGCTCAGTATAGGAGCCCAAATTTGAACTTACTGCATTTCAGGCAAATTTCTTTGAAAATCTTCTTCTCCAGATCCAGCAGGCAGAATCTTTTGATATTTGGTATGCAACATTGTGGGGTGGATCTGATTCAAGTTTGTTCAAATCGGCCCCTTGGGTTTATATTTGGGCTCTGTATAGGAGCCCAAATTTGAACTTAGTGCATTTCAGGCAAATTTCTTTGAAAATCTTCTTCTCAAGATCCAGCAGGCAGAATCTTTTGATATTGGGTATGCAACATTGTGGGGTGGATCTGATTCAAGTTTGTTCAAATCGGCCCCTTGGGTTTATATTTGGGCTCAGTATAGGAGCCAAAATTTGAACTTTGTGCATTTCAGGCAAATTTCTTAAAAAATCCTCTTCTCCAGATCCAGCAGACAGAATCTTTTGATATTTGGTATGCAACATTGTGGGGTGGATCTGATTCTATTTTGTTCAAATCGGCTCCCTAGATTCATATTTGGGCTCACTATAGAAGCTCGAATTTGAACTTAGTGCATTTCAGGCAAATTTCTTCAAAAATCTTCTTCTCCAGATCCTGCAGGCAGAATCTTTTGATATTTGGTATGCAACATTGTGGGGTGGATCTGATTCCAGTTTGTTCAAATCGGCCACCTGGATTCATATTTGGGCTCACTATAGAAGCCCAAATTCGAACTTAGTGCATTTCAGGCAAATTTCTTTGAAAATCTTCTTCTCAAGATCCAGCAGGCAGAATCTTTTGATATTTGGTATGCAGCATCCTTAGGGGGGTGAGATTCAAGTTTGTTCAAGCCATGTCCCTAGGTCCATATTTGGGCTCAATGTGGGAGCTTGAATTGTAACTTTGTTCGAAATGAGGAATTTTCTTAAAAAATCTTCTTCTTCAGATCCAGCAGTCGGAATGGTTTGATATGTGGTGAGTAGCATCCTTGGGGGGAGGGGGGATTCAAGTGTGTTAAAGCCAAGTCCATGGGTCCATATTTGGGCTCCCTGTGGGAGCCCAAATTATAACTTAGTCAATATGAGGAATTTTTCTTTAAAAATCTTCTTCTTCAGATTCAGCAGTTGGAATGTTTTATATTTGGCATGGAGCAACCTTAGGGGGCTGAGATTCAAGTTTGTTCAAGCCAAGTCCCTTGGTTCATATTTAGGCTCACTATGGGAGCCTGAATGACAACTTAGTTCAAGATGGGGAATTTTATTTAAAAATCTTCAGATCCAGCAGATGAATGCTTTTGATATTTTTTATGCAGCATCCTTAGGGGGGTAAGATCCAAGTTTGTTCAAGCCATGTCCCTAGCTCCATATTTGGGCTGATTGTGGGAGCTCGAATTGTAACTTGGTTCAAAATGAGGAATTTTCTTTAAAAATCTTCTTCTTCAGATCCAGCAGTCGGAATGTTTTGATATTTGGTGTGCAGAATCCTTAGGGGTGTGAGATTCAGGTTTGTTAAAGCCAAGTCCCTGGGTTCATATATGGCCTTCCTGTGGGAGCCCGAATTATGACTTAGTTCAGTATGAGGAATATTCTTTAAAAATCTTTTTTTAGATCCACTGGTCAGAATATTTGGATATTTGGTTTCAGCTTTTCTTAGGAGGAGCAGATGCAACTTGTGGAAATCAATTCTCTGGGTTGCTATTTAGGCTACCATGTCAGGTGAGCGCCCTCAGGTGAGGCCCTGGGGCCTCTTGTTTTAAACTTTCCATCGAAGTACAAAGAAAAATCAAAAATGAGGGATAGTAAATTAGACCTCGTACGACACATCTGTTGGGTAGATCCTCATTAATTTTATTATTTAAAATCATGTAGTTAGGGGGGTCATTTAAAGAAATTGCTAAATATAGACCCTAACAATTAGTTAGGGGGGTCAGTTAAGGATGTTCCTAAAAATAGAGCGTAGGAATTTATAAAAATATAGTTCCAAGTAGAAGCAGAGGATTTCTGGGTAAATTTGTCCTATAGCACTACGTGCTACTCTTAATAGGGAAATAAAACGTCATGGGATCCAAAAAAATGGGAACATTACTCCACTTCAAACGAACACACCCCCTCGGTATTACGTGCTACTCTTAATAGGGAAAAAACACGTCATGGGATCCAAAAAAAAAGGGGATTCTGAAAGAATTCGAAATAATACAACTTGACGGGTTTATTTGGGTAATTAAATGAGGATTTTGGGAAAATCCGAACCAGAAAATTACTCCACTTCAGTCGAATGCACCCCTTGTACCCCTTAGTACTATAGCACTACGTGCTAAACCGATAAAATGGGGAAATAAAGTCAATTTCGGTGATTTCGGGTGGATTTTGGTGATTTGGATGGATTGTCGGGTTGTTTGTGGTAATTAGATTTACCTTTCTACAAAGGAACACACCCTCAAAACATACCCCGTCCTATTGCAGAACAATTGCGTAACATAGCAATCACGTGCTACCATAGAAACCAAGATGGCGGCCTCCAGTATACAAAATGGACGACGGAAACACGTATCACCCTAACAACACGCGCTGCGCATGCGCACTCACATCACGTATCACTATGGAGATGACGTCACAACATGGCCGCTCACGCGGGTTACCATGACAACACAACATGGCGCCACTACGTCACGTGACATTACGTCACTTCCGGGGTCATCCACCGGGGTCATCCAACCTTTCCCTGAAACATACGAGACATACTACTTGTGTAGTTGCTTTTAAAAGGTCTAGGTTAAGATCCCCCATAATATAAACTTTTTTTATTTTCGGCATTTAAAACATTCGATATTTCATTTAATTTTGATAAGAAGAGGTTGATGTCGGCTTTAGGAGGAGTGTTGGGTCTATAAATAACGCCAATAATTCTGGGTTGGTATTTATCTTTAATTTCAATAAACAGAGATTCGAAAACATGGGGAATAAAGAACGAAATATCATTACGAACTCTGTAGGGTATTTCTTCTTTAATATATAGACCAACCCCTCCTCAACCATCATCATTCCCGTGCCTCATACGTTTAATAATCGGGGCATAGCCATCCAGACTGAACGACATCTCTGGGGGAATTTGGAAAATTTCGGTAAGTCCTATTATGTCGAAGAAGTTCTTTCATGTTTGTAGGTTATATAGCATGTTTTGGAAGGAATCCCAATGGGCCTTCAGGCTTTGGCTAATGAGATGGAATATTGAGAATCCTGCGTCTATTTCACAAACCATTGACTGAAAGTCTCTTGGCGAAAAGTAGTTGCAGTCAGTTGCTTTTTTTATATATATTTTTGATTCATCATTTTCTGTCAAGGAATATATTTTCTCATTATAGAGCTGTATAAAGTCGTACTCTGCGTCTACCTGCACCTCGTCGAGTGTAATGTTACCCGCCGTAATTCACCAACATACTACCATCCTTTCTCGCTGGCAAATATATAAAACATAACTACAATATATTGTTCCAAGATGAAGATAAAAGGAGGTTAAGTCCCAGATATAGTTCAACTGTTGGACGGGTTGAGACGATATTTCTTTTTCATTTCTAGTCGCAGTCTGTTGCGGTAATAGTATGTAATTGGGAGTTTGTTTAGAAACGAAATTATTCTGTACAAACAGGATAAAAACACTGTAGTGTATATACAAGTACGTCGGGTGCAACATCACCCTACCTAACATCACATCAAAGTGGTATCTTGGATGAATGATTGAACAAATAAATTTATAATTAAAGGACTTTACAGTAAAACAATGGATTCGATGAGGATAGAGAATGAGTGAGTGAATTTGTAAAAGACGAGGTGGAGTAATATGAATGAATGAATGAATGAATGAATGAATGAATGAATGAATGAATGAATGAATGAATGAATGAATGAATGAATGAATGAATGAATGAATGAACTATCATCATCGAGGGGGCCATAAGCCTTATTTCAGAGACAACAAAAAAAACAAAGCAAAATCCCGAAAAACAAACAAAAGTGTACAAATCTTGAAAATTGAATAGTTGTCAATGGCGCTGGCAGTTTTGACGTTACACTTGGCAGACGGTCAATGATCAACCGGGTGGGAATTTGGGATTAAAGTTATTTCACTGGTACTAAATTGACGAACTAGCGTTGACTGTATTTCAAGGTATAGTTTCACAAATTAAAAGTTGATTTGTTAATGAATAATATTGCATAATTACATCATGGAATGTACACTTTAATAACTAACAATTAATAAACATAACAGCCCTTAAAACGAACAACAGACGACATTCATAAGAAGTATTATTGAGAGAATAATTTGTCTTCCATCCCTTGCGTCGATAGCACAGCTCACGACCACACCGGCACGCGCTCGTTCCAATGAGGGCTCACAAGCCATATTTCCGACACAAGAAGTAAAGAAATCATGAATTACAAATAGCGGGTTGATGAATAGGGCTTCCCGTTCTGGCACTACATATGGTAAAGGATTAGTGACTAACCTAAAAAGGAATAAAGAGGAGTGGATCTGAAATTATCTTAATGATGCTAAATTGACGATTTCGCGCAAGAGGGCACTACAGGGTATAAATTATCTGATGAATTGTTGAAGTGCTCTTGATCAAAAATAAACGAGGTGGAGGTACTTTAATTTTTTACCCTAAACAGCAAGTCAGTCACACATCCACACACGATCAGTCAAGCACCCACACATCCATCCATCCGATCGTCCACCCAGAACGAACGAACGAACGAACGAACGAACGAACGAACGAACGAACGAACGAACGAACGAACGAACGAACGAACGAACGAACGAAAGAACGAAAGAACGAACGAACGAATTGAATGAATGGCACTAGTAACACTATATACGAATGAATGAATGAATGAATGAATGGCTGAATGAATGAATGAATGAATGAATGAATGAATGAATGAATGAATGAATGAATGAATGAATGAATGAATGAATGACACTAGTAACACTAAGAACGAACGAATGAGTGAATGAATGAATGAATAACCCTTCATCCGGCATGGATGTTATATGACACTAGTAAATAGTAAACAAGTTCTATGCTGTTTATTAGGAACAGGCTCACTTTGATGAGGAGTCATAAGCCTCATTTTCTAGAAAAAAGAAACTGCTCGTTCCAATAAGGGATCATAAGCCACATAGCCACATCTCCAAGGCAACAACAAGAAAAAAATCACGAAGATTCAGTGGTTATTCGTGAAAAGCGTTGGTCGGTTTTGGACGCTACGCAGAGCAAAGAGTGAATAGCCGAGTGAAAACTATTGTGGGCTAAAGTTATCTTGCTCGAACTGGCTTGACGAACTAGGGCAGAAAGCACTGCGTGTGATGATGACGATCATTTGCAGAGCCGACGGTTGGTGAATACCCAAGTAAAAACTATTGTGGGCTAAAGGTATCTTGATCGAACTAACTTAACGAATTTGCGCAGTTCGTCAATGCAGTACCAGTCTCAGTTATTTCACTAGTACTACATTGACGAACTAGCGTTGGCTATATTTCACTGTTTAAAAGTTGATTTGTTAATGAATAGTATTACTTAATTACATCATGGAATGTCCACTTTGTTCAATCCCAATAATCTTAAAATTCTTTATACTATGGTTTTTGGTCAGAAAATGATGTGGTATCGGTTCATTCATAACCTCAAGTTTTATTTTACTCAGATGGTTTTACATTCTCTCATACAATTTTGTCCCCGTCTCTCCCACGTACACAACTTCATTGCACTTGTCGCAGAGAATCCCATACATCACATTCCTGGACATACAGGTGATTTTTTTGCCTGTGTAGTAGGCCGTTCCGTTCTTGTCTGGGAATTGTTTTGTTTGGAGCATAAACCCACACATTGAACAATTTCTCACGCATCTATCAGATCCCGTCCCTTGATTGTGGAACATTTTATTATGCTTGCTATGGACTATAATATCTCCCAAATTTTTCAGTCTTATGTACGAAATCAGGGGAGGTTTTTCGAATGCCAACTTCATGCGTTTTGAGCGGTGTAAAATGAGCATCCGCTCCCGCATTATTTTACCGATGTCGGGGAGGCGCCGCGAGAAGGTGACCACAAACGGGACTCTTTCGCCGGTTGATTTGTTGGATCGTTTTTCAAGTAACTGTTTACGCTCGATTTGGTCGACCTCTTTTAGTTGTTCGCTTACAAACTTCTCGTCGTAACCTCTAGCATGCAGGTGTTGTTTTATATCATTTTTGTGGCATCCACATTCAGCATTATCGGAACAAATTCTTTTTACTTTTGAAGCTATTCCATGCGGTATCGCTCTTTTAGTGTTGATTGGGTGATCTCACTTTGCGTGCAGGTATTGATGCGTGTCCGTGGGTTTTGTATATAAACCGGTTTTAAGAAATCGACTTCAATTTTGACTATCGTGTCTTAGAATTCTTTGCTATTTTCAGACCACCTTAAATCAGCGATGTGAAGTTAGTTACTTATTTGACATTTTGACATTTTTTATTCCATCAAGACAGGAAAAGTGGCACCTGCTGTAGGATGGCACAAATGAAGACGAGTTGAGTGACATGTTGCCCGTCCGCATAAGGCCTTTCCTTATGGGGCAACTAAGGCCCTAAAAGTGACAAACTCCCAGAAAATCTACTAGATGGGCAAATCTGATCAAATAAAAGGTGCTGTAGGGTGCCACAAATTAAGACGAGTTGATTGACATGTTGCCCGTCCGCATAAGGCCTTTCTTTATGGGGCAACCAAGGCCTTAAAAGTGACAACCCCCCAGAAAACCTTCTAGATGGGCAAATCTGATCAAATAAAAGGTGCTGTATGGTGGCACAAATGAAGACGAGTTGATTGACATGTTGCCCGTCCGCATAAGACCTTTCTTTATGGGGCAACCAAGGCCTTAAAAGTGACAACCTCCCAGAAAACGTTTTAGATGGGCAAATCTGATCAAATAAAAGGTGCTGTAGGGTGGCACAAATGAAGACGAGTTGATTGACATGTTGTCTGTCCGCATAAGACCTTTCTTTGTGGGGCAACCAAGGCCTTAAAAGTGACAACCTCCCAGAAAACCTTCTAGATGGGCAAATCTGATCAAATAAAAGGTGCTGCAGGGTGGCACAAATGAAGACGAGTTGATTGACATGTTGCCCGTCCGCATAAGGCCTTTCTTTATGTGTCAATCAAGGCCCTAAAAGTAACAACCTCCCAGAAAACCTTCTAGATGGGCAAATGTTATCAAATAAAAGGTGCTGTAGGGTGGCACAAATGAAGACGAGTTGATTGACATGTTGTCCGTTCGCATAAGGCCTCTCTTTATGGGGCAACCAAGGCCCTAAATGTGACAACTTCCCAGAAAACCTTCTTGATGGACAAATCTAATCAAATAAAAGGTGCTGTAGGGTGGCACAAAAGAAGATGAGTTGATTGACATGTTGCCCGTCCGCATAAGGCCTTTCTTTATGGGGCAACCAAGGCCCTAAAAGTGACAACCTCCCAGAAAACCTTTTAGATGGGCAAATCTGATCAAATAAAAGGTGCTGTAGGGTGGCACAAATGAAGAAGAGTTGGTTGACATGTTGTCCGTCCGCATAAGGCCTCTCCTTATGGGGCAACCAAGGCCCTAAATGTGACAACCTCTCAGAAAACCTTCTAGATGGGCAAATCTAATCAAATAAAAGGTGCTGTAGGGTGGTACAAATGAAGACGAGTTGATTGACATGTTGCCCGTCCGCATAAGGCCTCTCTTTTGTGGGGCAACCAAGCCCCTAAAAGTGACAACCTCCCAGAAAACCTTCTAGATGGGCAAATCTGATCAAAGAAAATCTGCTGCAGGGTGCCACAGATGAAGACGAGTTGACATGTTGCCCGTCCCCATAAGGCCTTTCTTTATGGGGCAACCAAGGCCCTAAAAGTGACAACCTCCCAGGAAACCTTCTAGATGGACAAATCTGATCAAATAAAAGGTGCTATAGGTTAACTCGAGTTTAAAGCAAGTTTATCGGCGATATTAACGCAAATTTATCCGCGAGGTTATCGCGACTTTATCTGCGTTGTTAGCGGAAGTTAACTGTAACTTTTTTTATTGCACAACTCAACACAGCATATATACATAAATAAAATGTTGTTTTAACATTAATTTGAAAGGTGCGGTGTGGAAGACTGCAGTGCTCACATACCTGGCTGTCATTCGTCTGGATTATCACTGAAAACTATTCCCTATAAGCTTCGAATCCGCTGCATTGTTTAATGACATTTAAATGCTTGTTTGTTCATTTAGAAAATTATGTTTAGACTAAATAATGTTGACCCCAGCAGACAGGAAACCTCTAAAATGGAGACTCCCACAATACCCACATCTGACGACTTTTAATTATATCTAATTAAACAACGGGTAGGGGAATTAGATCAAACCCGTTGCTTTTGCAATAAACCAAGTTCAAAAAGGTCTTTGAGATAGAAACTCGCTTGACCTACGTTCATGGTTGAATTTGTTCAAATTTTTAATAACCTCCCCCCCCCCCCCAAAAAAAAAGAAGAAATAGAGAAGATTTTGGAAGCCACTGCCCAAATATTAGGCGTCTTGTAATAATAGTTTTACACAATTCTATCGAAATAATTGAGTTTATCAATCGGATTTCTAATCATACGACTGAGCTCACCCCATTACTAGTTATAACCCATACTTTGGAAAAAAATAAAAACCTCAAATCATAATTGTGATTCTTTTCTGCATCGTGGAACAGATTTGGTCAATATGATACACAAATAGTTATATTCTTTTCTGCATCGTGGAACAGATTTGGTCAATATGATACACAAATAGTTATAGATTTAATTCTGCATCGTGGAACAGATTTGGTCAATATGACACACAAATAGTTATATTCTTTTCTGCATCGTGGAACAGATTTGGTCAATATGATACACAAATAGTTATAGATTTAATTCTGCATCGTGGAACAGATTTGGTCAATATGACACACAAATAGTTATATTCTTTTCTGCATCGTGGAACAGATTTGGTCAATATGATACACAAATAGTTATAGATTTAATTCTGCATCGTGGAACAGATTTGGTCAATATGATACACAAATAGTTATAGATTTAATTCTGCATCGTGGAACAGATTTGGTCAATATGATACACAAATATTTATAGATTTAATTCTGCATCGTGGAACAGATTTGGTCAATATGATACACAAATAGTTATAGATTTAATTCTGCATCGTGGAACAGATTTGATCAATATGATACACAAATAGTTATAGATTTAATTCTGCATCGTGGAACAGATTTGATCAATATGATACACAAATAGTTATAGATTTAATTCTGCATCGTGGAACAGATTTGGTCAATATGATACACAAATAGTTATAGATTTAATTCTGCATCGTGGAACAGATTTGGTCAATATGATACACAAATAGTTATAGATTTAATTCTGCATCGTGGAACAGATTTGGTCAATATGATACACAAATAGTTATAGATTTAATTCTGCATCGTGAAACAGATTTGGTCAATATGATACACAAATAGTTATAGATTTAAGATTTTCATTGTTATGGTTTAGGAATATAATTTAACGAAATGGAAATGGTATTAAATATTCCACTGAAACACAGAGACCCAAAGTATTACAAGGACGTTTGTCTTAAGTTTCGTTTGCACTCAAACAGGTAATCAAGTCAAATAAATCACAAACGTATTGTCCAGCACTGGTGATTTCACACAAAAACCGATTATCGCTCACTTGGAAGTTCAACAACGTTGTTGCCATTTGCATTATTTCCGTGTATCTTTATGTATCACTGTAAGTGTTTATTTTTTTTTCTCTTTCTATCTGCATTTTTCCGCTAAAAACGAACATTAAAGTCAATACAATTAAATTAAAATCTCTAATAACCTAAAAAATAAATTTAAGAATTATTTTCAAATATAAACAATGGATAAACAAAGTCAAGCTCAGGTAAACAGTTCTGTCTTTAATTCTGGCAGTGTAAACAACAGTGGAAATTCCACTAACACCGACATGGCATCTTTAATTCTGGCAGTGTAAACAACAGTGGAAATTCCACTAACACCGACATGGCATCTTTAATTCTGGCAGTGTAAACAACAGTGGAAATTCCACTAACACCGACATGGCATCTTTAATTCTGACAGTGTAAACAACAGTGGAAATTCCACTAACACCGACATGGCATCTTTAATTCTGACAGTGTAAACAACAGTGGAAATTCCACTAACACCGACATGGCATCTTTAATTCTGACAGTGTAAACAACAGTGGAAATTCCACTAACACCGACATGGCATCTTTAATTCTGACAGTGTAAACAACAGTGGAAATTCCACTAACACTGACATGGCATCTTTAATTCTGACAGTGTAAACAACAGTGGAAATTCCACTAACACTGACATGGCATCTTTAATTCTGACAGTGTAAACAACAGTGGAAATACCACTAACACTGACATGGCATCTTTAATTCTGGCAGTGTAAACAACAGTGGAAATACCACTAACACTGACATGGCATCTTTAATTCTGGCAGTGTAAACAACAGTGGAAATTCCACTAACACTGACATGGCATCTTTAATTCTGACAGTGTAAACAACAGTGGAAATTCCACTAACACTGACATGGCATCTTTAATTCTGGCCGTGTAAACAACAGTGGAAATTCCACTAACACTGACATGGCATCTTTAATTCTGACAGTGTAAACAACAGTGGAAATTCCACTAACACTGACATGGCATCTTTAATTCTGACAGTGTAAACAACAGTGGAAATTGCACTAACACTGACATGGCATCTTTAATTCTGGCAGTGTAAGCAACAGTGGAAATTCCACTAACACCGACATGGCATCTTTAATTCTGGCAGTGTAAACAACAGTGGAAATTCCACTAACACCGACATGGCATCTTTAATTCTGGCAGTGTAAACAACAGTGGAAATTCCACTAACACCGACATGGCATCTTTAATTCTGGCAGTGTAAACAACAGTGGAAATTCCACTAACACCGACATGGCATCTTTAATTCTGGCAGTGTAAACAACAGTGGAAATTCCACTAACACCGACATGGCATCTTTAATTCTGACAGTGTAAACAACAGTGGAAATTCCACTAACACCGACATGGCATCTTTAATTCTGACAGTGTAAACAACAGTGGAAATTCCACTAACACCGACATGGCATCTTTAATTCTGACAGTGTAAACAACAGTGGAAATTCCACTAACACTGACATGGCATCTTTAATTCTGACAGTGTAAACAACAGTGGAAATTCCACTAACACTGACATGGCATCTTTAATTCTGACAGTGTAAACAACAGTGGAAATACCACTAACACTGACATGGCATCTTTAATTCTGGCAGTGTAAACAACAGTGGAAATACCACTAACACTGACATGGCATCTTTAATTCTGGCAGTGTAAACAACAGTGGAAATTCCACTAACACTGACATGGCATCTTTAATTCTGACAGTGTAAACAACAGTGGAAATTCCACTAACACTGACATGGCATCTTTAATTCTGGCCGTGTAAACAACAGTGGAAATTCCACTAACACTGACATGGCATCTTTAATTCTGACAGTGTAAACAACAGTGGAAATTCCACTAACACTGACATGGCATCTTTAATTCTGACAGTGTAAACAACAGTGGAAATTCCACTAACACCGACATGGCATCTTTAATTCTGGCAGTGTAAGCAACAGTGGAAATTCCACTAACACCGACATGGCATCTTTAATTCTGGCAGTGTAAGCAACAGTGGAAATTCCACTAACACCGACATGGCATCTTTAATTCTGACAGTGTAAACAACAGTGGAAATTCCACTAACACCGACATGGCATCTTTAATTCTGGCAGTGTAAACAACAGTGGAAATTCCACTAACACCGACATGGCATCTTTAATTCTGACAGTGTAAACAACAGTGGAAATTCCACTAACACCGACATGGCATCTTTAATTCTGACAGTGTAAACAACAGTGGAAATTCCACTAACACCGACATGGCATCTTTAATTCTGACAGTGTAAACAACAGTGGAAATTCCACTAACACCGACATGGCATCTTTAATTCTGACAGTGTAAACAACAGTGGAAATTCCACTAACACCGACATGGCATCTTTAATTCTGACAGTGTAAACAACAGTGGAAATTCCACTAACACCGACATGGCATCTTTAATTCTGACAGTGTAAACAACAGTGGAAATTCCACTAACACCGACATGGCATCTTTAATTCTGGCAGTGTAAACAACAGTGGAAATTCCACTAACACCGACATGGCATCTTTAATTCTGGCAGTGTAAACAACAGTGGAAATTCCACTAACACCGACATGGCATCTTTAATTCTGACAGTGTAAACAACAGTGGAAATTCCACTAACACCGACATGGCATCTTTAATTCTGACAGTGTAAACAACAGTGGAAATTCCACTAACACCGACATGGCATCTTTAATTCTGACAGTGTAAACAACAGTGGAAATTCCACTAACACCGACATGGCATCTTTAATTCTGACAGTGTAAACAACAGTGGAAATTCCACTAACACCGACATGGCATCTTTAATTCTGACAGTGTAAACAACAGTGGAAATTCCACTAACACCGACATGGCATCTTTAATTCTGGCAGTGTAAACAACAGTGGAAATTCCACTAACACCGACATGGCATCGATGATGTCGATGATGTCTGGCTTCCAGAAAGAAATTGCCAGCTTGAATGAAACAATAGTGGGTTTGCGGTCAGAGCTTCAAGCCCAGAAGCGGCAGGCAGATAAAGAAAAGGCTAAATTTAGAAGGGAATTGGAAAAGGCAATTCTGAGAGCCAAACCAGGTAAGGAGGACCATGCTCCCCCTGCTCCTGATTCACCATATATTGACGCCGCTGCAGAAATGAGAAGACCTGCGTCCACCGGCTCACTGGCGGGGATATCTGAAATAGATTCAGATCTAATTACCCACATCCAGGATAACTGGCTGCGTTCCATAATAGAAGAAGCCACCAACACGGCCGCAGCTTCCCCCGCTGAGGCGGCTGAAACTGAATTAGATAAAATTCAGCTAAAATCCCCAAATCGCAGCGACAGAAAAAATCACCAAACCAAAATCGGTCGAAAAGGAAACTCTCCAATGAGTTCCGTGAAAATGATGAAACCGTGGACGTCGAAGACGAAAATGGTTTCTGTACGACTACTGATCGGCATGTCAAGAAGACAAAAACTATCAAGCAAAATTCACTGAGCACCGCTACTGAAAAGGACTCGGTGGTCAAACCAAGAAATGGGGGCTCTGTTAACACAACAGAGCCTACATCACCGGAAATAGTGAATGCGACAGCGACAGCTAGCCCAACCGATAGCGCGACGTACGCCGACAAAGTAAAGGCCAAAACGTCCCCTAAGGTGATCAATAAAACCAACAAGATACAGAGCCATCCGCAACCAAACCGTTGTGTCGTAATCACACGCGTCCATCCCAAAACGGAAATCACTCGATTGATAAAGCCCTTCCAGGATGCTCGTGGGAGAGACTAATCTCCAAAGCCACGGGCAACCATATTTGGAAGATAAAAGTAAAATGCCCTAATAGAGCAACGAAATTAAATCTGATAAGCAAAGGGGTAATTATCAACGGCAAAAAATACGAAACCGAGGAATATCGTGTTCTTCTGCAACCCGTTCAGGTGTCACAAGTGTCAGAAATTTGGGCACTTCTCACACAAATGCAACGGGGAGCAACGATGTATAAAATGCGGTGACAAACACATCGCGAAGGCATGTAGTACTACAACTCTGTAATGTCCCAATTGCGGTGGTCAACACCCCAGCAACTACCGCGGGTGTAGCCACTTCAAAAAAGTGGAAACAAACATCCAGCTTAAAGCTCTAAATGTAAGTAAAGTCGAGAACTCATCCTTTCCTTATTCCACATGTACTCTATTTTCAGCATAATGAAAAAACACGTGGACACCAGTCTTTCGGACGTTTGCAAAGAGATTAGTAAAACAGCCTCTAGTTTATATAAAACTCAAATATCTCACACGCTATTAGAAGCAGCCGTTAACAAAATATAATTATGTAACAATATTACAAATAGTAATTAAACTTAACTAAACTTAGTACAGTTATTCCTAAACCATTCATGGATACACTAAAATAGTCCAGTGGAACGCTCGAAGTGTTAATCAGAAAAATTTGCAAATATCACATTATTTCAAAAATACGGACGTAATTGCAATTAGTGAAACATGGCTTAAACCAATGAAAAAATTCTCGTTATGTGGTTGTGGCGGTGTCGCTCTACTAATAAGACAGGAGATTAAATACAAAACAATACCATGCGACCACCTCAATGCTGAAGTGATTGCAGCTGAAATTGAACTTGATCACAAACACATGGTCATCATATCATATTATAACAAGCTGCAAGCAACAGTAGACAGTAAAGTATTTGAATGCTTTACCAAAAAGTACAAGCATTGTATATTCTTGGGTGATTTCAATTCCAAACACCAGGTATTCGGTTGTAATACGACTGAACCTGATGGTCACGCCCTTTTCAACATCATTGAAGAACTCAATCTATTCGTGGCAAATAACGGTCAAGACGTAAAATACATAAGCAACAACCCACTCCATCAATCAGATATCCTAGACTTGATTATCACCAGCAAATCACTAACCAGCCAAATGCAAGATATATTTGTGAGGGATGATGAGCTAGGTAGTGATCACCTGCCGGTTTACGCCACTTTGAAATGTAATACTGGTCCCGCAAGGTGTCCTCCCATGAATAGGAGGAACCTATCAAAAATTGACTGGAACCTCTTCAGAAACATTATCGAAGTAAAAATAAAGGCAAATGACCCCTTCGACAATGAACCTCTTCAGAAACATTATCGAAGTAAAAATAAAGGCAAATGACCCCTTAAATGGTCATGAACTTGAAAAAGCCTGCACCCATCTTAACGAGGTTATCAACAGTACACTAGATGAAATTTGTCCCAAGCAAACAGTAAAGACGCGGATAAACAGAATAACACAAACAACTCTTCAAATAATCAAACAAAAAGAAAAGCCTTTCGGGCTTACCAATCAGAGAATGATCAAATGAAAAGAGCAGAACTTAAAACCGCGTATAATCGCCTACATGGAGAAATAAAAAAGGCCATAGCTAACGACAATCGCGTGAGATGGGAAAAAGCAACAGAAAACCTAAATGGGCTGAGAGAACCTAAGAGGTTCTAGGATACATTTAAAACTCTTACTGGCCAAAGGGAGCAAAAGTGCCAATAATAATGCTCTGAAGACTAGCGACGGAACTATGGCCATGGGCGACAAGACAAAGGCCAGCGCTTTTGCCGAACTTCTAAAGAAAGCGCTTCGTCCACAAGAAGGGAACAGATATGACAACGATTTTAAGGTAAAAGTAAATAAATTTGTCCAAGATAACAACTCAATTTTCAATGAACCGAACTTTGACCAAAGGTACGAAGTTGGGAACGACCATGAATTAACCGAACCAATAAGCGTAGAAGAGGTCATGGGTATAATCAGAAAATGTAAGTCATCTTCGACCCCAGGAGAAGACGAAGTCTCTTACAAAATAATGAAACAGTGCCCCAGCATCTTCTACTGTAGACTTACCAAACTCCTAAACTGCTGTCTCTCCTGTGGGTAATTCCCAAAATGCTGGAAAGTGGCCACAGGAGTAATGATACCTAAACCCGACAAAGACCTTACCAAACCTTCTAACTACCGCCCAATTAGCTTGCTTAGCTGTGTTGGAAAAATATTTGAGCAGATTCTCACTACGAGACTTCGCAGCTATCTCGAATCAATCAACTTTTTCAACAAATGGCAAAGAGCGTATAGGAGTCAGAAAGAGGGAATCGAACACGTATATAGACTGGTCGATTGTATGAAAACAACATTTAGTCAAAACGAAATCGGAACAGCGCTTTTCTTGGATGTAGAAAAAGCGCTCGACTCAGTATGGCACAATGGCGTGAGATATAAACTAGCGAAAATGGGATTACCCACTACAAATCTGAGGATCATATCATCATTTCTAACTGACAGAAAAATCAAGATGAGGGTTAATCGCGAGGTGTCAGAGGAAGTAATACTCGAAGCAGGAACGCCCTGTGGCGCATCGAACTTAATGCCGCCAAAACTCAAAAAGTTCCGTTCTTCAAGAAGCAAAGGAAAAAACCAATCCCCTGTATCGATCTCCAGTTATACGATCACAAATTAGAAGCAAGCAAAGAGGCCAAATTGTTGGAACTTATCCTAGATAGAAATCTCAGTCTAAACAGTCACGTAAACTCCATTACGGTTAGAGCTACTAAACGTATCAATTTTCTGAAGATGTTTAGAGGTAGAAATTGAGGAGCAAACAAAGATGTGCTTCTCAAGCTCTACAAAACATTTATACGTCCGGTACTAGTATACGGTGCCATAATAACAACTGACCTGAGCAAAACCAACATTAAGAAGCTACAGAGGGTTCAAAGTTATGCCATGCGTGTGGCACTATGCAAACCCAAATGGACACCGATAAAGGAACTTCACGAGCTAGCAAAAATAGAAACTATTGATACGCGATTAAAAGACCAACAAAACAAAACCCTCGACATACTCCAAGATAGTGAATTAATGGCTGAGCTGAACGAACACCGATCCCTTAACAGAAAAACGAAATAAGTTTTCAGAAAATAAAAAAAATTATACAATATAACTAAATTGCGTGGAGTCAGTGAGGATTGCCTCGCTACTCATTGAGAACTTTCGGATAGAGTCTGTGAGGACTGCCTCGCAACTCTGCTGAAGCGCGATTGAAATGCGTTTAATAAGACCTATTTTACAAAACCCTCCACATACTCCAGGATAGTGAATCAATGGTGAAGCTGAACGAACACCGAACCCTTAACAGAAAAACAAAATAAGCCACAGTAAATTAAAATTACTCAATAGAATTAAACTGCGGGGAGTCAGTGAGGATTGCCTCGCTACTCATTGAGATCTTTAGGATTAAGTCTGTGAGGATTGCCTCGCAACTTTGCGTGTGGGGAGTGGGCTCCGAAGAAACCCACCCTCACCCCATCCATAGCAACAATCACACAACAGTTACAATATACAATAGCGGATACCTATCTTTCTCTCTACCTGTAATTTTTCTAATTGAACATTCTCAAATTTTCTTGCAACCCTCTTATCAAGAATACGCATGGAAATGGTAGAGCGGGCGTAGGAGGAATTGGTGCAACCTACCTTTCCGTTAACATACACAGGAAACCACCAAACACCAGGCAAGCATTGAAACAAGCTTGTCTGGCTGGGGACGAGTGTACATTTTATATAAATAAACATTGGAATAAAGATTTAGCAGCCCTTTTAAGGGCTTTCGGTTGTGTGTCTGTGAGAAGGTGTGTGTATGTTTGTTTTTTGGTTTTTTTGGGGGGGGGGAGTTTGTTTTTTTTTTTGTTTTTGTTCTTTTTTCCCCTCCAATCACCCCGTCATCTGTTCCCTCTGAAGACAGACCAGATGGCCAATACCCAGCATCCACTCTCCCTTATAGGCTGATGGATGACCCAGCTTTCAAAAACACATATTGCTGGATTTTTTCCTTTTTGTGACCGTTAAGAAACCAGTGACTATTTGAGGTTTTCTTTTTCTTTTTTCGAAAAATAATCACCAAACTGCGGTTTCAGTATTACCATAAATTTGCCCACTTCTCTTTGCAAACACGGAGCAGAACACTTCGCGACCTGATTTCCAGGTTGTCCCAAGTGCATTTTTTTATGTTTTCGAGATATCAATTTTTAAAGTTTGGAAGTCTGGTGTGGGCAATCCATTTGGTTTACAAATACAGTGTCGAATTGAAACGATAGAGAAATCATTTCTGTGTGCGACTGAACTTGTGGTGCTGGTGATTAACGGCTATATATGACATTTTTCTGCAAGTTTCTGGGGAAAGGGTACCCAAATTGAGAGTTGGGACAAGATGGAACAAACATGTAATGAAATGTGATGCATAGTCCTACATGGCACCTCCATTTATTTTCACTTCCATTTTGTTCTAACTACTACCCCCTCCACCCCCACCCCTCCCAAGCATCCCAGCTTCAACCCTAATCACACGGACGTCCGAAAATCGAAATTTCAAGACTCAAATGTTTCCCGTAAGCAAAGATGCTCCGTGAGACAAGACTTAACTGATTGAACTCCTAGCTGAATCCTGAGAATAATTTGTAAGCTCCGTGAGACAAGACTGAATTGATTGAATAATTTGTAAGCTCCGTGAGACAAGACTGAATTGATTGAATAATTTGTAAGCTCCGTGAGACAAGACTGAATTGATTGAATAATTTGTAAGCTCCGTGAGACAAGACTGAATTGACTGAACTCCTAGTTGAATCCTGAGAATAATTTGTAAGCTCCGTGAGACAAGACTGAATTGATTGAATAATTTGTAAGCTCCGTGAGACAAGACTGAATTGATTGAATAATTTGTAAGCTCCGTGAGACAAGACTGAATTGATTGAATAATTTGTAAGCTCCGTGAGACAAGACTGAATTGATTGAACTCCTAGTTGAATCCTGAGAATAATTTGTAAGCTCGGTGAGACAAGACTGAATTGATTGAATAATTTGTAAGCTCCGTGAGACAAGACTGAATTGACTGAACTCCTAGTTGAATCCTGAGAATAATTTGTAAGTTGAAATCATTTCGATTTTATCATATTTTATCATATGACTTATCATATTATTATTTCATATTTTCAATAAATATTAATTAGTGCTTCATAATACTTTCAGTTTATTTGATTGGTCAATTTTAAAGGAACGCTTTTTGATTGGTTATCACCGAAAAGATCTGCGTCAAATTAATGCGGTTATGGCGTATGTCTGTGTACAGCTGTGGTGCGTCACAGTCAAATGCATGACGTTCGAGGAGAAATTCCATTCTTAACCCTTCTTTTCTATTCGAATGATGTGGGTTTTTTTTTCAACTGTGGTGTCATATGATAAACAAAATATGAAATTTGTGTTTTGGCCACACGATATTTATGAAACTCGTCTACAAATTTCCGCGTCTACAAATTTCCGTAAATACGAGCGTAACTGGATATTGATGGTCGTATTTCGAGGCTGATAAACTGATAACGTATCCCGTGACATAAATACTAATAATGAAGTGCATTGTATCTCACTTTAACCCTTTACATAGACAATATGAAATGAGGATTTTGGTCACACATGATATTTATGAAACAAGATTTTTCCGTTTTTTGCCGAGTCTTTGAGGAAACGGAAAAATCTTAGACTTGTTTCATAAATATCGTGTGTGACCAAAATCCTCATTCCATATTGTCTATGTAAAGGGTTAAAGTGAGAGAGAATGCACTTCTTTATTAGTATTTATGTCACGGGATACGCTATCAGTTTATCAGCCTCGAAATACGACCATCAATATCCAGTTACGCTCGTTGTTGCAGAATAGTGATTAGAAAAAAAGATAATAAACCATCATAAGAGTAGTGTAGCATATTAATTTTCACAGTGGGTAATATCGTCTTTCCAATTTCTATTTCTATCTGACAATGACACACGACAGGTATGGAAAGAACAAATCCATAATCCCCTACAGTTGATGCCAAAACGACAAACACAGAAACTAGTTCAACTTCTATTCCTGCTCTGAAACATCTCATACTAACTTATTCAATAAAGGAAATCACTCTTCGATAGATTTATTCGATGATGCCTGAACGCCGCATTGGTCGTAATTCGACAGCGATCTCTTCCGAGTAATGCCAACTTAAAGATACACGTATATGAATTTGAATGTTATTCTGAACACGACAGTGCTGTTATACTGATTATCAACAAGGTGACGACGACTAACGTAGTTTAAGACTTAGTTATACATGGAAATAGACCAGCAGCTTCTGTGTTATGGATATTATAAGGATGATTTTTATATACTGTCTGTGCTTTATGACTTTAAAAGGTACAGTAGTACTTTTCTATCATCTTATACCAAATAGAAAATTGACTTCCATAATTATGACCCAACACTTTGTGACATATTATTAGTTATCCTTGTGTTTTCCAGGATGTATGGGAATTTACACCGGTTTGGGAACTCATACGCCCTGAGGCAAAGCCGAAGGGTGTATGAGTTCCCAAGCCGGTGTAAATTCCCATACACCCTGGAAGACACAAGGATAACGGATTTATTTCCAAGAATTTTGGGGTACTTAATACTTTAACTTAAATTGTGGGCAAAAACTGACAGAAAATTTGTACTTTGTAAGTTTCTTAATACAAAAAAAACCAGACAGATATGGATGTCATTGGAACTGACTCAATGAGCCAGTTCCAATGACATCCATACCTGTACAATTTTATTGCACATAAATATTAAATTTCCTGTATTTTTATTTTTGTTCTAACATAACTGAGCAGAAGGTATGAATTACTAATTAAAAATTGGTACTTTTTTTTTAGCCATATAGCCTGCTATTGTATATTCTTGTTTTTACACAGTGGTTAAACACGGTGTAAAAAAACCCACTGTGGATTGCAAGTTACACCGTATCTCTCAGCCAATCAAAATGCAGTATTTTGTTTCATTTGGAAATAATTTAGATTGCTCAATGATATGTCTGAAACATTCGGTTTTCGATGTTCTAATTGCTTTATAAGTTATAAAAAATGTACTTATTGTGCAGTGAGACGAGGTGACATTTTATTTACCATAACAATAGTTCCAGAAAACTGCTCTATATATTTATCTCCTAGAAAAATAGTACTAAGGCAAATCTATTCCACATAGGTATACTAAGAAGCCCACAGACTGCATTCTTCTGGGACCTCAGATTTCATAAAAAAAAATTCCTGGAGGAGAATTCCTCAACAACGGAGAATTCTTTCGGGCTCCCTTCACTTAACAGTAAAGGCATTCCCCTTGAAAATACCTGGTTAAAACTGATTACACGTGGCTTTACCAAACACGACAAGTGAACCACATGTGCAAGTTTTTTAGGAATAACTGAAAGTTTACATTTTGGACCAAAAACTGCCATATGGCACCTCATTAGAACGGCTCGATGAGCTCGTTCCAGTGAATTAGGGTGATTAAAACCTGCCCAAACGCTAAATTTAATATTTGGTAAATTTGGAAAGCAAATATTTAAGCCTTAATTGTTTTGAATTGTTTAACACCCAATAATTTTATGAATTTTAATTAATAAAACGGGGTCGCTGTAATTGGCTGGCATGCGGACTAAACGAAACGTCGTGTGTTCTATTCTGAATACCGTCATGTGCTCTGCGTCCATGGACGGAATAACGCGTCATCTGGAATGCTTTAATAACATTGAAAATATCGCCTTGTTTCAAACATTGGACGAGGTAATTCAAATTGGGCACGTGGGAGCATGAGGTCATTCTACTCTGTCGAATAGTACATTTTTAGAATACTCGCCTTCACTCAATATTAACCCTGTTTGTGTTAATTTAGTAAGTTGGAGTCCAACAGTTACTCGCTGTTCCTCGGTGATTCTCACCAGATGGGATATCGGCTTCCGCCATTCATAAAACTTCCGACACGATATGAAGTTAGGAACATGGCAGTTGACAGCAAGGGTGGCAACAAGCAGGGGGACAGCCCCACCCCACCCCCACCCCCGTAACGGAAGTCTAGGCCCCCATCGGGGAAACTGCCTCCTTTATTGTGGGTTTGACAGGAGGATACCCTAGCCCCCTGTTTGGAAGCACTTGTCGAGGATATTCTGGCACCACCACTGCTTGAAAGTCTCGTTAAACGAACCATTATTGAAACAAAGTTACACTAATTTTATATGAGATATACAGGGTTTTTAAGATGGCAAGTGCTCCACTCAGGTTCTCAACAGATCCATTCTCCACGGCTGTATTTCCTCAACGAACATTTATCCAGCAGTAATTATAGCGATACATCAGGAACATTACGATGTTGCTCCCAGTCTTAGACGTTGTTTTGGTGATGCAATAAATGACGCTGGTTGAACTGGGGCGAGAAAAATATTTGTCGCACACGATCATCGTAAAAGTTGAGGTGTATTGGCAGGGGTGGCGCCATGGATTTCTCGACGGGGGAGGGGGGGGGGGGCTGACCTCTCCGACAGGGGGGCTATAACATTTGACCTCCCAAACGAAGGAAAATGAGTGAAAATTGATAAATTGGAGAACCAAAATAGAAGCAAATTGAGTATGTTTGTTGATTATTTAACCCTTTACATAACCTGAAAAGCAGACGACACTTGCAAAAATAATTCTTGAATAACTAATTTTTTTTATTTTTTGTCTCAAAAACATAGGTTATGACCCCTCGTTGGAACGAGCTCGACGAGTTTTGGCCGTTACCTTAGGTATAGAGGGTTAAAGTAAACATATTATAATAGGGTCGCGAAATATTTCATCTATAAAGCCAGTTTGACGAACGACATTAAGGAATTTCGTGAGAATCACTATTCTCTATCAAAGTTCCAGTGCTGCACGGGTTCGAGACTGACAAGACGAGATATATACATTCGATTGTCGGAAATTTCTCGTGAAGTCGGGTTTACGAGAATCTCCGACAGACTGACTAAAAATCTCCGACGGGGGGCTGGACCTCTCCGACGGGGGGGGGGGGGGGCTGTAGCCCCCTCTGACAACCCCCCCCCCCCTGGTGGGGTCATTGGTCGGGTCAAATTTTGTGCGACAGGGTTTAATAATAAATACCCGTTTTACTTTCATTGGTCATCTTTTCAACTTCATGATGTCGGCAAATTTAAAACAGATCGACAGTGTAAAGTCAGGCAGTTAGCTGACACCGTATGTTTACTATAATTGTCAGCAATCACCTCTCGAAAAAGTAAGATTTGTTGTCTTAAGTTCCAGGATGATGTGTTACAGACTGATACAACCAAACCTTTTTTTGCGCGGGACAATAATTTTTTATGTGTGCTGTGAATAGGAGTTTTGTTTATCGGTAAATCCTGATTTTCCCGGCCTCGGCATTTTTTCCTTGCGAAGATCTTGAATATGAACCTTTCAAAACAAACATTAAAAAGGAGTGTACCAGTAATTGGCTGCAAAATATGAATATTACGTTCTTTGCGTGGGTACTGGACTTCAAACCGAAGGATGTACGGTTCGACCTCGACCAGCAGAAAATACCCTGTATCCTTACGCAAGGCACTTAATCCCTATTGCCCACGTGGTGGCACGATGGCGCTATGTACTGAGGCGTACTGCTTGTCGATTGTGCACTCGTCTTCAACCAATGCTAACCCTGCTGCTTGTGTAGAGTTGGTACGTTATGGAGTCTGACAATTCGTCTCTTGAGTTCCAATGTGTTCTATGTGCCTACTGGCACATAGAACACATTGGAACTCAGGGGACGAATTGCTCGCCGCTGCTGACTAGGTCTCTTCGGGTACTCCGGCTTCCTCCGCCCGAAAGTTGTCCGACACGAAAAGTTGACAAACACAAATAAATAAATAAATAAATAAATAAATAAATAAATAAATAAATAAATACACAGCGACATGACGTCACTTCCGGCATCGTGGTCTGACAAAATAGGACATTTCATTCATTCCCACCCACTGTTGTTGTGTATTCTGATTGGATGTTTGTTTACAAGTCTACTGTTGCGAAAATCACATCGTTTCCATTTGTCAAGGTGTGATTTGTTGATTTTTCCCACGAAGATGTTCCCTTAGAGTTTCAAGTCATTGAAAATTCGCTTTGGCTTCACAGTTAGTTTATTTGTGCGGTTTCGGCAGATGCCTCTTCCAGTGATGTTTATACTGAATCCCGAATACTCGTAGTCGTCTGTCTCTCCCTTTCTAAGAAGTTTGCTGTTACCTTCTGAAATAGAGAATTCACTGTCACTGTACACCTTCGAGTAGGCTCCACTTTACGGCCCACGGGTATAACTTTACTTTTGCTTTCATTTAGTTCGAGTCTCCATTCACTTGTTTCCATATGTCCCAACAATTTCCAGCATTTTCTCTGGTCCATCTTCGCTTTCTGATACTAGTATCATATCATCTGCAAATGCTACCCCCCCCCCCCCCCTCTCCCCCGTCGCAATGCAGGAGTTTATCTCTTAAATCTTTGATGTACAATGCAATAGGAATCAGTGAAAGGATACACCCTTGCTTTTGGCCTATCTCCACCCATAGGCGCCCGTTTTGTTGTTACATTATCCAGGCCACTTTGTACATCAAAAAACTTGCATCCAAGGCCCATGTGCTCAAGTTCCCCTCTTTTTAACACCCAGAAACACAAACTCTCCTCTTCGACCATCTCCTCTAATCTCCCACACAGGATTATACAGAAAACTTCCCCAGTGTTGTTACAGGCAGCGATCCCCCGATAATTATCCTATACTTCCTTATTCCCATTTTGTGTTTTAATATGACCTTGCTTTCTCTACATTCTCTGGGAACCTCTTGTTTTTCTATGGCCAAGTTGAATAGCGCCTTTAGCCTTTTAAATAATTCCTCTCACCCATTTACTATGGGTGGGGGTCAATTGGAATTACATCCATTTCTCCTGCCTTTCCGTTCCTTAATTTAGGGACCAGGTTTTTGTTTTTTATTGGTGCTTAACGACACTTTCGAAGCCCGGGTCGCATTGTGCCGGACAGTTTTGCGGGAGGAAGCCTGAGTACCAGGAGAGAACCACCGAGCAGCAGCGAATAGCTGTCACACTCCCCAACGTACTAACTTTGCACCAGTAATGTTAGCATTTGTTGAAGTCAAGTGCACCGTCGACCTGTAGTACGCCTTATTACACAATGGCGTCACCATGCCTCGTTCTGGGCAATCGGGATTAAGTGCCTTTCTAAAGGACACAAGTAGTATGTGATGTGGTTTTCACCCCTATTCGGCAGGACCTCGGTGCAGGACCTCGGAAGTGACGTCATGTCACGTGACCTGGTGGCGCCATGTTGTGTTGTCATGGTAACCCGCGTGAGCGGCCATCTTGTGACGTCATCCACATAGTGATACGTGGTGTTAGTGCGCATGCGCAGCGCATGTTGTTAAGGTGATACGTGTTTCCGTCGTCCATTTTGTATACTGGAGACCGCCATCTTGGTTTCTATGGTAGCACGTGATTGCTATGTTACCAGTGGCTTCTAACAAGACAGGGGTATGTTCGGGGGGTGTGTTCTTTTGTAGAAGAGTAAATCTAATTACCACAAACAACCCGACAATCCCTCCAAATCACCAAAATCCACCCAAAATCACCGAAATTGACTTTATTTCCCCAATTTATCGGCTTAGCACGTAGTGCTATAGTACTAAGGGGGTACCGGGGGTGCGTTTGATTGAACAGGAGTAATGTTCTGGCTTAGAATTCTCCCAGAATCCTTTTTGGATCCCTATCCCATGACGTTTTTTCCATTAAAAGACACGTTCCTTTGGTCATTACCCAGAATTCTCTGCTTCTCTCTATATATACAATAGTTTTCCTCTACCTGGCCATGTTCCTTTGTTCTGGAGTAAACTCCAGTAGCGTAGAAGAGCCTATCAACTGGAACAGTTTTGCTTATTGTTACTATATTTAGCAATTTCTGGTCTATTCTTGTTAGTTCTGACCCTATTCTAAGTACTCTTGTTGTTTCATTTATCTAGATAATAACTAACCAATCAGATTGCTTGATTTCTCATAATTTGTATGCAGAGTTATCTCCCCTTATTACAACGAAGTTGTATCAGATTCTCATCACATCTATATCCAATGGCCATATCCTATGGAATCCCATTTTTTGCAAAATACCTGTGGCTATGGAATCCCTTTTTTGTCGTATGAGGCCATGAGGGCTATGTAAAAGCCCTCAATGAGTCCTCATTTATTATCCCTCATATTATCCCTCAAATCACGGAATCCAAATTTTACGGACTCGGCTAGGAATCTCAATAACGGAATGGCTTATATGTATACAGGGAAAATCTGATTCAAACTTGATCAATGTTATAGTCGAGACTGAGATAGGTATAGCTAGGAAGTAATGGATGAGATATGGGACAGAATAACAGAAGCCAATAGTACTGGTACAAGGCCGCAATGGAACAAGACTGTTGTAGAAGCTAACGATAGGACAGATAGGCCATAGACCTGTAATAGCCTTGGAGCTTTGGCGACAAGATGGAAGCGGTTGGTAAGACTACATTAGACCCATTGAGGGCTTTTACATAGCCTAATGCGACACAAAAGGGATTTTCCAAAAGGTCTCCTCGATAGGTATCCTCAATAGGTATCCTCAAATAATACAATACCAGGCCATAGGTATCCTCAAATACTGAAATGAGGATAAGAGTCGTAGTAAATTATACCTCAGTGAGGGATTTTTAATGGTCCTAATAACCTCAAAATTCAATGAGGCTATGAGGGATAATAAATGAGGACTCATTGAGGGCTTTTACATAGCCCTCATGGCCTCATACGACAAAAAAGGGATTCCATAGCCACAGGTGTTTTGCAAAAAATGGGATTCCATAGGATATGGCCATTGGATATAGATGTGATGAGAATCTGATACAACTTCGTTGTAATAAGGGGAGATAACTCTGCATACAAATTATGGGAAATCAAGCAATCTGATTGGTTAGTTATTATCTAGATAAATGAAACAACAAGAGTACTTAGAATAAGGTCAGAACTAACAAGAATGGACCAGAAATTGCTAAATATAGTAACAATAAGCAAAACTGTTCCAGTTGATAGGCTCTTCTACACTACTGGAGATTACTCCAGAACAAAGGAACATGGCCTGGTAGAGGAAAACTATTGTATATATAGATAGAAGCAGAGAATTCTGGGTAATGACCACAGGAACGTGTCTTTTAATGGAAAAAACGTCATGGGATAGGGATCCAAAAAGGGATTCTGGGAGAATTCTAAGCCAGAAAATTACTCCTGTTCAATCAAACGCACCCCCGGTACCCCCTTAGTACTATAGCACTACGTGCTAAGCCGATAAATTGGGGAAATAAAGTCAATTTCGGTGATTTTGGGTGGATTTTGGTGATTTGGAGGGATTGTCGGGTTGTTTGTGTTAATTAGATTTACTCTTCTACAAAGGAACACACCCCCCGAACATACCCCTGTCTTGTTAGAAGCCATTGGTAACATAGCAATCACGTGCTTCCATAGAAACCAAGATGGCGGCCTCCAGTATACAAAATGGACGACGGAAACACGTATCACCTTAACAACACGCACTGCGCATGCGCACTAACATCACGTATCACTATGGGGATGACGTCACAAGATGGCGGCTCACGCGGGTTACCATGACAACACAACATGGCGCCACTAGGTCACGTGACATGACGTCACTTCCGAGGTCCTGCACCGAGGTCCTGCCGAATAGGGGTGAAAACCACATCACATACTACTGACACAACGTAATTACTCCTTTTGGGGAACGATCCGTAAACATTTCGGTATGATATCCCTTTCGGTTTGAAGTCCAATAAGGTTAGCACTGAGCCATCGTGCTACCCTCGATGCTACTGTACGGAACTCCTCTTTTATTTCGTTACGCGCTGCACACAACCTCTTCGATGCGCTCCGATGGGTTCCCAATGCCCATCGATTATAATTTACCTTTTCCTAGTTCTTGACTAGTCATGATGCAATCTGGTCACCATCGTTTGTATTTCCGCCCTCTACTTTAATTAATACCCTCTACATTACTTCTTTTGTTTCTATTTTTCACCCAGTTCCGTATCTTTCGATTATCGTTTTAACCCTTTACCTAACATGGAAAGCAGACGACACTTGCAAAAAAAATTCTTGAATAACTCATTTTTTTCATTTTTTGTCTCAAAAACATAGGTTATGACCCCTCGTTAGAACGAGCTCGACGAGCTCGTTCCAACGAGGGGTCATAACCTATGTTTTTGAGACAAAAAATGAAAAGAATAATGAAACTTAATTGGCGATATTTGAGAATAGCGCTGGCTGGTTTTGACCGTTACGTTGGGTAAAGGGTTAATCTTACTTGCTTTATTCCCTGCTTGTTGGTATTCGTCTTTTGGTCTCATTATTTTCCACCACTTGAGTTTTCTACCCATCCGGAGAACATTTGATTTTCTGCCTTTTATAGCCTTTTTACAATTGGCTATTCCCTTGATGGCACCCTAACCTTTCCTATATTTGTCTTCCCTGTCTCCGTAAGACTGGATCCTAGGCAATGGCCTCCCTGTCTATATTCTCCCGCTATGATTTAAATTTTTCAGTTCGTATCCTTTCTAAGTTCCCAAATCTCCTTATTTTGCTTCTTGTTGGGTTTTTACTATGATTGCAACTATAATCAAGTTATCATCACTATCCGCGACAAATCAGCGGCCAGCCAAAGTCTTATTATCCATCTCCTCCCTTTTACCTACTTCGTCGACTTTTACCTCTGTCACCTCCCTCCACAAGTAGGTATCAGTGCCCCCCCCCCCCCCTCCCTTCATAAGTCGGTATCTGTGAGGATATAGTCGTTATCGTTCTTTTGGCGTTGCTTTCCAAAGTCCATTTCCATCCCATTGTCTAGTCTCCTGCGCATCCCCCAGAGGTCTGCTATCAGTTTGCGCCATTTTTGGAGTAGAAGAAATGTATTTCTCGGTAGGGAGTAGAAATTGTGCTGTTGTGTACGTTAAAATGCCCAGATCTTGCCCATTTTGTCGAAATCCTTTACCGACATATTTTCTGATCGACTCATTCATGTTTTGATCTCAAATGTTTATTTCTGACCGCGGCATAGCATCCCAACATAGTGTATCATAAACTGCGCCCAACAGCCGTCATATTGACACCAACCACACCTCTGTACCGTTATTAGTTCAAAAGTTACAGCTGATTTTATCTTTTCGGACCCCCCTCCCCCACCCACCCCGGGATATAACTCACCCACGGGCGTTGGGCGCATGGAATTCGTGTAAAACGTGATACGGTACGGCGAAAGGACACAATTTCTCACTTTAAAATAAAAAGCGTTATAAATATTGACACAGATGGTTGAAAATCCCGGTCTAATTCCAAAGTAAAGGTAACAGGATTTTCAAATGTTTATTTGTAAATTGCAGGTGTGATCTCACATTCTCAAATGATGCATACGAGCATCCGAAAATAAGGTCCATGGCTGCCATGGTGATGTCTACTATACCCCTTGGTCAAACTTATTTTAAAAGCTGCAGGTAACCCCCCCCCCCCCCCTACCCCCACCTCTCACCTACCATACACACCTGTAGAGTAGAAGTTTACAAAACGTGCTTGTTGCCATTTATTCTTCCAAGTTGAAAGACAATATACTAAAGAAAGAACTAGGAATTCAAATGTTCAGTAATATAATAGTTTTTTAAACTTATTCAGATATACATGTAAAGAACAGGTATTAGAATGTCAACATGACATTCACCGATTCCATTTATTTATTGATTTATTTATCTATTGGCGTTTAAGGTCACATACTTATGCACAATGGCTAATCGTGACAGTGACAGTTTTACGGGTGGAAGAAGCCGGAGTACCTGGAGATAACCATCGATCATCGACGAGCAACTGTCAGTTCCTCAACATTCTAACTCTGTTCAAGCTTAGCTCAAGCAGGGTTACAGCGGTTGAAGACATGTACACCATCGACGTGCAGTACGCCTTAGTACACGGCGTCATCGTGCCCCCATGTAGGCAACCGGGATAAAATGCATTGCCCAAGGACACAACGCGGATCATCCCGGACGAGGATCGAACTCGGGACCTCTAGCATAGAAGTCCAAACAGAGCCACCGCGCTCCCCAGCGATTCGATAAAACAACAGTCTACCACTGAGCCACCGCGCTCCCCAGCGATTCGATAAATCTACCACTGAGCCACCGCGCTCCCCACCGATTCGATAAAACAACAGTCTACCACTGAGCCACCGCGCTCCCCACCGATTCGATAAAAATGAAAGTAAGAACTCACAAAAATATAAATATCCATTTATGAAAATTTATGAGCTAAATAGTATTTATGACATATCAGGATAGTTGATAAATGCACTTAACTGAACATAAATGTATCTGGAGAGTGGATTGTCACTTGTTGGAAGGACTTCTAACACTGAAAGAGACAAGTAACATTTTAACCAGTAGACATCTGGTTTTCAGTCTAGAGGTTCACTTGCTGGAACTTTCCTTGTCGTATTATGATTTTTTTCAGTCTTTGTTGAAAGTCCATATTTTCTTTCAACTTGGAAGAATAAATGGCAGAACGTTTTGTAAACTTCAACTCTACAGGTTTGTGTACAATGGGTTGGGTGAGGGCGGAGTGCGAGGAGGTGAGGGAAAGTACCTGCAGCTTTTGAAATATGTGTGACCAGGGGTGCAATTGGTATAGCCGTGGACCTTAATTTCAAATCCATCATGTGAGGACTTGATACCACACTTGGAATTTGGAAGTAAACATTTGAAAATCCTGTTACCTGTAAGTAGTAGGAGATGAGGTAACCGGGCCCTATTGGCAGAACCCTGGAAGTGACGTCATGTCACGTGACCCAGTAGCGCCATGTTTGGTTGTCATGGCAACCGTGTGAACGGCCATCTTGTGACATTATCCCCATAGTGATACGTGGTCCTAGTGCGCATGCGCAGCGCGATGTTAGGGTGATACGTGTTTCCGTCGACCATTTTGTATACTGGAGGTCGCCATCTTTGTTTCTATGGCAGCACGTGAACATTTGAATTCCTAGTTGTTTCTTCAACTTGGAAGAATAAAAAGCAGCAAGCTCGTTTTGTAAACTACTACTCTACAAGTGTGTGTGCAATGAGATGGGTATGGGGAAGGTGGTGGTGGTGGTGGGGGGGGGGGGGATTACCTGCAGCTTTTAAAATAAGTTTGACGAAGGGGTACAGTTGATATCATCATGACACCCATGGACCTTATTTTCGGATGCATCATATGAGGACGTGATAACACACCTGGAATTAGGAAATAAACATACTGGAAAATCCTCTTACCTGCAGCCTACTTAGGAATTAGACTGGGTTTTTCAACCATCTGTGTCGATATTTATAACTTTTTTATTTTAAAAGGACAAACTGTGTCCTTTCGCCATACCGTATCACGTTCTACTTGCCGATGGGTGAGGTATACCCTGGAGGATCGAAAAGATAAAATCAGCTGTAACTTTTGAACTAATTGCGGTACAGAGGTGTGGTTGGTGTCAAAATGACGGTTGTCGGACGTAGTTTATGATACACTATATATGTTGCGGTCATAAATAAACATTTGAGATCAAAACATGAATAATCGACGTGACTCTCGGATATTAAAATGCGTGGAATGCTGTTGTATGGCGGCGACACGCACTCATTTTTGTTCAAGTCGATCAGAAAATATATCGGAAAAAATTTCGACAAATATGGGCAAGATCTGTGCATTTTTACGTACACATCAGCACATTTTCTACTCCCTGCCGAGTAACACCTTTCTTCTACTTTATAGGCACCGCCATTTTAAAATGGCTGAAGCTGATAGCAGACCTCTAGGTGAATACCTAGTGGGCTGCGCAGGAGACTACGATTTTCCATGCATTACGCGCGTTCGAGTTGGTTGATTGTTTCAACAGAAGGACCAGACGTGACTAACTCCTCGACAGGCATAGCTTTCATAAAACAAATATAATTACTTGATACTACACTATATGTTTCAAACCAGAGCTAAATTTCCATCCATTAAGCCTCTGTAATTTCATCTCAGAAGTTAACTAAGATATTCCCATTGAATGAATTACTATTATTAAATGCCATAAAAACCCAATACACGTCAGAAGAAAATATTAGAATGCAGCCGAGTGTTTTATGAAGTTCATTAAGCGCAATGCCAAACATGAATAGATGTGATTTGGTGTTTGACATGACTTCCTGCGATTATTTCATGAGTGTACGCAAGGAATATTACAGCATCTTTAACGATATCATGATCGGAGCACAAACATAAATTCAAGTTTAGTCAATCTTTTATGTTTATACTGCCAGTAGTATAGGAGGTTCAGTATTGTGACGTGGGGTGGGGGTAATGCATGACTGTCCAGTGCGGCAGTGCGGTCGGTACCCATGCTGGATCTGTGTTAGCCCTGGTACCACTCTCCATCTTAGGGTGGTCCACAGATGTTATAGGTAGAACGTAATGCTGTCACGCAGTGGTGTGGTGCATGTATGGCTGTCTAGTGCGGTAGTATAAAGTGTACGGTGTGTGCCACAAGTGGTCTACTATTAGTATTTGATATTACTAACCCACGGAATATATTTTACCACCCGAGGTTGATACAGGAGTGCGTAAAGCTAGGCTATGCAGTATCATGGTTGGCTGTCTGTTACAGTAGTATATGATGAACTGACTGTACCCCATAGGTCGTCCACTAGCCCTTAATACCACTATTTATCTAAGGTGTTCTGCTGATCCACAGTTGGTATAGGTGGCCAATGCTAGGCCATGCAATGTTCTGGGACATGCATGGTTGTCTTGTACTGTAATATATGGTGTACTGTATGTATCCTGTTGTTCTCCTGTTCTTACGAGGTGGTGGGGTATGTTTTGTTGTCTAGTACGGTCCTATCCATTGCACGATATTTACCTCTGATGGTCTGCACTTATCTCCTAGCACTACCAAACCATCTAATGGTTTATACTATCCCTAGGTCGGAATGCTTGGTTTCTAATATCGTTGTATGGTATGGGTGGGCTTTTGGACATTCTAGGACTTGGCAGAGGGTTGAGATCTGAGATAGCTTGAAGCCTGTTGTAGTGTTACAAGTCAGTAGTAATCGCACAAGGTTGTAAGGGTTGTAGAAGATTATAGTATTGGGTAAATGTGATAGAAGTTAATCATATGAACGATATCTGAAGTCGTAGTAGAAGCCATTGGTAGGGCTACTAGGAGCTATAAAGGTCTAGAAACCAGAAGCCAACCAGGAACTGGGAACCATAACTATATTCAGATATGTATCCCCCAAAAGGTATTCTCCAGTACTATATCACCATACCGTAGGTATCCTCCAGTACCATATCACCATGCCGTAGGTATCCTCCAGTACTATATCACCATGTCGTAGGTATCCTTCAGTACTATATCACCATGCCGTAGGTATCATCTAATGCTATATCACCATATGCCGTAGGTACCCTCCAGTACTATATCTCCATGCCGTAGGTATCCTCCAGTCCTATATCACCATACCGTAGGTATCCTCCAGTACTACATCACAATACCGTAGGTATCCTCCAGTACTATATCACCATGCCGTAGGTATCCTCCAGTACTATATCACCATGCCATAAGTATCATCCAGTATTATTTCACCATGCCGTAGGTATCCTCCAGTACTATATCACCATGCTTTAAGTATCCTCCAGTACTATATCACCATGCCGTAAGTATCCTCCAGTACTATATCACCATGACGTAGGTATCCTTCACTACTATATCATCATGCCGTAGGTATCCTCCAGTACTATACCACCATACCGTAGGTATCCGTCAGTACAATATCACAATATCGGAGATATCCTCCAGTACTATATCACCATACCATAGATATCCTCCAGTACTATATCACCATACCGTAGATATCCTCCAGTACTATAGCATCATGCCGCAGGTATCCTCCAGTACTATATCACCATACCGTAGATATCCTCCAGTACTATATTATCATGCCGCAGGTATCCTCCAGTACTATATCACCATACCATAGGCACCATCTAGTACTATATCACCATATCGGAGATATCCTCCAGTACTATATCACCATACCATAGATATCCTCCAGTACTATATCACCATACCGTAAGTATCCTCCAGTACTATATCACCATACCGTAAGTATCCTCCAGTACTATATCACCATATCGTAGGTATCCTCCAGTACTATATCACCATACCGTAGGTATCCTTCAGTACTATATCACCTTACCATAGGTACCATTCAGTAATATATCACCATACCGTAGGTATCTTGCAGTACTATATCACCATACCGTAGGTATCCTCCATCACTATATCATCATGCTGTAGATATCCTCCAGTACTATATCATTATGCCGTAGGTATCCTCCAGTACTATATCACCATACCTTAGGTATCCTCCATCACTATATCATCATGCCGTAGATATCCTCCAGTACTATATCATTATGCCGTAGGTATCCTCCAGTACTATATCACCATACCTTAGGTATCCTCCAGTACTATATCACCATGCCGTAGGTATACTCCAGTACTATATCTCCAAACTATAGGTATCCTCCGGTACTATATCACCATACCATAGGTATCCTCCAGTACTATATCACCATACCATAGGTATCCTCCAGTACTATATCACCATACCATAGGTATCCTCCAGTACTATATCACCATACCATAGGTATCCTCCAGTACTATATTACCATACCGAAAGTATCCTCCAGTACTATATTACCATACCATAGGTATCCTCCAGTACTATATCACCATACCGTAGGTATCCTCCAGTACTATATCACCATACCGTAAGTATCCTCCAGTACTATATCACCATACCATAGGTATCCTCCAGTACTATATCACCGTACCGTAAGTATCCTCCAGTACTATATCACCATACCATAGGTATCCTCCAGTACTATATCACCATACCATAGGTATCCTCCAGTACTATATCACCATACCGTAGGTATCCTCCAGTACTATATCACCATACTGTAGGTATCCTCCAGTACTATATCACCATACCGTAAGTATCCTCCAGTACTATATCACCATACCATAGGTATCCTCCAGTACTATATCACCGTACCGTAAGTATCCTCCAGTACTATATCACCATACCATAGGTATCCTCCAGTACTATATCACCATACCGTAGGTATCCTCCAGTACTATATCACCATACCATAGGTATCCTCCAGTACTATATCACCGTACCGTAAGTATCCTCCAGTACTATACCACCATACCATAGGTATCCTCCAGTACTATATCGCCGTACCGTAAGTATCCTCCAGTACTATATCACCATACCATAGGTATCCTCCAGTACTATATCACCGTACCGTAAGTATCCTCCAGTACTATATCACCATATCATAGGTATCCTCCAGTACTATATCACCATACCGTAAGTATCCTCCAGTACTATATCACCATACCATAGGTATCCTCCAGTACTATATCACCATACCATAGGTATCCTCCAGTACTATACCACCATACCGTAAGTATCCTCCAGTACTATATCACCATACCATAGGTATCCTCCAGTACTATATCATTATGCCGTAGATATCCTCCAGTACTATATCACCATACCGTAGGTATCCTCCAGTACTATATCACCATGCTGTAAGTATCCTCCAGTACTCTTTCACCATACCGTAGGTATCCTCCGGTACTACATCACCATGCTGTAGATATCCTCCAGTACTATATCATTATGCCGTAGGTATCCTCCAGTACTATATCACCATACCGTAGGTATCCTCCAGTACTATATCACCATACCGTAGGTATCCCCCAGTACTATATAACCATGCTGTAAGTATCCTCCAGTACGATATCATCATGCCGCAAGTATCGTCCAGTACTACATCATCATACCATTGGTATCCTCCAGTACTATATCACCATACCGTAGGTATCCTTCAGTACTATATCACCATACCGTAGGTATTCTTCAGTACTATAACACCATACCATAGGTATCCTCAAGTACTATATCACCATACCGTAGGTATCGTCCAGTACTATATCACCATGCCGTGGGTATCCTCAAGTACTATACCACCATACCGTAGGTATCCTCCAGTACTATATCACCATACCGTAGATATCCTCCAGTACTATATCACCATGTAGGTACCCTCCTGTATTATATCACCATGCCATAGGCATCCCCCAGTACTATATCACCATGCCGTAAGTATCCTCCAGTATCATATCACAATACCATATGTATCGTCCAGTACTATATCACCATACCGAAGGTATCCTCTATTACTATATCACCATACCGTAGATATCCTCCAGTACTATATCACCATACCGTAGGTATTCTTCAGTACTATATCACCATACCGTAAGTATTCTCCAGTACTATATCACCATACCATAAGTATCCTTCAGTACTATATCACCATACCGTAGCTATCATCCAGTACTATATCACCATACCGTAGGTATCCTCCAGTACTATATCACCATACTGTAGGTATCCTCCAGTACTATATCACCATACCGTAGGTATCCTCTAGTACTATATCACCATACCGTAGATATCCTCCAGTACTATATCACCATACCGTAGGTATCCTTCAGTACTATATCACCATACCGTAAGTATTCTCCAGTACTATATCACCATACCATAAGTATCCTTCAGTACTATATCACCATACCGTAGGTATCCTCCAGTACTATATCACCATGCCGTAGGTATCCTCCAGTACTATATCACCATACCATAGGTATCCTCCAGTACTATATCACCATACCGTAAGTATCCTCCAGTACTATATCACCATACCAAAGGTATCCTCCAGTACTATATCACCATACCATAGGTATCCTCCAGTACTATATCACCATACCATAGGTATCCTCCAGTACTATATCACCATACCGTAGGTATCCTTCAGTACTATATCACCATACCGTAAGTATTCTCCAGTACTATATCACCATACCATAAGTATCCTTCAGTACTATATCACCATACCGTAGCTATCATCCAGTACTATATCACCATACCGTAGGTATCCTCCAGTACTATATCACCATACTGTAGGTATCCTCCAGTACTATATCACCATACCGTAGGTATCCTCTAGTACTATATCACCATACCGTAGATATCCTCCAGTACTATATCACCATACCGTAGGTATCCTTCAGTACTATATCACCATACCGTAAGTATTCTCCAGTACTATATCACCATACCATAAGTATCCTTCAGTACTATATCACCATACCGTAAGTATCCTCCAGTACTATATCACCATGCCGTAGGTATCCTCCAGTACTATATCACCATACCATAGGTATCCTCCAGTACTATATCACCATGCCGTAGGTATCCTCCAGTACTATATCACCATACCATAGGTATCCTCCAGTACTATATCACCATACCGTAAGTATCCTCCAGTACTATATCACCATACCATAGGTGTCCTCCAGTACTATATCACCATACCGTAAGTATTCTCCAGTACTATATCACCATACCATAAGTATCCTTCAGTACTATATCACCATACCATAAGTATCCTTCAGTACTATATCACCATACCGTAGGTATCCTCCAGTATTATATCACCATGCCGTAGGTATCCTCCAGTACTATATCACCATGCCGTAAGTATCCTCCAGTATTATATCACCATATCATAGGTATCCTCCAGTACTATATCACCATACCGTCAGTATCCTCCAGTACCATATCACCATACCATAGGTATCCTCCAGTACTATATCACCATACCATAGGTATCCTCCAGTACTATATCACCATACCATAGGTATCCTCCAGTACTATATCACCATACCGTAGGTATCGTCCAGTACTATATCATCATGCCGTAGGTATCCTCCAGTACTAGATCACCATGCCATAAGTATCGTCCAGTACTATATCACCATGCCATAAGTATCACCCAGTACTATATCACCATACCGTAGATATCCTCCAGTACTATATCACCATGCCGTAAGTATCCTCCAGTATTATATCACCATACCATAGGTATCCTCCAGTACTATATCACCATACCGTAGGTATCCTCCAGTACTATATCACCATGCCATAAGTATCCTCCAGTACTATATCACCATACCGTAGATATCCTACAGTACTATATCACCATAACGTAGGTATCCTTCAGTACTATATAAACATACAATAGGTATCGTCCAGGACTATATCACCATACCATAGGTATCCTCCAGTACTATATCACCATGCCGTAAGTATCCTCCAGTATTATATCACCATACCATTGGTATCCTCCAGTACTATATCACCATACCGTAGATATTCTCCAGTACTATATTACCATACCGCAGGTATCCTCCAGTACTATATCACCATACCGTAGATATCCTCCAGTATTATATCACCATACCATAGGTAAGTCATGTCAAATTGAATTAGGCGCGGGATTTAGAATCCCAAATGTCATGTTGAATTGAATTAGTCGTGGGATTCAGAATCACAAATATCATGTCGAATTGAATTAACCGCGGGATTCAGAATCTCAAATGTCATGTCGAATTGAATTAACTGCGGGATTTAGAATCTCAAATGTCATGTCGAATTGAATTAGTGACGAGATTTACAATCTCAAATGTCACGTCCAATTGATTAGCCGTGGGATTTAGAATCTCAAATGTCATGTCGAATGGAATTAGCCATGGTATTTAGAATCTCGAATGTCATGTCGAATTGAATTAGCAGTGGAATTTAGAATCTCAAATGTCATGTCGAATTGAATTAGCAGAGGGATTTACAATCTCAAATGTCAAGTCGAATTGAAGTAGCAGTGGGATTTAGAATCTTAAATGTCATGTCGAATTGAATTAGTCGCGGGATTTAGAACCTCAAATGTCACATCGAATTGAATTAGCAGTGGGATTAAGAATCTCAAATGTCATGTCGAATTGACTTGGCCATGGGATTTAGAATCTCAAATGTCATTTCGAATTGAATTAGTCGCGAGATTTAAAATCTCAAATGACATGTCGAATTGAATTAGCCATGGGATTTAGAATCTCAAATGTCATGTCGAATTGAATTAGTCATGAGATTTAGAATCTCAAATGTCATGTCGAATTGAATTAGTCATGGGATTTAGAATCTCAAATGTCATGTCGAATTGAATTAGTCGCGAAAATTAGAATCTCACATGTCATGTCGAATTGAATTAGCCATGGGATTTAGAATCTCAAATGTCATGTCGTATTGAATTAGTCGCGAGATTTAGGATCTCAAATGTCATGTCGAATTGAATTAGTCGAGGGATTTAGAATCTCAGATGTCATGTCGAATTGACTTAACAGCGAGTTTTACAATCTCAAATGTGATGTCGAATTAATTTAGCCGTGGGATTTAGAATCTCAAATGTCATGATGAATTGAATTAGTCGAGGGACTTAGAATATCAGATGTCATGTCGAATTGAATTAACAGCGGGTTTTACAATCTCAAATGTGATGTCGAATTGAATTAGCCGTGGGATTTAGAATCTAAAATGTCATGTCGAATTGAATTAGACGTGGGATTTAGAATCTCAAATCTCATGTCGAATTGAATAAACCGCGGGATTTAGAATCTCAAATGTCATGTCGAATTGAATTAGTCGCGGGATTTAGAATCTCAAATGTCATGTCGAATTGAATTAGACGTAGGATTTAGAATCTCAAATGTCATGTCGAATTGAAATAACCGCGGGATTTAGAATCTCAAATGTCATGTCGAATTTAATTAACCGAGGAATTTAGAATATCAAATGTTATGCTGAATTGAATTAGTTGCGGGATTTAGAATCTCAAATATCATGTCGAATTGAATTAACCGAGGGATTTAGAATCTCAAATGTCATGTCGAATTGAATTAACTGTGGGATTTAGAATCTCAAATGTCATGTCGAATTGAATTAGCTGTGGGATTTAGAATCACAAATGTCATGTTGAATTGAATTAGTCGTGGGATTTAGAATCTCAAATGGCATGTTGAATTGTATTAGTCATGGGATTTAGAATCTCAAATGTCATGTTGAATTGAATTAGTCATGGGATTTAGAATCTCAAATGTCATGTCGAATTGAATTATCCGTGGGATTTAGAATCTCAAATGTCATGTCGAATTGGATTAACCACGGGATTTAGAATATCAAATATCATGTCGAATTGAATTAGCTGTGGGATTTAGAATCTCAAATGTCATGTTGAATTGAATTAGTCGTGGGATTTAGAATCTCAAATGGCATGTTGAATTGAATTAGTCATGGGATTTAGAATCTCAAATGTCATGCTGAATTGAATTATCCGTGGGATTTAGAATCTCAAATGTCAAGTCAAATTGAATTAGCAGCGTGATTTAGAATCTCCAATGTCATGTCGAATTGAATTAACTGTGGGATTTAGAAACTCAAATGTCATGTCGAATTGAATTAGCCGTGGGATTTAGAATGTCAAATGTCATATCGAATTCAATTAACTGCGGGATTTAGAATCTCAAATGTCAAGTCAAATTGAATTAGCCGCGTGATTTAGAATCTCCAATGTCATGTCGAATTGAATTAACCGTGGGATTTAGAATCTCAAATGTCATGTCGAATTGAATTAGTCAAAGGATTTGGAATCTCAAATGTCATGTCGAATTGAATTAACCGCGGGATTTAGAATCTCAAATGTTATGTCGAATTGAATTAGCCGCGGGATTTAGAATCTCAAATGTCATATCGAATTCAATTAACTGCGGGATTTAGAATCTCAAATGTCATGTCGAATTGAATTAGCCATGGGATTTAGAATCTCAAATGTTATGTCGAATTGAATTAACTGCGGGATTTAGAATCTCAAATGTCATGTCGAATTGAATTAGTCGTGGGATTTAGAATCTCAAATGTCATGTCGAATTGAATTAGTCGCGGGATATAGAATTTCAAATGTCATGTCGAATTGAATGAACCGAGGGATTTAGAATGTCAAATGTCATGTCGAATTGAATTAACCACGGGATTTAGAATATCAAATGTCATGTCGAATTGAATTAGCTGTGGGATTTAGAATCTCAAATGTCATGTTGAATTGTATTAGCCGTGGGATTTAGAATCTCAAAAGGCATGTTGAATTGAATTAGTCATGGGATTTAGAATCTCAAATGTCATGTTGAATTGAATTAGTCACGGGATTTAGAACCTCAAATGTCATGTCGAATTGAATTATTCGTGGGATTTAGAATCTCAAATGTCAAATCAAATTGAATTAGCCGTGGGATTTAGAATCTCCAGTGTCATGTCGAATTGAATTAACCGTGGGATTTTGAATCTCAAATGTCATGTCGAATTGAATTAGTCGAAGGATTTAGAATCTCAAATGTCATGTCGAATTGAATTAACCGCGGGATTTAGAATCTCAAATGCTATGTCGAATTGAATTAGCCGTGGGATTTAAAATCTCAAATGTCATATCGAATTCAATTAACTGCGGGATTTAGAATCTGAAATGTCATGACGAATTGAATGAGCCATGGGATTCAGAATCTCAAATGTCAGGTCGAATTGAATTAACCGCGGGATTTAGAATCTCAAATGTCATGTCGAATTGAATTAACTGCGGGATTTAGAATCTCCAATGTCATGCCGAATTGAATTAGCCTTGGGATTTACAATCTCAAATGTCATGTGGAATTGAATGAACGGCGGGATTCAGAATCTCCAAAGTAATGCAAAATTGTATTAGCCGCGGAATTTAGAATCTCAAATGTCATGTTGAATTGAATTAATCTCGGGATTTAGAATCTCCAATCTCATGTCGATTTGAATTAGTCGCAGAATTTAAAATCTCAAATGTAATGTCGAATTGAATTAGTCGTGGGATTTAGAATCTCAAATGTCATATTGAAATGAATTAGTCGTGGGATTTAGAATCTCAAATGTCATGTTGAACTGAATTAGCCGTGGGATTTAGAATCTCAAATGTCACGTTGAATTGAATTATCCGTGGCATTTAGAATCTCAAATGTCATGTCGAATTGAATTAGACGCGGGATTTAGAATCTCGAATGTCATGTCGAATTGAATTAGTCGCGGGATTTAGAATCTCAAATGTCACGTTGAATTGAATTAGTCGCGGGATTTAGAATCTCAAATGTAATGTCGAATTGAATTAGTCGCGGGATTTAGAATCTCAAATGTCATGTCGAATTGAATTAGTCGCGAGATTTAGAATCTCAAATTTCACTTTGAATTGAATTATCCGTGGGATTTAGAATCTCAAATGTCATGTTGAATTGAATTAGTCGCGGGATTTAGAATCTCAAATGTCATGTCGAATTGAATTAGTCACGAGATTTAGAATCTCAAATGTCATGTTGAATTGAATTAACCGAGGGATTTAGAATCTCAATTGCTATGTTGAATTGAATTAGTCGTGGGATTTAGAATCTCAAATGTCATGTTGAATTGAATCAGTCGCGGGATTTAGAATCTCAAGTGTCATTTCCGTGGGATTTGGAATCTCAAATGTCATGTCGAATTAAATTAGCCGTGGGATTTAGAATCTCAAATGTCATGTTGAATTGAATTAGCCGTGGGATTTGGAATCTCAAATGCCATGTTGAAATGAATTAGTCGTGGGATTAAGAATCTCAAATGTCATGATGAATTGAATTAGTCATGGGATTTAGAATCTCAAATGTCATGTCGAATTGAATTACTCGCGGGATTTAGGATCTGAAATATCATGTCGAATTCAATTACTTGGGGGATTTAGAATCTCAAATGTCGTATCGAATTGACTTAGCCGCGGGATTTAGAATCTCAAATGTTACGTCGAATTGAATTAGCCGTGGGATTTAGAATCTCAAATGTCATGTCGAATTGACTTCGCTGCGGGATTTAGAATCTCAAATGTTATGTCGAATTGAATTGGCCGTGGGATTTAGGATCTCAAATGTCATGTCGAAGTGAATTAGTCGAGGGATTTAGAATCTCGGATGTCATGTCGAATTGACATAACAGCGGGTTTTACAATCTCAAATGTGATGTCGAATTGATTTAGCCGTGGGATTTAGAATCTCAAATGTCATGATGAATTGAATTAGTCGCGGGATTTGGGATCTCAAATGTCATGTCGAATTGAATTAGTCGAGGGACTTAGAATATCAGATGTCATGTCGAATTGAATTAACAGCGGGTTTTACAATCTCAAATGTGATGACGAATTGAATAAGCCGTGGGATTTAGAATCTCAAATGTCATGTCGAATTGAATTAGACATGGGATTTAGAATCTCAAATGTCATGTCGAATTGAATTAACCACGGGATTTAGAATCTCAAATGTCATGTCGAATTGAATTAGTCGCGGGATCTAGAATCTCAAATGTCATGTCGAATTGAATTTGCCGTGGGATTTAGAATCTCAAATGTCATGTCGAATTGAATTAACAGCGGGATTTAGAATATCAAATGTCATTCCGAATTGAATTAGTCGCGGGATTTAGAATCTCAAATGTCATGTCGAATTGAATTAACCGAGGGATTTAGAATCTCAAATGTCATGTCGAATTGAATTAACCGAGGGATTTTGAATCTCAAATGTCATGTTAAATTGAATTAGTCGTGGGATTTAGAATCTCAAATGTCATGTCGAATTTAATTAACGGCGGGGTTTAGAATATCAAATGTTATGCCGAATTGAATTAGTTGCGGGATTTACAATCTCAAATGTCATGTCGAATTGAATTAACCGAGGGATTTAGAATCTCAAATGTCATGTCGAATTGAATTAGTCGTGGGATTTAGAATCTCAAATGTCATGTCGAATTGAATTAGTCGCGGGATTTAGAATCTCAAATGTCATGTCGTATTGAATGAACCGAGGGATTTAGAATGTCAAATGTCATGTCGAATTGAATTGACCACGGGATTTAGAATATCAAATGTCATGTCGAATTGAATTAGCTGTGGGATTTAGAATCTCAAATGTCATGTTGAATTGTATTAGCCGTGGGATTTAAAATCTCAAAAGGCATGTTGAATTGAATTAGTCATGGGATTTAGAATCTCAAATGTCATGTTGAATTGAATTAGTCACGGGATTTAGAACCTCAAATGTCATGTCGAATTGAATTATTCGTGGGATTTAGAATCTCAAATGTCAAATCAAATTGAATTAGCCGTGGGATTTAGAATCTCCAATGTCATGTCGAATTGAATTAACTGTGGGATTTTGAATCTCAAATGTCATGTCGAATTGAATTAGTCGAAGGATTTAGAATCTCAAATGTCATGTCGAATTGAATTAACCGCGGGATTTAGAATCTCAAATGCTATGTCGAATTGAATTAGCCGTGGGATTTAAAATCTCAAATGTCATATCGAATTCAATTAACTGCGGGATTTAGAATCTCAAATGTCATGTCGAATTGAATGAGCCATGGGATTCAGAATCTCAAATGTCAGGTCGAATTGAATTAACCGCGGGATTTAGAATCTCAAATGTCATGTCGAATTGAATTAACTGCGGGATTTAGAATCTCCAATGTCATGCCGAATTGAATTAGCCTTGGGACTTACAATCTCAAATGTCATGTGGAATTGAATGAACGGCGGGATTCAGAATCTCCAAAGTCATGTCAAATTGTATTAGCCGCGGAATTTAGAATCTCAAATGTCATGTTGAATTGAATTAATCTCGGGATTTAGAATCTCCAATCTCATGTCGATTTGAATTAGTCGCAGAATTTAAAATCTCAAATGTAATGTCGAATTGAATTAGTCGTGGGATTTAGAATCTCAAATGTCATATTGAAATGAATTAGTCGTGGGATTTAGAATCTCAAATGTCATGTTGAACTGAATTAGCCGTGGGATTTAGAATCTCAAATGTCACGTCGAATTGAATTATCCGTGGCATTTAGAATCTCAAATGTCATGTCGAATTGAATCAGTAGCGGGATTTAGAATCTCGAATGTCATGTCGAATTGAATTAGTCGCGGGATTTAGAATCTCAAATGTCATGTTGAATTGAATTAGTCGCGGGATTTAGAATCTCAAATGTAATGTCGAATTGAATTAGTCGCGGGATTTAGAATCTCAAATGTCATGTCGAATTGAATTAGTCGCGGGATTTAGAATCTCAAATTTCACTTTGAATTGAGTTAGTCACGAGATTTGGAATCTCAAATGTCATGTTGAATTGAATTAACCTAGGGATTTAGAATCTCAATTGCTATGTTGAATTGAATTAGTCGTGGGATTTAGAATCTCAAATGTCATGTTGAATTGAATCAGTCGCGGGATTTAGAATCTCAAGTGTCATTTCCGTGGGATTTGGAATCTCAAATGTCATGTCGAATTAAATTAGCCATGGGATTTAGAATCTCAAATGTCATGTTGAATTGAATTAGACGTGGGATTTAGAATCTCAAATGCCATGTTGAAATGAATTAGTCGTGGGATTCAGAATCTCAAATGTCATGTTGAATTGAATTAGTCATGGGATTTAGAATCTCAAATGTCATGTCGAATTGAATTACTCGCGGGATTTAGGATCTGAAATATCATGTCGAATTCAATTACTTGGGGGATTTAGAATCTCAAATGTCGTATCGAATTGACTTAGCCGCGGGATTTAGAATCTCAAATGTTATGTCGAATTGAACTAGCCGTGGGATTTAGAATCTCAAATGTCATGTCGAATTGACTTAGCTGCGGGATTTAGAATCTCAAATGTTATGTCGAATTGAATTAGCCGTGGGATTTAGGATCTCAAATGTCATGTCGAATTGAATTAGTCGAGGGATTTAGAATCTCAGATGTCATGTCGAATTGACTTAACAGCGGGTTTTACAATCTCAAATGTGATGTCGAATTGATTTAGCCGTGGTATTTAGAATCTCAAATGTCATGTCGAATTGAATTAGACGTGGGATTTAGAATCTCAAATGTCATGTCGAATTGAATTAACCGCGGGATTTAGAATCTCAAATGTCATGTCGAATTGAATTAGTCGCGGGATTTAGAATCTCAAATGTCATGTCGAATTGAATTTGGCGTGGGATTTAGAATCTCAAATGTCATGTCGAATTGAATTAACCGCGGGATTTAGAATATTAAATGTCATGCCGAATTGAATTAGTCGCGGGATTTAGAATCTCAAATGTCCTGTCGAATTGAATGAACCGAGGGATTTAGAATCTCAAATGTCATGTCGAATTGAATTAACCGAGGGATTTAGAATCTCAAATGTCATGTTAAATTGAATTAGCCGTGGGATTTAGAATCTCAAATGTCATGTCGAATTTAATTAACCGCGGGGTTTAGAATATCAAATGTTACGCCGAATTGAATTAGTTGCGGGATTTAGAATCTCAAATGTCATGTCAAATTGAATTAACCGAGGGATTTAGATTCTCAAATGTCATGTCGAATTGAATTAACAGTGGGATTTAGAATCTCAAATGTCATGTCGAACTGAATTAGCTGTGGGATTTAGAATCTCAAATGTCATGTTGAATTGAATTAGTCGTGGGATTTAGAATCTCAAATGGCATGTTGAATTGAATTAGTCATGGGATTTAGAATCTCAAATGTCATGTTGAATTGAATTAGTCATGGGATTTAGAATCTCAAATGTCATGTCGAATTGAATTATCCGTGGGATTTAGAATCTCAAATGTCATGTCGAATTGAATTAACCACGGGATTTAGAATATCAAATATCATGTCGAATTGAATTAGCTGTGGGATTTAGAATCTCAAATGTCATGTTGAATTGAATTAGTCGTGGGATTTAGAATCTCAAATGGCATGTTGAATTGAATTAGTCATGGGATTTAGAATCTTAAATGTCATGTTGAATTGAATTATCCGTGGAATTTAGAATCTCAAATGTCAAGTCAAATTGAATTAGCCGCGTGATTTAGAATCTCCAATGTCATGTCGAATTGAATTAACTGTGGGATTTAGAATCTCAAATGTCATGTCGAATTGAATTAACCGTGGGATTTAGAATTTCAAATGTCATATCGAATTCAATTAACTGCGGGATTTAGAATCTCAAATGTCAAGTCAAATTGAATTAGCCGCGTGATTTAGAATCTCCAATGTCATGTCGAATTGAATTAACCGTGGGATTTAGAATCTCAAATGTCATGTCGAATTGAATTAGTCAAAGGATTTGGAATCTCAAATGTCATGTCGAATTGAATTAACCGCGGGATTTAGAATCTCAAATGTCATATCGAATTCAATTAACTGCGGGATTTAGAATCTCAAATGTCATGTCGAATTGAATTAGCCATGGGATTTAGAATCTCAAATGTTATGTCGAATTGAATTAACTGCGGGATTTAGAATCTCAAATGTCATGTCGAATTGAATTAGTCGTGGGATTTAGAATCTCAAATATCATGTCGAATTGAATTGGCCGTGGGATTTAGAATCTCAAATGTCATGTCGAATTGAATAAGCCATGGGATTTAGAATTTCAAATGTCATGTCGAATTGAATTAGTCGCGGGATTTAGAATCTCAAATGTCATGTCGAATTGAATTAGCTGCGGGATTTACAATCTCAAATGTCATGTCAAATTGAATTAGTCCTGGGATTTAGAATCTCAAATGTCATGTCGTATTGAATGAACCGAGGGATTTAGAATGTCAAATGTCATGTCGAATTGAATTAACCACGGGATTTAGAATATCAAATGTCATATCGAATTGAATTAGCCATGGGATTTAGAATCTCAAATGTCATGTTGAATTGTATTAGTCGTGGGATTTAGAATCTCAAATGGCATGTTGAATTGTATTAGTCATGGGATTTAGAATCTCAAATGTCATGTTGAATTGAATTACTCGCGGGATTTAGGATCTCAAATGTCAATGTCAAATCGAATTGAATTAGCCGTGGGATTTAGAATCTCCAATGTCATGTTGAATTGAATTAGTCATGGGATTTAGAATCTCAAATGTCATGTCGAATTGAATTATTCGTGGGATTTAGAATCTCAAATGTCAATGTCAAATCGAATTGAATTAGCCGTGGGATTTAGAATCTCCAATGTCATGTCGAATTGAATTAACCGTGGGATTTTGAATCTCAAATGTCATGTCGAATTGAATTAGTCGAAGGATTTAGAATCTCAAATGTCATGTCGAATTGAATTAACCGCGGGATTTAGAATCTCAAATGTCATGTCGAATTGAATGAGCCATGGGATTCAGAATCTCAAATGTCAGGTCGAATTGAATTAACCGCGGGATTTAGAATCTCAAATGTCATGTCGAATTGAATTAACTGTGGGATTTAGAATCTCCAATGTCATGCCGAATTGAATTAGCCTTGGGACTTACAATCTCAAATGTCATGTGGAATTGAATGAACGGCGGGATTCAGAATCTCCAAAGTCATGTCAAATTGTATTTGCCGCGGAATTTAGAATCTCAAATGTCATGTTGAATTGAATTAATCTCGGGATTTAGAATCTCCAATCTCATGTCGATTTGAATTAGTCGCAGAATTTAAAATCTCAAATGTAATGTCGAATTGAATTAGTCGTGGGATTTAGAATCTCAAATGTCATATTGAAATGAATTAGTCGTGGGATTTAGAATCTCAAATGGCATGTTGAACTGAATTAGCCGTGGGATTTAGAATCTCAAATGTCACGTCGAATTGAATTATCCGTGGCATTTAGAATCTCAAATGTCATGTCGAATTGAATTAGTCGCGGGATTTATAATCTCGAATGTCATGTCGAATTGAATTACTCGCGGGATTTAGAATCTCAAATGTCATGTTGAATTGAATTAGTCGCGGGATTTAGAATCTCAAATGTAATGTCGAATTGAATTAGTCGCGGGATTTAGAATCTCAAATGTCATGTCGAATTGAATTAGTCGCGAGATTTAGAATCTCAAATTTCACTTTGAATTGAATTATCCGTGGGATTTAGAATCTCAAATGTCATGTTGAATTGAATTAGTCGCGGGATTTAGAATCTCAAATGTCATGTCGAATTGAATTAGTCACGAGATTTAGAATCTCAAATGTCATGCTGAATTGAATTAACCGAGGGATTTAGAATCTCAATTGCTATGTTGAATTGAATTAGTCGTGGGATTTAGAATCTCAAATGTCATGTTGAATTGAATCAGTCGCGGGATTTAGAATCTCAAGTGTCATTTCCGTGGGATTTGGAATCTCAAATGTCATGTCGAATTAAATTAGCCGTGGGATTTAGAATCTCAAATGTCATGTTGAATTGAATTAGCCGTGGGATTTAGAATCTCAAATGCCATGTTGAAATGAATTAGTCGTGGGATTCAGAATCTCAAATGTCATGTTGAATTGAATTAGTCATGGGATTTAGAATCTCAAATGTCATGTCGAATTGAATTACTCGCGGGATTTAGGATCTGAAATATCATGTCGAATTCAATTACGTGGGGGATTTAGAATCTCAAATGTCGTATCGAATTGACATAGCCGCGGGATTTAGAATCTCAAATGTTATGTCGAATTGAATTAGCCGTGGGATTTAGAATCTCAAATGTCATGTCGAATTGACTTAGCTGCGGGATTTAGAATCTCAAATGTTATGTCGAATTGAATTAGCCGTGGGATTTAGGATCTCAAATGTCATGTCGAATTGAATTAGTCGAGGGATTTAGAATCTCAGATGTCATGTCGAATTGACTTAACAGCGGGTTTTACAATCTCAAATGTGATGTCGAATTGATTTAGCCGTGGGATTTAGAATCTCAAATGTCATGATGAATTGAATTAGTCGCGGGATTTGGGATCTCAAATGTCATGTCGAATTGAATTAGTCGAGGGACTTAGAATATCAGATGTCATGTCGAATTGAATTAACAGCGGGTTTTACAATCTCAAATGTGATGTCGAATTGAATTAGCCGTGGGATTTAGAATCCCAAATGTCATGTCGAATTGAATTAGACATGGGATTTAGAATCTCAAATGTCATGTCGAATTGAATTAACCGCGGGATTTAGAATCTCAAATGTCATGTCGAATTGAATTAGTCGCGGGATTTAGAATCTCAAATGTCATGTCGAATTGAATTTGCCGTGGGATTTAGAATCTCAAATGTCATGTCGAATTGAATTAACCGCGGGGTTTAGAATATCAAATGTCATGCCGAATTGAATTAGTCGCGGGATTTAGAATCTCAAATGTCATGTCGAATTGAATTAACCGAGGGATTTAGAATCTCAAATGTCATGTTAAATTGAATTAGCCGTGGGATTTAGAATCTTAAATGCCCAATTAGTCGTGGGATTTAGAATCTCAAATGTCATGTTGAATTGAATTAGTCATGGGATTTAGAATCTCAAATGTCATGTCGAATTGAATTACTCGCGGGATTTAGGATCTGAAATATCATGTCGAATTCAATTACTTGGGGGATTTAGAATCTCAAATGTCGTATCGAATTGACTTAGCCGCGGGATTTAGAATCTCAAATGTTATGTCGAATTGAATTAGCCGTGGGATTTAGAATCTCAAATGTCATGTCGAATTGACTTAGCTGCGGGATTTAGAATCTCAAATGTTATGTCGAATTGAATTAGTCGTGGGATTTAGAATCTCAAATGTCATGTGGAATTGAATGAACGGCGGGATTCAGAATCTCCAAAGTCATGTCAAATTGTATTAGCCGCGGAATTTAGAATCTCAAATGTCATGTTGAATTGAATTAATCTCGGGATTTAGAATCTCCAATCTCATGTCGATTTGAATTAGTCGCAGAATTTAAAATCTCAAATGTAATGTCGAATTGAATTAGTCGTGGGATTTAGAATCTCAAATGTCATATTGAAATGAATTAGTCGTGGGATTTAGAATCTCAAATGTCATGTTGAACTGAATTAGCCGTGGGATTTAGAATCTCAAATGTCACGTCGAATTGAATTATCCGTGGCATTTAGAATCTCAAATGTCATGTCGAATTGAATCAGTCGCGGGATTTAGAATCTCGAATGTCATGTCGAATTGAATTAGTCGCGGGATTTAGAATCTCAAATGTCATGTTGAATTGAATTAGTCGCGGGATTTAGAATCTCAAATGTAATGTCGAATTGAATTAGTCGCGGGATTTAGAATCTCAAATGTCATGTCGAATTGAATTAGTCGCGAGATTTAGAATCTCAAATTTCACTTTGAATTGAATTAGTCAAGAGATTTAGAATCTCAAATGTCATGTTGAATTGAATTAACCGAGGGATTTAGAATCTCAATTGCTATGTTGAATTGAATTAGTCGTGGGATTTAGATTCTCAAATGTCATGTTCAATTGAATCAGTCGCGGGATTTAGAATCTCAAGTGTCATTTCCGTGGGATTTGGAATCTCAAATGTCATGTCGAATTAAATTAGCCGTGGGATTTAGAATCTCAAATGTCATGTTGAATTGAATTAGCCGTGGGATTTAGAATCTCAAATGCCATGTTGAAATGAATTAGTCGTGGGATTCAGAATCTCAAATGTCATGTTGAATTGAATTAGTCATGGGATTTAGAATCTCAAATGTCATGTCGAATTGAATTACTCGCGGGATTTAAGATCTGAAATATCATGTCTAATTCAATTACTGGGGGGATTTAGAATCTCAAATGTCGTATCGAATTGACTTAGCCGCGGGATTTAGAATCTCAAATGTTATGTCGAATTGAATTAGCCGTGGGATTTAGATTCTCAAATGTCATGTTGAATTGACTTAGCTGCTGGATTTAGAATCTCAAATGTTATGTCGAATTGAATTAGCCGTGGGATTTAGGATCTCAAATGTCATGTCGAACTGAATTAGTCGAGGGATATAGAATCTCAGATGTCATGTCGAATTGACTTAACAGCGGGTTTTACAATCTCAAATGTGATGTCGAATTGATTTAGCCGTGGGATTTAGAATCTCAAATGTCATGATGAATTGAATTAGTCGCGGGATTTGGGATCTCAAATGTCATGTCGAATTGAATTAGTCGAGGGACTTAGAATATCAGATGTCATGTCGAATTGAATTAACAGCGGGTTTTACAATCTCAAATGTGATGTCGAATTGAATTAGCCGTGGGATTTAGAATCTCAAATGTCATGTCGAATTGAATTAGACGTGGGATTTAGAATCTCAAATGTCATGTCGAATTGAATTAACCGCGGGATTTAGAATCTCAAATGTCATGTCGAATTGAATTAGTCGCGGGATTTAGAATCTCAAATGTCATGTCGAATTGAATTTGGCGTGGGATTTAGAATCTCAAATGTCATGTCGAATTGAATTAACCGCGGGATTTAGAATATCAAATGTCATGCCGAATTGAATTAGTCGCGGGATTTAGAATCTCAAATGTCATGTCGAATTGAATTAACCGAGGGATTTAGAATCTCAAATGTCATGTCGAATTGAATTAACCGAGGGATTTAGAATCTCAAATGTCATGTTAAATTGAATTAGCCGTGGGATTTAGAATCTCAAATGTCATGTCGAATTTAATTAACCGCGGGGTTTAGAATATCAAATGTTACGCCGAATTGAATTAGTTGCGGGATTTAGAATCTCAAATGTCATGTCGAATTGAATTAACCGAGGGATTTAGAATCTCAAATGTCATGTCGAATTGAATTAACAGTGGGATTTAGAATCTCAAATGTCATGTCGAACTGAATTAGCTGTGGGATTTAGAATCTCAAATGTCATGTTGAATTGAATTAGTCGTGGGATTTAGAATCTCAAATGGCATGTTGAATTGAATTAGTCATGGGATTTAGAATCTCAAATGTCATGTTGAATTGAATTAGTCATGGGATTTAGAATCTCAAATGTCATGTCGAATTGAATTATCCGTGGGATTTAGAATCTCAAATGTCATGTCGAATTGAATTAACCACGGGATTTAGAATATCAAATATCATGTCGAATTGAATTAGCTGTGGGATTTAGAATCTCAAATGTCATGTTGAATTGAATTAGTCGTGGGATTTAGAATCTCAAATGGCATGTTGAATTGAATTAGTCATGGGATTTAGAATCTTAAATGTCATGTTGAATTGAATTATCGTGGGATTTAGAATCTCAAATGTCAAGTCAAATTGAATTAGCCGCGTGATTTAGAATCTCCAATGTCATGTCGAATTGAATTAACTGTGGGATTTAGAATCTCAAATGTCATGTCGAATTGAATTAACCGTGGGATTTAGAATGTCAAATGTCATATCGAATTCAATTAACTGCGGGATTTAGAATCTCAAATGTCAAGTCAAATTGAATTAGCCGCGTGATTTAGAATCTCCAATGTCATGTCGAATTGAATTAACCGTGGGATTTAGAATCTCAAATGTCATGTCGAATTGAATTAGTCAAAGGATTTGGAATCTCAAATGTCATGTCGAATTGAATTAACCGCGGGATTTAGAATCTCAAATGTCATATCGAATTCAATTAACTGCGGGATTTAGAATCTCAAATGTCATGTCGAATTGAATTAGCCATGGGATTTAGAATCTCAAATGTTATGTCGAATTGAATTAACTGCGGGATTTAGAATCTCAAATGTCATGTCGAATTGAATTAGTCGTGGGATTTAGAATCTCAAATGTCATGTCGAATTGAATTAGCCGTGGGACTTAGAATCTCAAATGTCATGTTGAATTGAATAAGCCATGGGATTTAGAATCTCAAATGTCATGTCGAATTGAATTAGTCGCGGGAGTTAGAATCTCAAATGTCATGTCGAATTGAATTAGCCGCGGGATTTAGAATCTCAAATGTCATGTCAAATTGAATTAGTCCTGGGATTTAGAATCTCAAATGTCATGTCGTATTGAATGAACCGAGGGATTTAGAATGTCAAATGTCATGTCGAATTGAATTAACCACGGGATTTAGAATATCAAATGTCATATCGAATTGAATTAGCTGTGGGATTTAGAATCTCAAATGTCATGTTGAATTGAATTAGTCATGGGATTTAGAATCTCAAATGTCATGTCGAATTGAATTATTCGTGGGATTTAGAATCTCAAATGTCAATGTCAAATCAAATTGAATGAGCCGTGGGATTTAGAATCTCCAATGTCATGTCGAATTGAATTAACCGTGGGATTTTGAATCTCAAATGTCATGTCGAATTGAATTAGTGGAAGGATTTAGAATCTCAAATGTCATGTCGAATTGAATTAACCGCGGGATTTAGAATCTCAAATGTCATGTCGAATTGAATGAGCCATGGGATTCAGAATCTCAAATGTCAGGTCGAATTGAATTAACCGCGGGATTTAGAATCTCAAATGTCATGTCGAATTGAATTAACTGCGGGATTTAGAATGTCCAATGTCGTGCAGAATTGAATTAGCCTTGGGACTTACAATCTCAAATGTCATGTGGAATTGAATGAACGGCGGGATTCAGAATCTCCAAAGTCATGTCAAATTGTATTAGCCGCGGAATTTAGAATCTCAAATGTCATGTTGAATTGAATTAATCTCGGGATTTAGAATCTCCAATCTCATGTCGATTTGAATTAGTCGCAGAATTTAAAATCTCAAATGTAATGTCGAATTGAATTAGTCGTGGGATTTAGAATCTCAAATGTCATATTGAAATGAATTAGTCGTGGGATTTAGAATCTCAAATGTCATGTTGAACTGAATTAGCCGTGGGATTTAGAATCTCAAATGTCACGTCGAATTGAATTATCCGTGGCATTTAGAATCTCAAATGTCATGTCGAATTGAATTAGTCGCGGGATTTAGAATCTCGAATGTCATGTCGAATTGAATTAGTCGCGGGATTTAGAATCTCAAATGTCATGTTGAATTGAATTAGTCGCGGGATTTAGAATCTCAAATGTAATGTCGAATTGAATTAGTCGCGGGATTTAGAATCTCAAATGTCATGTCGAATTGAATTAGTCGCGAGATTTAGAATCTCAAATTTCACTTTGAATTGAATTATCCGTGGCATTTAGAATCTCAAATGTCATGTTGAATTGAATTAGTCGCGGGATTTAGAATCTCAAATGTCATGTCGAATTGAATTAGTCACGAGATTTAGAATCTCAAATGTCATGTTGAATTGAATTAACCGAGGGATTTAGAATCTCAATTGCTATGTTGAATTGAATTAGTCGTGGGATTTAGAATCTCAAATGTCATGTTGAATTGAATCAGTCGCGGGATTTAGAATCTCAAGTGTCATTTCCGTGGGATTTGGAATCTCAAATGTCATGTCGAATTAAATTAGCCGTGGGATTTAGAATCTCAAATGTCATGTTGAATTGAATTAGCCGTGGGATTTAGAATCTCAAATGCCATGTTGAAATGAATTAGTCGTGGGATTCAGAATCTCAAATGTCATGTTGAATTGAATTGGTCGTGGGATTTAGAATCTCAAATGTCATGTCGAATTGAATTACTCGCGGGATTTAGGATCTGAAATATCATGTCGAATTCAATTACTTGGGGGATTTAGAATCTCAAATGTCGTATCGAATTGAATTAGCCGCGGGATTTAGAATCTCAAATGTTATGTCGAATTGAATTAGCCGTGGGATTTAGAATCTCAAATGTCATGTCGAATTGACTTAGCTGCGGGATTTAGAATCTCAAATGTTATGTCGAATTGAATTAGCCGTGGGATTTAGGATCTCAAATGTCATGTCGAATTGAATTAGTCGAGGGATTTAGAATCTCAGATGTCATGTCGAATTGACTTAAGAGCGGGTTTTACAATCTCAAATGTCATGTCGAATTGATTTAGCCGTGGGATTTAGAATCTCAAATGTCATGATGAATTGAATTAGTCGCGGGATTTGGGATCTCAAATGTCATGTCGAATTGAATTAGTCGAGGGACTTAGAATATCAGATGTCATGTCGAATTGAATTAACAGCGGGTTTTACAACTCAAATGTGATGTCGAATTGAATTAGCCGTGGGATTTAGAATCCCAAATGTCATGTCGAATTGAATTAGACGTGGGATTTAGAATCTCAAATGTCATGTCGAATTGAATTAACCGCGGGATTTAGAATCTCAAATGTCATGTCGAATTGAATTAGTCGCGGGATTTAGAATCTCAAATGTCATGTCGAATTGAATTTGCCGTGGGATTTAGAATCTCAAATGTCATGTCGAATTGAATTAACCGCGGGATTTAGAATATCAAATGTCATGCCGAATTGAATTAGTCGCGGGATTTAGAATCTCAAATGTCATGTCGAATTGAATTAACCGAGGGATTTAGAATCTCAAATGTCATGTCGAATTGAATTAACCGAGGGATTTAGAATCTCAAATGTCATGTTAAATTGAATTAGCCGTGGGATTTAGAATCTCAAATGTCATGTCGAATTTAATTAACCGCGGGGTTTAGAATATCAAATGTTACGCCGAATTGAATTAGTTGCGGGATTTAGAATCTCAAATGTCATGTCGAATTGAATTAACCGAGGGATTTAGAATCTCAAATGTCATGTCGAATTGAATTAACAGTGGGATTTAGAATCTCAAATGTCATGTCGAACTGAATTAGCTGTGGGATTTAGAATCTCAAATGTCATGTTGAATTGAATTAGTCGTGGGATTTAGAATCTCAAATGGCATGTTGAATTGAATTAGTCATGGGATTTAGAATCTCAAATGTCATGTTGAATTGAATTAGTCATGGGATTTAGAATCTCAAATGTCATGTCGAATTGAATTATCCGTGGGATTTAGAATCTCAAATGTCATGTCGAATTGAATTAACCACGGGATTTAGAATATCAAATATCATGTCGAATTGAATTAGCTGTGGGATTTAGAATCTCAAATGTCATGTTGAATTGAATTAGTCGTGGGATTTAGAATCTCAAATGGCATGTTGAATTGAATTAGTCATGGGATTTAGAATCTTAAATGTCATGTTGAATTGAATTATCGTGGGATTTAGAATCTCAAATGTCAAGTCAAATTGAATTAGCCGCGTGATTTAGAATCTCCAATGTCATGTCGAATTGAATTAACTGTGGGATTTAGAATCTCAAATGTCATGTCGAATTGAATTAACCGTGGGATTTAGAATGTCAAATGTCATATCGAATTCAATTAACTGCGGGATTTAGAATCTCAAATGTCAAGTCAAATTGAATTAGCCGCGTGATTTAGAATCTCCAATGTCATGTCGAATTGAATTAACCGTGGGATTTAGAATCTCAAATGTCATGTCGAATTGAATTAGTCAAAGGATTTGGAATCTCAAATGTCATGTCGAATTGAATTAACCGCGGGATTTAGAATCTCAAATGTCATATCGAATTCAATTAACTGCGGGATTTAGAATCTCAAATGTCATGTCGAATTGAATTAGCCATGGGATTTAGAATCTCAAATGTTATGTCGAATTGAATTAACTGCGGGATTTAGAATCTCAAATGTCATGTCGAATTGAATTAGTCGTGGGATTTAGAATCTCAAATGTCATGTCGAATTGAATTAGCCGTGGGACTTAGAATCTCAAATGTCATGTTGAATTGAATAAGCCATGGGATTTAGAATCTCAAATGTCATGTCGAATTGAATTAGTCGCGGGATTTAGAATCTCAAATGTCATGTCGAATTGAATTAGCCGCGGGATTTAGAATCTCAAATGTCATGTCAAATTGAATTAGTCCTGGGATTTAGAATCTCAAATGTCATGTCGTATTGAATGAACCGAGGGATTTAGAATGTCAAATGTCATGTCGAATTGAATTAACCACGGGATTTAGAATATCAAATGTCATATCGAATTGAATTAGCTGTGGGATTTAGAATCTCAAATGTCATGTTGAATTGAATTAGTCATGGGATTTAGAATCTCAAATGTCATGTCGAATTGAATTATTCGTGGGATTTAGAATCTCAAATGTCAATGTCAAATCAAATTGAATTAGCCGTGGGATTTAGAATCTCCAATGTCATGTCGAATTGAATTAACCGTGGGATTTTGAATCTCAAATGTCATGTCGAATTGAATTAGTCGAAGGATTTAGAATCTCAAATGTCATGTCGAATTGAATTAACCGCGGGATTTAGAATCTCAAATGTCATGTCGAATTGAATGAGCCATGGGATTCAGAATCTCAAATGTCAGGTCGAATTGAATTAACCGCGGGATTTAGAATCTCAAATGTCATGTCGAATTGAATTAATTGCGGGATTTAGAATGTCCAATGTCGTGCAGAATTGAATTAGCCTTGGGACTTACAATCTCAAATGTCATGTGGAATTGAATGAACGGCGGGATTCAGAATCTCCAAAGTCATGTCAAATTGTATTAGCCGCGGAATTTAGAATCTCAAATGTCATGTTGAATTGAATTAATCTCGGGATTTAGAATCTCCAATCTCATGTCGATTTGAATTAGTCGCAGAATTTAAAATCTCAAATGTAATGTCGAATTGAATTAGTCGTGGGATTTAGAATCTCAAATGTCATATTGAAATGAATTAGTCGTGGGATTTAGAATCTCAAATGTCATGTTGAACTGAATTAGCCGTGGGATTTAGAATCTCAAATGTCACGTCGAATTGAATTATCCGTGGCATTTAGAATCTCAAATGTCATGTCGAATTGAATTAGTCGCGGGATTTAGAATCTCGAATGTCATGTCGAATTGAATTAGTCGCGGGATTTAGAATCTCAAATGTCATGTTGAATTGAATTAGTCGCGGGATTTAGAATCTCAAATGTAATGTCGAATTGAATTAGTCGCGGGATTTAGAATCTCAAATGTCATGTCGAATTGAATTAGTCGCGAGATTTAGAATCTCAAATTTCACTTTGAATTGAATTATCCGTGGCATTTAGAATCTCAAATGTCATGTTGAATTGAATTAGTCGCGGGATTTAGAATCTCAAATGTCATGTCGAATTGAATTAGTCACGAGATTTAGAATCTCAAATGTCATGTTGAATTGAATTAACCGAGGGATTTAGAATCTCAATTGCTATGTTGAATTGAATTAGTCGTGGGATTTAGAATCTCAAATGTCATGTTGAATTGAATCAGTCGCGGGATTTAGAATCTCAAGTGTCATTTCCGTGGGATTTGGAATCTCAAATGTCATGTCGAATTAAATTAGCCGTGGGATTTAGAATCTCAAATGTCATGTTGAATTGAATTAGCCGTGGGATTTAGAATCTCAAATGCCATGTTGAAATGAATTAGTCGTGGGATTCAGAATCTCAAATGTCATGTTGAATTGAATTGGTCGTGGGATTTAGAATCTCAAATGTCATGTCGAATTGAATTACTCGCGGGATTTAGGATCTGAAATATCATGTCGAATTCAATTACTTGGGGGATTTAGAATCTCAAATGTCGTATCGAATTGAATTAGCCGCGGGATTTAGAATCTCAAATGTTATGTCGAATTGAATTAGCCGTGGGATTTAGAATCTCAAATGTCATGTCGAATTGACTTAGCTGCGGGATTTAGAATCTCAAATGTTATGTCGAATTGAATTAGCCGTGGGATTTAGGATCTCAAATGTCATGTCGAATTGAATTAGTCGAGGGATTTAGAATCTCAGATGTCATGTCGAATTGACTTAACAGCGGGTTTTACAATCTCAAATGTCATGTCGAATTGATTTAGCCGTGGGATTTAGAATCTCAAATGTCATGATGAATTGAATTAGTCGCGGGATTTGGGATCTCAAATGTCATGTCGAATTGAATTAGTCGAGGGACTTAGAATATCAGATGTCATGTCGAATTGAATTAACAGCGGGTTTTACAACTCAAATGTGATGTCGAATTGAATTAGCCGTGGGATTTAGAATCCCAAATGTCATGTCGAATTGAATTAGACGTGGGATTTAGAATCTCAAATGTCATGTCGAATTGAATTAACCGCGGGATTTAGAATCTCAAATGTCATGTCGAATTGAATTAGTCGCGGGATTTAGAATCTCAAATGTCATGTCGAATTGAATTTGCCGTGGGATTTAGAATCTCAAATGTCATGTCGAATTGAATTAACCGCGGGATTTAGAATATCAAATGTCATGCCGAATTGAATTAGTCGCGGGATTTAGAATCTCAAATGTCATGTCGAAGTGAATTAACCGAGGGATTTAGAATCTCAAATGTCATGTCGAATTGAATTAACCGAGGGATTTAGAATCTCAAATGTCATGTTAAATTGAATTAGCCGTGGGATTTAGAATCTCAAATGTCATGTCGAATTTAATTAACCGCGGGGTTTAGAATATCAAATGTTACGCCGAATTGAATTAGTTGCGGGATTTAGAATCTCAAATGTCATGTCGAATTGAATTAACCGAGGGATTTAGAATCTCAAATGTCATGTCGAATTGAATTAACAGTGGGATTTAGAATCTCAAATGTCATGTCGAACTGAATTAGCTGTGGGATTTAGAATCTCAAATGTCATGTTGAATTGAATTAGTCGTGGGATTTAGAATCTCAAATGGCATGTTGAATTGAATTAGTCATGGGATTTAGAATCTCAAATGTCATGTTGAATTGAATTAGTCATGGAATTTAGAATCTCAAATGTCATGTCCAATTGAATTATCCGTGGGATTTAGAATCTCAAATGTCATGTCGAATTGAATTAACCACGGGATTTAGAATATCAAATATCATGTCGAATTGAATTAGCTGTGGGATTTAGAATCTCAAATGTCATGTTGAATTGAATTAGTCGTGAGATTTAGAATCTCAAATGGCATGTTGAATTGAATTAGTCATGGGATTTAGAATCTTAAATGTCATGTTGAATTGAATTATCCGTGGGATTTAGAATCTCAAATGTCAAGTCAAATTGAATTAGCCGCGTGATTTAGAATCTCCAATGTCATGTCGAATTGAATTAACTGTGGGCTTTAGAATCTCAAATGTCATGTCGAATTGAATTAACCGTGGGATTTAGAATCTCAAATGTCAAGTCAAATTGAATTAGCCGCATGATTTAGAATCTCCAATGTCATGTCGAATTGAATTAACCGTGGGATTTAGAATCTCAAATGTCATGTCGAATTGAATTAGTCAAAGGATTTGGAATCTCAAATGTCATGTCGAATTGAATTAACCGCGGGATTTAGAATCTCAAATGTCATATCGAATTCAATTAACTGTGGGATTTACAATCTCAAATGTCATGTCGAATTGAATTAGCCATGGGATTTAGAATCTCAAATGTTATGTCGAATTGAATTAACTGCGGGATTTAGAATCCCAAATGTCATGTCGAATTGAATTAGTCGTGGGATTTAGAATCTCAAATGTCATGTCGAATTGAATTAGCCGTGGGATTTAGAATCTCAAATGTCATGTCGAATTGAATAAGCCATGGCATTTAGAATCTCAAATGTCATGTCGAATTGAATTAGTCGCGGGATTTAGAATCTCAAATGTCATGTCGAATTGAATTAGCCGCGGGATTTAGAATCTCAAATGTCATGTCAAATTGAATTAGTCCTGGGATTTAGAATCTCAAATGTCATGTCGTATTGAATGAACCGAGGGATTTAGAATGTCAAATGTCATGTCGAATTGAATTAACCACGGGATTTAGAATATCAAATGTCATATCGAATTGAATTAGCTGTGGGATTTAGAATCTCAAATGCCATGTTGAATTGTATTAGTCGTGGGATTTAGAATCTCAAATGGCATGTTGAATTGAATTAGTCATGGGATTTAGAATCTCAAATGTCATGTCGAATTGAATTATTCGTGGGATTTAGAATCTCAAATGTCAATGTCAAATCAAATTGAATTAGCCGTGGGATTTAGAATCTCCAATGTCATGTCGAATTGAATTAACCGTGGGATTTTGAATCTCAAATGTCATGTCGAATTGAATTAGTCGAAGGATTTAGAATCTCAAATGTCATGTCGAATTGAATTAACCGCGGGATTTAGAATCTCAAATGTTATGTCGAATTGAATTAGCCGTGGGATTTAAAATCTCAAATGTCATAACGAATTCAATTAACTGCGGGATTTAGAATCTCAAATGTCATGTCGAATTGAGTGAGCCATGGGATTCAGAATCTCAAATGTCAGGTCGAATTGAATTAATCGCGGGATTTAGAATCTCAAATGTCATGTCGAATTGAATTAGCCATGGGATTTAGAATCTCAAATGTCATGTCGAATTGAATTAACTGCGGGATTTAGAATCTCCAATGTCATGCCGAATTGAATTAGCCATGGGATTTAGAATCTCAAATGTCATGTGGAATTGAATTAACGGCGGGATTTAGAATCTCAAATGTCATGTTGAATTGAATTAGTCACGGGATTTAGAATCTCAAATGTCATGTCGAATTGAATTAGTCGCGAGATTTAGAATCTCAAATGTCACTTTGAATTGAATTATCCGTGGGATTTAGAATCTCAAATGTCATGTTGAATTGAATTAGTCGCGAGATTTAGAATCTCAAATGTCATGTTGAATTGAATTAACCACGGGATTTAGAATCTCAATTGCTATGTTGAACTGAATTAGTCGTGGGATTTAGAATCTCAAATGCCATGTTGAATTGAATCAGTCGCGGGATTTAGAATCTCAAGTGTCTTTTCCGTGGGATTTGGAATCTCAAATGTCATGTCGAATTAAATTAGCCGTGGGATTTAGAATCTCAAATGTCATGCTGAACTGAATTAGCCGTGGGATTTAGAATCTCAAATGTCATGCTGAAATGAATTAGTCGTGGGATTTAGAATCTCAAATGTCATGTTGAATTGAATTAGTCGTGGGATTTAGAATCTCAAATGTCATGTCGAATTGAATTACTCGCGGGATTTAGGATCTGAAATATCATGTCGAATTGAATTACTTGGGGGATTTAGAATCTCAAATGTCGTATCGAATTGACTCAGCTGCGGGATTTAGAATCTCAAATGTTATGTCGAATTGAATTAGCCATGGGATTTAGAATTTCAAATGTCATGTCGAATTGACTTAGCTGCGGGATTTAGAATCTCAAATGTTATGTCGAATTGAATTAGCCATGGGATTTAGAATCTCAAATGTCATGTCGAATTGACTTAGCTGCGGGATTTAGAATCTCAAATGTTATGTCGAATTGAATTAGCCGTGGGATTTAGGATCTGAAATGTGATGTCGAATTGAATTAGTTTGGGGATTTAGAATCTCAAATGTCATACCGAATTGACTTAGCCGTGGGATTTCGAATCTCAAATGTTATGTCAAATTGAATTAGCCGTGGGATTTAGAATCTCAAATGTCATGTCGAATTGAATTATCCATGGGATTTAGAATCTCAAATGTCACATCAAATTGAATTAGCCGTGGGATTTAGAATCTCAAATGTTATGTCGAATTGAATTAGCCATGGGATTTAGAATCTCAAATGTCATGTCGAATTGAATTAGTTGCGTGATTTAGAATCTCCAATGTCATGTCGAATTGAATTAACTGCGGGATTTAGAGCGAACATTTCGGAGAATGAGTAGACGTCATGTTGAGGAAAGGAGTCTATCCTTACGATTACATGAACGATCTAAAGAGATTCGATGACACCACACTACCTTCGAAAGAAGATTTTTATTCAAAATTATACGAATCCGACATTTCCGACGAGAATTACGAACACGCCAAAAACGTGTTGAAATCATTCGATATGAAAACCATGAGAGATTATCACGATCTCTATCTGAAGACTGACGTTCTGCTCTTGGCAGACGTGTTCGAAAATTTTCGAGACGTCTGTCGTCGAAATTACGATCTGGATCCGGCTTGGTATTTCACTGCACCCTGGCGTGGGACGCTCTGTTGAAGACCACCGAAGTCCAATTGGAATTATTATCCGACGTGGACATGTTGCTCATGTTCGGAAAGGCTGCGAGAGGTGGCGTCTCGAAGATCTCCCACAGATATTCTGAAGCTAACAATCCCTACATGAAAGAAGGTTTCAATTCGAAATGATCGAATAAATACATACAGTATTGGGACGCTAATAATCTGTACGGTTGGGCTATGAGTCATCCTTTACCGATTGGAAATTTTGAATGGGTGACGGAACCGGAAGAGATGCAAAAATGGAGAGACTATCCTTGCATTTTAGAAGTCGATTTGAACTAACTGAAAGAATTACATGATCAACACAACGATTATCCGCTGGCTCCCGAACGAATGGAACCGATCGAAGGAGATGAGGAAAAACTCATTCCCAATTTATTAAACAAACGTAAGTATGTCGTCTACAGCAAGAATTTGAAACAATACGTCAATCACGGGATGAAATTAGTCGACATACATCGCAGCATTCGATTTAACGAAGAGCCTTGGATGAAAAAATACATCGATCTCAACACGAATCTCAGAATTCGAGCCGAGAACAATTTCGAAAAAGATTTCTTCAAAAAAGATTTCTTCAAACTCATGAACAACTGTGTGTATGGTAAATCGATGGAAAACATCAGGAGGAGAACCGACGTTCGACTCGTCACATCTGAGAAAAGAGCTAAAAAATTAGTGGCGAAACCCAATTACAAACACCGAACCATATTCGATGAAAATCTAGTGGCCGTTCACATGCAAAAGACGCACCTGAAGTTCGACAAACCGTATTATCTCGGACCGATCATCTTAGATATCAGCAAGCGATTGATGTACGAGTTTCACTACGATTACGTCAAACGAAAATTTGGTGATAAAGCCAAACTACTGTTCACTGACACGGACAGTTTAGTTTACGAGATAGAGACAAAAGATGTCTACCGAGATATATCTCTGGATGTGGCCGCATGGTTCGACATGAGCAATTATCCCATTGATCACCCGTCCAACATTCAATCGAACGACAACAAGAAGGTGTTGGGTAAATTTAAGGACGAGAGCGGCGGTAAACAAATCGTCGAATTCGTGGGCTTGAGACCCAAACTGTATGCTTATCGTCTAGAAGATGAAGAGATCAAGAAGTGCAAAGGGGTTAAAGCGTGCGTGGTGAAGAAAAACATCTCTTTCCGAGAGTATAAAGATTGTCTTTTAGGAAGTAGTCCGGTGTATAAGACTATGAAATCGATTCGAAGCGAAAATCACGACTTGTATACCAAAATAGTCAACAAGATTTCGCTGACGGCCGACGACGATAAGAGATTCATGTTAGACGATAAAATAAGCACTTCGGAACTCGGACATTGGACTTTGGATCTAATTTTAGACGATAGGATTTCAGATATGATTGAGGATGATAGGATTCCAGAAAATCAAGAGGAATTAGACGGATTCAATATTATGGAAGTCGATAGATTTAGTTTAAAAAGAAAAAGAAAAACATAAAAAATAACGTCATTTTAGTGAATTATAATAAAATAAATAAATTTTTAAAAAAAATATACACATTTATTAATAAGAAAATAGAGATATCCGTAGAAGGTGTCGTCTTACCTAATGAGCCCTTATCCAACATCGATCTGTCGAATGCGGTGAAGGATTTGAAAATCAAATATTTTCTACGTGTGTTTTCCAGAGATGTCTTGCCGAAGAGAAGACCTCAACAATCGGAATGCGGAATTTTAAATCTAGACGATTTATCAGGTGAAGGCACTCACTGGGTGGCGTGGTTCAAGAACGGGAAGAAGAAGAATTATTATTTCGACAGCTACGGAATCTCCCCCGCGGAAAGAAATAAAGAACTATTTCAACAAATCGATGGTTCATTACAATACGGAATGAGTGCAATCGCCAGATCAAGTGTTTTGCGGTCACCTGTATCTCTACGTTCTCGAGAGATGGTCTGAAGGAGATCAGTTTCAAGACATTCTCAATGATTTACATTAGAGAGAGATTTTTTTTATAGTATATATAAAGGTAAAAAATTATTTTTAAAAAATTTTAATCGAATAAAAACGAAAAATAAAATAAGTGAAATAATTCATTTTTAATAAACTGCATTTGAAATATATTTTAAAACAAAAACCTCAAAACAACATGTCAGTCGATAAATTTGGTAGAAGTGACGATGAAAGTCGACCCCAAAAGAAGAGGAAGACGCTCGAAGTCGGTGATGGTTACGACGTTGCCAACTTGGACGAACCTTACGTTCGGAGATACGAATCTCGAGAGGAACCTTTGAACATGAATGATAAGAAGCTCTACAATCTTCCCGAGCCGATAGATCTCACAGATGCTGCGACTAAAAAATACGTCGACAGGGGGAACGCGGATTTCGAACAAATCATGCTAGATAATTACGTGGATAAATCCATGACCGACGATCTCAATCTGAAATCTAAACGTTTGGTGAACATCGTGAATCCCATAGATTCCACCGGTGCTGCGACCAAGAAATACGCAGACAACTCTCAGGCGTGATTAAGCGAACATCTGAGAAGTAGATACGTTCAGAAAACGATGCACTCGGAATTGAACGCCAATTCTAACAAGATAACGAACGTGGCCACTCCCACGAATCCCAAGGATGTGGCGACCAAACACTACGTAGATCTGGAACAGAGAAAGTCTGACAGACGAGAAATGAAATTGGATCTGAATGCGTGATTCAACAAGATATTGAATCTGTCGAAGATTGACGATGCGGATGCAGACACAACCACGGTCAACAAGGGCTACGTAGATTCTGCCATGATACGATCACAAGAATACATAGAATCGCAAGTGGACGATCTCTATCTGAACAAACAATCTGGCGGAACCATGGAGGGTGGCATCAACATGAACGGTCACAATTTATTCAGTCTCGATCACGATCCCGAATTCGATTCCAGCGCAGTCAGCAGGAAGTACGTGGATGACAACTCAGTCTGGAGAAAGGGCGACATCATGGAAGATAAACTAGTCATGGACGGACACGCTGCTCACGAATCTACTGGATCCCGTGAACATGACGGATGCCTGCACCCTGATTTCAGTGGTGGAAAGAGTCGGCCCACTAGACAATTGATCACCGTGTGGGCCGAGGAGGCCGGCACGTTAGAGGAGGGAAAATCCGAGTGGTTTTTCGGAAACGGAGGTAGCAGATCGCAACATGGTCGGGTGGGGTATCCAGTGCCGTTAGGAGGTGAAATCATACGAATGGGACTGGCTTCCACGGATTTGAATAACAGAGCGGTCGTCAATCTCGCGGTGAATGGAGTAGAGAGTGATAAGAGATACAGCATTGAAAAGACTGAGAATCAACATGCGAATGTTAGCACGTTTGGCACGCCTCTCAAAGTGAACGCCGGAGACAGGATTAATTTCATTACGAAAACCAATAATCCCGAAGCCGCCACTTCCGTGGTGAGCCTACTGATCAAACTAGATCATTTGAACAAACAGTGAATGCGTGGAAATAATTAATTAAAAAAATAATGAGTGATTATTAAAAACAAAAAAAAAAGTAATGAGATTTAGAAAGAGGTTCAATCTCTCTAGATCTCATTACTTTTATTTTTTTGTTTTTGTTTTTTAATAATTACTCATTACTTTTTATTTTTATTTTTTTCACACATGTCTCTCATCGAATGATCGACATCTTATTTCCATCCGATTCGAATTGTAATTCTCTGTCCGACAGGACCAGGGCAAAGGCTTAGGTTTTTCTCGGCACGTTCCTATCGAATTGCATCTTGATCTGGATGTCTAAGACGCTACTCTTGAGTCGTTCACTCTGTTTACTGATGTCGAACATGAACATGGGATACATCGACTTGTATTCACCGGGAGATATGTTAGGATTGCTCATCAATTCGTCTAGACCGTGATACTTCTTTCTAAAATCAGCGGCGTCACCGTACAGTCTGCAGAAATCGTTCTTGTCGAACGACGCATTGTAATCGATTGCTGGATATCTCGTGGCGTTCAGAAACACTTGCATGTTTCTCAAATTGCAGTGATCGAACAGCGAAGCATTCTTTTCCTGAGACCCATCCCTATCGGTCTGAAATGCAACCACGATGAAACGCGGTCTCTCCGAAGCGGATTTCACCGTCAATCTCCAATCGAAGTGATTCGTGGAGAGTGGAATGCTAGCTGTGTCGCACTGTCTCATTCTAAATCCCACAGGTGATTTACTCTTGGATTCTATGATCTTGTAGAGACGCGTTTTTTCCACGATCGAAGGCTCCATGTGCGGAACGAACCACGATATCTTGTGTACAGTTATCTTACCCGCATCGGCCGCGGTGAGTCTCACTATCGCATCGTCGTTTCCTTTTTGAATCAACATCAGATTGTGTTTGAATCCGTACATGGTCTTGTTGTAATCGTCTGCGAATCCGAAGATGTGTTTCAAAGGTATCCTGAATGAAAACGCTCCCTTAGGTCTGGGCGTCTTGACGACGTAGTCGAATATCGTGACGGTGCCGGCGCTAGCAGGGCCGACGGTGTCTTTCATCCACAACTGATTAAGTCTTCTGGATTTCGAAAAATCATCCGGATACGTCAATAGTCTGAACATCGTGGTGGCCTGACCGGGATGAAACACAGATTCTATCTCTTGTCCGGATAGCAAGTATTTTATATTACTGAATAGATGCATGATGCCATTATTGGCTAGAGTAACCGTGTCGTCGTCGTCGTCGTAGTCGCTCCTATCCTCCTTGGTGAGACGTCCCTGCACCACTATGTAACTCTCGCTAGGATGTACGAATAGATCTTGGGTTTCAACGTTGATTCTTATCTCTCCCGCATTGTTCAAACTCGTTCTGGTTACCGGTTCATATTCGTGAACCTCATATTCTTGAATACTTTCATCTTTCACTATGCTTTGTGCTATATCTAGTACATTTGCCATTTTTGAAGGGTTTTCGTTTTTTGTTTATTAATTAGCTTGCTTTTTTATCTAAAAATAGTTTTAATTATTTTATATTATTATTTTTCTCTCCTATATATATATATGTGTAAACAAGAAAATGTTAAAGAGAGTAAATAAAAAAAAAATTTGTTTTCTTTATCAAAACTTCGGCTTCTGCAATTGTTGTTCGTAAAACTTTCCGATGATCTCTACTCCATCCAAAGCTTCGATTTCGTAAGTCACCGGATCGGTGTGAAATATTTTGATTATCACGAAGATTTCCGAGGTCCTTCGAGGAGTATAACCCTTTTTGAAGTGCTTCTTATAAGCGTAGATTCTCACGCGATCACCGACCGCAAATTTCGGCGTTCTAGGCTTCTTCCTGATCTTAGATCTCTCAGGATATAGATTCGTGTAGACCTGTTTTTCGTTTCGAGGATTGCTAGCTTCCGCGGGAGTCATCTTGATCGATTTGTGTCGCGTGTTGTTGTAATATTTGACCAGACTGTTCAGAGCGTATATGTATTTCTTAGTCGAATTCGCCGTGAAGTATCTGTGCATCTTTTCCTTCATCATTCGATTCCAACATTCCACCATGTTGGCTTTCTCTTTGTTTTCGATCGAGTAGAGGTCGACCAATCGACGAACATGCTTGTTGTAGAATTCCTTTCCCTTGTCCACCCACAATTTATTCGGTTTTCAAGAAGACGAGTCGAACACACTCTTCAGAGCCTCGGCGACGCAAGGTCCCGATTTATTCTTCAAAGCTCTGATCCAACCGTATTTGGAAAAAATGTCGATGACCATCAATAGATATTTAACACCCTCGTTCCACCTTGAAAACGATCTCATGTCGACCAAGTCGGCGGACCAAATGTCATCCAAACCCTTCACGAACACCCTTCTCTTTCAAAATTTATGCACGATGGGTTTGTGTAACTCCTCGGCCAATTCTCTCATCAATAATTGTTTCTTCTTCTTTTCCGATGCACTTTTTTTTTTGAACGCCCCATCCGAATCGACGTTTCGCACCGATCAGATTACCGACCAGCGAACGTTCTATCTTCTCTCTCCTGGTCGGATTCGATATACCTCTCAATTTCGCCAGCATGTTTTTATCGCAGACATCGTTGCGAGTCTTGGTGTCAGGATGTCCGGTGTAGCACAGATCGTGATCATACGCGGCCGCATCCACCCTATTCACGGGTTTGCTCCAAGATTTAGGAGTCAGATCGGCATTGGGTCTCTTGTTCAATTTCGTTCCGGGTCCCGTGAAACTGTGACCCGGCAGATGCATTTCGAAAGGTAGATTATTGATCATTTTATTCACGATGCCTTTACCTTTACTCGTGTTCTTTTTTTGACGAATCGCGTCTTGATCGAACCACACACGTCGCAAATTCCGCGAAGCATCTGTCTGTCATTTTTAGTTCGTACTTCTCGAGAATTACTCGTCTCGGTAACTCTCTTACACTTTACGCAATACATTTTTTGAGAGTTATTTAAATTAATTTCGTTTTTATTTTATATATAAATTTAATATTTCTTTTTTAAAAATTCTGTTCTTATTATATATATTTTTTTTCAATCACTGCTCTTGAGTTCTATCATCTTACTGAATTCCTCCCTAGCCTCTTTCCTCCCCTTTTCCACGAGAGAATCCTTCATCTCTTCCTTGATGATCTGATGAGTCTTGATTCTCATGGCTTCTTTCATGGCATCGTATTTCGTTTTCTCACTCAATATCGTGAAGTATTCTCCATCCGATATCCTACCGTCTTTCAACGCCATCGAGATCATTTCGTATATTGTGTCGATCTTGGAGTCGGCCAAGACGCGATCTTTTCATGTTTCCTTGCCTTCAGATATTATTTCCTACTCAAAAAGTTTCCGAGCGTGCTAAACAATCCGGCGGCGAGAGCCACTCCTTCTATGGTCAACACGATCGGAATACTGACTGCGGTCGACAACAATCCGATGCCGGCCGCGTGTAAACCCATGGAAATCGTGATGAGTGTCGTGTCGACCGCGTTGACGAATTTCAGGAAACGCGAATACTTCTTCTTGAGAGAATGACGAGAATCTCTCTCTCGAGTCAGATACAATTGGATTCTACTGATTTGATCGATGCGATACCTCTCTCCTCTTACTTTCTCTTCTAGCGACAGTGCCACTGGCAAAACGCTGTTAGGCTTCTCATCCTCGTCGTCGTCTAACGTCGGATACAATTTATTTCTGGTTCTCATTTTTGTGTCTTTTTTTCTTTCTAATATTAGATAAAAAATTTATGTGTGTATTTATTTTTTATTTTCTATTCTCCCTTATTTATATCAACGAGAAAACTTAGACGTATGCTTCCTTCAGCAACAATTTCATGACGCATCCCTTGTCTTCTAAAGTCAGACTTCTATGCGCCAATTTCAGTTCTTCCGAAACTGTGGGTTTGTCTCGATCATTACAGAAGACTAATCTCCTTCAAAGCACGATCACTTCGTCGATTCGAACGCGTTCGAACGCCGGTTCGAAATACTTGACGACCATATCTTCCCTTTCCATCGTCAGACACGAATGATCCTCGTGATCGAAGTCTAGATGATCCCGACATCCGACGCATCATTCTAACAAGAGGGGACATAGTTCTTCGTTCACACAGATTGTGCATGCTCTCATCAGCATGTTTAAAAGAAACCTTGCTCTTATAGTCTGGGAAGCGTTCATGATTTACGTATTTTTTATTATCTATTCGATTGGATATTTATTTTTAAATAACTATTTATTTATATATTTTTTCTCTCCTATATATATCAATCACTATTTTATTTCATCTCGACAAAACCGATTCTATCACTATTCGCCCCACAAAACTCGCGAGGTGAATCAACAAATCGGGTTTTCGCCGATCGGATCACACCCTAGACCGTCCGAAACGCGATTGCGAACATGGCGGTGTCCCAGAAACGGCAAACCGTCTTTTTTCCATGTACCGGAGGCCCAAATCGATTTTAAAAAAAATTCTCGATGAGTAACGGCGTTTTACGCTCACTTTTCACCATTGGCGAACGTCGAGAAAACGTTTTGAGGTCGATTTTTCCTGTCCTAGAATCGGCAAATGGGGTTTCGCCGATCGGATCGCGTTTTAACCGTTCGAACAACTGTTGGCGAACGTCGGTGTCCCAGAATCGGCAAACAGCATTTTTGATGCTGTCCTAGAATCGGCAAAACGTTTTTTGCTCGCGTTCACCAACGATAGATCGAAGGTCTGATCCGCGATGGGAACATCGAGAAATTTTTTTTAATTTACATTTTCTTCAAATTTCATACACTTTTTCATTTTTGAGCGATGTGTCGAATCTACACGTTCGCCAACAGGTGTTTGAACGGTTAAAATTGCGATCTGTGAGCCTCAAAACCAATTGCCGATTCTGGGACACCATGAAAAAACGACATTTTTGTACACGTGTACACGATTTAACACTGAATCCCTATGGCGGTACACGTACATGTACGTGTACTTGTACATGTACTGGAAAAGTGTCCCAGAATCGGCCGTTTATACCTACTGTCGCCCACCTTTACAATACTTTATTTATCTATACATTTGTTACAGGCTCCAGTCAGAATTTATGTACAGACCGTTACAATACTTTATATGTACAATTGTTATCAGGTCATTACCTAGATGTGTCATTGCTGTGTCACGTACTATTCATGTACATGTCTTACACAAGCTGAGCTACAGAGTCATTGACACTTTCATTTTTTTGGTACATTAACCTTTTAAGCGTATAAGGTAAACGTTCGTTGTTTAAAGGGCCATTACCCTCATGGAATAATAATTTTAAAAAATCGTAAATGGTCAAGTCAGGTAGGAAAGGTGGCGAATGTTAAACATCGAAATGAACTTTGGTGAGAAAAAAAATCTAAAGGTTATATATATTGAAAAGACTAGTGTTACCATTTTAACTCTTATTTCTAGGGTAGGCACGAACGGAGACTGAGCTACTTTCGATTTTGAGCATCTGTTCTTCTTACTGGCATTGTGCGTGCTTAGTTTATTTTTTCCTATGTATATGCCCAATTAAAAAATTAATGACTAGGTCTTTTTATATAACCGTAGGCATTAATCAGTGGTTTATAGGCATATAAGCACGTGTGTTTACGATATTGGCGTCTGTCTGGATTTGGGTTAGTTGAGAATTCGCAAAGTGGTCTAGTTTGTCTTTACGGAATGCTTTTGCTGACGAAGGGGGTGGGGGTGGGGGTGCTTCGTTTCCGCTCAAAACTAATTTAATATAATAGAAGGAACACCCCTCCCCTTCAGCCTTCAGAGAAAAAAAACAACATAAAGACAATATTAATTCAAGACATCTATGCCAATAGATCCGATAGTTTCAGATCCACTTAGGCACTCTAAAATCAGTTGGGTTAAAAATCAACCCAAATCGACTGGGTTGATAGTCCAGGCACATTAGACATAAAAAGGAGAAAGTAAGGGAAAAAATCGGAGAAAGCTGATTTTTTTATATGTTTCCGGGACACACATTGCGGATAAAGTGTGAAAAGTCCCCGCGAATCCGAGTTGAGCTTTTTTAGTCATAGCGTTTTTTTGATGAAAAAAAATTTTTTTAAAAAAATTCGACCCAGCTCCATATTTCTCATTCTTATTCGCCTTAGTAGGGTGAGAATCATAAATATCGTACTGAATTATATTGAGAATACATATCCCCAACAGAAAATGCCAACTCTGTACCAATCCTCACACTCAATGGTGAAATATTCACGAAAATGTACAAAATTACGAAAAAAAATTTATTGTTTTCATACACACAACGGTACACAACGTCCATTAAATCAAATCTACGACTACTTTGGGAGTTAAATTATATATCAAAAATTGCAGAAAAGCAGTGGCTTTATAATGATACATAACAATAGTCATTTATTCCATAATGAACTGGTGAAACGTGTGAAATATTAACCATACCCCCTAAACTCAAATTCAAACGGCATCGACTTTTCTCATTCAAATACCGTATTATAGCATCATTGTTTCAATTTCCATGTTCGATTAAATCACATAATGTGGTGTTCGCCTACACTCAAGATGCAACTGCTCCAGAATGCGTCCGTAGGACGCACAGGAAAGCTTTGGGTACAATACTACGAGCAAATAGGTCTTCTCCAGTTGTTCTTGAGAGCAGAGCGCACAGGCGACTGGGAACTCCACACATATTGTGTTCGCAATATGATTCCAGTATTTCACGCAGGTGGTCATTTTGCATACGCAAAAAGTTCTCATCTCTATTTGCAGCAGATGAATGAGCTAACAGAAATAATGCAACAGGATGATTTGAAGTTGATCACTGAGAAAGGTTACTTTACCATAAGGCGCTCAGATAAATTCTGGGACGGGATATATTCTGATCAGACCATAGAGCAGTGTTTAATGAGAATGTTCAAGCTCCCTGGTGGTCTCACACATGGCAGGGGAATAACCGATAGCACTGTTGCGAAATGGGTACATGGACTACCTCTTTGCCTTCCGATATGTAATGCACTCGAAAATTTTGTTCATGTTCACACTGGTCATGGCGAACAACATCGGGATCTCCGTCAAAGTTCACAATTGACTAATGCCAATGATATCACCAAATTATTGAACTGGCTCAGAGTGCATTCCCCCTTTCAGAATAGAGATCCACTACAATTAGTCTCTATAGCGACCGGGCTTGTGGCCGACGAAACTGTGAACTGTGACCAAGTTCGCAAAATTGGTGAATGTTGCGTATCGAATGTTGTAAGCAAAACGTTCAACAGCATCAAACTACGACGTGTTGACACTGTGAAGTCTTTCGCATCGATGGCAAATAGCATCAAAGTCCGTGGAAGTAAGGTAGTGATTGACCCCACAATTCTGTTCAACCGCATCACATGTGTTATTCAGTCACAAGCAGAGATGGAAGAGTATCTCAAATATGAACTCGCCCCGAAACCACCAGCATTGTTTGATTCTGCTGGAATGAGGAAGACACAGAAAAGCACGCTCGGTAAGATCCCCAAAACATACGGTTCCGAGCAAACTAAAATCCCAGAACATTCTCTGTTTGTTGTAGATGGTGGATTTTTATTGAGGGCAGTTGTATGGCCTAAACAGTCGTCATATAAGGACATATGTACATCATATTCCAATTATCTAGTGAGACATTTTGGGGCGAACGTCGTGGTTGTTTTTGATGGTTATGCTTGTACAATGTCGACAAAGGGCATGGAACAAGCCCGTAGATCTAAAGACAGGTATTCCATTGATATCAATATCTCACCCGAGTTACCAGCCACCACACCCCAATCCGATTTCCTTGCAAATGCCAAGAACAAAACCCAACTGATCGATCTTCTAATGCAGGAGCTATCTGCTATCAATATTCAGTCCAAGCAGGCCGAGGCTGATGCTGATGTACTGATAGCCGAAACTGCACTTGACATCGCTCAAGATGACAACAATGTTGCCGTTGTGGGAACAGACACAGACTTGTTAGTCATTCTTACCTCTCGAGTTCAACCGGGATGTAATATTCACATGATGTATTCCATTACCCCAAACTTACTAGTTTCAGTTAGTGAAATAGCAACCAAAATGGGTGACCATAGAAGCAACCTCCTTGTAGCACATTCTATAAGTGGTTGTGACACTACTTCTGCACTCTTTCGAGTTGGTAAGAAGAAAGTATTCAGTACAATTGTCTCCGATGTTACTAGCGACTCACAACAGTATGTCAACACAATTTTGGCGGATGACAGTACACCAAGTGCAGTAGCCGCTGCCGGGGAACAACTTCTCCTGATCTTATACGGGAGTAAAACTGTTTCCTCTCTCGACCAATATAGATATGTCACTTACAAGCGTTATGTAGCAAAATCTAAACTGAATAAACCCATCGACCTAGCCTCACTCCCACCAAGCAGCGATGCTGCAAAACAACATGTCTACAGATGTTATCTCCAGGTCCAACAATGGCTGGGCACTTCACTTCCTCCGACGGATTGGGGGTGGTCGCTAGACAATGGACTTCTTGTACCGACTGCAGCCACAAAGCCATGTGCCCCCGATAACCTACTGAATCTGATCAGTTGTGGTTGCAAGAGTGCTTGTACAAAAAGGTGTGGGTGTAAGAAGGCAGGACTCTCTTGCTCAGGTTTGTGTAATTGCAGTTCGGATTCTTGTAACAACCACAGAAACACTGTCCTGTCGGAAATTTCTGAGTTCGATGAATAATATGTATATAGGTCATGTCATTTCTGTATATAGCGTTGATAATAGTCAATGTAACTTAATCCATGTTGAGTGATTTGTACATTCTGTAAATATTATTTATTGATTTTTGTACATTCTGTAAATATTATTTATTGATCTAATGCTGCCAGAGACAGACGTGTCTGTTCGGTCCCAAGCCCGAAAATAGTTGAGTTCTCATGCTGACGAATTTTATGCCAAAAGGGGAACTCGGCCAGAAGCAGAGGGGGTCTTCCATAATGTCTATTTTGTAAGCAATGATAAAAGTCTTCAAGGTATCGCGGAACTAAATATTGAAATTAGAGTGAACCGCCTTAAAATGTTGCACTCGGAAATGACGCAATCTCTAAAAATAAACAGCCTTGGGAAAATCCGTTGTTTCAATAAAAGTTTGAAACATTCTATTGACATCTTGCATTATTGTTGAATATTCCTGATAAAAAAGAGGGTGATTTGATGACTTTTGGACCTAAAAAATACAATTTACTTTTTGTGTGATTTTGTAGGGAATTCCCTGAAAAATATGTGCACGTGACCGGTACTTCCCTTTGTGTCAGTTTTTCTCTCTTATTTGTTGCATGACCCCCTGTTTTCAGATCAGAAAAAGTTGCCTGAAGGGCTATACTTGACAGAGATATTTGAATGCCAAAATTAAAGTGATGCGATCATATTTTTTTCCACCTGTACGTTATAATGGTCGCCTATGGGAAAATATTTAGTTCTGTGAGACCTCAAATGGTGGTGGATTTTTTTATCGTCTGTCCAACTAACATCCCGTTCTGTACTACGACCCTTTGGGCAAATCCGTTAGGAAAATCGTCATTTTTTGCGTAAATCCGATACTTTTTTGTGAATTTTCAATAATTTTTCGCAGAAATTGTCACAGAATGCACATTTTCCTCTAGGTAAATGTATATTAGACATTATGTAGCTCGAAATACGCGTAAACAAAAAATACAGTTGGATCAATTCGAGGTTACAAAGTTCGTGCGATTTTTTTTTATTTTTTTCAAACGCGTTTTCGAAAAAAGGCTGTAGAAAAAAAAGCTCAACTGGGATTTTAGGGGACTTTTGTCTAATTGTTCAGTGACATGTACTCGACATTCCCTGAAAAAATCAGCTTTCTCCGATTTTTTTCCCTAGTCAAACCTAATGTTCTTGGGCTATGAGTGAATATGAACCCAATTGGGTTCATATTCACTCAACCCAGTCGATTTGGGTTGATTTTTAACCCAACTGATTTTAGAGTGTGATATTTAAATAGATTAATTACAAAACAATAAAAAGAGTTTTCATACATATATATGTTACATGTTTTTCCTATAGTCCGACACAGATTAGTGGATTTTGGGTCGAACCTTGAAATTTTGGCGTCGGCGCAATGTTGTTGGTGTTTCTAGGGTAACTTTGTGTGCTAAATTCGAAGACGTTTGATGCCAGTATGTAAACTTTGGGGCAATTTGAGCTATTTGCCTTTTTTTTTAAAATGACAGACAAAATGGCGACCGATTTTTCAGAAAATTAAGACTTAACCATTTCTGTGCTATTGTACCGTTATTTATAGGTTATATCATTGTGCTAAAATGAAATCAACCTACAGATTATACTAAATCCAAGGAATTCAAGATATTTGACCTTTGTAGGTATAGAGAAGGCCGCCAAAATAGCTGGAAAATCAACCAGTTTGTCGAGGAAATCATTTTCATAGCCAGCTGTGATATTTTGGAGACTTAATTAGGAGAACAAATTAGGCAACACAGCAACACTTTCCTGATACAGATTGTGTGCAAAACGTAAACTTATTCCAGTCCACAGAGTACAGACATGGCGTCTAACATGTCCACTACTTTCACATAAATCCACCCATCTTGCACCGAGTTCATTTCAAGTGTTCGTCATTCCCCAAGTCAGCTCACTGTGCCACGTGTTTGAATCACCTTTGCAATGACATACAATGATGCGTGGGGTGTTTGCGAAGACTCAAGTGCATCTCTTGAATTTACATGCCTTGGACGAAATACAACCGCACTTGACAAACTCCAATACCTGTTCTAGGCAGCATGTACAGAGTCGAGAATACCTATTGGTCTCAAAGTCTTAGTTTTGTCATCAGAGGTCCATCCAAAATCAGATGGATCGAGTTTTTGTGGAATGCCCGAGTCACAAAAATACCAGTGCATGTTTTTAAGATGGGCCATTTCAACATTCTCGTGGAATGACTCAGTTGTGAGTGGAAGGTTTGCTAGCTTGGGACAGATAATCGCGCCTTTGCTGTTTTGGATGTCCAGACATTGACCTAGGCTCCGGTCATTTCAGTAACTGGATAACCATAACAAGCACTAATCAGGAGGGTACTTTGGTCCATGTCTGCACGATAATCGCCAAGCCCGCCCAATAAATAACCCTGCAGTCTCTTCAACATACCTACTTTGCCAACATCGTGCAATTGTGCGACAGAGCCACGTCCCGATGGTGCGTGTGCTGCGATGAGTTTTGGGACAATTGTGGCATTATTCTTGCATGTTTCACCTATGTCAGTGACCTTTGTTTCCCCACTTGTAGCTTCCATTGTCAATAAGCAGCCCATTTTGTTCTTTCAATAGAAGACAGTTAGGAGGACAAACATGTCCGTGTCAGTCATCTGATATGGTATTAATGCGACAAATGTCTTTGCATGATTTCTGGATGTTATTGACTTGTTGGCAAATAATAGCATCAGCCTCTTCATACTCTGTGAATAACTCACCAAATTCTTTCACATCGCCTGACCTAATGAGTGTTGGTGTGCAAGATTCACCTGTTATGACTAGTGTATTCGAGTGACTACCATTTGGTACTGGTAACTTTCACGAGGTTACTACACATGCCAGCTTATTCTTCAGATCAGACTTGGATTTGGCAATACGCAAGTCATCCGATCCCAGGAACAAAGATAAAGGGAAAAGTGCAAGCTCGCATTTCAGTATATCCTTCATTGGCAAAATTTGGCCAGAGGACTGGAAGGCAATGATTCTTGAATATATGAGAGAAGTGTCAACAAGTGATGTCTCTTTAACTTTGATTCACCTTCATCAGGAAACGTTTTAATTAATGAAGAACCGGTTTGTACCCTTCAATAATTAAATCTTCGATGACTATTCCTATAATTATTGTTTTGAATCTAATATTGTTGCATCAGTAGAAATATTATCCATCCAATGAAAGTGATCAGTCCACGACGGATGTACGTAAAATGGCTTAAAACTCAGAAGAACCCAAACCGTTATAATGACTTGTCAATCAAGGAAAAAACTTGCCAACTCTTTATACCGACTTATCAACTTGATTTAACGACAGTACAATCTGTTGTAATAACTTTACAACTCGCTATCACGACTTGGCAGCTCGGTATAATGACTTGATGACTCGTTATAATTATGACGCATGGCTTGTCAGTGCCGTATATAGACTTCTAAACTCGTTATAGCAAGTTTCGATATAATAATAATAAAAATAATAATAAAACTTTGGCCAGCCACTGATTTGTCGCGGTTCTCGGACGAGAAGGCCATGGTTACCCCTGTACTCCCAACTGCCTCCCTATTCCCACGCTTCTCCTCTTCTCCCAACACTCGGAGACGAACTGCTTGATGATCTCCCTTGTCCCATTCTTCCCAATCTCTCCGATTAGCATATTAACCCTCTCCTTTGAGTCTCTCCCTAACAACATGTCCTTCATTCTCCCATCCCACTTTCCCATTATACTCCCAGTGAATCTCATTCTTTTAGACTGATACTTTGGGCATTCTAGAAGAAAGTGTTCCAGGGTCTCCACCATGTCCAAGTTACACATCTGACACTCCCTTTCACCGTCTTTCCCAATTTTTCCCCTCAGTTCCAGGGATCGCGACCTCAGCTTGAACAACAGTGACCCCCCAATGGTGCCATCAAGGTACTCTTCAAAACCTGCCTTCTCTTTATCACGCAGGCCACCCAAAGACCTCTTTGATTTGACCCCCTCTCGCCAATTACGGTTACAATCCTCCATGACCCTTTCTCTGACGATTTTTTTACCCTGGTTTGCCCCAACGTTCAGGTCCGAGATCTCCAACGAGTAGTTCTCTACTAGTTCCCTCACTTGGACCATCCACCCGTTTTGATATTTGAGTTGAAAATTCTCAGGAACATTACTTTACACCATCGGCTGTCGGGGAGATTTACCAAATAATTAAGATAACCGAGCTTCAACAGGTCTATCCTGTCCTTGATCCTCATCCACCCAAGCTCACCCCTGATTGCTTCTAGCGTTGCGGCATTACTCGACCCCGTTATCCATCGGCCTGCATCGTTCTGCAGGATTTCCAAGCTCTTTACGGCCGTCTGGTTTAGGGGTACCACTTCCGTACCGTATGTTATACTTGGCAGCCCCACCATTTCCCAAATGGTTTCCCCCACGAAAACCTTATTGAAACTGTTTCTCCCTCTTAGTTTCATTTGGTTAAGGATTCGCTTCCCCTTTAGAATCAATTTATTTGTGTGGTTCCGGTAGATGCCTCTTCTTGTAATGTTTATATTTACCCCCAAATACTCGTAATCACCTGTCTCTCCCACACTGAGAAGTTTGCTGCTCTTTTCCGGAATGCAGAACTCACCCACTCTCCACCTTCGAGTGGGGTCCACTTTGCGGCCCACAGGTATAACTTTGCTCTTGCTTTCATTAAGTTCGAGTCTCCATTTGCTCCCATATTTCCCAACAATTCCCAGCATTTTCGTTAGCCCCCCTTCGCTTTCTGACACACTAGAACCACATCGTCAGCAAAAAATAGCCCTGGGATCTTTAAGTCCCCAACTGCTACTGCTATCAATATAACGACTTTGTCGACTCGTTATAATTACATTATAAACTTATATAATGACTTGTCAGCTTATTCTAATGGCACCATGAGTCATTATAATGACTTCATAACTCACAACTCATTATAATGACTTCGTGACTCATTATAACAACTTTTGACACATAACGACTTTGCAATTCGTTAGAATGACTTGTCCAAGTCAGTGAAACTCATTATACCAATGTCAACACAACACGTTGTAATGACTCAACAACTCAGTATAACAACTTTCGGAATTCATCATAATGACTTTTAAACTCATTATAATGAGATTATAACAATGACTAATTAACTCCTTATAAGGAACTCATTCTAAAAACTTCTAACAACTTCAGAATTTGTCATAACGACTTGTCAACTAGATATAACCACTTCTCAAGTCGTTATAATGACTTCAAAACTTTACAGCTCCTTATAACAACTTGAACACTATTATAACGGCATGTCAAATCCTCATTATGAATTTCCAAACTCGTTATATATATTGACATTTGGAACTCGCAACTTGACAGCTCGTGATAACGACGTAACAACTATCTAGAACGACATCACAACTTATTATAATAACTTGCCAGCTCGTTATAACGATTTTACAACTCGTTATAATTATTTCACATATTAGTATAACAATTAGCCAATTCTTTTTAACAACATCAAAGCCCTTTGTATATAATAACGACTACACACCTCATTATAATGATTTGTCTAGAATTATTTCATTACTCATTATGACTTACCAACTCATAGTTTTAATGACTTTTGGAACCTCTTATAATTTACTTTTTATAATTCAACCAAACCTCTTTATAATGACTGAAAACTTACTTCGTTATAACGACTTATCTAGATATAACTACTTTTCAGTTATTATGGCTTCACACCGCTTTGAAATGATATGTAAACTCATTACATGACTCAACCACTCATAGTGACTTGCCAGTTCGTTACAACGACATTTGGGACTCGGTATAATGGCTTGTCAAATCGTTATAATGACTCCACAACTCGCCATAACACCAGAACAACTCGTTAAAACAACTTTACAATTCCTCGTAAAAGCTTGGTAATTCGTTATATCAGTGTCTGAGACTCAATATAATGATTTATCATTTTGCTCAATTAACAACCTATCTACTCATAAAAGTGGCTTTCCAACTCGCTATAGCTACACGTCAAATCTCTATAAGAACTTTACAATACGTTAAAATGACTTCTCAACTCGTTGTAACGATATCACAACTCTCATCATAATTATTTGCCAAATCTTTATAACAATGTTTAGGAGTCACAACGATTTGCCAGCCTCTTATAAATAAAAAATAGGATAGAATATAACGACTCCTCAACTCGTCATAGTGATTTGTAAACTAACTTGTAAACTCATAATAATGACTTCCAACTCCTTATAACGAATTTCCAACTCGTTATAACGATTTTCCAATCCCTTAGAATGACTTGTCAACTCATCATAACGAATTGTCCACTCGTATAACGACAGCAAAATACCTAACTTTACGAATCATCAGAATTGAGCCTTGTTATAGTTCATTATAACAATTGCATACAACGACATGACAATAATGACTCACAACACATTATACAACACATTATACAACACATTATACAACACATTATACAACACATTATACAACACATTATACAGAATTCACAATTAGTTATACCGGCTGGTCTACTCTTCTTAATGACATAACAATTCATCACGAATTAACAAATTCTTTATAACGAATTGCTAATTTGTTATAAAGACTTAGCCTGTTCTGGGGGCGCGATGGCTCAGATGGTAGAGGTAAGTAAGTGCAGAGGTCCTCGGTTCGAATCTCACCTGCGTCGACCGCGTTGTGTCCTTGGGCAAGACACTTCACCCCATTGCCCACGTGGGGGCACGGTGACGCTGCGTACTAAGGCGTAGTGCACGTCGATGGTGCACCTGTCTTCAACCAATGCTAACCCTGCTTGTGTGGAGTTGGTATGTTGGGGAGCTGACAGTTGCTCGCCGTAGCTTGGTGGTTCTCTCCGGGTACTCCGGCTTCCTCCACCCGTAAAACTGTCGTGGTCATGATTAGCCATTGTGCAGAAATATGTGACCTTAAACACCAGTAAATAAATAAATAACTTAGCCTGTTATAACAACATTCCAACTCGCCATAATGACTACATATCGCATTATAATGCATTGTACACTCGTTATAATGAGTTATCAACTCGAGATGATGACTTTTAGACTAGTTTTCCATCGGTCAAATATTTTATCCTCATGCTTATGGCATTACAACCATTATAACGACTTGGGAAACTCGTTATAACGACTTATCAGCTCATTATAACGACTTTACAACTTATTATGATCGATCGACTCCCTATAACAACTTGTTAACTCGTTATGACTTCACAAGTTGTTATGACTTCACACTTCATTACATAACTCATCAATTCGTTACAGCTAATTGCCCATTTGCCGTAACGATATCATTTATTTATTTTTATCAGCAGTTTATACCGACTGGCCCACTCACCATTATGACGAGTCAATTCGTTATGCCTTGATAATTATCTATAACCCGTTTAAAACTCGTTATAATGACGTGCCAACTCGTTATAGCGACTTCATAACTCGTTATAAAGATTTCACAACTTATTAAACGACTTGTCAACTCTGCTTGATAACATCAAAATTATTTATACTGACTGTATGCCACATTATAATGAATTTTTAACTCTCTATAATGACACGACAGCTCATTTAAATAACTACACAACTTGTCATAGTTATCTCACAGCTCATTTTAACCTACCAACTCGTGGCATTACTGACTTTGGAACTCCTTATAACGTTTTGTTGATAATGCTTCAGCACCTGTTTATGATAACTTGAAAACCAAATTCGTTATAACTACATGTCATCTCGACATAATGACTTGTCAAGTTGTTATAATGACTCTTCGCCTCTTTAAAATGGCATGCCAGCTCATTATAATGACTTAACAACTCATAGTTGTTTGTCAAGTCGTTATAACGACATTTGAGACTCGATATAACGGCTTGTCAACTCTTTGTAATAACTTCACAAATCGGTATAACGACTTGTAACTTATTTCAAGTAGATTGCAATTTATCATCAATTTACATTTCGTTATAATGATTTCTAACCTGTTATAATGACTTATTAACTCGTTATTATTTACACTTCGTTATAATGACTTCTAACCTGTTATAATGACTTATTAACTCGATATTATTTACACTTCGTTATAATGACTTCTAACCTGTTATGATGACTAATTAACTCGTTACGTTATTATTTACACTTCGTTATAATGACTTCTAACCTGTTATAATGACTAATTAACTCGTTACGTTATTATTTACACTTCGTTATAATGACTTCTAACATGTTATAATGACTAATTAACTCGTTATTATTTACACTTCGTTATAATGAATTCTAACCTGTTATAATGACTTATTAAGTCGTTATTATTTACACTTCGTTATAATGAATTCTAACCTGTTATAATGATTAATTAACGCGTTATTATTTAAACTTCGTTATAATGACTTCTAACCTGTTATAATGACTAATTAACTTGTTATTATTTACACTTCGTTATAATGACTTCTAATCTGTTATAATGACTTATTAACTCGTTATTATTTACACTTCGTTATAATGATTTCTAACCTGTTATAATGACTTATTAAGTCGTTATTATTTACACTTCGTTATAATGAATTCTAACCTGTTATAATGACTTATTAACTCGTTATTATTTACACTTCGTTATAATGACTTCTAACCTGTTATAATGACTTATTAACTCGTTATTATTTACACTTCGTTATAATGACTTCTAGCCTGTTATAATGACTAATTAACTCGTTATTATTTACACTTTGTTATAATGAATTCTAACCTGTTATAATGACTAATTAACTCGTTATTATTTACACTTCGTTATAATGAATTCTAACCTGTTATAATGACTTATTAACTCGTTATTATTTACACTTCGTTATAATGAATTCTAACCTGTTATAATGACTTATTAACTCGATATTATTTACACTTCGTTATAATGACTTCTAACCTGTTATAATGACTAATTAACTCGTTATTATTTACACTTCGTTATAATGACTTCTAACCTGTTATAATGACTTATTAAACTCGTTATTATTTACACTTCGTTATAATGAATTCTAACCTGTTATAATGACTTATTAACTCGTTATTATTTACACTTCGTTATAATGAATTCTAACCTGTTATAATGACTTATTAACTCGTTATTATTTACACTTCGTTATAATGAATTCTAACCTGTTATAATGACTTATTAACTCGTTATTATTTACACTTCGTTATAATGAATTCTAACCTGTTATAATGACTTATTAACTCGTTATTATTTACACGTCGTTATAATGACTTCTAACCTGTTATAATTACTTATTAACTCGTTATTATTTACACTTCGTTATAATTACTTCTAACCTGTTATAATGACTAATTAACTCGTTATTATTTACACTTCGTTATAATGACTTCTATCCTGTTATAATGACTAATTAACTCGTTATTATTTACACTTTGTTATAACGACTTCTAACCTGTTATAATGACTTACTAACTCGTTTTTATTTTATTCTTTTTCTATTATCTTGTAATGACTTGTCAGTTCGTTATGTTGTACACTCATTTAACTCACTTGGACCCAAAAGGGTCATTTGAGCTATTGCCATCACATGGCGTCTCTCATTGCCCAGAAACGTTTTACATTTACATTTTCTTCTCTGTGAACCAAATTTGGCAGGAATGGTTTATGGGAGGCCCTCTACAAAAAACCTTATTTCGTTTCCGTCGGATGAAAAACATGGCTGTAAAAGGCATTTTTTATTCTGGTTGCTGTTTGTTTAAAAATCATCTACTCTGAAACTACATGGCCAAATATTTTGAAATTCCTATAAATGATGACTGGGATACCTCCTACTAAAGATCACCATTTAATGTTGATCAAGGTACAAACATGGCCACAATTTGGGCCCATAATTACTATAGGAACCCTATGGGAAATCACATTTTCATCTTTTTCTCTGGAACTATTGAGACGACGTGGACCAAACTTGGCAGGGGTGGTCTATGGGGATCCTATATGCCCGTTCCCCATTGTATTCCTGTTAGTTAATAAACATGGCCGCCAGACGAATTCTATTATTCGGATTGGTGGACTTTGAAAAATCTTCTCCTCTGAAACGAGAAGGCTAAATGATTTGAGACTTCACATGAGTGATGACTGGAACACCTTCGAACAACGGCCCTCATTTAATGTTGATCAGGTTGCAAACATGGGCGCAGTTGCGCCTTATAGTTACTATAGAAACCCTATGAAAAATCACATGGCTGCCAGAAGCATTCTTTGATTCTGATTGGTCGATTTTCAAAATCTTCCCTGAAAATACAAGGGCAGATGTTTTGAAATTTCACGCGATTGATGACTGGTACACCCTCTACCAACGATCGTCATTTAATGTTGATCGGGTTGCACACATGGCCCGCAATTGCGGCTTATAGTTAACACAGAACCCCTATGGGAAATCACATTTTCATCTTCTTCTCTGGAACTACTAAGCTGATGTGAATCAAATTTAGCAGGAATGGTATACGGAAGATCCCCTACAATTGTTTCTCATTTTGTTCCCGTCAGTTGGAAAGCATGGCCGTCAGAGGCATTCATTGATTCTGGTTGGTCTGATTGAGAAATCTTCCATGAAACCGCAAGGGCCAATGTTTTGAAACTTCACACAATTGAAGACTGTGACACCCTCTACCAACAATCCTCATTTAATGTTGATTAGCTTTCAAACATGGCCCCAGTTGTGGCTTATAGTTACAATAGAAACGCTATAGGAAATCAAATTTTCATCTTCTACTAAGCTGATATAAACCAAACTTGGTAGGAATAGTCTATGGGACGTCCTCTACAAACGATCCTCATTTTGTTCTCGTCGGATGGAAAACATGACCGCCAGAGGCATTCGTCGATTCTGATTGGGGGATTTTCTAAAACCACAAGACCAAATAATTTAAAACTTCGCATGGTTGATGACTGGGACACCCTCTACCAACGATCCTCATTTAATATTGATCGGGTTGTGAACATGGCCGCAATTGCGACTCATATTTACTATAGACACCCTATAAGATATCACATTTTCATCGTCTTCTCTGGAACTATTGAGTAGATGTGAACCAAACTTGGCCGCAATTGTCTATGGGAATTTCACTACAAACGACCCTCATTATTATTCATGTCGGATGGAACACGTGGCCGTCAGAGGCATCCGTTGATTCTGATTGGTAGATTTTGAAAAATCTTCTCCTCTAAAACAACAATGCCAAATGTTTTGAGACTTCACATGATTGATAACTGGGAAACCCTCTACCAACAATCCCCATTTAATGTTGACTGGGTTGCAAACATGGCCGCAGTTGCAGCCTATAGTTACTTTCGGAACCCTATGGGAAATCACACTTTCATCTTCTCTGGAACTAATGAGCCGATGTGAACCAAACTTGGCAGGAATGTTCTATTGGAGATCCTCTACAAACTATCCTTATTTTGGAGAACATGACCGCCAGAGGCATTCTTTGATTCAGATTGGTGGATTCTGAAAAAACCTTCTAGTCTGAAACTACAAGGCCAAATGTTTTGAAACTTCAGATTATTGATGATTGGGACATCCTCTACGGATTATCCTCATGTAATGTTGATAAGATTGCAAACATGGCCGCCATTGCATCTCGTAGTTACCATGGAAACCTATGGGAAATCACATTTTTATCTTCTAATCTAAACTACTTGGCCAGTGTGAACCAAACTTGGCAAAAATAATGTACGGAAAGTCCTTAGAAAATCATCAACCTTCTGTTTCGCACAGATGAAGTAGCATGACGCCCTTTGATTAGAATAACTGATGGATATGCAGTTCTGCCAGCTGAGATATTACAGGCTCTTGAGAGCCTCTTGTTCTAACCTGACAACTCACTATAATACTTTGTCAACAAGGTATGTTTCCAAAACTTGATATAACAGCTTGGCAGCTCGTTATAACGATTTTTCAATCAATATTGTGTCCACAACACACCAACGCGTCGGCTCTACTCGTTAAAACGATTCCACAACTCGTTATAACAACTTCACAATTCCTCTTTATAACTTGGCAACTCGTTTATCATTAATTTACATTTCGTTATTGCGACTTCTAATCTGTTATAAAGACTTATTTATTCGTTATTATTTTCTTGTTATGTTTTTATCCAACTCCTTGTAATGACTCGTCAATTGGTTTGTTGTACACTCATTTTTCTAACTTGACAACTCCCTATAATGCTTCATCAACAAGGTTTTCACAACTTGTTATATAGGATTTTAACCCTTTACCCAACGCAGACGATATCAAATTTTATTATTTTAAATATGATTTTTTTCACATTTTTCAAAAAATTTCAACAAAACCATATCATGTGACCCCTCGTTGGAACGAGCTCGACGAGCTCGTTCCAACGAGGGGTCACATGATATGGTTTTGCTGAAATGTTTTGAAAAATAATATTTTTTCAACTGCTGAATTTGCATATTACGCGGGCGGATGCGGGCGATTCGTTGGGTAAAGGGTTAAGCTCATTATAAAGATTTTTCAATCATTGCAGTGTGTCCATAACTCACCATAATATCAGCTGTACTCGTTAAATCGATTTCACAACTTTTCGTAATGCCACCACAACTCGATATAACGATGTCCGAGACTCACTATAATGATTTGTCAGCTCGTAATAACGATTTGTCAACTGGTATAATGACTTCACACCTCTTGAAATGATATGCCAGATCATTAAAATGGCTTAAGAACTCATAGTGACTTGTCAATTCGTTATAACGACATTTGAGACTCGTTATAACGACTTGTCTACTCATTATAATAACTGCACAACTCATTATAACTATTTGTAAACCTGTTGTAACGACTGAACGGCCCATTAGAATGACATTGCAATTCATCATAGATATACAATTTGAAATAACTTCCCACTTGTTATACAAGTTATTCAACTCTTTATAATGATTCCTCAACTCGTTACAACATATTGTCAAGCTATGCCAAATCATCATAATAATATCACAACTCATTATAATGAATTCACTACCCTTTATAACTACTTGTCAACTTGTTATAACAACTTCACTCGTCTTTATAACATAAATATAAAGCCAGAACAATTCAATATAACGACTTCACAACCCAATATAAAATAGTGTCGCCTCGTTAATTCTTGACCACCCATTGTACTGATTATAATAACTTGCCAGCTTGTTATGTCGTATACTAAGTATACTAACTTGACAACTCACTGTAATGCTTTATCAACAAGGTTTGTTTTCACAACTTGTTATAACGACTTTTGCAATCATTATAGTGTGTTCAAAACTCATCATAACGTTAGATGTACTCATTAAAAGGATTACACAAATCATTGCAATGGCACAACACGTCGTTTTAACAACTTCACAATTCCTCCTAATAATTTGGCCACTCATTATAGTGCTGTCTGAGGCTCGATATAATGATGTGTCAGATCATTTTAACGACTTTTCACTCACTATAGCGCCTACCCAACTCGTTATAGCTACACGTCAAATCGTTGTAAAGACTTTGCAACTCGTTAAAATGACATCCCAACCCTATGTAATGATATCACAACTCTGTTCATAATAACCTACGAACTCGTTATAACAAAGTCTGGGACCCACAACGATCTGTCAACTCATTATAATGAGGTCACGACTTGTTATAACTATTTGTTCACAAACTTGTGAACTCATTAAAAATGACTTTCAACTCCTTATAACGGATTCAGAACTTATTACAACAAATAGGCAATCCATGACTTTTCAACTCATTATAATGACCTTCCAACTCGTATAACATCACAACGCATTGTAAATTCGCAACTCAATATAATGACATCACTCCTTGTTAAAGAGACCTGGGAAATTGATATACTGACACAACAAGTCGTTATAATGATTTGGTATAATGACTTTGCAGCTCATTATAATGCTTTGTCAAGTCAGTATAATCGTTTACTCACTAGTTATGGGGACTTCCAAACTCGTTATAATAACTTCAAGACTTGCCGGCTTATCATAATGGCATCACAACACGATTTAACAACTGGTCAACTTATTACTATGACTGCTCAATTCATTATTACTTTTACTCGTTATAACACTTTACATCTTATTACGATGACTTAGCAAATCATTATAATTATTTCACATTTTATAATAACGGCTTGTGAACTCGTTGTAACAACCTATTAGAACGTTATCATGACTTCACAACACGGAATTACGACTTTTCACTGATCATAACGATTCCACTTGTTATGATAACTTGCCAACTCACCATAATGATCTTTTGACGGCCACATTTCTTGAAGCAGTGACTATTTTGAAGTTATTGCATAAAGACATTCATATCACGCGTGCGAATGCGTTGCATTATAACTCAATGGGAGCCGAACACTTCAGACGCCAAAAGCGTTTGACAAAAAATCCAAACAATCGAGCTCTAACCCCCCCCCCCCCCCACCCCCTTCTCTCTCTCCTTCTCTCTTGAAGTCAAACATGTGCAAACTGTTAGTAATATCCGTGCTTAACAAAATTGTAAACAATTACAAGATTAGCCCAGACATTTGTCCAATAAATTCGCTCTTCATGAAGGTTAGGTGAGTGTAGATCAAAATAAGGTTAAACTTATATCATAAGACTGACAGTTACTGATGCAGACTTTGAAGTGAGTCACGCCTTTCACGGTAACGGCTTGTTATGCATTTCAAATTTACTAACTCCAAAAAAACCCCTCAAAAACAGTAACAAAAGATAACAACATTCTGGATTTGTATTATCTGAACGCTTTGAAAATGTATAACTCCTTTTCCTCTGATAACAGCTTTTTGGATTTGTGAGTCCAAATCGTCCCAAAAGTATAAATTTCGTATTCTTAATAAAATACATTTATGGAATTTAAAATGCTTTACTTGTGTGATTTCAAATTGTATATATGTTAGATTTTACAAATGACCTTGTTTGGTACTTATGAAAAGGATTGGTTAGAGGGCCCTCGCTGAGATGCTAAACTAGCATCTCTTTGTTACTTGTCTCATGATGAAATTGATTCACAACTTTTCAGCTCTCAAGATCGATCGATCAGGGAATTCTAGAAAAGATAGGAATCAGTTACATATTCATCTATAATTGCTGGAATTCTAAGTGAGAAACTTTCTCCTTGCGTTGCACGGGTCATAAAACGCGGTGGTCTTTTAGCTGAAACAATGTAGAGGCTTCAGACATTTTTATATTATCTAGGTTGAGACCCTCTCTAAGTAATACTTCTATAATAAATCGTTTCGTCATCGTTGTGGTGTATATCTTGAGATAAAAACTCAAAGATCAACTGGAGAAACAGAATTTATGGGAACCAGTAGATTGGAGTCGGTGTGAAAATGGTAAAAGCATCACTATAAAGTATACAGAAAAGAAATTTATGGAGATTTATTTTCAGGAGTAAAATATGTTTAAAGAAATCAGAAACTGGTTTTCGTGAACAGCATTTAAGGAATTTCATATAGGAATCAGGTAAAGCTCTTCAAGAAACCAGAAATAAATTCGGTGCACAGTATCAGTGTGTGCTATAAACAATCAGAAAAGGATATTTTTGCACAGCCCACATTTTTAAGTTAGGAAATATGTGTATGAACTTTTGGAATGCATGGGTGGGGTGGGGTGGGAGTGGGTCATAAAATGCGATTTCCATAAGTTCTGAAAATGCACTCAATGACACGTGGATAACCTCAATAACCATATTTTGAACCTCCATTGAATTTGGACTCATTTGGTGTTGGTCCGAAGTCGAGAGGTCATAACGTGATCGGCTGATGGCACTCTGGCGAAAAAAATGTCTATGGGAATTTTCAGTATTAAATCAGTTCACTAGTGTACACACGACACAAATTTTTCAAAAAATTCAAAACCCTATGGGAATTTTCAGTGTAAAATCAGTTCGCCCAAGTACACACGATCGTGAATATTCTCCGCGTACAAATGTCTATGGCAAATTCAGTGTTAAATTATTTCACCAAAGTATCATCCCTTACTACTAGTGTGCCCCACTTTCATTTTTTTTTTTTTTTGCTCCGGACACTTTTTGATTCATGGAATACAACCCGTTTACTTCCTTTTAGTGTAGAAGTATATTATGAATTTCGAGAATGCATTTGGGGTCATAAAACGTGATTTCCAGTAATTTTGGAAAATGCACACAATCACCCCTAAGTGACTTCAGTGACCTTGCCCGATATTCTGAACCCCCATCGAGTTTCCACTCATTTGGTGTTGTCGCATGTCCATACGTCATGCTATGCTTGAGATATGAGCGTGACCGACTTTCAAAACACTCCCTGGGAGCATCCCCGATGCCCTAGAAGCCGGAAACACATAGGATGCTTAGTGCTAGGGGCTGTGTAAAAGAAGAAAAGAAAACATACAAAACAATAGTCTCTGTGTTTCACACAGACGAATTATGGTACCTTCTTTTCTGCCCCCAGTATACGTGAAACATACGCGTGTCCCGGGTGAGACAGCAGAATGTGATATTTCTATCCCACCCACCCCACGTGACATACCCATTTGCATATTTTATTAGGTCGCCGGAACTATTTCATCATCGTCTGCACAACTGTAAATAAGGGGACGCACACAGAATGAGAGTGGATCTATTTCTAATTTGGGGACAAATGGCCTGGTAGATAATGTTAATATCGGGTTGAACTTACTAAGCCACACTCGAATAATAGTGACTCAGCACGTGTCCATTGTTGGATAATAGCCAGGGAAAATATACAACTCAGCCAAAAAGTACCATGATACCCTTGCGTCTCTTAATATTCTACCTGTGTTTATATATTCACAATATATTTTCTTTTTTTAGATTAACTTCATTCTACCCCGAGACCCAAGCTGAATATACATATTCAAGAGATACGATTGATCACGACTCCCCTCTACCCACATATCCTCAGACTACTTCCTCCCAGTCATTCCCCAGGCATAGGCAGCTGCTCCTTCATGGAATTGGACCTATTCTCAGAGGATACCAAGCTTATTTGAAAGTGTTCTTAAGTCCGCATAATGACTGATATGGCAACATACAGAATGAGAGTAGGTCTATTTTGTCTTGTAGCACGACATGGCGCTCACTGCAGTGGAGTATTGAATCGGGATGAGAGTCATCTCTCAGCGTTTACCATATGCTACGGCTTCTATAGTTTTGTACCATTTATTTTGGGAATAATTATCTTTCTCAACAACATCCCAAAAATTGCCCTGATCGATAACACCTCAAGGATATCCCAGACTTATTTCAAACCCTCAGGTGCGCGTCCAAATTACCAACAATCTTGTGCTGATCTGTCACTTATGATCCTGTTTGCACGCACGTACTGTGGCATGTTTTTACTTATTATTCGATCAGGTGATGTGGAGGTTAACCCAGGTCCATTTACTGATTCATCATCCAGATTATCAGAACAGTCACTCGTCTTATCCAACTCCGATCGGAAGCCTAATGGTTTGTCCCTTCTGCACCTAAACGTTCAATGTCTTCTTCCAAAAATTGATACACTGCGTTGTGAAGCCTTGGAACACGATATCTGTGTGTTCACAGAATCATGGTTGAGTATCCACGATGATAATAACGATATCGTGCTCCTGGGGTTCTAACAACCAGTTAGAAAAGACAGAAACTCCAGAGGTGGTGGAATAATCATTTATATAAAGAATGACATCCTATTCAAGGTTCGAAATGATCTCGAAGTTCCTGGCATTGAGTGTATATGGCTTCATATCTCAATTAAATCTGGCCATTTTCTCTTGGGATCCTTTTATCGTCCTCCAAATTCTGAAGCGGAATCATGGAATTTGATTGCTACCTCCATCGAACGAGCATTGGATACAAACTCTCGGAATGTTGTCATAACCGGTGACTTTAATGACGATCAACTGTCAAATTTTAACGGTCCTATGAAATGTATTCTCCAACAATATAATTTAGCTCAACTCTTGCATCAACCAACACACTTTACTGAAACATCGTCCTCTCTTCTTGATTTAATTATAACTAACAATGCTTCCTTTGTATCGGATAGTGGCGTCGATGGTCCTCTCTGTGACGAGCGTATACGCTATCAATGTCCCATAAAGGCAGTGTTAAAGTTTTCCGTCAAACGCACCCAAGCACACAAAAGACACATGTGGTTGTTTAACCAAGGCGACTACTTTGGTCTAAACAAGACACTACAGGAAACGAACTGGGAGAATATCCTCTCTTTCTCTTCCGAGGACGCCGTAACTTGTGAATTCCAGAACTATCTCGAATCTGTTGTTTCAAAATATATCCCGAACAAATTAGTTACATGTAGGCAAAATGAGCCAGCATGGTTTCACAACGACATAAGAAAACTAATCCGCCAACTTAAACATGTTCACAAACATGCAAAGCAAGTCAATACGACGTGGTTCAAATATCGCCAAAAGAGAAATCAAACTACCTCTGCAATTAAAAAGTCAAATATTTCACGAAACTTGAAAACATCCTGAACAACGAAGTAACCTTCTCGGCTAACTGGTGGAAAACGCTCGGTAAACTGATGAGTAAATCAAAACAAGACATCCCTGTCCATCAGTATAACAACTGTGATCTAATATCTAATACCGAAAAGGCGGAAGCATTTAATAATTATTTTTGTACCATCTCCCAGGTGGATGACTCGAACGCCTCTCTTCCCACGAGCGTCCATAACACTAACCGGCCGACCCTCGACAACATTAGTATATTGGCCAGTGAAGTTATGGACGTCCTAGAAACTCTTAAAAGCTCTAAAGCAAGTGGTCCAGAAAATATAAGTCCGAAAATTCTCAAGGAATGTAGACTAGGTCTCACTAAACCACTTACTGAAATGTTCAATTTTTGCCTTTCCCATTGTTACTTTCCAACTGAGTGGAAAAGAGCTAATGTATCCCCAATTTTTAAAAAAAGGAGAATCCGAATCTAGTCACTAACTATAGGCCTATATCTTTGCTCAGCTCTGTTGGCAAGGTGTTCGAAAGATTATATTCAAACAAGTTCTGGCTTTTCTGCAGTCAAACACCTTGATTACTCCATTCCAATCCGGTTTTACCCCCAAAGATTCGACTACATTACAACTTACCGAAATTTACAATACTGTCAGTAGTGCCCTTGACGAAGGTAAAGAAATCCGCCTTGTCTTCTGTGATGTGAGCAAGGCCTTTGACAAAGTTTGGCATAAAGGTCTTCTGTTTAAGTTGGAACAAATCGGAGTGACAGGTAATCTGCTTCGGTGGTTTGAGTCGTACCTGAGCAATCGCCAACGGCGGGTTGTCATTGATTCCGAAGCTTTCTCATGGAAATCAGTATCAGCTGGTGTGCCCCAAGGATCGATTCTTGGTCCCCTGCTGTTCATCATATACATCAATGATATAGTTGAAAAAATTTCAAGTAACATCCGCTTGTTCGCCGACGATACAACGATCTACTTAATAATAGAGAACCCAGACTTGGCTGCTAATATTTTAAACCAAGACTTGATACAACTCGAAGATTGGTGCAATAAATGGCTTGTTGACTTCAGTCCATTAAAGACTGAGTCCCTATTAGTTTCACGAAAAAGTGATAGAAATTGTCACCCCCCCCCCCCCCCCCCCCTTCTCTGAAAATGCGTAACGAGAGCATTTCCGAAGTAAGTAGTCATGCACATCTTGGTGTACGTTTAAACAGTCAGGGTTCCTGGAAAGAACACATTGAAGCAATAGCCTCCAAAACATGGAAGCGAATTGGTCTTCTAAGAAAGTATAAATACAAATTTGATCGCAAAACATTAGAAACAATATATCTGACTTTTATTAGGCCGGTTCTTGAGTATTCAGATACAGTTTGGGATAATTGTGCTGAGGGCGAATCCGACGAACTGGAACGTATCCAGTTGGAAGCTGCCAGGATCGTAACAGGTGCAACCCGTAGCGCCAGTAGGGAACTTATTTACTTGGAGATGGGATGGGAAACTCTAAAAGCAAGAAGAGAGAAGCACAAATTAAAACAATATTTCAAAATGTATCATAGGATGGTCCCTGCTTATGTATCCATGCTGATTCCGCCACGATCTTCGGCGTCCCACGATTACGGCCTACGCCATAACGCCGAACTCGCAGCCCCATTTTGTCGAACCCAACATCATTACGAATCCTTTTTGCCATCAACAACACGATTATGGAATGCGCTGCCATCACACATCAGAGAAAATAGTTCATTGCAAAATTTCAACTCGTTCCTAAATAGAAATAAACTGTTCGTTCCAAACTGCTTCAAACGTAGTAAAGACCGTAAGGCACAGACCCACCATTGTAGACTTCGCTTGTGTTGTAGCAATCTTAACGATCATCTGTTTAGAAACCATTTATTAAACTCCCCATACTGTTCATGTGGAGCCCGTGAAACGAGTGCTCACTATTTATTGCATTGTCCGTTCTATGTAGAGAGCAGACAGTGCACACTAGCAACACTGCCATTCACAATTTCAACGGATATTCTCTTGAATGGAAATGCTGAATACACAGCGGAAGCAAACAGCCTAATTTTTGAAAAAGTACAGAGTTATATTACTGCTTCCAAGAGATTTTACTGAACACACATGCAGTGCTCGCCCCTCTTGTGCTCTTCCTTTATTAAAGGAAGCAGCTGCCTATGCCCCAGACACCCCCACCCCTCCACCTTTCCCCTTCTTTCCTCTTTCATATTATTTTGTTTCAATCATAGTCTCTTCCATGCCATGAAAGTCTGATGTATTTGTTGATTGCAGGAGACAGCTTACATAAGCTTCGGCTTGCTGCTGAATCCACTTTCTAATACTGTATCTCAGCATGCTGTTCTATACCTTGTATATTTATATGCAGTATTGAAATAAAATAATATTTAAACTAACTGTAAATAAACAAAATGGCTTCACGATTTCCCGCATGAAATCCACGTGCCATTCAAAATCAACAATGTTGATTTGTTTCAACCCCATGTTTCTCTGCAGATTTAATAATATCACTGCGCGAATTTATCGATCGATCAATAATCTCACAATACCTTTTACAATAGAGTTTGACACGCGCAAATTCATTAACCCCTTAACGGACAGTGTTACAGAACAATTTTTTAGTATATACCTATGGTATATACCTAACTTTTGTATAATCTTTCCGATAAAATTGTTCGTTTTTCGAAAGGACTACGACTTGATAAATTGGGTATGTCAGCACGTGACCGCCAATTATCTATAATGACGTAATCCTCGTGTGGGGGGGAGAAAAATCATCCTCGATGAGTCTGAAGGTGGGAATGGGGAAATCTCATCCTCGGCAAGCCTCGGGTCTGGTTCGAATATCTTGCCCCTCGGGTGAGATTTCCTCATCCCACCTCCAGACTCATCGGGGATCATAATACTCCCGGATACAGGGAGCGCACCTCCGGACTCATCGGGGATCATAATAATCCCGGATACAGGGAGCGCACCTCCAGACTCATCGGGGATCATAATAATCCCGGATACAAGGAGCGCACCTCCAGACTCATTGGGGATCATAATAATCCCGGATACAGGGAGCGCACCTCCAGACTCATCAGGGATCATAATACTCCCGGATACAGGGAGCGCACCTCCAGGCTCATCGTGGGTCATAATAATCCCGGATACAGGGAGCGCACCTCCAGACTCATCGGGGATCATAATACTCCCGGATACAGGGAGCGCACCTCCAGACTCATCGGGGATCATAATAATCCCGAATACAGGGATCGCGATGGCTCAGTGGTTACGGCTCTGACATTAAACCAAAAGGTCCACGGTTCGTTCCCCGTCAGGGGTTACTGCGCTGCTTCCTTGGGCAAGGCATTTCATCCTGATTGCCCACTTTGTCGTACGGTGGCTCTGTGTACTAAGGTGAACTGCACGTCGATGGTGCACTTGTCATCAACCAATGCTAACCCTGCGGAGTCAGTAGTTGAGGAGTCTGGCAGGCAGTTGCTCGCCGTTGCTCCGCGGTGGTTCTCTCCGGGTACTCCGGTTTCCTCCACCCGTAAAACTGTTAGACACGAGGTGACTCTAACTGTCGAAAGTGATGTTAAACCCCAATAAATAAGTAAAAATAAATAAATAACTAAATAAATAAATAATTAAATATACCGGATACGTTCAAACAGTGAATACGTAACACCAAAAATGTTTGGACAGAAATGTCTGAAGGAGAACGGACACTGAATACACACGTTCAGGCATAATATAAACTCCAAAACCGGAAAGAAAATAAATAGCTTTATCATCTCTCAGACCAGAAGAACATTATACCATTATTGTTTTCAGAAGAGAGACGCCGAACAGCCAGAAAGTCTCTCGTAAAAAACATTTAACTATGAGCCGAATCCTTAATATCAAACGCCTTGGACTGTCTGTAATTACAATCAGTAATTTCCGCACAATTAAAACTATTAATGTTTGTAGAAGTATTGATGTCTGTAAAAGTATGTCAAGGAACAACTCGAATTGTTATTCCTCACATCTAAATAAAATATCAGAAATTGAGTTATTTTCTTAGGGGAAATTTCCTCTAAGCCAATTACGCTGTCTAAAATTGGAATAAATGATATCACACTGAACGAGATGCTGTACACATTCGTTTTAATGGAAATTTGATCAATTGTCAGTGTCCCTCTTCCATCCTCCAGTTACCAGCTCTGTCCTCCAATCTTCCCCCAGTTACAACCTCTATGCCCCCTCCCTGGTAACAACCTTTGCTTTCTTTAGGCACTCACAAAGTAGATTTTGGGTGAGTTTTCTGTCATCTCATTCTCATCTTGTACATACGTTCTCAAATCGATATGTTGTGTCCTCATTATACCCTCTTTCACTCACCCGTTCTTTTCCAAGGATTCTCAAACTCGAGCAAATATAAAACTTAGAGAGTATTCAAGGAGACCAGGCGTATAATAAAATATAAAACTCAGAGAGTATTCAAGGAGATCAGGCGTATAATAAAATATAAAACTCAGAGAGTATTCAAGGAGACCAGGCGTATAATAAAATATAAAACTCAGAGAGTATTCAAGGAGATCAGGCGTATAATAAAATATAAAACTCAGAGAGTATTCAAGGAGACCAGGCGTATAATAAAATATAAAACTCAGAGAGTATTCAAGGAGATCAGGCGTATAATAAAATATAAAACTCAGAGAGTATTCAAGGAGATCAGGCGTGTAATAAAATATAAAACTCAGAGAGTATTCAAGGAGACCAGGCGTGTAATAAAATATAAAACTCAGAGAGTATTCAAGGAGATCAGGCGTATAATAAAATATAAAACTCAGAGAGTATTCAAGGAGATCAGGCGTGTAATAAAATATAAAACTCAGAGAGTATTCAAGGAGACCAGGCGTGCAATAAAATATAAAACTCAGAGAGTATTCAAGGAGACCAGGCGTGTAATAAATGAATATAAAACCCGAAGAGTATTTAATGAAATACACATATAAACCTCGGAGAGTATTTAATGAAATATAAAATATAAAACTCGGAGAGTATTTAATGAAATATACATATAAACCTCGGAGAGAATTTAATGAAATATACATATAAACCTCGGAGAGTATTTAATGAAATATACATATAAACCTCGGAGAATATTTAATGAAATATAAAATATAAACCTCGGAGAGTATTGAATGAAATATAAAATATAAAACTCAGAGACTATTTTATGAAATATAAAATATAAAACTCAGAGAGTATTTAATGAAATCTAAATCTCAGAGAGTATTCAAGGAGGACAGGCGTGTAATAAAATATAAAATTCGGCAAGTATTTATTGAAATATAAAATATAAAACACAAAGAGTATTCAAGGCAAATATAAAACTCGGAGAGTATTCAGGAGTTTCACAGAAACAAAATTGCAAAAAACTTACCTAAAATATTATCTTGAATGGAAAATACTTTGTTAATTACATTCTACTTTATATTAATTACATTCTACCTTATATTAATTACATTCTGCCTTATATTAATTACATTCTGCTTAATATTAATTACTTTCAACCTTATAAGGTGATGCATAATATCTGACAAAAATTTTAATTACACTCTACCTTATAAGGTGGCGGATAAAGTCTGACAATTTGAATGAATGAAAGGTTTTAGTCTGACAATTTTTTTAATTACATTCTATCTTATAAGGTGGCGGGTAATGTCAGACAAATTTGTTAATTATGTTATAAATATTGGTTTGTTGGGTGAGGGCGTGGTCTCTGTCTATCTGCTTGTTTACTTGGGAACCCGCTTGTTTGACACATTACAATGGACTTATGGGGATCTGAAGAAAGATATAAATTCCGCAATTATGATTTATTTACATGACTGAACGATTAACTAGATGCAGTAATTAACAATCAAATAATATAGAGCTAAACAAAACTTGATTTCTATTTTACAATTAGGATCCCTTATTGTAACTATTTCACACAGATCAAGTAGCCAAATGTTATTTCAACAATTTTAATGAATATGTTTTGTGAGCTCAAATTTCTACTTTGTATGGAACATGCATACGTCTGTTATCGCGCTCAACAGACAAACAACTGCAAACCCAACTGGTAAAAGTCACGTTTAACAGTTGCCGTTGTAAAAGGAATGGAAGTCCGTAGGAACGTTAGTCCCTCTGGACTATTATTCCGCGGAATTATAGTCCTAGGTCTAACATTTCTAGGAATAGTAGTCCGGCGGACTACTATTCCTAGAAATGTTAGACCTAGGACTATAATTCCGCGGAATAATAGTCCAGAGGGACTAATTTTCCTACGGACTTCCATTCCTGTTACACCGTGATGTTACATGGCAGAGCAAAACTAAATGTATTTGCTCATGAACTAGATAAACAGTTCTACCTTTTTTGGAGTGAGACATAAAGGGAATAAAATGGGTTAAAATTGTATTTCAGTATAACGTAAAATAATTGCCTTTTCATAATAAAATCGTAGTTAACCCTTTTTCTAACAAATCCAAGTAAGCTAATAAAGTTAGTGATGGTTTGCATCTATTGGTAATCGCACACAGTGCTCTCTCCAACACGATGCAAGCCATCAATAACAGGGTTATTTATTTAATAAACCGCCATAACATAAATAAACCTTCCTGTTTTCTGCAAGTACCCAGAAAAATATTCTGTTTTTCTACTACACATGTTAGTGACAATTTATATTTATTGGTAGTCGCGGTTGGTGCACCATCCAATAAAATGTAAAATATTAGTAACAAAGTTACATAAAATTCATAAAATATTTGTAATTTCTTTAATGGTTTATGCACGCTATTTTAAGTTAGTGACATTTTACATCTGTTGGAAGTCGCAGACCGTGGTCTTTCCAACAAGATGCAAAATATCACTAACAACACTGTTAACCACTGTTAGCTTCTAACATCTATTATGCATATCTAATTCTTACTAACATTTAGTTAAGTGAGCAGCGAAAGTTATTATTTATATTGGACTTATTTGGAAACCAAAAACGATAAATGAGTATCATCCTTATTTCCATTAAAATGCAAAACAAAACTTAACTATGCACTCACCTGAAGAAAGATATAAATTCGGTAATTAGGACTTATTTACATGACTGAACGATTAACTTTCTGATGAATGAATGAAAGGTTTTAGCGCGCCGAAGGCGCGCAGGGACGATGTGGGATTTACAAATCCATTGCGACCAAGTTAACCTTATTTTATTTCACTTGGATCACACAGGCCTAGCTTTCCTATTGCCTCAAACGGGGTCTGCGGGGGTATGCACGCGGTTAGAATTCCCGGCAGTTTACGTTGGCGTGATAGATTGTCAACAATCAATCCCTCAACGCCATAAAGACTGTTAGAGAGTGGGCTCTATTCGGCTCTAGCTTGGCGATGGTAGAGGTTTCAGTCCCACCTTGGTGGCGTGCCAGAATATAATGTTGTGCGATGGTAAATTTAAGGGAAGAAGAGAAAAGAAAACCAAACAGCAACGCCGGTTTGGTAGCGGCCTCGGTATATGACCATAGCGGTTAAAAAGGAATGGAGAAAGCTCCAACAGTTTAGTTTGAAAAACTGGGAGTCATCCATCAGGACTTCTGGGAGATATGATGCCGTATGTGATTGTGAGGTATCTGGTTATCCTTCGGGAATTCCAAATGCACCCCCCCCCCCACCAAAAAAAAAAAAAACACCCTCTCACAGACACACACCCTCAAGCCCTTACAAGGGCTGTTAAATCTTTATTCAAATGCTTATTTATATTAAATTTACAATCGTCCCCAGCCAGACAAGCTTGTTTCAATCCTTGCCTGGTGTTTGGTGGTTTCTTGTGTATGTTAACAGAAAGGTAGGTTGCACCAATTCCTCCTACGCTTTGTCTACCATTTCCATGCGTCTTCTTGGTAAGAGTGTTGCAAGAAAATTTGAGAATGTTATTAGAAAAGTTATAGGTAGAGAGAAAGATAGGTATCCGCTATTGTGTATTGTGACTATTGTGTGATTGTTGCTATGGATGAGGTAAGGGGTGTGTTTCTTCGGAGCCCACTCCCCACACGCAGAGTTGCGAGGCAATCCTCACAGACTCAATCCTAAAGATCTCAATGAGTAGCGAGGCAATCCTCACTGACTCCACGCAGTTTAATTCCATTGAGTAATTTTAATTTACTGTGGCTTATCTTGTTTTTCTGTTAAGGGATCGGTGTTCGTTCAGCTTCACCATTGATTCACTATCCTGGAGTATGTAGAGGGTTTTGTTATATAGGTCTTATTAAATGCATTTCAGTCGCGTTTCAGCAGAGTTGCGAGGCAGTCCTCACAAACTCTATCCAAAAGTTCTCAATGAGTAGCGAGGCAATCCTTACTGACTGCACGCAATTTAGTTATATTGTATAATTTTATTATTTTTTTTTTTTTTTATTTTCTGGAAACTTATTTTGTTTTTCTGTTAAGGGATCGGTGTTCGTTCAGCTCAATCATTAATTCACTGTCTTGGAGTCTGTTGAGGGTTTTGCTTTGTAGGTCTTTTAATTGCGTATCAATAGTTTCTATTTTTGCTAGTTCGTGAAGTTCCTTTATCGGTGTCCATTTGGGTTTGCATAGTGCCATACGCAGGGCATAATTTTGAACCCGTTGTAGTTTTTCAATGTTGGTTTTATTCAGGTCACTCGTTATTATGGTCCCATACTCTAGTACTGGGCGTATATATAATTTGTAAGGCTTGAGGAGAACTTCTTTATTGGCTCCCCAATTTTTACCTCTAATCATTTTCAGGAAATTGATGCATTTAGTGGCTTTGACAGTGACTGAGTTTACGTGATTGTTTAGATTGAGACTGCTATCCAGGGTGAATCCCAGAAACTTTGCCTCATTACTAGCTTCAAGTTTGTGGTCGTAAAGCTTAAGCTCAATATTAGGGACAGCTTTTTTCCTTTGCTTTTTATAGAATGTGATTCTTTGTGTTTCCGTGGCATTCAGCTTGATGCGCCACAGAGCGCACCAGTCTTGCAGGTCGCTGATGGTATCCTGCAGGCGGTTTTGTATTATGTTTCGAGACTTACTGGCCGCCCACATTCCTTTGTCGTCTGAGAATTGAGATAGTTCAACATGGTTCTTCCCTACTTTGTCAATGTCATTCACATATATTATAAATAGAAGCGGCCTGAGAACCGAACCCTGTGGAGTGCCCGCTTCGAGTTTTACCTCGTCTGACACTTCGCGGTTGACCCTCACTTTGATTTTTCGATCAGATAAAAATGATGATATGATCCTTAGAATTTTGGTAGGTAGCCCCATTTTAGCTAGTTTGTATCTCATGCCATTGTGCCAGACAGAGTCGAACGCTTTTTCTACGTCGAGAAATAGCGCGGTTCCTATTTCATTTTGACTGAACGCCGTTTTCATATAATCTACCAGTCTATAAACATGCTCGATTCCCTCTTTTTGGCTTCTGTATGCCCTTTGCCACTTATTGAAAAAGCTGATTGATTCGAGATGGCTGCGGAGTCTAGTCGTGAGAATCCGTTCGAAAATTTTTCCAATACAGCTGAGTAGGCTGATTGGGCGGTAATTAGCTGGGTTGCTGAAGTCCATGTCGGGTTTGGGTATCATGACTCCTGTAGATACTTTCCAACATTTTGGGAAGTATCCACTAGAGAGACAGCAGTTTAGGAGGTTAGTGAGTCTACCGAAACAAGAATTGGGATATTGTTTCAGGATTTTGTATGAGACCTCGTCCCCTCCTGGGGAAGAAGAAGACTTACATTTTTTAATTGTGTTAGCCACTTCTTCTTGGCTTATCGGTTCCGTGAGTTCATGGCCATCTCCGTCCTCGGGCGTTTGGCTGAAATTGGCATCGTTAAACGTTGTCTTGAACAAATTTGTTTACTTTTTCTTTGAACTCGTCATCAAACCTATCGCCCTCATGTGGACGATGATATTTCTTAAGGAGCTCAGCGAAGGCGCTAGCCTTCGCCTTGTCATCCAGGGCCATAGTTCCATCGCTGATCTTAAGAGCCTTACTGTTGGCGTCTTTATGTTTTTGTCCAGTAAGGGTTTTAAAAGTATCCCAAAACTTTTTAGTCTCCCTGAGTCCATTTAGATTTTCCGTTGCTTTTTCCCATCTCACGCGATTGTCGTTTGCTATTGCTTTTTCAACTTCGCCGTGGAGGCGATTATACACGGCTTTAAGTTCGACCTTTTTAGTTGGAAGTTTTTCTGATTTGTATGCACGGAAGGCCTTTCTTTTTTGTTGTATTATTTGGAGTGTGGTTTCAGTTATTCTGTTGGCCAGCGGTTTAACCGTCTGCTTGGGACAAATCTCATCAAGAGTGTTGTTAATGACTTCACTGAGATTGGTACATGCTTGCTCGAGCTCACGGGTATTCATTGGGTCGTTTTTGTTTATTTTAACCTGAATTATTTTTCTGAAGAGGTCCCAGTCAATTTTGGATAGATTCCTCCTCCTCATTGTGGGGTATCTTGTGGGTCCGCTGCAACCGTGTAATGTAGCATGAACAGGCAGGTGGTCGCTACCTAAATCATCGTCCCCCACAAATATGTCTTGCATTTGATTAGTTAGTGATTTACTGGTTATAATTTGGTCAAGGATGTCGGATTGGTGGAGTGTGTTGTTACTGACGTGGGTAATGTCGTGGTCGTTATTTAATACAAAAAGATCAAATTGTTCGATGATATTGAAGAGGGGGTCGCCATTGGGCTCCGTTTTATTGCATCCGAAAACCTGATGTTTGGCATTGAAATCACCTAAGAAAATACAGTGTTTGTGATTTTTCACAAAGAATTCAAAGACTTTGCTGTCAACTGTTTTTTTTTCGGTTCATTATAATATGAGATTACGGCAACTTTTTTATGATCTAGTTCAATCTCAGCGGCAATCACCTCTGCGCTGAGATGATCGCTTGATATCGTTTTAAAGTTAACTTCCTTCAGCCTCGTAAAGCTTTATATACTTTCTTCAATGTATTGTTGTTGTCAACCGTTACCTTGCAAACACGCTAATTCACAACTCACTCAGCATGTTTGTTGACTAAAAAGAAACCCTGATTACTTCCTAATTGAATTAAAAACTAACCCTGTTCATACGGACCGCAGTGGTAAAAAAATGAAAACTAATTATGACATTGAGTAAATCACTAATAACTTGACATTTCATTATACAATTACCGTCAACAACTCTCAAAAATACATTGAACATAAAATTTCACAGTACAGTTTAAACTGAAAGAAAATACTGGAAATACGCAATTGTACTATTTCACCCAGAAAGATATTTACCTGAAAAGTTCTTCTTTTTCCCCCCTATAACAATTACATTCTACCTTATAAGGTGGTGGATAATGTCTGACAAACATTTCTCGACATCTGTCGTGAAGACATATATAAGAGAACATTTCCCTATACTAAATAATAATTTTATATCGATAACATTGCGCATTTCCCGTGTTTAGATGTTTAAATCGCAACTAAAACATGTTTAGAGCGCAATTAAAACATGTATTAATTGCAAGTAAAACAATGCAAAGTACAAAATAAAAAGAATATCTACTCATCCAGCTGTTACAATGCAAAGTACAAAATAAAAAGAATATCTACCAATTCTAGTGTAACAGAGCAAAGTACAAAATAAAAAGAATATTTACTCATTCTACTGTAACAGCACAAAGTACAAAATAAAAAGAATATCTACTCATTCTACTGTAACAACGCAAAGTACAAAATAAAAAGAATATTTACTCATTCTACTGTAACAGCACAAGGTACAAAATAAAAAAGAATATCTACTCATTCTACTGTAACAACGCAAAGTACAAAATAAAAAGAATATCTACTCATTCTACTGTAACAGCACAAAGTACAAAATAAAAAGAATATCTACTCATTCTACTGTAACAGCACAAAGTACAAAATAAAAAGAATATTTATTCATTCTATTGTAACAGCACAAAGTACAAAATAAAAAGAATATCTACTCATTCTACTGTAACAACGCAAAGTACAAAATAAAAAGAATATCTACTCATTCTACTGTAACAATGCAAAGTACAAAATAAAACGAATAACTAGTATAATCTATATATTAAAGTAATAGACCTGTATTATCTACATATTACAGTAATAGACCTACATTATCTATATATTAAAGTAATAGACCTGTATTATCTATATATTAAAGTAATAGACCTCTATTATCGATATATTGAAGTAATAGACCTGTATTATGTATATATTAAAGTAATCGACCTGTATTATCTATATATTAAAGTAATAGACCTGTATTATCTATATATTAAAGTAATAGGCCTGTATTATTAATATATTAAAGTAATAGACCTGTATTATCTATATCAAAGTAATAGACCTGTATTATCTATATATTAAAGTAATAGACCTGTATTATCTATATATTAAAGTAATAGGCCTGTATTATTTATATATCAAAGTAATAGACCTGTATTATTAATATATTAAAGTAATAGACCTGTATTATCTATATATTAAAGTAATAGACCTGTATTATTTATATATTAAAGTAATAGACCTGTATTATCTATATATCAAAGTAATAGACCTGTATTATCTATATATCAAAGTAATAGACCTGTATTATTAATATATTAAAGTAATAGACCTGTATTATCTATATATCAAAGTAATAGACCTGTATTATTTATATATTAAAGTAATAGACCTGTATTATTTATATATTAAAGTAATAGACCTGTATTATCTATATATTAAAGTAATAGGCCTGTATTATTAATATATCAAAGTAATAGACCTGTATTATTTATATATTAAAGTAATAGACCTGTATTATCTATATATTAAAGTAATAGACCTGTATTATTTATATATTAAAGTAATAGACCTGTATTATCTATATATCAAAGTAATAGACCTGTATTATCTATATATTAAAGTAATAGACCTGTATTATCTATATATTAAAGTAATAGACCTGTATTATCGATATATTGAAGTAATAGACCTGTATTATGTATATATTAAAGTAATAGACCTGTATTATCTATATATTAAAGTAATAGACCTCTATTATCGATATATTGAAGTAATAGACCTGTATTATGTATATATTAAAGTAATCGACCTGTATTATCTATAGATTGAAGTAATAGACCTGTATTATCTATATATTAAAGTAATAGACCTGTATTATCTATATATTAAAGTAATAGACCTGTATTATCTATATATTAAAGTAATAGACCTGTATTATCTATATATTAAAGTAATAGACCTGTATTATCTATATATTAAAGTAATAGACCTGTATTATCTATATATCAAAGTAATAGACCTGTATTATCTATATATTAAAGTAATAGACCTGTATTATCTATATATTAAAGAAATAGACCTGTATTATCTATATATTAAAGTAATAGACCTGTATTATCGATATATTGAAGCAATAGACCTGTATTATGTATATATTAAAGTAATAGACCTGTATTATCTATATATTAAAGTAATAGACCTCTATTATCGATATATTGAAGTAATAGACCTGTATTATGTATATATTAAAGTAATCGACCTGTATTATCTATAGATTGAAGTAATAGACCTGTATTATCTATATATTAAAGTAATAGACCTGTATTATCTATATATTAAAGTAATAGACCTGTATTATCTATATATCAAAGTAATAGACCTGTATTATCTATATATTAAAGTAATAGACCTGTATTATCTATATATCAAAGTAATAGACCTGTATTATCTATATATCAAAGTAATAGACCTGTATTATTTATATATTAAAGTAATAGGCCTGTATTATTTATATATTAAAGTAATAGGCCTGCATAATCTACGTGCTAAAGCAGTAGACCCATATCATCTATGCATTAAAGCAGCGGAACAGTATACTCTATATTTTAACACATTAGACCTATATCGCTATATATTAATGTAGTAGACCTGTATACTATATACACAAAACAGTAGATCAGTATACTCTACATTGTAACTTATACTTGTATCATTTATATGTTAAAACATTAGACATGTATACCGTATATATTAAAGTTGTGAACATGGATCCTCCATACATTAAAGCAGTAGAACTGTATACTCTATGTATTAATTTGCAACCTCGCTTTTTCCAGATTTGCCTTCTGACAGTTTAAAAAAAATATTTAAATTTATTTTTTCTATATATTTTTTTTGAATCTTTTCACATATATATAGGTGAAAAAGAAGATTGTTTTAATGTAAACCGCTGAAGATGTCTTGAAAATGATGTCCCAAAGACCATTTCTTAAGAACATGCAGATTTAAGTATCCGTAAAACACTTGATCCGAAGACTGTACTAGTTCCATATTGTAATAGATGGATAATTTCAAAGAGTTCATTAATTCACGAGGTGGTGCGATCCCGATACTATCAAAATAATAGTTGTTTCTTTCATCTCGAACTATGTCAACCACTGAGTACAATCGCCTAAGAAATCAACTAGATTCAAAATTCTGGGTTCGTCCTATTGTAGAGGGTCACTGGGTAATGAATCTCGAGAAAAGGGTATCCTCTTCTTTCTTAAATTAATAAAGCTGTTGATTACTGACTTCTCGTAAATGTTACAATAAATAACATCAACAATATATAACATAACCTTCTTCCTTTATATTACAGTCTATCACATTTTAGTGCCTACATTTAGGGGCGGTTCTGACACGAGGGGACCATGGCTGCGGTGTAGACCAATCATGTCGGCATCGGCGGTGCAGACCAATCATGTCGGCATCGGCGGTGTAGACCAATCATGTCGGCATCGGCAGTGTAGTCCAATCATGTCGGCATCGGCGGTGTAGACCAATCATGTCGGCATCGGCGGTGTAGACCAATCATATCGGCATCGGCACTGTATACCAATCATGTCGGCATCGGCGGTGTAGACCAATCATGTCGGCATCGGCGGTGTAGACCAATCATATCGGAATCGGCGGTGTAGACCAATCATGTCGGCATCGGTGGTGTAGACCAATCATGTCGGCATCGACGGTGTATACCAATCATGTCGGCATCGGTGGTGTAGACCAATCATGTCGGCATCGGCGGTGTAGACCAATCATGTCGGCATCGGCGGTGTAGACCAATCATATCGGCATCGGCGCTGTATACCAATCATGTCGGCATCGGAGGTGTAGACCAATCATGTCGGCATCGGGGGTGTAAACCAATCATGTCGGCATCGGCGGTGTAGACCAATCATGTCGGCATCGGCGGTGTAGACTAATCTTGTCGGCATCGGCAGTGTAGACCAATCATGTCGGCATCGGCGGTGTAGACCAATCATGTTGGCATCGGCGGTGTAGACAATCATGTCGGCATCGGCGGTGTAGACCAATCATGTCGGCATCGGCGGTGTAGACCAATCATGTCGGCATCGGCGGTGTAGACCAATCATATCGGAATCGGCGGTGTAGACCAATCATGTCGGCATCGGTGGTGTAGACCAATCATGTCGGCATCGACGGTGTATACCAATCATGTCGGCATCGGTGGTGTAGACCAATCATGTCGGCATCGGCGGTGTAGACCAATCATGTCGGCATCGGCGGTGTAGACCAATCATATCGGCATCGGCGCTGTATACCAATCATGTCGGCATCGGAGGTGTAGACCAATCATGTCGGCATCGGGGTGTAAACCAATCATGTCGGCATCGGCGGTGTAGACCAATCATGTCGGCATCGGCGGTGTAGACTAATCATGTCGGCATCGGCAGTGTAGACCAATCATGTCGGCATCGGCGGTGTAGACCAATCATGTTGGCATCGGCGGTGTAGACAATCATGTCGGCATCGGCGGTGTAGACCAATCATGTCGGCATCGGCGGTGTAGACCAATCATGTCGGCATCGGCAGTGTAGACCAATCATGTTGGCATCGTCGGTGTAGACCAATCATGTTGGCATCGGCGGTGTAGACAAATCATGTTGGCATCGGCGGTGTAGACAATCATGTCGGCATCGGCGGTGTAGACAATCATGTCGGCATCGGCGGTGTAGACCAATCATGTCGGCATCGGCGGTGTAGACCAATCATGTCGGCATCGGCGGTGTAGACCAATCATGTCGGCATCGGCGGTGTAGACCAATCATGTTGGCATCGGCGGTGTAGACCAATCATACAGATTTTCTCATATATTCATAAATATCATCAACCCAATTATCTTTTTTCTAAAATATCAATTTAATTATTTAGTTCTTAATTATTATCTGTTGACTAAAGTGATTTTTTTATTTGATTGGTTGATAGATACGTGATGGATACGTGGTATGAGACCATATTCATTGAAACCCACGATGCGTCCGCCCAGCCACTGACAAATTTCCCATACCCAGTGGAAACCTCGTTCCGAAATCTACAAATTGTTCATACCCCGTAAAAGATGCGTCATTCCAGTTTTACAGTGTACATGTATTTTATATTTTAATTTCTTATCTCCAACATATAGCTCATGACCCCTTGTTGGAATGAGCTTGTCGAGTACCCTCCAATGTGGGGTTCATGAGCTATGTTTTTGAGACAAAAAAGAAAAAAGAAATTCAATAATTTTTTTATATTAGTCATATCGGCATATTTTCACAAAAACTCTTTTACACAAAAATTCCACAGAAACCTGTATGGCTCAACAATGGAAGATAAAAGATCTCATGCTGTGTGTGTTCACACATGAAATAGATTGTACTTCTAAAACGGAAAGTCAATAGATAAATTCGTTACCCCGTGTCTGATCACGTGGTACGGGTTTTTACCTACCCGAAGCCAGCCGTATCCCATGAGGCCTCATGGGATACGGCTGGCTTCGGGTAGGTAAAAACCCGTACCACGTGATCAGACACGGGGTAACTAATAATACGTATAAACATTTTTTACAGGAAATAAACTGGATATTTCATGTCTGTTAATAAATATATATTATGTTCTTCATACACGGTCGTGAGATTTTCCAGTGTGCTTTTCAACTACCTATTACCTCGTCTGCAACAACCACATATACACCTGGAACTTAATTAAGCACCCCCGTTTTTTCACAGTGGTATTATTAGAAACTGTTATTACTTTCATGCTATCTTCAATATGGCCAAGAGTGATTGTTTGCGGAAAGAATGGTTTATTGACGAATGAAAGACAACACAATATCGAGGATATGCAGTATTTTTTGTGCTAATTACACATATCTATCACTAATGTTTTTGGTGGAAAATGTTCTGTCGACAAGTATGGTGCTGATACAGTTCATGATGAAACAATGCCAGTAATTACTGACAAAAATAAATCTAACTAAGTCTTGTAATCTCCTGAACACAACAGCAGTGTCTGACGTCAGTAGCGAGTGTATCCACCACGTGCCCGGATGACAGCCTAAACCCTCTTCCTAATGTTACAGTGAGCCTACTGATACGGTCAAGAGGCCACTGATGCCACTCCTTTTGCAATGCAGCCTCCAAATCGGCCAAATTCTGTGCAGGCGGATCTCTTGCTTGCATTCGACGTCCACGGAAGTCCCAGGTGTGTTCTAAGATATTCAAATCGGGGGTCACTGGACGCCAGGGTAGTGTTGTAATAGCGCTGTTCTGAAGCCTTGCATTGTCGTCCATGAATACAGGACGAGTAGTCAGTGGAAGGTTGTCAAAATGAGGCACGACCTTGATAATGTCTCGGATGTTGTGATGACCATTGAGATTCCCACGTATAGTCACCATATCAAGTTTACAATCATGAGAGAGGCATCCCCAGATCATTACCGATCCTCCACCATAAGGAACAATAGGTCTGATTTCCTGGGCACGTAAGCAGTATTTCTATGCTCCCACACTCTCATTCGATCATCTGTGACGTAAAGCAGGAATCTACTCTCGTCTGACCAACGGACTCTCCTTCACGTCCTGAGATTCCAATGCTCCCGTGCCATACACCTATCCAAACCTTGTCGTTGGTGCAGAGTGGACAGAGCTGGGTGCATGATGACCCTTCTGGACTACATACCCAGTGCTTTGAGACGGTTTCGGACAGTTCTGTTGTGCACAAACGCCTGTTGGGGACCCAAAGGCGTTTCAAAACCCCACTTGAAGGAAAGGGTTCACGCCTAACGAGATGTGCCTGACTCCGATCTTTCCGAGGAGAGGTCTTTTGGGGTTGTCCAGGCCTTGGTAGGTCCTTCACTTATTTTTTCGGACTGCTGATAACAAAATGACTGTAGCAGCTAAGTTGCCTTCAAATAGCTTTGAATGACATGCCTGTTGCATGCATGCCAACGATTTGCCATCTTCGTGCCTCCGACAGTCTCCTCCTTGCCATGTCAACATTTATTGATAAAAGAAGTGATAAATTTTCTTGTTTCATACTCAGATATTGCCTATGGATGATAGTGGGCTTTTTTGTGACATTCGTGGGAAGTATGCTTCACGTGGACGAGGAAATGTGTTTGGAATACGTTATCAACCAGAAACCTCATGTTTCACAAGATAAAATGTACTGCAAGACATAGCAATCATTAAAACATAATAATCAGTAACAGCAACTTCACTGTCATGAGGGGGTGCTTAATTAAGTTCTAGGTTGATATAATGCCAGCATAACGCCTGACAACTGAGTCTTCGTGTTCCATGGTCTGACAGATGTGGCTTTTCAAATTGGCGCAGTTGTATGTGCAATGAAATAATATTTTGCTGAATGCTTTAGGAATAATTTCTTCCAGGAAACTGGCAAATGCTCTATTATTTATTGGGGTTTAACGACACTTTCGACAGCCAGGGTCACCTCGTGTAGAACAGTTTTACTGGTGGAGAAAGCCCGAGTACCCGAAGAGAACCACCGAGCAACGGCGACCAACTGTCAGATTCCCCAACGTACTAACTCCACCCAAGCCGGGTTAGCATTGGTTGAAAACAAGTGTACCATGGACGTGCAGTACGCCTTAGTACACAGCGCCATCGCTCCACCGCGCCCCACGGCAATACTTGATGTTATTCATTGATGGGCTCTAATTTAGTCATTACAAGGATGTTACGCAAGCTTTTGTTTTTCTTATAGGCTGGGATGACAGGTCGAAGATTCAAGATTTTTTCTAAATTCATCCATTTCTTCTAATGTGTATTTAATTGGTGGTTTTCAATAGGATGGATTTCGAAATCGTCCAAAGAATGACCAGGAAGGTTAAAATGTTGTGCTGCTGGGCCATCAGCATTATGTTTTACATCCTGTTTTTGTCTAGTAGCATGTTCTCGAAAAGGATTTTGACTTTGACCAGCATACTGCTACCGACAGCGTTTACAAGTGATAAGGTAAATAATATTTGGTGAATCACAATTGAGGGAGTTACGGATCTGATAATGATGTTCGGTTTGTTCCGAAGAAAATTCCTCCTTCTGATCAGGCATAAAAGTATGCAGTCTACAACGAGGCTTTTTGCAATTCAATACCGCGGCACTACTATTCTGCAACGGTCTGTTGTGTTCAATTTTCAGTGGTTCGAAATCAGTAATTTCTATTGGACTTTCAAGCTTTTTCAGAGTTTGGGATTTCATGCTGCGTAAAAAGCGAGGGCGCCAGATAGAGTAGAACAAGCCTCATTGAAATTTACCTTATCACTTGAATTGCGGTGGAAACGAATCAGCTGTGATTTGATGATACCTTTAAATGTATGTTGAGGATGAAATGATTTTGTGTGCAATAATTGATGTAAATCAGTTGCTTTAAAATATGCTTATAATCTAAATGACTGGATGCCTGGAATTGCTTGCCTTTATACACTGTCACATCGAGAAATTAAACAGAATTTTCGCTGATAGAAGCTTTTAATTTAATGTTTGGACCACGATTGTTTAAAATTTCTAAAAATTCATCAACATCTTCCTTTGAATGTTCCCAAATAATAAACATGTCATCTAAATATCTGAGATATACCAGAGGATGCTTTGCACATTTGCTTAAGGCATTTTACTCCCATTCAGCTACACAAATGCTTTCAAAATTAGGACTGAATCTTTTGCCCATAGGACAACCCATTATTTGTCAAAAATATTCTCCATTGAATTGAAAGTCATTACCTTTTAAACTCAGCTGTAAAAGATCCAAAATTCGTTCAAACGGGTGTGTGCATGTGAGAGTGTATGTGTGTATTTCGTAGGAAGGCACTCGTAAGACTGCTGCGGGCCAGGAGGGTAACTTGTCGACCAAGGTAAAAAGAAATCGCAGCGGGTTGCACTGGTACGGACAGCGGATGCAGGTCTGACCACCCAGGCCTGGTTATCCCCGGTGGCACACGAGTGGACCCTTACGAGACCCATGAAATGATACATCCCTCGGGGGCCATCCGCTGCTACTACTGCCACTACCTCATAACAGAGGCCTCGCCCCACTCCCCTCTCATCCTCGTACAGGGAGAATGGTCCCTAGTTATCACCATAGGCGATCACAACTGATCACCACAGGCGATCACTTGTGATCACTTGAGCCGAGATGAGGATAAGAGGGGTATGCAATCTACAATAGGCCTCTTATTCCCATACAGAAGATGTTCACTAGAGTGATATGAGGGCAAGATTAGGCCATGAGGAGAGGGCTATGAGTCAGGGAAGGCCATGAGATTGGGGCTAAAAGTCAGGGAAGGCCGTGAGAGCTATGGGTTAGGGCCTCACTGAGGCCTCTCCCCATAGGCATCTTGTACTCGTTTGGAACGAAGACCACAAAGGTCCGTTTGGGTAAGTTTCGGTAAGGATTCGGTTCGGTTGGGGTAGGTTTGGGTCGTTGTTGAAATGTTTGCTGTGATTCGATGTACTCCCGTCCCTGTCCAGCAAGAAGGACTTTGGGCTCCATAGCAACCACGTGTTAACCCGACAACCAATATGGCGGCGCCCATAGTCAAACTTGCTTGCGAAAGAGTGAGTCACCTTAAAAACAAGCGTTGCGCATGCGCCGTGGGACAACGTGTCACCATGGGAATGACGTCGCAAGATGGCCACTCACGCGGGCTACCATGGCAATCTCAACCCACCCTACCGGTCACGTGACTGATGGCGTCAGAGAACCTGCCTGAGAACCTGCTAAAAGGGAAAGAAATCAACATCACATACTTCTAAGGTCCAAGGCTCTAGTGGTTGGAATCTCCTATAATTGGCACCGATAGGCACGTGCTAATTCATATATACGTGTGCGCATGCGCACGATACACAACATATCATCACGACAATGACGTCGCAAGGTGACAGGTTACTATATTAGCCAATAATAAGCAAGGGAGTGGCATTTCTACTGAACTTGTGCGACAATGCTTTGGTTTGATAATCACTATTGGATTGTTGATGTTTTATGACACTTAAATAGCTGAGGTCATATTGTGTCGAAAATAGTTTTACGTGTGGAGGAAGCCGGAGTACTCGGAGAGTACCACTGAACAGCGGCGAATAACTGTCAACTCTCCAACGTACTAACCCCACAGGAGCAGGGTTAGCATTGGTTGTAGGCATGTGTGTTATCAATGTGCGATACACCTCAGCACATGGCGCAACTGTGCTCCCAAGCAGGCAATTGAGATTCAGTGCCTTGCCCAAGAACACGACGCAAGTTACCCCGGTCAGGCATCAAACTCACAACCTTCGATCTCAAGACCAACGCTCTAACTACTGAGCAACCGCGCTCCCGATAATCATGACTGAATGTCACTACTCGCATTACTTGCAGATTACTTCATTTTTCACACTGACAAAAATTGTAACAATAATGGGCGATTGTTGTAACAAAAGTGGTGAGCGAGGGGGGGGGGGGGGGGGTTGTTACAAAAATGGGCGATGATTGTAACAAAAGTGGTGAGCTCATTTTGTAACAAAAGTGGTTGATTTTGTAACAAAAGTGGTGAACTGTAACAAAAGTGTTGTAATACAAGAGGTGAGCTGTAACAAAAATAGTTGTTGTAACAAAAGTGGTTGCAACAGACGACTTCCCTTTTATTATTTTCTGCATAAAATGAATTCATTTATTTAGATCTGAAATATATGTATAAGCTACAAAAATCGTCTCCAAGCCTGTTCTTTTAATTTAAAATGTCGTCGACTATACGAAGACAATAAAAAAAAAGATGAAACAGGTCCCATACTTGACATAAAATGTGATCCGTCCGTCCGTCCGTCCGTCCACCCGTCCGTCCGTCCATGACAACAAGCTAAGTTGGAGCTAAAATGATACTGAATTCGGGTAGTAGTAATATACCAGGTGCCCAAGCTTCAGTTTGTTTATTGTTGATATAATATTGATGATAAAATTACATGTAATAAATGTAATAATGAATATGATAAAATTGCAATGTAATAAAAAAGAAATTTTATTCGACAGGGGTTTGTCCAGATATTTTTTTCAACAATTCGTTAGATTCCTCCTGATGGTATTATTTTTCGATCAAATAATAATGGATTCAGTTCTGCATCCATAATCATTTGATTTGTTATATGTATTCATGCGCCTGTGTGTAGGTAGCATATTTGTTCGTGGATCAAAATCTTTGCTTTTTCCATATTTCAAGATCCTTTTCAGGAATTTTTTCTACATATGATGTTCGGAATGCTACCAAGAATATCAGGAAAGAAAAACTTTGTTTACATTTAGTTTGATTTATATGCATTCTCAATATATCTTTTTTCACCTTCAATCTATACAGAGACGCTGAGCATCGCTCACTCCATTGTTTTCAATACAAACAATAGTTGCATTGTCTGCGCTTGCATTGCTGAACGACAAGCTTTCCGCACAACACACAGAATGATTACTACACTCGTCACCCGAAATCACACATTTTCTGGGTTAAAATACAGTTCTGCGGAAATGCGTGCATTAAAACCATCATCCGGGAACTGTGATCTAAAGACTTACAACTCCTTTCTTCTCCTCAGTGATGATGTGATAAATAATATTAAATCTGTTGGCATCCTTCGCAAGAGACGAAATAAGAAATGCGGCAAACGACGACATAAACAATTTAAATCCCAAACTGTAAATGTTCAAAATCTTATTCCTATTAACTTAGTCACGACCGATTCCAAATCTAACGATCTCAAGTTGTGCCTAGTGAATGCTCGTTCCATAGTGAACAAAACTGCAATCTTACGCGACACAATCAACGTTAACAATATTTCAATATCCATGATAACTGAAACATGGTTAACTCCAGATGACACATTGACTGTCGGTGAGATCATTGCCAACGGCAAGATTCTTACACACAACACCAGGAAGTCACAGCGAGGTGGAGGTGTGGGTGTAATCTGTGATAACACTGTGAAGGTTAAGCGTAAGACATCTCAGACTTGGGTTACATTCGAGTGTATTGACACCATTGTAACAATCGAATCACACTTAATCCGCCTCATTGTCATTTATCAACCCCCACAGGACTCCAAAAACAAATTCACTGTCAACCAGTTCATTAGCGAATTCCAAGACTTCCTAGGAAGCATTACTGCGCTGCCAGGACAATTCATCATTGGAGGTGATTTCAATGTCCATATGGAGAAGAAAACTTCCAGTGATTCTTCTAAACTACGTGATCTTATTAGTTCAGAGAATTTACGCCAACATGTTCGTGGCACTATCCAAAAAGATGGCCACACATTAGATCTGCTGATCACCAGAGAATCCAAGATAAAAATGTATTAATTGTTGATCCTGCAATCTCTGACCATTTTATGATTATCTTCCATTTGGCACTTCCTCGTCCCTCCCCTGTCCGGAAGAAAGTCACATACCGCAAGTACCGAAGTACTGACCTTGCTAAGTTTGCGGATGCTAGGGATCTCTGTCAGTAGCAACATTGGAAAGGTTTTCTGTAAAGTCCTGTATGGGAGACTAGAGGAGGTGATTGAAGAGAAGGGTTTTTTGGGAGAAATTCAGAATGGCTTCAGGAAGGGAAGGAGAGTTACTGACCATCTTTTCACACTATCCCAAATGATAGAATCCGCGAAAGCAAAAAAGAAAATGATGTTTATGGCCTTTTGGGATATCAGAAAGGCATACGATAGAGTATGGAGGGAAGGTATGTGGCGCAAGCTGGAGGCCATGGGCTTAGGAGGCGAGTTTGTTGGAATTATGAAGCATTATATAAGGATGTACAGAGTGAACTTAGCCTGGGAAACATTACAACAAAACGTGTGCCTATGGAGATAGGCCTAAAACAGGGGTGTACCCTTTCGCCAATCCTGTTTGCATTGTACGTCAAAGGTTTAGGAGATGAACTCCTGCGTAGCGAGGAGGGGGTAGCTGTTGGGGACTTGAAGATCCCAGGACTATTTTTTGCAGACGATATGGTTCTAGTGTCAGAAAGCGAAGAGGGCCTAACGAAAATGCTGGAAATTGCTGGGAAATATGGGAGCAAATGGAGACTCGAACTTAATGAAAGCAAGAGCAAAGTTATACCGGTGGGCCGCAAAGTGGACCCCACTCGAAGGTGGAGAGTGGGTGAGTTCTGCATTCCGGAAGGTAGCAGCAAACTTCTCAGTGTAGGAGAGACAGGTGATTACGAGTATATAAACATTACAGGAAGAGGCATCTACCGAAACCACACAAATAAATTCATTCTGAAGGGGAAGCGAATCCTTAACCAAATGAAACTTATAGGGAGAAACAGTTTGAATAAGGTTTTCGTGGGGAAAACCATTTGGGAAATGGTGGGGCTGCCAAGTATAACATACGGTACAGAATTGGTATCCCTAAACCAGACGGCCGTAAAGAGCTTGGAAATCCTGCAGAACGATGCAGGCCGATGGATAACGGGGTCGAGTAATGCCGCAGCGCCAGATGCAATCAGGGGTGAGCTTGGGTGGATGAGGATCAAGGACAGGATAGACCTGTTGAAACTCGGTTATCTTAATTATTTGGTAAATCTCACCGACAGCCGATGGTGTAAAGTAATGTTCCTGAGAATTTTCAACTCAAATATCAAAACGGGGTGGATGGTCCAAGTGAGGGGGCTAGTAGAGAACTACTCATTGGAGATCTCGGACCTGGACGTTGGGGCAAACCAGGGTAAAAAATCGTCAGAGAAAGGGTCATGGCGGATTGTAACCGTAATTGGCGAGAGGGAGTCAAATCAAAGAGGTCTTTGGGTGGCCTGCGTGATAAAGAGAAGCCAGGTTTTGAAGAGTACCTTGATGGCACCTTTGTGGGGTCACTGTTGTTCAAGCTGAGGTCGCGATCCCTGGAGCTGATGGGAAAATTTGGGAAAGACGGTGAAAGGGAGTGCCAGATGTGTAACTTGGGCATGGTGGAGACCCTGGAACACTTTCTTCTAGAATGCCCAAAGTATCAGTCTAAAAGAATGAGATTCACTGGGAGTATAATAGGGAAGTGGGATGGGAGAATGAAGGACATGTGGTTAGGGGGAGACTCAAAGGAGAGGGTTAATATGCTAATCGGAGAGATTGGGAAGAATGGGACAAGGGATGTCATCAAGCAGTTCGTCTCCGAGTGTTGGGAGGAGAGGAGAAGCTTGGGAATAGGGAGGCAGTTGGGAGTACAGGGGTAACCATGGCCTTCTCGTCCGAGAACCGCGACAAATCAGCGGCTGGCCAAAGTGTTATTATTATATTATTGCTTCGTCTCCCGTCGCTAAAATTAACAAGATGCAAACTGTTGACAGCATTGAATACATCCTCACTGACTCACTTCAAGATGTAATTGACAAACACGCACCTTTAGCGTGCGCCCTTGCTCACAGTGGTTCAGTGATGAGATTATGCGCGCAAAAGATTTACGACGCAAACTAGAGCTTCAGTGGCGGCAAACGAAACTATGTGTTCACAGAGAGATGTTTGTCAACCAGCGAAATGTTGTTATCAAACTGGTCAAATCCGCGAAACAGAAATACTTTTCGGATTTATTGTCAGCTAATGTTAAATCTCCTAATGTGCTGCCTGTCGTTCTTGGTAAGCTTCTGTATCGTCAAAAGACAACCGTACTCCCAGAGCATTCGTCATCCAAAGACCTTGCGAATATATTTTCTTCTTTCTTTTCTTTTCTGAAAAAATTGAGACTATCAGAGCTTCGCTTGATACAAGCTCACAATCCGATATTCGACAGATGGCCGACATGCCATGCACCTGTGTTAAAGCTGTTGCACAGTTGTCCCAATTCAAACCTTTAGCTACAACAGATATCCAGAGGTTAATATCCAAGGCACCATCTAAGCAATGCTGCTAGATATCATTCCAACTTGGTTGTTAAAAGCATCTCTTTCGGAGGTAACTACACCGATTTTAAAACTGGCCAATGCCTCCCTCTACTCTTAAATTGAACGATGACAAGACAGAAGTAATATATATAGGTAAACCTCATCAAAAAATCTTTCTTAAATTTCCAAACTGTCCCTCAATATTGGAGGTTCTGCGATAAAACCCAGTAGCTGTGTTCGAAACTTAGGTTATTTCATGGATGAAAATTTGGCCGCTGATGAAATCAAACATGTCTCTCGCAGTGCATTTTTTCATCTTAGAAATATTAGCAAAATTCGATCCTTCATTGATACGCAGACGTCACAACAGCTTGTCCAAGCCTCTGTTACCAGTCGCCTCGACTACTGCAACTCTCTTCTGATTGGCTCTAAAACATTTATTCTTGAAAAGCTAAACACATCCAAAATTGTGCTGCATGGGTCATAACCAGAACTCAAAAGTACTGCCATAAAATACCAGTAATCTCTGAGTTACACTGGCTACCCGTTAAGCAAAGAATTCAATTTAAAATTGTCCTTTTGGTGTTTAAGTGTATCTCGGGATCTGCACCATCCTACCTGTCCATTCTGCTTACATCCACAAACCACCGAGGTCTCTTAGCTCATCAGGTCAACTCAATCTGGTTCAGCCCGTATCTAAATTTACTAGTGCTGGTGATAGGGCCTTTGCGGTTGCTGTCCCAAGGCTTTGGAATTCTCTTCCAATCGACATGAAAAATAGTAAATCATTTGAATCATTCAAGTCTGGTACTAAAACCTACCTTTTTCGAAAGGCATTTCCTTCAGTGGTCTTTTAATTTTGGTCATAAACTGACATTACCAGGTGCGTGGGTGTGTCTGAGTCAGTGAGGATTGCCTCGTTACTCGTCAAGTTACACTCACATACTTGTTTTTGTAAAGTTGTAGTTTGTTTTGTTTAATTTTTTTTTTTTTTTTTTTTTTTGGGGGGGGGGGGGGTTATTTTGTTTTAATTCAATACCCTTTTTCTTTAGGTTCTGTCGCTTATCCCCACGATATAGCCTCGGTTGCTGATGTGGCGTTGGGCAACACTAAATGATAATAGTGATCCATGTATCAATGTATCTGTGATAGAATGTATGTGTTTGTGTTTATATGTATGTATGCCATTATTGTACAGCCTCTGAGCACCGTTTGTGGATTCTAGGCTTGAAAATTATCATTATTAATTATTATTAATTGAACGCATTGGACATTTAAGTGTTCTTCAATTGTTTGACAGATGTCGTGTAAATGGTTTGAAATGTTGGCGGTGTATTACAGAAAACTGCGAAAACGATCCCGAGGATATTGATCAAGCTTCGGAAGAAAAGTGTCAAGGGGAACAAATGTGTCAGGTATACGACTAACTCTTCGGATAAATCTATATCACAATATAGTACAAAAACAAGCTTCCGCCTCTCTCTCTCTCTCTCTCTCTCTCTCTCTCTCTCTCTCTCTCTCTCTCTCTCTCTCCCTCCATCCCCCCCCTCTCTCTCTCTCTCTCTCTCCTCTCTCTCTCTCTCTCTCTCTCTCTCTCTCTCTCTCTCTCTCTCTCTCCCTCCCTCTCTCTCTCCTCTCTCTCTCTCTCTCTCTCTCTCTCTCTCTCTCTCTCTCTCTCTCTCTCTCTCTCTCTCTTTTCTCTCACCTCGCTCTCTCTGTCTGTCACCTTCTTGATTTTGAAACTTTTTTTTATTTGTACAATGGAGAAATTTCAGTCACGCTGGGACTCTATACTATAGTACTCAAAGTTTGCTAAGCACCAAGTACATCCAACTACCTGTTTTACGTTTTAGTCGAAATATTGTTATGAAAAGTGTATATATTTATACGCCTTCTCATGCTCCCAATCAGGCTCTTGGTGATCCTTTGTGGGATGTTGGTCCATCCTTGGACCAGCATGGCATCAAGCTCTTGGACACGTCTTGGCTGGACTGGACGGGCTGAAATTGCAAGCTGCAACTCATTCCAGACATGTTCGATTGAATTTAGGTCAGGGGATCTTGCTGACCAGTCCATACGCTCAATCCCCTCCCTCTGTCGGTACTCCCCGACAGCATGGGCAATGTGAGGACGGTCATTATCGTCCATCAGAATCAATCTATCACCCATTACATACAATCTGGCGTGGACATCCAGAATCTCATCAATATACCGTTGTGCAGTCAATGTACCGCGTTCAAGGACACAGAGCTAAGTACGTCCTTTCCAGCTGATGCCAACCCAGACCATGATTGACTCTCCACCATAGCGGTCATGCTCAGCAACATTGGCTTGCATGGAATCGCTCTCCTGTTCTTCGCCATACCCTAGAACGCCTATCTGTGAGGTCCAGGCAGTACCCTGACTCATCTGTAAAAAGGACAGGTCGCCAATCTCCTCTGGTCCATTCAACGTGGTCCATGGTCCATTCATATCGTGGTTCTGGGACAGCGGAATACGAATACATGGCCTTCTCGATCGGAGACCATCTTCGTGCAACCTTGCCCGGATAGTCTGGGGATCACCAAAAATATCGCAAAAATATCGCAAATATGTCACAAGCAAATTTCACAATGACGTGTCAAATATTTGGTGCTTAGCAAACTTTGAGTAGTATATTTCCGAACATTCTATTGTATGATCACAACGCGTTTATCGCATTTCCGTGGAAACATTAAATCATCAAACACACCATGATCAAGTAAATCATCAAACACATCACGATCAAGTAAATCATGATCAAGTAAATCATCAAACACACCATGATCAAGTAAATCATCAAACACACCATGATCAAGTAAATCATCAAACACACCATGATCAAGTAAATCATCAAACACACCATGATCAAGTAAATCAGCAAACACACCATGATCAAGTAAATCATCAAACACACCATGATCAAGTAAATCATCAAACACACCATGATCAAGTAAATCATGATCAAGTAAATCATCAAACACACCATGATCAAGTAAATCATCAAACACATCACGATCAAGTAAATCATGATCAAGTAAATCATCAAACACACCATGATCAAGTAAATCACCAAACACACCATGATCAAGTAAATCATGATCAAGTAAATCATCAAACAAACCATGATCAAGTAAATCACCAAACACACCATGATCAAGTAAATCATCAAACACATCATGATCAAGTAAATCATGATCAAGTAAATCATCAAACAAACCATGATCAAGTAAATCATCAAACACACCATGATCAAGTAAATCATCAAACACACCATGATCAAGTAAATCATGATCAAGTAAATCATCAAACACACCATGATCAAGTAAATCATCAAACACATCACGATCAAGTAAATCATGATCAAGTAAATCATCAAACACACCATGATCAAGTAAATCACCAAACACACCATGATCAAGTAAATCATGATCAAGTAAATCATCAAACAAACCATGATCAAGTAAATCATCAAACACATCATGATCAAGTAAATCATGATCAAGTAAATCATCAAACAAACCATGATCAAGTAAATCATCAAACACACCATGATCAAGTAAATCATCAAACACACCATGATCAAGTAAATCATCAAACACATCATGATCAAGTAAATCATGATCAAGTAAATCATCAAACAAACCATGATCAAGTAAATCATCAAACACACCATGATCAAGTAAATCATCAAACACACCATGATCAAGTAAATCATCAAACACACCATGATCAAGTAAATCATCAAACACACCATGATCAAGTAAATCATGATCAAGTAAATCATCAAACACACCATGATCAAGTAAATCATCAAACACATCACGATCAAGTAAATCATGATCAAGTAAATCATCAAACACCCCATGATCAAGTAAATCATCAAACACACCATGATCAAGTAAATCATCAAACACATCATGATCAAATAAATCATCAAAAGCACCATGATCAAGTAAATCATCAAACACATCACGATCAAGTAAATCATGATCAAGTAAATCATCAAACACACCATGATCAAGTAAATCATCAAACACACCATGATCAAGTAAATCATCAAACACATCACGATCAAGTAAATCATGATCAAGTAAATCATCAAACACCCCATGATCAAGTAAATCATCAAACACACCATGATCAAGTAAATCATCAAACACATCATGATCAAATAAATCATCAAAAGCACCATGATCAAGTAAATCATCAAACACATCACGATCAAGTAAATCATGATCAAGTAAATCATCAAACACACCATGATCAAGTAAATCATCAAACACACCATGATCAAGTAAATCATCAAACACACCATGATCAAGTAAATCATGATCAAGTAAATCATCAAACACACCATGATCAAGTAAATCATCAAACACACCATGATCAAGTAAATAATCAAACACATCACGATCAAGTAAATCATGATCAAGTAAATCATCAAATGCACCATGATCAAGTAAATCATCAAACACACCATGATCAAGTAAATCATTAAACACATCATGATCAAGTAAATCATCAAGCACACCATGATCAGGAAAATCATCAAACACACCATGAACAAGTAAATCATCAAACACATCATGATCAAGTAAATCATCAAACACACCATGATCAAGTAAATCATCAAGGACACCATGATCAAGAAAATCATCAAACACACCATGAACAAGTAAATCATCAAACTCATCATGATCAAGTAAATCATCAAACACACCATGATCAAGTAAATCATCAAACACACCATGATCAAGTAAATCATCAAACACACCATGATCAAGTAAATCATCAAACACATCATGATCAAGTAAATCATGATCAAGTAAATCATCAAACACACCATGATCAAGTAAATCATCAAACACACCATGATCAAGTAAATCATTAAACACATCATGATCAAGTAAATCATCAAACACACCATGATCAAGTAAATCATCAAACACACCATGATCAAGTAAATCATCAAACACACCATGATCAAGTAAATCATCAAACACATCATGATCAAGTAAATCATGATCAAGTAAATCATCAAACACACCATGATCAAGTAAATCATCAAACACACCATGATCAAGTAAATTATCAAACACATCATGATCAAGTAAATCATGATCAAGTAAATCATCAAACACACCATGATCAAGTAAATCATCAAACACACCATGATCAAGTAAATCATCAAACACACCATGATCAAGTAAATCATTAAACACACCATGATCAAGTAAATCATCAAGCACACCATGATCAAGTAAATCATCAAACACACCATGATCAAGTAAATCATCAAACACACCATGATCAAGTAAATCATTAAACACACCATGATCAAGTAAATCATCAAACACACCATGATCAAGTAAATCATCAAACACACCATGATCAAGTAAATCATCAAACACACCATGATCAAGTAAATCATCAAACACATCATGATCAAGTAAATCATGATCAAGTAAATCATCAAACACACCATGATCAAGTAAATCATCAAACACACCATGATCAAGTAAATCATCAAACACATCATGATCAAGTAAATCATGATCAAGTAAATCATCAAACACACCATGATCAAGTAAATCATCAAACACACCATGATCAAGTAAATCATCAAACACACCATGATCAAGTAAATCATTAAACACACCATGATCAAGTAAATCATCAAGCACACCATGATCAAGTAAATCATCAAACACACCATGATCAAGTAAATCATCAAACACACCATGATCAAGTAAATCATTAAACACACCATGATCAAGTAAATCATCAAACACACCATGATCAAGTAAATCATCAAACACACCATGATCAAGTAAATCATCAAACACACCATGATCAAGTAAATCATCAAACACACCATGATCAAGTAAATCATCAAACACACCATGATCAAGTAAATCATCAAACACACCATGATCAAGTAAATCATCAAACACACCATGATCAAGTAAATCATTAAACACACCATGATCAAGTAAATCATCAAGCACACCATGATCAAGTAAATCATCAAACACACCATGATCAAGTAAATCATCAAACACACCATGATCAAGTAAATCATTAAACACACCATGATCAAGTAAATCATCAAACACACCATGATCAAGTAAATCATCAAGCACACCATGATCAAGTAAATCATCAAACACACCATGATCAAGTAAATCATCAAACACACCATGATCAAGTAAATCATCAAACACACCATGATCAAGTAAATCATTAAACACACCATGATCAAGTAAATCATCAAGCACACCATGATCAAGTAAATCATCAAACACACCATGATCAAGTAAATCATCAAACACACCATGATCAAGTAAATCATTAAACACACCATGATCAAGTAAATCATTAAACACACCATGATCAAGTAAATCATTAAACAGACCATGATCAAGTAAATCATCAAACACACTATGATCAAGTAAATCATCAAACACACCATGATCAAGTAAATCATTAAACACACCATGATCAAGTAAATCATGATCAAGTAAATCATGATCAAGTAAATCATTAAACACACCATGATCAAGTAAATCATTAAACACACCATGATCAAGTAAATCATCAAACACACCATGATCAAGTAAATCATCAAACACACCATGATCAAGTAAATCATTAAACACACCATGATCAAGTAAATCATTAAACACACCATGATCAAGTAAATCATTAAACAGACCATGATCAAGTAAATCATCAAACACACTATGATCAAGTAAATCATCAAACACACTATGATCAAGTAAATCATCAAACACACCATGATCAAGTAAATCATCAAACACACCATGATCAAGTAAATCATTAAACACACCATGATCAAGTAAATCATTAAACACACCATGATCAAGTAAATCATTAAACACACCATGATCAAGTAAATCATCAAACACACCATGATCAAGTAAATCATCAAACACACCATGATCAAGTAAATCATCAAAGACACCATGATCAAGTAAATCAAGACCATTATTAGTATAGATCATATTTTTACTCCTATTTTTTATTAATTTGTTCTCCATTAACCCTTTACCCAACGCAGACGATATCAAAATTTATTATTTTAAATAGCATTTTTTCAAATTTTTCAAAAGATTTCAACAAAACCATATCATGTGACCATATCGAGCTCGTTCCAACGAGGGGTCACATGATATGGTTTTGTTGAAATTGTTTGAAAAATAATATTTTTTCAACTGCTGAATTTTCATATTACGCGGGCGGATGTGGCCGATTCGTTGGGTAAAGGGTTAAAGATATAATAGATGTCACGATATAGCTCAAAATGGCTTCGATTCCAGACTCCGTCGAATGTTTAAACATTTCTTTCTTTCCTGTTAAAGTTTATTCTCTGCTTGCGCGGGGCTCTTTTGGTCCCTGCGAAACAAGCGGCCCTGGGTTCACGTGTACCGCTGCACCAGCGACACCCATCCCCACCCCACCCCCACTCCGCCACACCCACCTTACACTTCCCAGAGACTACAGGACACCAAGTGTATGGTAGATTATATGTATGTTTATATAAAAATAATAAATCTTCGGCCTTCCGTTGATTTGTCGCGATCCTCTAACCATGAGGCCTACATTAACCCAGTGCCTCGCCACTCTCCTTCCACGCGGTCCTCTAACCAGGAGGCCTACATTAACCCAGTGCCTCGCCACTCTCCCTCCACGCGGTCCTCTACAGAGGATGCCTACATTAACCCAGTTCCCCCGCTGGGGTGTTCCTCCCCACTCTCTCCCTCCTAATCTCCCAAGATTCAGTCAAAAATTGTTTCATAAAATTCATCCCACTGGCGCCTTTTCGATCTCCCCAACTATAACATTGACCCTTTTACTCATATCATTCTTCATCCACTTCTCTTTCATATGTTCATTCCACTTTTCCATTAGTTTCCCGGGGAGTCTTGTTCTACTAGGCAAATATCTAGGGCCTTCTAAAATGAAATGTTCCAGGGTCTCCGTTACATCTAAGTTACACATTTTGCACACTCTTTCCTTGCAACCCCCCCCCCCCTCCAACTCCAGTGACTTGGCTCTCACTTTGAACAACAATGACCCCCCCCCCCCCCCCCCTCCCCCCAGCCGATCCACCCAGGTGCTCCCACAAAGCTGGCACATCCTTTTTATATAACCCGTCTGAAGAAGTCTTGGTCATAATTCCAGGTCGCCAGTTTCTATTACAATCCTCGAGCACCCTTTCCCTTATAATGCTCCTCCCCGTCTGCAGTACCCCTTCTAGATCTTCAATCTCTACAGAGTAGTTCCCCATTAGCTCCCTCGTCTGCTTAATCTATCCTCTCTGAATGTTATAAGTCCATACATGGTTAAACGTCGTTTTACACCATCTGCTGTTTGGGAGGTTTACTGGGTAATTTAGGTAGCATAATTTTCCCATATCTATTCCATCTTTAACCGGCATTCACCCGAGTTGCCCTCTGACCGCTTTCAGTGCGGCTGCGTTACTTGATCCGGTTATCCACCGAACCGCATCATTATGTAATTAGTAAACCTACCCTCTCCTCAAATAGTTTTTCCAACGAACACCTTGTTAAAGCTATTTCTTCCCAGAAGTTTTAACTGATTGAATATTCTTTTCCCGTTTATCTTGAGTTTATCTGTATGCTTACTGTATTTGCCTCTTCCTGTAACACTTAGATTCACCTCCAAGTATTCATATTCGCCCGTTTCTCCCATCGTTATATCCCTCCTTTCCTCTTCATCGGTAGAGAGTTTACCCACCCTCCACTTTCGCGACTCATTCACCTTACGGCCCACAGGTATTACCTTTCTTTTGTTTTCGTTAAGTTCAAGTTGCCATTCATCCCCTTACTTCCCTACTGTGGTTAACAGGTTTTGTAGTCCCTCTTTACTCTAGGTTAATAAAACCATAAGGTTAAAGTAGATATCACCAGTTGAGGAATAATAAGTAAATATTTTATAACTAACTAGGGGACGGCATGAGTAAATATTTTATAACTAACTAGGGGACGGCATGAGTAAATATTTTACAACTGACTAGGGGACGGCATGAGTAAATATTTTATAACTGACTAGGGGACGGCATGAGTAAATATTTTACAACTGACGAGGGGACGGCATGAGTAAATATTTTACAACTGACGAGGGGACGGCATGAGTAAATATTTTACAACTGACTAAGGGACGGCATGAGTAAATATTTTACAACTGACTAGGGGACGGCATGAGTAAATATTTTACAACTGACGAGGGGACGGCATGAGTAAATATTTTACAACTGACCAGGGGACTGCGTTTATGTTGAACAGTTACATAGGTTGATATCAATTGACAGAGAATTTATTGATATCGCCTGATTGTTTATTTGGGTTTAACAACCATTGTTATTTTAGGATCCACAGGGGAAGCCACTGTCACCAATGAAATCCACTGACTAGCGGCAAGTAACTATCAGATATTCAAGGACATTCACCAATCAAAAGAGGAGCCATAAAACGATTGGCATTGGTGGACAGGGACAGTGCCTCTTAGCACGAAACGCCTTTATAATCCGACAAGAGCAAGAGTGATGAATTGTGCACAACGACACACCAACGCAAATTGTTTTGGCTATGTGGGAACTCGAATCTCATGGTTAGAAGTCCGGCGGGCTTATCAACGAGCAAACGAGCTACGATCCACCGTTAGGGTTGTATTCGCAGATAAAATGGGAGTGCATACACCGTGAAACCTCCATCTTTTTGTTAAAGGTTAAATGTTTCATGATAAATAGATCTCGGAGGAACGTGTAGAAAGATGGAAATGTGTCAAATGTGTGGTTTGAGGGTAAGGAAAATCGTTGTGGACAAGAATAGTTGTGATTTTGAAAAAAATAAAGTGAACAGTTAATAAAACCACGGTTTTCATTTTGCAAAAATACTTTCATATTTTTATATATCATTCGTATGAAAGCGTCTGATTGGATTATAAATAAATTAACTTGAAGGCGAGAATTTATCGGACATTTTGAAAACGGTAGACAGTGATTTTTTAGCCTGAACAAGTTAGCTGATCATTCACGGAAAATTTCGTGCAATACCATTTTCCATATTCGTCGAAATTAGTTCTCTTACAAGGAAAAGGTGAAGTTTGTTTCTACTCATAGTGTAACGTCCATGTCATCTATTTCAGCTTACCGTTATCAACCCACTTTGTATTAAAAGTTGCAAAATGTAATAATTATTACAAAGTGCAACTACATGGGCGGGAAAACGTTGCAAAATGTAATAATTGTTACAAAATGCAACGAAATTAACTCGACAAGAGTTGTATGATGTAATAAAGTTTTTTTCCGATGGAATTATCGGAAACGTTTTCATCTGATTAATTCACTTACATGTACCTGCTCCATGTGTCAATGGGCAATATATCAAACCCCCCATTACCGTTTCCATTGATTTTGCAAATCTTTATTTTTTCTGCTACTAGAAGTATAAAGTTGCTGAAAAGACATCGAGAGGTTCTTACATAATTGGTTGATTGTTCTCGTCCATTGCGAAAATACACGTTGGCCATATAGATATTTCTTCATATTAAAACATTCACCATAGGACTGCACTGCAAGGTGGACTATTCTGAACATACTTTGTTGATATGACATTCAATACCCCACCCTCCACCACCAGACTAGTGTTCAGACGAGTTGATATTTTTAACCTGTTAACCACTAGTGTTGACCGGATCATTACCGATTAAGCACAATACCAAATCATCACCAGACATCGTAGGTCTGCGGTTTATAGAAGTGTCACTCTTTAAGATATAGGGTGTATAAATCGCGGATCAACATGTACGACGCCTCGTGGACGTAGTGGTTTGCTATAGATGTATTGCTTTTTCTAGGCTTCAACTCACTGTTATTTATTTATTTATTTATTTATTTATTTATTTATTTATTTATTTATTTATTTATTTATTGGGTTTTACGACACTTTCAACAGCCAGGGCCATATCGTGTCGGGCAGTATAACGGGTGGAGGAAGCCGGAGTATCGGGGTAGAACCACAGAACAGCGGCGAGTAATTGTCCGACTCTCCGACGTACTAACCTGAGTTAGCATTGGTTGAAGGCGTGTGTACCATCGGCGTGTCATACATCTTAGCACACTTTGCCACCGTATTTCCACACAAGCAATCGGGAATAAGTATCTTGCTCAAGGACACAACGTGAGTGACACGGACCCGACTGCAATGGTCTGATTATTTACAATTTTCGATATATACTAGTCAGAACACACAAGCTAATGTGTGTATGAATAAAGTCAGTAAAATATTCCTGGTAATCGCCAGCGTATGTGCTTCTTGAAAAAGAAGGTGTGTGTGGGTGTGGTGGGGAGGGGAGTGGAGGGGGTGGTTACGCGCACAGGGCCGTCTATATGGGCACACGTATATCCTAAATTACTTATATAATGTTTTGCATGCAAAAACGTAGGCCAGGACAGGCGGGAACAAGAGAACAGAGAAGGCCGCCAAGACACAAAGAGCCATCCGCCCAGGGGACAAGGAAATGAGAGGGGAGAGGCCACAGCACCCATCCGCCCTTTAGAGTCACCGAGCCGACCACAAGAGTCCTCTACTCGCGATTCGGGCTTCGGTGTCCAGCCCCCTGGACCCCCTCATGCGACATAACACGGAGTGGTGAAGGAAATTTACATTGTCATCAGGACAGTCGCCCACTGGGCTTATGTCCATTAATTTCGTTGATATTGAGCGTTTTCAATCCCTGGGCCTGGCCGACTGAGCCAGAAAACGCAGTTATCCCACCCCAAGGACAGCCGTACTAATCTAGGACCGGAGCTTCCAGACAGCCAGAAAGGTGAATTTTAGATTACAGTCCAGGCCCGAAGTCCCAGGTGTACCTGGCACGATCACCCCCTGCCCCCCCCCCCCCCCCCCTTTGGAGTGGGTTCTATCAAGGTATTGGTAGCGTTTTATGAGATCGCTCAAGCTTAGGCGAGAAAGGGTCTTTTCTGCAAGTTTGGTGAGGCACTCGTGGAGTGTTTCAGGCCCGATTCTTCTGAGTTGAGTGATGCGGGTGTCCTGGGCGCTCCAAGCGCCTGGCTGAGAGCTTGAACCATATTGACTTGCTGTGCTTTAATCCGGCTAACAGAGTATGTGTGTGTGACTATAGCAGCGTAACGGGAAAGGGGCCTGACGAAGGTCGTGAAGAGCCTCACAGAATAGACCCTCTATCATTCCTCCACATTCCCAGTTTGAACCATTGGGGGCTCCAGCATGCGCATGCGGACTATTGCTCTGCTGGTTAGCTTCTTGCTAATGATGGCCTGAATTTATTTATTTATTTATTATTTAATAACATTATATCTCACGTGATCTTCTGGCTCCTGATTGGACGAATGCTGTACCCCTATTTCGTGTAGTTTGCATCCACAGAACTGACCAGGCACTACACCCAAGCACTACACGTTTTCTATTTTTAGCACACTTCTATGTCAGTTTTCTTTTTATACTCGGCGAATAAAACTAATCAGGCTAAATTTAAATATCGATTCACACAGAGGCACAACATCCACAAAACGACCCGGAAAGAAATCATTGTGGAAAATTGTATCGCTTTTCCATTGTTGAAGTCACATTTTCCGAGGCGTTCATTTTATTCCTTGAGAAGATGATCCATATCTCGTTTCGAAGAGAATGATCCATACCTGGGTACAACTTTCATGAGACGCGTCCGGATATGAAAAAGCGTTTGTTTCGCTGCTCATATTATTTCGCTATTTAATTGCATGTTTTGGGCAGTAAACGAATAAATAATGGAATTCATTTGAATCTTCGGAGTTTTGTATCCCGCACTGACCAATTCGGTAATGTATATGTGTGACAAATGTGTGGAAATTATCAAACTGCGTTGTCAAATTTCGAAAATATTAGCCTTCATTCGCGAGTTGCGCGATTCTAGAATACACAGTTCCGTTTGGGGGAAATGTTTTGTTTACCCTTGCCGACCGATTCAAAATTTGTCTTCTGCTCATATCAATAATCCAAGTTAGCGTTTCGTACCGAGAATGACAGGTTCAAATTGTGTTTTAAACTACAATTTTTTTTGACGGCTCGCTTTGTCCAAAAAAAGAAAAGGAAAATTTTCTTCCAAAACATAGCTTATACTCCCTCTGTCCCTCATTGCAGTGAGTGTGTTATTCTCCTTCGAATGAGGGGTCATAAGCCGTGGTTTGGAAGAAGAAAATGTTTTTTTGAAAACTGCATGGTATTTTGTTCTATATAACGCTGGTTGGTAGGGCTACTACCTTGGTAATAGATTAACAAATCGGACAGATGTTTTTCTTGATGGGTGTTCGATATAATATAAGGATTAGTGCATGTCTTGTCGTTGACTACGCCCATATAGTGCCCAGTGAGGTGGTGTAGTTCCCGATGCCACCACCTCACTGGGCACTATATGGGCGTAGTCAACTCCAAGCCATGCGCTATTCCTTAAATAGAGCATGATGTTTAAATAACTAGGCATCATGCTCAATTAAAGTGCATGATCCTCTCAGAATTCAGCATCATGCTAAATTAATTCAGCATTATGCCATGTTATTTATGCAGCATTCGTTAAATCGCGCAAAATAATATAGCATGATGCTTTAATAATTAAACAGCATGCTAAATTAAAATGCATGATCCTCTCGTAATTCAGCATCAAGCTTATTCGGCATCATGCTATATTATTCCCACATTCTTAAAATCATGCAAAATAATATAGCACGATGCTAAATTAATTCAGCATCATGCTAAAAGCCTGTCAATCAACACATTCCGCTAACCAATCAGTGGAACCGATACATATACGCTGGGTGTCTGGGCGGATCGAAACAATGGAGCATGGCCGAGAAACCAACAAAATATTGATGCAAACATCAAGCCGGAGAGTGAGAATCTTGCAGAAGAAATCTTCCTAAACATATCACGAATCGTTTCATTGGAATCTCCTTTAATGATACATAATAAATTAAAAATTAAACACCCAGAATTTGAGCAGTGCTTGTTTACGTTTGTAAACAAGTTCTGTTTTACTGTTGAAATATGTCTCATTAATAATAGTTTGGGGTGTGTGCTCTAAAGTGAGCATGAAAGGTAAGAATGGTTTGATAAACTTGACATTGCACTTGATATAGCCACAGAGACTGAAAGCAGCTTTAAAAAACCAACGAATAAATTTAAATATGAAAATGCACAGACATCAGAAAGCACGCAGTCTCCCGAGTCCCCAATGCTAATGACTGAGTTTTTCCACAACGGCTTACTGACTATTTTAAGCAGCTGAGAGTTTTTGTGATCCCGAAAAGGTGAAGGACTGTCATACACAACCAGTAGTACAGCACGTGTGAATCGAGCCCAGTTACCCGGAACTTTGCCAGAGAAACCAGTGTTAAATTCCCATACAAAGTGAACAGAACAGAACAGAATTTTATTCGAAGACTGCAGTTATATACAAGTATCTTTTCTTTCTCTTCTATGTATGTAGAATATGGGGCCACCCCGAGTGTCCAGAATGGGTCTACTAGGAGTACTTTTTTTATGGCGGAGGTCATCGTCAGGTTTAAAAAAGTGTGTGGGGTGGGGGTGTAGGGGGCACCAAAAGTTATGACCAAATTTTTTTTCCCGATATATGTCTTCCAAGGGGTTTACTAGGGGTACGTTTTTATCAGGAATCTAATGGTGACGTTTAAAAAAGTATCGAGTGGGGGTGAGGGTGTAGAGGGGCACCAAAAGTTATGACCAAAATTTTTCTAACCGATATAGGTCTTCAAAGGGGTCTGCTAGGGGTAATTTTTTACTAGGAATCTAATGGTGAGGTTTAAAAAAGTGCCGGGTGGGGTGGGGTGGGGGTGTAGAGGAGCACCAACAGTTATGACCAAAATTTTTCTCACCGATATAGGTCTTCAAAGGGGTCTAATTTTAATACTATCCTCAACCCGAGCAACGCCGGGTAACCCTGCTAGTAATGAATACAATAGGATACAGACAGTTATTAGCATCTTCAGGGGGCGACATGGCCTTTTTGGCCGTTTCCAGTCGCTTCCCACAAAAATAATTTAAAGCTTTTGCCAGAGCAACTCTTTCCTGTGCAACATTTCGGTCCCATACATCTTGATCCGCAAGTTGTGTCCGTGCTGCATATATAGTGTGCTGAGAAATGTATAGTGATATATGCACACACAGAGCTATGGGTATATAGTATGACTAGATAAGATAATATTTATTGCAAGGACACCCAAAACAAGGCAGATTGCACGTCATTGAAATTAGTAACAATAATACCAGGAAATAGCAAAATATGTTTGAAACCATAAACACTAATATTCAGTTGGTGCATGTTATAGCTAATGATTTCATTCTAATTGGTGTTATGCCGCAAGTAAGCATTCTCCCCATTCAAACATTTGTCGAATAATCATATTACAGATAATACCACACCGTGTGGGGATTTCATTTTTCATAAGAAATACGAATCTCTCAGAGCTACTCATACCAACAAAATCTGGATATTCTCTCTCGATTTTGCGACAGGAGTCAGCACGTATAGAGTCATATCTCTTACAATCCATAACAAAGTGGATTTCGTTTTCTATATTACCATTGTTACTGACCTTACATAACCTTTTATGTACAGGTAATGGGGGCTGCATATGTCTACCCTTTTCAATCATTAAGTTGCGATTACTAATACGTAATCGGGTGAACATATTTTTTGCATGTTCCGAAATTGTGTTCAGTAAATAAACTTCTATGTTATAAATGTCTTTAAACTCTCTGTAGGTTCTAAGTTTGTTTTTTTCCGGCCTTCTTATCATCATTGTAAATATCATTTATAAAATTATTAAGGTGGCGAGTTTTCAAGTCTTTACGAATTACGTCAATTTTTCAATTGCTAAGGTTTGCTGGTTGTTTACCGGGGGCATTTGCTTGACCACTATCTTCCACAAGACGGTGACATCTTGAAATGATTGAATCTGGTAATGTATAATTTTCTATAAAGTTTTCCCTGCGAAACGGTTGACGTTGCTATTGACGTCGTGACGTCATGATTGACGCGCGCGGCGCCATAGAAACGTTAACTGATAGTGTTGTCTACTGTGCAACCTGACATTACGTTTTGCGAGTCTGGGGTGACGAGCTTCTCAGTCGAAATGCCTGGTATGATAGTAGCGATATATATCCCTGCAGATCCCCTGTTAGCCCTTGGTACTGCAAATAGACCGAATGTTTTGTACTATCCTATTACTGGTATAGGTAGTACGTAATGCTAGTCCGGGTATTATTATGGGGCGGGTGTGGGTAATGCATGGTCGTCTAGTGCTGTATTGCGAGGTAGTCCTTGGTCGTTTAGAACGGTAGTATAGTAGGGGCGTTATATACCCCAGAAGGCGCCCCGTTAATCCTTGGTACTGCTAATCGACTTAATATATTTCTTTAACTGGTATAGGTAGTACGTAATGCTAGTCTGAGCAGTTTTGTGATGGGGATAATGCATGGTTTTCTAGTGCGGTAGTATAGGTTGCGCGGTTTGCATCGTTGCTGGTTCAATGTTAGCCCCTCGTTCCACTATCCTTCTAGGGTGGTGTGATGGCCCACAGATTGTATAGTACAAGAGATATTGTAGGGTTTGGGTAAAGCTTGGACTGTAGACCTTTACAGCTCTAAGACCACCACTACCCAAAGTCACCGTGATCTGTTCTATGATCGACTTTATTTACCCATCACTATAGTTTTCTACTACGCCTACAGCCAATACTACTGAAAAATACGAAAGGCTTAATAGTTACATGAGATTGCTCGAGCAACTCGAATCTCATCGAGCAAATGAGCGAAACAGCAATTGCTCGAACGAGTGACTCCACGTACTGCTCTACGACTCATGTTGGTATTTGAGGATGCGTGGTATTGTATTATCTGAGGATACCGTTTGAGGATACCTGTTGACGACACCCTTTATAGGATACCTTTTGCAGGAAATCTATCTGATGCTAGTTATGGTTTCTAGTACCTGTTTGGCCAGGCCCTCTAGACCATCCCCACACCTCTCCAAGCTCAAAGGGTACTACTTGTCCATGGCCAACACCATCTGTCGTGTGATACTGTTTGTATTTACCCAACCTACAGTCTTCTATCACCCTTGCAGTCTTTTACCATTACTACCTCGCACAATTACTATTGACTTGTAGCACTATTAGAAGCTTAGGGGCTTCCCCCGATTCTGCCTCGACATCTGCCTTTGGCCAAATATAGGCTCAATCAGATCACTCTATTCATCTAAGCCTGTATCAGTCTATGCAATGTCTTGACCATGTGCAAGCTAGTATATCTATTGCAGGTACGGCCGGCTGGCTGTTAATATCTGGGGCATATGACTGGCTAGTGGTCACTGGTGAATGGGGTATTCTCTGTGGTAAATAACTGAAGCTAAATTCTGCTGATTATTTGGTTTATTTCAATGCTCCATAACCTGTTTTGGCATCTCATTAATTACATCGTATTGAATAATGTTCAACTGTTAACTGTAATACATACACACCGTCACATTGTGAGTAAATTGGTAATAATTGTCCGTAGTACATAATAGCAATTGGTATACATTGGTCAGGGGATAGCTTTAACCAATTCTATTATTAGCAGTTACAATAGCCCAAGCTAAAAGAATGGGTCTCATGATTCTGGTCTTATGGTCATTACCATTTAGAGAGCTGCTTTTTTCCTATTAAAACTTACAACTGGGCGGTCAGAACCAGAATGACGAATAACTCCTAAAGAACCTGCACTTGGGGATGCGATGCGCATCCCATAAGTTGATAGATGTGGGTCTTCTCTTGCTCGTACCCATTCCGCTCGTAGTGGACCGCTGGCGTCTCAGCTGGTCTTCCGAACCAATCAGTGATCCCCAGACAGGGCGTCGTTTCGCCATGACAGGTGGCGGACCTCCTCATTGACCTTCTCTATCCTCTTCTGAAGGTGGTTAGGTTGGGTGTCAAGACTGGTTGTGTTGTGCTCTTGCCGATTTTTCTGGTTTTCTGGGTAAAACAAACAAACGTGCCATTTCAGGCCACCAAACCTAGCACCAGGTTTCGAATGAGTTTTCGCTAATGTGCGTTTTCGTGGTAGGATTTTTCCATAACGGTTAATGCAATTGGTGTAGCACCTGGCATCGAGATCGAAGTCGTCCTCGCCGCTACTCGTTGTCACTGGTTTGCCAGAACATGGCTGGTGGTTTGCGTGGAAACACCACAGCAGGGGCAGGTCCTCAGATCGTGCCCCTGTCGTGGTGTTTCCCGTAAGCCTATACACACTTTCTTACAAAAAAAAGATTCTGTGGGTACTTGCTTGAATAAAGAATGGGTGGATTAGTATATAGTCATGTTTACAAATGAGTGGAGATGAGGTGAGATGAGGTGATCCCACCCCCTACCACCCCCCCCCCCCCTCCCCCGGAGTGGTTCATTGCCTGTTTTTCACTTGCGTTTTTTTTTCTTGGTGGAGGCAGCTCATATTGTCAGTGGCCACAACGAACTGTTTTCACTGCCTGTATCCACCATGGCACGTTTGAATTAAACGGGTACCTGCTTAAATAGATTTAATTCGATTTTGCATAGTCGCACCGAGATTTTACACACGAATTAGTTTAGCTAAGTGGAGTCAGCCCATAATGCCAATGGTCACAGCGAACTGTTTTCACTGCTGCCTGTATCCACCATGGCTCGTTTGAATTAAACGGGTAATTGCTTAAACAGATTTAATTCGATTTTCCATAGTCGCACCGATATTTTACACACGATTAACACGACTTAATAGTTTAGCTTAGTGGAGACAGCCCATAATGTCAATGGCCACAGCGAATTGTTTTCACTGCCAGTATCCGCCATGGCTCGTTTGAATTAAACGGGTAACTGCTTGAACAGATTTAATTCGATTTTTCATAGTCGCATCAAGATTTTACACACAATTGACACGAATTACTAGTTTAGCTTAGTGGAGGCAGCTCATAATGTCAATGGCCACAGCGAATTGGTTTCACTGCCTGTATCCACCATGGCACGTTTTGGATTAAGCGGGTATCTGCTTTAATAGATTTTAATTTCATTTTGCATAGTCGCACGGAGATTTTGCACACGAATTATTAGTTTGGAGAGATTGAATTTGTCCGTAGACATGACAGAGTCCGCACAGATAGCGCGCGACTGTCTGCAAGGCTGCAGACAGTCACATGGCATCCGTGCGAACTCTATCCTATCCGGCAGTTGAGTGGAGTTCAAGTTACATCGTTACATCGTAAGTTGTGGTTTATTTCTGGCTAGATGCCATTTCGTTTTGTCTGAGAGGGTCGAGATTCTTTCACCGATTAATTTGCTGTTGCTTGCTCATGAAGGCTAGCTATGTTGGTGCCCCACGGGGCTCTGAGAGCCGTGCGTAAGATATAATTTTGAACTCTTTGGAGCTTGGTCATATTAGTTTCGGAAATGTTTTCGGTTATAATGGCCCCATAGTCCATCACTGGGCGTACAAAGGCTTTATGTAGTTTGAGTAGGGTCTTGCGCCGCAGAGTTTCCTCATTAAGTGAATCCTTTTGGTGGCTTTGCCTTTTGTCTCCGCTAAATCGGTTTTAAATTTTAGTTTTTTGTCTATTGTTATGCCAAGGAATTTTGCTTCGTTTTGGTTTTTTATTTCAGTTCCGTCTATTTTTAGTTTGATAACTGGACAGGAGACTCGGTTTGAGAAAGTGACTATTTGTGTTTTTGTGGCATTTTGTTTAACTCTCCATTTGGCACACCATGTTTCCAGATCGTCGATAGCTTCTTGTATTTTTTTCCTGACAGTTACTAGAATGCCATAGGTCCACATACCCATTTCATCGGCAAATTGGGACATGTCAATTAAGTGGTTATGTCGGATTTCTCTGTCTTTCACGTAAATGATATAGAGGAGGGGGGTGAGTACCGATACTGGGGGGGGGGGGGGGGGCGGATACCCACCTCGAATTTAACTTCAAGTGTAATTTCATTTTTGACTTTAACTTTAATTGTTCGATCCGAGAGGAAAGATGACAGAAGTCTGACAAGTTTAAATGGAAGTTTTAGGTCGTTGTTGAGTTTATATCTCCGACCATTGTGCCAAACTGAATCAAACGCTTTCTCCACATCAAGGAAGATGGCTACACATGTGTATTTAGTTTTCAGGTATTTTCGCATGCGCTCACATAGGTTGAACACATGTTCAATGCCCTCTTTGTTTTGGAGGTATCCTTTCTGTCTATCCGTGAAGAAGTTTTCTAATTCCAAATGATCCCTAAGTCTGGAGGTTAACGCGGCTTCAAAGAGTTTTCCGATACAGTTCATTAAGCTGGTGGGGAGATAGCTTGTCGGCGGGCTGCTGTTCTTGCCTTGTTTGGGGATCATGATACCTACTGCCGATTTCCAACACGTGGGGAAGTACCCTATTCTTAAGCAACTGTTATAAATTGAAGTGAGTTTGGTGATAATTATATCCGGACAGTTTTTAAGGATTTTGTATGATGTCATGCTCACCCGGTGATGAGGTTGATTTACATTTGCGGAGAAGGTGTTTTATTTCCGAATCAGAGAAGGGTGTGACTAGATCGTGATAATAGCACGGTTCGGTTTTGTTATCAAGAGTAGGTTTGATGAATATATTGTAGGGTCTTTTTTGGGGGGGTGCGGTTTCTGGGATAACCTTCAATGAAAAAGAATATATAACGTCAGATATTTATTTACATGCACTGGTCAAACTACTGATGGTGATTTGAATACAGGTATAAAGACAAAACTTACAAAGTGTCCCTTAGGGATCTGTGTCTTGTACCCTCATGGTTAAAGCAACATATCGTTCTATACATTTTGGCAGTGTAACAATTATGGCAATATTATAACGTCAAGATAAGAGCAGCCATCCCAGGCCTAGGGACGGCCAGCACACTTGTTCACACGGCCGATTAAGGCAACGTGAACATGTGAGGCGAATTCTAGACTGAACTAACACAAATTTGTTGTTGCCTAATTAAATTACTCATGTCAGCTTGCCTTGGAACCGAGTCCACATTTGGACATAAACATAAGAATTAAAACAGGTTGCCTTGTTTTCAAGCAAGTGAAGGAAATAGGGCCAAAGGTTCCATTTACTTCGCTTGCTAGCAAAACAAGACCAGTTGAGTTTTTTTGTACAGCAGTAAGCTCTTTGCGCCGATGTATTCAGATTGTTTCCAAGCAGAGGAAGGAAGAAGAGCCATAGCAGGCTCCCCTTGCTCTATCAGCCTGGGGAAACAATACTAAAATACAATTATGCGAATGGCAATTCCAAACGGTGAAGTCCACGTAAAAGTGACCATAAACACCAATAAATAACTTTGCCTATACTGGCATGTTCGTTTCCAAGCAAATAAAGGAAATGGAGTCTTAGCTCCATTCGCTTCATTTGCTTGTGAAACAAGACGAGAACATATATTTCTACTGCAGCAAGCTCCTTGAGTTACACACTGTGTCAAGCTCCCCGAGCTCTATATTGTGACAAGCTCCATGAGCTACAATTTATTATATGGTTACGGCCACATGAGAATTGGACTCTAACCTTTAGGCAAAATAAGTAAACCAGTTTGTTTATATACAAATAAATACCTAAGACCATTTTTTGGCAACACACACTCTGAACTAAATATTTTGTTTTGGCAAATCTTAGGATAGAGCTTCAGTAGCTCTTTCTCAGATTTGTCTCCTTCGAACAATACTGCAAGAACATATACAGTTTTTATTTTTACAGCTTCTAAAGAAATAAAGGACAAGTCAAGGCTCCTATCACCTCATTTGTCTGTTAGACAACATTAAACCTTTTGGCAAGCTCCTTGTCTAATATCAAAAGATTCCTATCAAATTATAATTCTGTATCCACATTTCTGGATATCAACAGTGCCTCGTTTTTCCCGCGAGTAAATAATTATAATTCTTGCCAATTAATACTTCAATATGACCTCCAAGAGCTAACTCACTTTGCCCTGTTATTCTAAAATATAACACCATGGCCTAGCACGTGCTTATGTTTAACAGAAGTTCACCAGAGCTCCATTGATCTGGGAAACAACAGCTCTTGCGAACTTCTGTGGAACATATAAATGATTAATAAACACTTGCATAAAGCTGCTAATAATTTGAGTTTAAAACAACGTATATGTCATAACTCTCAAGATTTGCATTTCGATAATCAAAATAAATACACAGACACATACTCCGTGGCATTCACAATTTTTAACTGGTGAATGTTCACAAGTAGGTATTTTCACTTCTCAAATTACTTACAATTATATACACATTATTGACGAAATGATTTTTCGAACTAACTCTTCCATAGCCCAAAATGTATTGTTTATCCATTGAAACTCGCCAAACATTCAAAGAATGTTTAAGCCAGTTCCAACAGAATATATGTGTGTGCATGCCAAGCGCCTATTGACTTAGGGTTCTAAAATGAAATACAAATAAATTACTGAACAACTAGACTCACCTTCAATGAAAAAGAATATATAACGTCAGATATTTATTTACATGCACTGGTCAAACTACTGATGGTGATTTGACCAGTGCAAGTCTTTTGCTTATATACGGTACTCTTTTCTGGAGGTGAGCTGAGTTGTCAAGTAAACAAACCTCTACCAGGGGTTACTCATGATATGATATGATATGATATGTATTTATTCACCAGTATACAAAAAGTATAGATATATACATAGTAGTTTTACAAGCATAACAAAATTCGTTGTACAATAAGATATTTTCAATACCCATATAATGGTATGACACATTTTCTTTTTGTATACCAGTTGGGAAAGGCATAGCCAGATTGGCTGTCTTCCTGTCCTTCCCTATAGTAGGGGAAATAAAACCAAAGAATCCCTAGAATGGCGGAAATAACCCAAAAGGGGTATGTGGAGGCAACATTGTTTTCTCTGTCTACCAATCCAAAGTTCTTCTAATAAATCATGGCTTTTGTGCAAAATATGTTAGGTGGTCAGCGTAGGTTACAACACAGTACTCTCCGATTGGTCTCTAGAGTTATTGCGGTTAATTAGAACAGAAAAGGACTGATTTTACAAAAGTAACAACTCCATATTTTGAAGTAATAGAGACCAAGCCGGGAGACCAAATAGGACGAGATGCCAGACGATTGTTCCCATTGAAGATAGATCATGTACTGACCGAAGACTGTTTGGTACAGGTGGTACATTGCAATGCCTTTATTATCTGGATATTCCTTGTTGAGTCAACAGTTTACAAATGCATTGTGAGTAGTAACCGGGAATAGTAAGAGGCATTATTTTAGGTTCAACGGTATACTAGAAGGCACAATCTGGACAGTAGGGGTTGGAGCAGGAAACATTTTCCGAGTATGTCGCAAAAATTTTTGTTATGAGCTTGGTCTTGAATTCTTTCCTACTTTTGGTTTCTCGGATACACCTATCTAGGCCATTCCATAGTATTGGGAAAGCGAACACAGGTAAGCTGTCTAGCGCTTTAGTTCTAGTTCTATGCCTACGAATTAGTCCCGTTTGCCGCGTGTTCATAAATTCGTTATTTGTAACAGAGAAAAAATCGGCAAAGGACTTTGGAAGGTTACCATTATGCCAATCGAACATAAATAAGGAAACATGTAGGGTATACAAATCCTTTATTTTTAGTATTTTATCATTGATAAATAGAGGGTCTGTGTGGGCATTGTACTTTTTATTATTTATAATTCGTATCGATCTCTTTTGTAATTTAAAGAGACAGTTGCAGGCTTTTGATGCACCCCATAATGGAATTCCATAGATAAAATGACTCTGTATTAGTGTAAAGTATAGGCTTTTCAAGATTTTGTGTGGTAAAATATGTTTTACTCTATTAAGGGCATAATTCGCAAGAGCAACTTTCGAGGAAATCTGTGATATGTGAGCATTATATGATAGTTTTTCATCAATAGTAATACCAAGAAACTTTATAGACTTTCCCCCATTTCCGCAATTGTCAGCATTAATAATGTGATTATTAATTTTAATGTCCTGAAGTATGACATTCTTATTTTGGGATGGATTAAGAACAATGTAGTTTGTTTTCTTGGGGTTTAGTACCAACTGGTTGGCTGTGCACCAGTCAAATATCTTTTGAAGTTCTTCATTAAATTCCAACATCAGCATATTTAACTCTGCCGCAGCCTTGTATGTGGACGTATCGTCCGCAAAGGAGAGTAGATTTAACTTAGTTGAATTACAAATATCGTTTATGTATATGAGGAACAGAATAGGTCCCAGTATTGAGCCCTGTGGTACTCCGCAGCTTAGTTCAGATAGGTCAGATTTACTATCACCAAAAGAGACATACTGCTTTCTGTTCTGTAGGTAACTCTTAAACCATTTGTTCGCACCCCCTCTTATTCCATAATATTCTAATTTTTGAAGTAGCACATCATGACTAATAGTGTCAAAGGCTTTCGAAAGATCCAAGAATAGAGCTAATGTAGTGTCTTTGCTGTTTTTATTGTTTTCCGTGGCGACATATTTCAGTAAATGCATAACAGGATGTAGTGTGCTATGGCGCTTTCTAAAGCCATATTGGTGATGATAGAGGATTTCGAATTTATCTAAGAAATTAACAAGCCTTACAGACATGAGCTTTTCTAAAATTTTGGAAAAAACTGGTAAAATACTGATTGGCCTATAGTTTGTAAAATTATTCTCATCACCCGCTTTGAAAACAGGAGTTACCTTGGCAAGTTTCATTCAGTCTGGAACTATTCCCTGACTGAATGAGCTATTCATAATTTGAGCAAGTGGGGTGACGACTAGATTTATTGATTGTTTCAAAACACTGGACGTAATATTTTCACAATCCTGACATGGCTTAGGTTTCATTGAATTTACAATATTAAGAGTTTCATTAGGCGATGTGGGTCTTATAAAAAAGTTTCCTGTAAAGGAAGCGTTTAAAAATTCGACAAATGACTTACGAGGTTGGGATATATGAGTTGTCGTCTGAATTCCAATGTTGGCAAAGAAATTATTAAATTCTTGTGCAATTTCATTTGGCTCATATATCTTCGTATCACCAAGATTAAAGAACGACGGTAAAGTCCGTTTGTTTTTATTTTTGTTCAGTGCGTTATTTAGGATTTGCCACGTTTTCCGCATGTTGTTCTTATTTTCTAGAAGAATTTTCTCAAAGTACATAGCTTTACATCGTTTCTTTAATTTATTAAATATCCGACAGTAATTTTTATAATTTCCGATATTGACCTCTGTTGGAGCTTTTAACTTTTTATTGAAGAATTTGTTCTTGTTGTTGGCTGAGACGAGAAGGCCTTTTGTCATCCACGGTTGTTGCTTTATGAATCTTTTACTTTTGTGTAAGCTTTGTAAGGGGAAAGCCATTTCATAGGCATTCAAATAAACATTGAGGAATGTTTCATACGCTTCATTAGGACAGTTAGCTTCCATCACCGGACTGAAATCACTTTGGGATAACAGCGACTTGAAGTGCTCGACAGAATAGGAGTTTATTTTTCTGGTCAAAATCGGATCTGACCTGACCGGTTTGGAATGTGAAATTTGGGTATAAAAAATTCCAAAGTGATCCGAAACATCGGTAAGGATTACTCCAGATTTTGCAAGTTTAGAGACCTCATTGGAAAATATGTCATCAATAAGTGTCGCTGTGCTACCAGTGACTCTAGTTGGTTTTGTAATAACTGGTTGGAAGCCCTCACTAAACATTAGGTCAACAAATGATTCGGTTTTGGTATGGCACGTTACTTTTAGTAGATCAATATTGAAGTCGCCCATAATAATGGAGGGTTTCTTTTCCGTATTGAGTATATCAGTCACTTGGTTAATTTTTGATTGGAAAAGATCGATATCTGCTCTAGGGGCCGTGTTTGGTCTATATATTACGCCAACTACCTTAGAAGAGTTTTTGTACTTCAATTCAACAAAGATAGACTCAAAGACGTGAGGTATAAACATGGAAAGATCTTGTCGAATACTAAAAGAAATATCGCTTTTTACAAACAGACCGACCCCACCGCGACCGTCGTCATCAACAGGTCTCGAATTATATTGTAGGGGGTGATATCCTTCTAAGGTATAGGACATATTGGTAAGGATTTTGTAAATTTCTGTCAGGCCAATCACATCGAAAGTGTTCTCTTTATCATTCAGTTCTGATAGTAAATAATTCAGAGGCTCCCAGTGAGCATTGAGACTTTGGCAGTTGATATGAAATGCCGAGAAGGACCTATGTAAACCTCCGAGATCGGCTCGCACCTCGCCGGGGCTGAAATATGTACAATCATGTACTCATGTTTTTACAATGTAAGAACACAAAGACATCTATTATTTACCTATGCTGAGTAGCGCCACAACAATACAGCATGATTAAGCCTTACATATTTTCTTTTGATAAGCCAGTGTCAGTGTACCAAGCTCTAAATCGTCCATTGTGCTATGCCAAGATTAATAGCATAACTCAACAGGATAATCTGCCATGATAAGCTGTCACCTGCTTACCAGCTTGTAGACTGCTAAATTTGATTCATTTGCTTTACACTGTTGTATGTTTGTTCAGGACTTTTTATTGGAACATAATTTTACTTTAATTAAATAATATTACTAAAATATAACTTTATATTTCTTAATATTTATACGACTAAAAATATTACTCTATGGCACACTCCGCCGACCAACATATCTTTGGTCCCCCAAAGATAATACATGTAATTGGTGTTCCGTGCTAATTTAGCATTGTTGTAAAGCTGGGGCATGATGGGTAAATTACATTTTCAGTCTTCGTGTTTTGATTTAATACCCGATAAAAACCGAGGTGGGATTGAACAAGAAAGACGCAAAAGGGATGTTTTAATATTCGTCTACTTTGTAATGCTTCAAACCAACTTAACTTGTATGTTTGCTAAATTTCAATATATTTGTCAGTCAGGCCATGTCTCAACTTCATGTCAGCTAAGTTGACATGGAGGCGAGGCATAACATGACCTTCAATTTTTAATCCATCTATCGCGGTTGGCATACACACCTCCCAACTCGATGGGCAGTAGGGGAGTGACAAAAGCTTAATTTTGACACAATGAACTCCATCTGTCAATTCTAACCAAATAGACGTTGTGCGATTTTTTTGCTGACAGAACTTTATAAGTTTATACATAAATATGCTAAATAGTGCTCCTATTAAAAATGAAACAAGTAGAAAATACATCATATAATCATTTGACCCTTCAACAACTTGATAATTTTCCATCGGAGAATCACCTTCTGCCTTAAAAACGAAAGAAGGCACAAGATTATTGCATTCTCCAGATGGAACTCTCTTTAAGAGCGCTAATGCCAAAGACAATTTCTTGAATTTCATATATAAGTATATAAATCCTAGAACTGCACAGCCTGCAGCAATGGCTGATGCCATGGACAAGATACCACTATGGTCAAAAAAAGATGAATTAATCGAAATTTCCCCTTCAGCAAGTGGCTCTGAAAGGGTGCGAAAGATAGTGGCATCTTTTGCTGCAGCTTTGGCCATCTTTTTCAAACTTAAATGTGCTTTCTGGTCTGCTGCCAGAAAGGAGGTTGCTGAGTGATTATATAATTTGAATGGTGGAGTGGAAACTGGCACGGGCTGAGGGAATAACTGTCCTCCGTTATACTGGTCATATACATCTTTTGTAAAAAATGCTTGAATGACTGCTAGATTCATTGGATGAGATACTGAGATATCTGAGCTATAATTATTACATTTATTTAATCTTGGTGGTAAGTACAAGTGCTGTGCAGAAATTGAACATAAACATGGGACTTTCAATACACAAAAGTCACAACCTTTTACCATTTTCTGCTTACTGGGGCAGTCAATGGCAAGAAGCGGGCTCTTGTATATTAAAACAGAATCAGTTGAAAGCTCCACGAATGAGGATTCTAAGGTATCCAAAATGAAACGAAAAATTACACTTCTGATTTATATCTACTTTCGAGTCAAAATACAGTGCACTTGCACAGGACTTGAAATCAACTGGTCTGAATAGTGGGATAAAAGGGCATTCCAGAAGATGACCATTAGAACATTTAGATATTTCTGATGATTGTAAAGTTGTATAATAATCCATATTTGCCGAAATCACATAATAATGAGGCATATTCAATAACTTAGTGGCATGGGTAGACGTAAAGTTTATGGGTACTGGGAAAGAAGAAATTTGAAAAACTTGGTGGGGGCGAGCAAAATTTGAAAGGGGAAATTTGACAATAATATAGAGATCATTGCCATCTCGATTAAATGTAAATTTTGAATGTTTATAATAATAAAGAGGGTTTTTATGAATCAAATGGAAGGAGTGATATTTTTGGTCTAATGAATTTTCTATATCATTTAAACATTGTATAAGCAGTTTGGGTTGGACTAGGTTGGGTGATAATTTCCCTTTTAGTAACTCAAATATGCCTGTTTTTAGGTCATTCAATGCCAGGTCCAAAGTAGAAGTTGCATTAATTTGTTTGACTAACATGTCAGTTGTTATTTGGTGTAAATACTCCAAATGTTCCAATTGTTTGGGAAGTTTTGTTGATAAATCATCAATTGCATCAAAATTTTCTTTAATGGCTTGCAAGGCATTTTGAAATCGTTTATCAACTGTGGAACTGAAAGAGGATAGTTTATTTGCATGTTTTTGTAAAACCTGGACAATCTTTTGAGTTCTTTTATTTACAGCATTTATGTGGGAGGACAGGGCATTCAGGTCATCCGTTGTAGCAGTTCCAAATAATGACTTGGACAAGTCACCTATAAATCCAAAAAGAGAGCGCTTTCTTTGATTTCTATTAATAACTTTGTGGGGTCTTTCTGGTAAAATTTGTTTCAGAAAGTTTACTGTTTCCGTTAGTCTACCACTGGATGAAAACCACAACGAATTAACTTCAGTCATCATAGGTGCTATTGAACGACAAAGTTTTTGATCAGTTGTACATCCTGAAAACTTGGATCTTTGTTGCTGTAGAGGGAGGACAATATGAAATGAATGAAGCCAGTAATCAGTACTGAAATGAACACTACCTTGCTGCAGAAACGAAACTCCATAATTCACTCTGAGAACTGTATCCTCACCAGTCACGCAACCAAATAGAACTGTAAAAACTGCCACGAATAAGAGGGGACCTACAGGAAATAAAAAATGTTCAAATAAGTTACTTGAAAAGGGGGGATGGGCGTTTTCTTTTCCTACCACTCTGTGTTTTATGAATCAGAAAGTTTCTTATTGTTTGTGCAGCTAAATGATGTTCAGGTTCCCAGGTCTTTTCTTTATGATTTTCCCATTTAACAAGATAATGTTTTACTCCTTTCATAAATTTGGCCTTCAAAAGTTTTTCAACTGGATAGCGTTTCTTATTTTCAGCTGAATTACTATCAGATTGTATTGGAGTTGTGGTTTCATTTTCATCAACTGACTGGGGTGGGACATTGACAATTTTACGATCATCTGGATCATGATACCTCTTTAATCTAGCTGCTGAACATGGGCCCTTTAACAGCTTGTTAGTTTCTACATGTCTGAGAAAATAGGTAAAGTTTGGTCCTTTATCCACAACAAAATATGGTCCATGCCAGTGGTTAAAAAGTTTGGGTGATAAACCTTGTGGCGTGTTGGGCTTGTTTAACAGAACCAAATCACCAATTTCAAAAGAGGGTTCCCGGGCATTTTGATCATAGTAAGCTTTGCTCTTCTCTTGAGCCTTTTGAATATTTTCTTTTGCAATTTCCCTCACAACTTTAAGCCTGTCAGTTACAGTTTCTATAAAATCTATAACATTTTTGGGCAAAGTGTTCTTTGGAATAACTGTTGTGTCAAAGGGTAAATTCATTTCCTTGCCAAACAGTAAACGGACAGGAGAAAAACCACTACTTTGTGTAGATGGGCTCTGTCTAAAAGACATCATAATACTTGACAACAGGTCATTCCAATCAGTTTGCTGCTTATTTACATACATCCGCAACGACTGCGCTAAAACACTACTCCATCTCTCACATGCAGAATTGGTTTGGGGGTGGTATGCGCTTGTGTGATGCCGAACGACCTGGAACAATTCACAGAGAGCTGAGACAAGCTTACTCATAAAATTTTGGCCTCTATCTGACACAAGAGTATAAGGAGCTCCATATCTACAAAAAATTTTTGAATACAAGATATTACTAAAATATAACCTTATATTTCTTAATATTTATACGACTAAAAATATTACTCTATGACAAATATATTACCGTGTTTGTACCAGTTCTTTCCAAACTTTATCGAATTTGTTGGTCCTCTTGGGTACGGTGAGCTTTATTGAGAGTTTCCGCGAATAGATCTGCATTTTCGACATCGTCTTTGGTCATAGTCTCATCAGGCTTTCGAAGATTTTTGTGGTTGTCTCTGGAGGAATTTTAACCGGTCAGTCTTTGAAATGATTTCTAGAAGTTACGGGTATCTCTTTGCGCGTTAATACTGTCACTCGTAGATTTCCACGCCTTTTGCCTTTCTATTTTTACGGCTTTTCTTAAACTCGTTGTGGGCTATATTAAATTGGTGTTTGCGCTCGGTTTTACGGTATTGGTCTTCTTCTTTTTTTCCAACATCTGAAGTGTCTACGTTTCTCCCTAATTAGGCCTCTTGTTTCTTGTGAGAGCATCAGTTTGAAGGTTGCCTGCTCTTTGAGTGGACAAACTTCTTCTAAAGCTTTCATTGTGGTTTCTTTGATGTTTTTACATTCCTCATTGATTTTGGGGCCGTCTCAGGGATTGTGACCTCTATGGTCATTTCTACGATATCTCTGAACAGTGGCCAGTTGGCTCTGCTAAGATCGCGTTGGAGCTTCGTTGGGAGTTTTTGAGGGCCCTTGTTGCTAGAGACGGTGAGGTGTATAGGAAGGTGGTCGCTTCCAGTGTGGTCACCCATTCTGAAATTTTCAATTTTACTTGCGAGATTATTGGTGACTATCGCGAGATCCATTATCCTTTCATAGTCTGGGTTTACGGCAGAGTGGTACGTAGGTTGAATTATGTCATTTACGATAGAAAGATCAAATTCTTCAATTATATCAAACAGGATGTCTCCATTTTGGCTGCTTTTTCTGCACCCAAAGAACACGTGTTGTGAGTTTAGATCGCCGAGTAGAATTAAATATTTATATTTTTATGAAAAGTAACGGAAAGTGGCAGGGTCAGGGTTTTGCGATGGTTCGTTGTACAGAGATATGATGACATGAGGTTTGTCATCCGTCAGTATCTTTATGCCCACAGCCTCAGCTTGTAAGTGGTCGATCGGTATTACGGAGTACTTTAGGTTATTTTTATGACAAGGGATACTCCACCTCCCCGTTGGGTTAGACGGTCGCGTCTAACTATTGAGTATACGGGAATTTTGAAGTTATAAGATGGTTTTAACCACGTTTCATTAACTGAGATTACATCCGGTGATGTTTCATCAATGTATTGAATTAAGGTGACTTTTTGTTTTGTTTTGCACACTTCTAATATTAATGTGCATTAATTTGAGCGATTGGTCTTTCCCCATGATTGGGTGTTAATTAATAGTGGCTTTGTTTGCTGGGTAGTTGGTTTATTTGTTTTTACAACATCTTGATTGCGGATTCAACCATTCTCCCGGAGATTTGTTTCAGGAAGAATGCTGTCTACTTCACAAGCTGTTGTACAAACACCTTCGACATTTATATGGCAGTGTTTATTGGGACATTTGCTTACAATGGCGGTCGTTAAGGTGGTAAAAGTTTATATGACAGTGTTTATTGAGACATTTGCTAATAATGGCGGTCGTTAAGGTGGTAAAAGTTTATATGGCAGTGTTTATTGAGACATTTGCTTACAATGGCGGTCGTTAAGATGGTAAAAGTTTCGGGACAATTAATTTTCTCGGGATTAGTATATTGATTGTTTTTAAGTAGTAATTGTTTACAATTAGGCGGCCAGAAACAGAATGACGAATAATACTGCCGATGTCGAATTTATAGCTTTTGGGGTACCACGTGACGTAATTTACCCAATGACGTTGCGTGCCGGCGATCGGATTCCTGGGAAACCTCTCAGGATTCCTATGGATTTCACAGAATTCTGTGGCCCGCATACAAAGTCGTTTAATAGAACAACACAGCAATAAAACCGTGCATTAAACTTATCAGTTACACATTATTAATTACTTTATATTGCTTTTGACTTGTTTAGGTATCTGTAACTGACGGTAGCTTTTAAATTAAATTACTGTGAAACTTTCGATTTGATCGTCTGGGGAAAGTATAGTAGAGCGGTTTCTGGGTTTAAATGTTCAAATAAATACCTCTTGGAGAATTAGCGGTTTATTTTAAAATTTATGACAAAAATGAACATCGATGTATTTTGGAATAAACTACGAACAATCGATCGTCCGACTGCAACGTAGAATGGTTACTTTCCCGGAGACCCCCAACGCAAAGTGAATTAACAATGTAAAAGCAGCAATATATATACAAAAATGAGACAATAGAACATTCGACGTGGCATGCCAGAACAGTTGAAACAGCTTCGCCAACAATATCATACAAGTAATAACCAGGAAATTAAACGGAGTTGTGAAAAGCCGAGTAGCGAGTTTGGTTGTTTTCGAATCTGCCAGATAGTTTAGAGATTAGCTTTTATCTTTACAGTTTATGCACCTTTCAGAATAATATAATGCATGCTGGGATAAATTACCAACTCGCTTCATTCAATGGCATCCTTTAAGTTTGCAGTGACTAATTGTAATTAATCTAACATTTTTGTGCGTAAATGCTGAAATTATAATTTATTATATTTACGAAAAGAAAGATTGGCTGATGTTGGAACTAAAAGTTGCTGTTGGAACTAAAAGTGACCTGTCATTTTAACGCTGCCACAGTACTCCCCGCCCTCAATGAGATGCGTCCTCGCATCTCAGGAATCACTTTTTGTTTTGGTGTCTCTCAGTAATTCTCTCATTTTCTACACAATCGTTCCCAGACGTCACTTAGAAGATGTTTCTCCTTTATGTCCGTGCCGATGCCCCCGTCGTTATACTCGACTGTATATGAAATGTCACCAAAACGACTATGGCATGAAACTAAATGAATGTTTGTGGGGTGTCGAGGGTCTAGGTGAACGGTAGTCCTTATATTTATAACGAAACCTTCTCCTGTTTTTGCAGATACATTACCTCGAATTTTGTCTTTCATTTCATTCACTACCTTTAGAGCGATATTGTCCAAATCACCTTCATCTATCCACGTGTTTTCCGTCGCTGGTCTGTCTTGCCACTTTATAAGGTATTATGGAACCTTTATTTTGGGGTTAATGCAGCGGCGTACTATCTTTTCGGCAACCTTACAGTCAACTTTTGAACTTGATAAAAAATTTTGCTGATTGTTCTTAATGGTGCTAGGCAACTGAGCAGTAGTTATGGCCTTTTTGGATGTTAAAAAGGCACACGATAGAGTATGGAGGGAGGGTATGTGGCGCAAGCTGGAGGCTGTGGGCTTGGGAGGCGAGTTTGTTGGGATTATGAAAGCATTATATAAAGATGTACAGAGTGAACTTAGCCTGGGAAATATTACAACAAAACGTGTGACTAATGAGATAGGCCTAAAACAGGGGTGTATCCTTTCGCCAATTCTTTTTGCATTGTACATCAAAGGTTTAGGAGATGAACTCCTGCATAGCGACGAGGGGGTTGCAGTTGGTGACTTGAAGATCCCAGGGCTATTTTTTTGCAGACGATATGGTGCTAGTGTCAGAAAGCGAAGAGGGGTTAGCGAAGATACTGGGAATTGTTGGGAAATTTGGGAGCAAATGGAGACTCGAACTTAATGAAAGCAAGAGCAAAGTTATACCTATGGACCGCAAAGTGGGCCCCACTCGAAGGCGGAGAGTGGGGGAGTTCTGCATTCCGGTAGGTAGCAGCATACTTCTTAGTGTAGGAGAGACTAGTGACTATGAGTACCTGGGGGTAAATATAGACATCACAGGAAGAGTCATCTACCGAAACCACACAAATAAATTGATTCTGAAGGGGAAGCGAATCCTTAACCAAATGAAACTTATAGGGAGAGAAACAGTTTCAATAAGGTTTTCGTGGGGAAAACCAATTGGGAAATGGTGGGTCTGCCAAGTATAACATACGGTACGGAAGTTGTACCCCTAAACCAGACGGCTGTTAAGAGCTTGGAAATCCTGCAGAACGATGCAGGCCGATGGATAACAGGCTCGAGTAATGCCGCAGCACTAGAAGCAATCAGGGGCGAGCTTGGGTGGATGAGGATCAAGGACAGGATAGACCTATTGAAACTCGGTTATCTTAATTATTTGGTAAATCTCCCCGATAGCCGATGGTGTAAAGTAATGTTCCTGAGAACTTTCAACTCAAATATCAAGACGGGGTGAATGGTCCAAGTGAGGGAGCTAGTAGAAAACTACTCATTGGAGATCTAGGAACTTGACGTTGGGGCAAACCAGGGTAAAAAGATCGTCAGAGAAAGGGTCATGGAGGATTGTAACCGTAATTGGCGAGAGGGGGTCAAATCAAAGAGATTTTTGGGTGGCCTGCGTGATAAAGAGAAGCCTGGTTTTGAGGAGTACCTTGATGGCACCTTTGGGGGGTCACTGTTGTTCAAGCTGAGGTCGCGGTCCCTGGGGCTGAGGGGGAAAATTGGGAAAAACAGTGAAAAGGAGTGCCAGATGTGTAATTTGGGCGTGATGGAGACCCTGGAACACTTTCTTCTAGAATGCCCAAAATACCAGTCTAAAATAACAAGGTTCACGGGGAGTATAATGGGAAAGTGGGATGGGAGAAGGAAGGACATGTGGTTAGGGGGCGACTCAAAGGAGAGGGTTAATATGCTAATCGGAGATATTGGGAAGAATGGGGCAAGGGATGTCATCAAGCAGTTCGTCTCCGAGTGTTGGGAGGAGAGAAGAAGCGCGGGAATAGGGAGGCAGTTGGTAACATGGGTAACTAAGGCCTTCTCATACGAGAACCGCGACAAATCAGCGGCCGACCAAAATGTTATTATATTATAGAGTTTTGATGTTCTTCGTCTCTGAGATGGGCGACGTCTGGACAATCGGGCAAGTTTGAACACCGACATTTTCAGCGGAGATGTTCGTCATCAGACCGATACTTTCGGAACATACTCTGACAATTTATGTAGAAGAGTCGGTGACGTTTGCTACGGCGTCCACACAAACGTGCACTTTGCAATGAATGATTGCGTAATTGTATTTACTACTGACGAACATTCTTTCTCCGACTGAACATAGATCCCATCAATTCTCTCTCCCTTTCCTTTCTCTGTTTGAATTCCTTTAGACGAATCTCATCCCTCAAGCGATGTGAAACAGATTTGTTTTTTTTTCTTTTGGTTTCTTCCAACTCAAAGACAAGTCCACATCTCCTTGTTGTACTTTGAAACTCCAGTCCAAGTGATATCCAAATAAATCAAAACTTGATAGCAGGTTCTGGATGTTCTCGGGTATACAATTAGCCATATTTGTCGTCAGTATCGCTGCGTCTTTTCACAAAAACTTTACAGCGTGAACTAGATAGTCACTGTGTCCGGATTCCTCCACCAGTATAGTTGAGCGGTTTCTGGGTTTAAATGTTAAAATAAATACCTCGTGGAGAATTTGCGGTATATTTTCAAATTTATGACAAAAATGAACATCGATATATTTTGGAACAACTACGAACAATCGTGCCTCCGACTGGAGCGTAGAATGGTGACTTTCGCGGATACCCCCAACACAAAGTGAATTAACAGTGTAAAAGTAGTAATATATATACAAAAATGAGACGATAGAACATTGACGTGGCATGCCATGAGACAATAGAACATTTGACGTGGCATGCCATGAGACAATAGAACATTTGACGTGGCATGCCATGAGACAATAGAACATTTGACGTGGTATGCCATGAGACAATAGAACATTTGACGTGGCATGCCATGAGACAATAGAACAATAGAATAGATTCCCCAGTTTATCGGCTTAGCACGTAGGGCTATAGGACCGAGAAGCCCCCCCCCCCTTCCCAGGGTGAATTCGATTGAATCGGAGTATATAAGGTAGACTAGAAGAGCCTATCAGCTGGAACAGCTTTGCTTGTTTTTTCTATATTTAGTTGTTCTGATTAGTTCTTGTTAATTTTGACCCTATTCCGAGTAATCTTGTCTCATTTATCCAGATCACCCAATTATTTCACTTTCCTGACGCAAACTAACCAATCAGATTGCTGCATCCCCTGTAATCTCTATGCAGAGTTATCTCCCCTTATTACAACGAAGTCCTATCCAATTCTCATCATCTCTATATCCAATGGCCACGTCTCATGGAATCCCTTTTCGTGAAACGTCTCTGGTTATGGAATCCCTTTTTAGTCGTATGAGGCCATGACGTCTATGAGAAAAGCCCTCAATGTGGCCTAATTTACTATCCCTCTTAACCATATTTCGATTGAGGCCACGAGGGCCATCAAAAAAATCCCTCTTAGCCTCATTTCGGTATTTGAGGATACCTATGGCCTGGAATTGTATTATTTGAGGATACCTATCGAGGATACTTTCTGGAGAATCCCTTTTTAGTCATATGAGGCCATGAGAAATCCCTCAATGAGGCCTCCCTCTTAGCCTCGTTTCTTTTGAGGCCATGAGGGCCATTAAAAATCCCTCAATGAGGCCTCATTTACAATCCCTCTTAGCCTCATTTCGGTATTTGAGGATATCTATAGCCTGGTATTGTATTATTTGAGGATACCTATCGAGGGTACTTTCTGGAGAATCCCTTTTTTGTCGTATGAGGACATGAGGGCCATGAGAAAGCCCTCAATGAGGCCTCATTTACTACCCCTCTTAACCTCATTTTCTTTTGAGGTCACGAGGGCCATGAAAAAATCCCCTATTGAGGTATAATTTACTTTGCCTCTTAGCCTCATTTCGGTATTTAACAGCCATATCCCAGGCGCTCCAATTTCGGCACCCCTTTTTGGAAAACGTCTGGCCTTCGGCATCCCTCTTTGTCGTATGAGGCCATGAGGGCCACGAGAAAGCCCTCAATGAGGCCTCATGAGGGCCATGAAAAAATCCCTTAATGAGGCCTCATTTACTATCCCTCTTAGCCTCATTTCGGTATTTGAGGATTCCTATGGCCTGGTATTGTATTATTTGAGGATACGTATCGAGGATACCTTTTGGAGAATCCCTTTTTTGAAAAAAAAATCCCTCAATGAGGTCTAATGTAGTCTTACCAACGGCTTTCATCTTATCTCCAAAGCTCCAAGGCCACTTGGACTAAAACTATCATCCATTAATATTGACTTGTATCACTACTTCCTAGCTATACCTTCGTTCAGGCCTCCAAAATGTTCAACAGATTTCCCCTGTATACATATAAATGGGCTGCATAAGGCATTCCGTAATTGAGATTCTTTTCCGACTCCGTAATCTGTGATTATGGAAGAGTCGTGTGTGGAGTCACTCGATCGAGCAGTTGCTCTACAGAACATTTGCTCGATGGGTTTCGAGTCGTTCGAGCAGTATGTGGAGTCAATCGAGGTAAGACGGAATCCCACTTGTGGACTCCCTTTTTTGGAATCTCCATAGAATCCCTTTTGGGGTAAACGTCGGTGGTTATAGAATCCCTTTTCAGTCGTATGTGCCTATGTGCTATTGCACAATGTGTCGCATTGTGCGTTTTCACATAAGCACATATTGGCACATCCAGCATGTGCCTATGTGCTAGTTCACAATGTGTCACATTGTGCCCTTTCACATAAGCACATATTGGCACATTCAGCATGTTCTTTTGTGCTACATGTAATGTGTACAATAGAACATAAACATGTTTAGGGACAGTTAAGGATGTTACTAAAAATAGAGCGTAGGAATTTATAAAAAATATAGTTCCAGGTAGAATCAAAGGATTCTGGGTAATGACCAAAGGAATGTTCATTTTATTGGGGAAAAACGTCATGGTATATTCTAAAAAGGATTCTGAGGGAATCCGAACCAGAAAAACTACTCTAATTCAATCGACCTTATCCCCAGGAGCTACTATTAAAATCTACGGTATGGGGTCCTAAAAAGGATTCCGGAAATCCGTAGTAAATAAAGTTGATTTTGGTGATTTGGAGGGATTGTCGGGTTTATTTGGATAATCCTACGAATCGGGAAATTACTCCTATTTAATCGAACATACCGTCCGAACATATCTATGTCTTATTATAGGCCTTTGGGTAACATAGCAACCACGTCCTACCATAGAAACCAAGATGACGGCCTCCAGTATACAAAATGGATGACGGAAACACGTATCACCCTAACAACACGCGCTGCGCATGCGCACTTACATCACGTATCACTATGCGTATGACATCGCAAGATGGCCGTTCACGGAGGTTACCATGACAACACAACCTGGCGCCACCAGGTCACGTGACTATGATGTCACATGAGATCCGACATGAGATCCGACCATTGCGGGACGTTCCATACATGCTATACTACTTACGTCTACTCTATATACATGGGGAAGGGGTTATCACGTAGTCTCATTCCCAACATCTTCAAATCTCACACATGGACTGGATAGTGTCATCCTACCCAGACAAACACAAGTTACTCTGCTCCCGCTGCATTGTTACTCCATCGACACTGGCTTCCATCCACTACCAGTACTACATTCAGAAGAGGTGACATTGGTTCATAATTTAATATGCTCGGCTAGATAATGAACGGCTCCTGACTTTCCTGATCGACACCACTCACTCCACCTATCATAGTAGTGACCTTGTTTCATCAAATAATTTTTGTTTTCCTCTCCGAACCACCTCCCCCCCCCCCTCACCCCCACCCTCTTCCTTTTTTTCATATATTCTGAATGTTTTTTATCATCCACGGTATTCAATCAGCCTGTCAATGTGATAGGCTCTTGGTAATGTTCTTGGAGACTTCTGAACAAAACAGGTGACATCACTTCTGCATTTAACCACAATAAATGGCCCTTTCCACCTGGTCGACAATTTACTGCATATACCGACCTTGCGTTTTGGGTCGCATAACCACACAGCTTACCACTCTTTGAATTTTCTGTGTTTGGCCGTTAAATCATAATTTTTCTTTTGTCGTCTACTGGCTTGCTTTAGATTTTCTCTAGCTCCCTCGTGGACCTTCCTGAGAGTTTCTTGCAACCTGGTGACGAAGTTAGTTGTAGATAAGGATGACTCTGTCTTTTCAACAGGTTGCCCTGTGACTATCTCCATAGGCAGGAGAACTTTTCTTCCCAGCGTCAACATTTTCGGCGTCTGTTTGGTGATTGCATGCTCTGAAGACCGAGATGCCATCATGACTTGTTGCAGATATTGATCCCAAGTATTTTTATTCTTCTCATCATACACCAATAACAGTTGTACTATGGTCTTATTCATTCTTTCTTCTAGTCCATTACTCTGTGGTCTCAAACTAGTTGTCTTAGTTTGGTTGATTTGCAATAAATCACACATTTCCTTGAAGATTTCTGATTCGAAGGAGGTTCCCTGGTCAGAGTGTAGCTGGAAAGTGGAACCATTCCCGTATCAACACGCTGCCGCTACGCGTCGCATTTCATACCACTATCATTCCACTACTGCTTTCTCGAATAACTTTTTCATACCTATTCCAATTTCTCATAAGTCATTGATAAGGTCTAATTTTAGACCTATTGGATACACAGAGTTTCTCCTATACTACTCTACCAGACAACCAAACATAACACTACGTGAGTTAACAATACGTACTATCCATACCCACTAATGACGCTCAGGTAAATCTATAGTACTATGGACTACCACTGAACCAGCGGGAGTACATACCTTACATCATATACTACCACACTAGACAACCATGCATTACCCCCTCCCCACAATACTGCTTGACAAGGCATTATGTACTACCTATACCAGTTGTATGATAATATAAAGCCTTAAGAGGATAGTGGTATAAAGTGATAACATTAGACCATCAGGAGTACATAGCGTACAGCTGCCATACTAGACAAGCTAGCATTATCCCCACCCACACGTCAAAATACTGCTTTAACTATCATAACGTACTGCCTATACAATCCGTAGGCCTGCACACCGCCCTAGATGGAGAGTGGTGCCAAGGGATAACATTGAACCAGCAAGGGTACAATCCGCACATCCTATACTACCACACTAGACAACCATGCATTACCCCCCCCCCCCCCCCCCCCCAACACACACATACACACGCACCCGCCCCCTGCAATATAGACTAGCATTACGTATTACCTATACCAGTTACAGAAAAAAGTATGAAGCATTAGTTCGATTAGTGGTACCAGGGACTGAAAGGGGACAACATGGGTATATAACGCCCACACTATACTACTGTTCTAAACGACCAGAGACTACCTCGCAATACCGCGCTAGATGACCATGCATTACCTCCACCCGCCCCATAATACTGCCTGGACTAACATTACGTACTACCTATACCAGTCATAAGATAGTACGAAGCATTCGATCGATTAGAAGGACCAAGGGCTAACAGGGAACTGTTGGGGTATATACCTTTAACTATCATACCAGGCCAGTTCGAGAAGCTCCACACACCCAGACTCGAAAAACGTTATGTGAGATTTACAGTGGACAACACAAGCAGTCAACGTTTCTATGATGTCGCGCGCGGGCATAATGACGTCACGACGTGAATAGCAACGTTAACCGTTTCGCTGGAAAAACTTTCAAGAAAACTCACCTTCCCCCATCGATGTTCCATCACATACTCATGCTATATACCCATATCCCTGTGTGTACATATATCACTATACAGTCCTTAGCATACTATATATGCTGCATGTACACCACTTGCGGATCAAGATGCATGGGGCCGAAGTTTTGCACAGGAAAGCTCAAAAGCTCCGATTCCTATGGAAATTTAATTAGTTTCTCTGGCAAAGTTCCGGGTAACCGGACCCGATTCATACGTGCTATACTACTGCACGTAAAACAGTTCATCACCTTTTCGGGATCACAAAACTCTCAACTGGTTAAAATAGTGAGTGAGGGGCTAGGAAAAAGCTCAGTCATTAGCATTGGGGACTCGGGAGACTGCGTGCTTTCTGATGTCTGAGCATTTTCAGATTTACATTTATTCATTGTTTTTTTAAAGCTGCTTTCAGTCTCTGTGGCTATATCAAGTGCAATGTCAAGTTTATCAAACGATCCTTACCTTTCATGCTCACTTTAAAGTACACACCCCAGACTATAATTAATGAGTCATATTTCAACAGTAAAACAGAAATTGTTTACAAACGTAAACAAGCACTGCTCAAATTCTCGGTGTTTAATTTTTAATTTATTATGTATCATTAAAAAAGAATCCAATGAAACGATTCGTGATATCCATACGAAAGATTTTTTCTGCAAGATTCTAACTCTTCGGCTTGATGTTTGCATCAACAGTTTTTTGTTTCTTGGCCATGATCCATTGCTCCGATCCCACCGGAAGGCCTAGCGTGTATGTATCGGCGCCATTGATTGGTTAATGGAATGTGTTGATTAACAGGTTTTTAGCATGATGCTGAATTTATTTAGCATCATGTTATATTATTTTTATCATGATGCTGATATAATTCAGTATCATGCTATCTTATTTTGCAAGAGTTCATGAATACTGCATAAATAATACAGCATGATGCCAAATTAATTAAGCATGATTCTGAATTGCGAGAGGATCATTCATTTTAATTTAGCATGATGCTTAATTATTTGAGCATGATACTGAATTAATTTTGCGTCATGCTATATTATATTGCACTATTTCATGAATGCTGCATAAATAATATAGCATGATGCCGAAATAATTAAGCATTATGCTGAATTACGAGAGGATCATGCATTTTAATTTAACATGATGCCCATGATGCCTAATTATTTGAGCATGATGCTGAATTAATTTAGCATCATGCTATATTATATTGCACTATTTCATGAATGCTGCATAAATAATATAGCATGAAGCCAAATTAATTAAGTATGATTCTGAATTGCGAGAGGATCATTCATTTTAATTTAGCATGATGCTTAATTAATTTAGCACCATGTTATATTATTTAGGCATCATGCTATATTATTTTAGAATCATACTTAATTATTTTAGCATAATGCTTAATTCACTGATTTATGATCCTGTTCGTACGTCATACTTTCGGGCAACTTTGTTTGTATCTTGGCAATGCCTTGCCTTCTGAAGTTTCGTTTGCTTTTTAATTACAGGTTTTAAACAATTTCGCGTTGCTTCTGAAGTCTGACACTTTGCATTTAGTGGTTTTTATACATGTTCCTTTCACATTACAAGCAAAATTCTGACAGTCGATATATGTTTTCAAATTAGCGGTTTATTTAGGGGATAACTATGTTGTATTTGATTGTTTGGGGCCGTAAACGATGCGATGGTTTTACTGTCGCAAATTGACAGTAAAACCATCGTTTACGGCCCCAAACAATCAAATACAACATAGTTATCCCCATTCTAATATAATTCGGCTGAAAACGGAGATAGTATTTGATCTCCCAACTATAAAACAACGCCTTGTTGAAGACAACAATTTAAAACTAAAAATAAGTCGTGGTGACGTTATTTGAGAGTTCCGAACTAAATCACGAAATATTTTACTCTGCCACAATACAAATAATTCCAAATGTTTTAGTCATTTTATCACCAAACAAAATACACCGGCTGCTTTCTCTGTTTAAAGTTTAGAGTTCAGCTTGTGATGTTTCAGTCGTAGTCGGAAAGCACTCGAGGATTTACCATTAAAGTTAAAAAAATTGAGATCTTTGATTGGAAGACCATGTTTAACCGTAATGATTACTTATGGTTACAGAACAATTGTTCATTTCAAACGGTTTCTAGGAAGTGATGTCTTGTGGAATTGGGCTACTGCTATTGACATAATTGTTTGCAGAACGAATAGTTCAGCTCTCTCGGTGGTGAACGCATTTCTGTAGCTCAGCCTGTAGTCTGTAGAGGTGGTGCCACGAACGCAGGTAACAAATTAGAAAATGAAAAGACCGCTTGCACTTGAAGTCGATGTTATAACATCGCAAGCGGATCTGTCAGAAAATTTTGGCCTTGAACAATTAAAATTATTATTGCCAGTTGTCGGAATTTGGTTTTCTATTTCGCACAAAGCGTTTATAAATTCTTCATCGTACGAAAAATTGCCATTTATAAATTGTATTTTAATATCACTGACTGGTTCCACATGGTTGCCGTTAAGCCCGTCGAAATCAGTTTTTTCAACACTCATTTCATTACTCAGCAGTCTCTGCCAAACCCCTATTCCACATTAACATTAAACTTTCCAACTTCATCCATATTAAATACAAGAAAGATAGAGAACGTTTTTTTTTACAGCAAGTCAACGCGTTCACAGCGTTTGTTTACATTGGATACAGTAGTCAATGACTCCAAACGGAACGAAAATAGAACGCCCACGAATACATCTTGACTTCCTGAAATAGTTTTCGACAACACAAAATTTGCGACAGGTTACGCTGATTTTACTGTCGCAAATTTTATTTATTAACCAATAAAATTTCGAGATTTATAGTAATTGTATTAGAATGTCCCTTTAACACTTTATATCCATGTACCAAACAGGTCAAAAGGAGACAGTACTTTGAAAAAATAAATCCCGAAAAACTGATTAGACGATTTTAACTTTTTCCTAAAACAAAGCTTAGTTTGAAGGCAAGTATTAAAAATGTAATGAAATTAGAAAAGGTGTTTTTTGGAAAAAGATCTTGCCGGGTTTGACATTCTTCTAGATAAGGGTTTAATGTAAAATGTAAAGTATTTTGTAAGTGAGAGGATAATAGTGAATGGACAAAGCAAGCGGGTGGTTATACAAACTTCAAGGAGAGATGTAGTAATAGAAATATATGGAATAGGACGGAGAAAATTATTAATGGTATAGTTGTAAAAGGAACGCAAGGTGTCAATTGTAATTTGTTTCAAAATGATATGAAATAAGAAGGGGAGTGTGGAGCGGTGGCGGAAGGTTTTACCGATGGTTATATCGCTTATAAGGACAGAGACGGCAAAACTGAGAACTAGATGTTCGCCTGCTATTGCGCGAAGAAACCCTGGATTTACGACCCTGATCCAGGATACAGACATATATTTTACATACCCCAACCCCACACACAGTTTTTGTTTTCAAACCCACGAGATTCAGGCAATCTGAATCACATATCCGATGTAAGGTGAAGTGTATTTTACCAAAGGAGATTATTTCAAAACTTTAAGGTTCAATAACTCACAAATGGTGAGGTATATTACACCATTTCAAATCCATGTAACGATCACTTCCAAATATCTACCAATGTACAAAATTTCGCGGTAAACGGGCGCTTCAAAATACCATTTAGGAGATGGTGAAATATTTGGTTATTTTTCTCCGAAGAGCGATTACACCAACATTTCAAAGACCCATAACTCAGAAAACAATAAGAAATGATAAGGCGTGTTAAAGATACGTACACATGGAATTTGATGCCTATCCATGTGCAAACATTAAGCCAATCGGGAGATCCTTTTTGGAAGAACGAAATATTGACATAAAGGACGTTAACTCAAAAATATCATTTGACTTTAACTCGGATAAGGATACGGCGCTGAGTTATGCAGACATTTTTTGCAGCATACACTACTCAACTACGCCCAGTCATATCAGGACGTGCTTTCAGCATACACTACTCAACTACGCCCAGTCATATCAGGACGTACTTTCAACATACACTACTCAACTACGCCCAGCCATATCAGGACGTACTTTCAGCACACACTACTCAACTACGCCCAGTCATATCAGGACGTACTTTCAGAATAAACTACTCAACTACGCCCAGTCATACCAGGACGTACTTTCAACATACACTACTCAACTACCCCCAGTCATATCAGGACGTAATTTCAACATAAACTACTCAACTACGCCCAGTCATATCAGGACATACTTTCAACGTACACTACTCAACTACGTCCAGTCATATCAGGACGTACTTTCAGCATAAACTACTCAACTACGCCCAGTCATATAAGGACGTACTTTCAACATACACTACTCAATTACGCCCAGTCATACCAGGACGTACTTTCAACATACACTACTCAACTACGCCCAGTCATATCAGGACGTGCTTTCAGCATACACTACTCAACTACGCCCAGTCATATCAGGACGTGCTTTCATCATACACTACTCAACTACGCCCAGTCATATCGGGACATACTTTCAGCATACACTACTCAACTACGCCCAGTCATATCAGGACGTACTTTCAGAATACACTACTCAACTACGCTCAGTCATATCAGTACGTACTTTAAACATACACTACTCAACTACGCCCAGTCATATCAGGACGTACTTTAAACATACACTACTCAACTACGCCCAGTCATATCAGGACGTACTTTCAGAATACACTACTCAACTACGTCCAGTCATATCAGGACGTACTTTCAACATACACTACTCAACTACGCCCAGTCATATCAGGACGTACTTTCAGCATACACTACTCCACTACGCCCAGTCATATCAGGACGTACCTTCTGCATACACTACACAATTACGCCCAGTCATATCAGGACGTATCTTCAGCATACACTACACAACTACGCCCAGTCATATCAGGACGTATTTTCAACATGCACTACTCAACTACGCCCAGTCATATCAGGACATACTTTCAACATGCACTACTCAACTACGCCCAGTCATATCAGGACGTACTTTCAACATGCACTACTCAACTACGCCCAGTCATATCAGGACATACTTTCAACATATACTACTCAACTACGCCCAGTCATATCAGGACGTACTTTCAGCATACACTACTCCACTACGCCCAGTCATATCAGGACGTACCTTCTGCATACACTACACAACTACGCCCAGTCATATCAGGACATACTTTCAACATACACTACTCAACTACGCCCAGTCATATCAGGACGTATCTTCAGCATACACTACACAACTAAGGCCAGTCATATCAGGACGTACTTTCTGCATACACTACACAACTACGCCCAGTCATATCAGGACGTATCTTCAGCATACACTACACAACTACGCCCAGTCATATCATGACGTATCTTCAGCATACACTACACAACTACGCCCAGTCATATCAGGACGTATTTTCAACATGCACTACTCAACTACGCCCAGTCATATCAGGACATACTTTCAACATGCACTACTCAACTACGCCCAGTCATATCAGGACGTACTTTCAACATGCACTACTCAACTACGCCCAGTCATATCAGGACATACTTTCAACATACACTACTCAACTACGCCCAGTCATATCAGGACGTACCTTCAGCATACACTACTCCACTACGCCCAGTCAGATCAGGACGTACCTTCTGCATACACTACACAACTACGCCCAGTCATATCAGGACATACTTTCAACATACACTACTCAACTACGCCCAGTCATATCAGGACGTACTTTCAGCATACACTACTCAACTACGCCCAGTCATATCAGGACGTACTTTCAGCATACAGTACTCAACTACGCCCAGTCATATCAGGCCATACTTTCAACATACACTACTCAACTACGCCCAGTCATATCAGGACGTACTTTCAGCATACACGACACAACTACGCCCAGTCATATCAGGACGCACTTTCGACATACACTACACAACTACGCCCAGTCATATCAGGACGTACTTTCGACATACACTACTCAACTACGCCGAGTCATATCAGGACGTACTTTCAGCATACACTACTCAACTACGCCCAGTCATATCAGGACATACTTTGAACATACACTACTCAACTACGCCCAGTCATATCAGGACATACTTTCAACATACACTACTCAACTACGCCCAGTCATACCGGGACGTGCTTTCAAACAAGATTCCGCTTTTTCATCATGTTGACAAAATTCCAAGAGATAACTCAAGAATAGTAGGAAATATCGAAAATTTAAAAAAATCGAAATCAGCAGTTCATTAGACATACCTGACAAGTATGTTTCAAAGAAACTGGACAGTTTTTTGAAAAGTTAATGAAATTTCAAATTACGGCATTTTCGATAGGGTTTTAAGTTATTGGATGAGTTACATCATTTTTATAGTATTTAATAGGGTATAGTTTGAATGTTAATGTAGAAGATTTAAAGAATACACGGTGAGTAGATTTCTTTTAAATCGGGGAAATGGTGTTATCGAGAAAACGGGAATGGCAGCTGAACAGCTGGGAATTTTTTAAGTTGGGAACTGGCGTATCGAGCGTACCGAGCGTCCTCGAAGTCTTTTATAAAAAAATTAAATCGCCAAAGTTGGATTGAAATGAAGGAAATGGAAAAAAGCCCCCTCCCCCTTCCCCCCCCTCCAAAAAAAATAATAATTATAATAATAATAAATAATAATAATAAAAAAATATTAAAAAATATTTTTTTTATTTTTTTTAAAAATGTAGAGAACAACATTTTCTATAAAGCCCAGATTAAAATCTGGTGACTTAGTTAACGTGGGATGTTGCATCTCACAATTATATCTGAGTAAAATAATGCATCCTAAGTGGAAATATATGGAATGCACTGAATCAGGTTGGTTTGGAAGATTATATTAAATGTACTGTGAAAGGTGGAAATATATGGAATGCACTGAATCAGGTTGGTTTGGAAGATTATATTAAATGTACTGTGAAAGGTGGAAATATATGGAATGCACTGAATCAGGTTGGTTTGGAAGATCATATTAAATGTACTGTGAAAGGTGGAAATATATGGAATGCACTGAATCAGGTTGGTTTGGAAGATTATATTAAATGTACTGTGAAAGGTGGAAATATATGGAATGCACTGAATCAGGTTGGTTTGGAAGATTATATTAAATGTACTGTGAAAGGTGGAAATATATGGAATGCACTGAATCAGGTTGGTTTGGAAGATTATATTAAATGTACTGTGAAAGGTGGAAATATATGGAATGCACTGAATCAGGTTGGTTTGGAAGATTATATTAAATGTACTGTGAAAGGTGGAAATATATGGAATGCACTGAATCAGGTTGGTTTGGAAGATTATATTAAATGTACTGTGAAAGGTGGAAATATATGGAATGCCCTGAATCAGGTTGGTTTGGAAGATTATATTAAATGTACTGTGAAAGGTGGAAATATATGGAATGCACTGAATCAGGTTGGTTTGGAAGATTAAATTAAATGTACTGTGAAAGGTGGAAATATATGGAATGTACTGAATCAGGTTGGTTTGGAAGATTATATTAAATGTACTGTGAAAGGTGGAAATATATGGAATGCACTGAATCAGGATGGTTTGGAAGATTGTATTAAATGTAGAGTGAAAGGTGGAAATATATGGAATGCACTGAATCAGCTTGGTTTGGAAGATTATATTAAATGTACTGTGAAAAGTGGAAATATATGGAATGCACTGAATCAGGATGGTTTGGAAGATTGTATTAAATGTACAGTGAAAAGTGGAAATATATGGAATGCACTGAATCAGGTTGGTTTGGAAGATTATATTAAATGTACTGTGAAAGGTGGAAATATATGGAATGCACTGAATCAGGTTGGTTTGGAAGATTATATTAAATGTACTGTGAAAGGTGGAAATATATGGAATGCACTGAATCAGGTTGGTTTGGAAGATTATATTAAATGTACTGTGAAAGGTGGAAATATATGGAATGCACTGAATCAGGTTGGTTTGGAAGATAATATTAAATGTACTGTGAAAGGTGGAAATATATGGAATGCACTGAATCAGGTTGGTTTGGAAGATTATATTAAATGTACTGTGAAAGGTGGAAATATATGGAATGCACTGAATCAGGTTGGTTTGGAAGATTGTATTAAATGTACTGTGAAAAGTGGAAATAAATGGAATGCACTGAATCATGTTGGTTTGGAAGATTATATTAAATGTACTGTGAAAGGTGGAATATATGGAATGCACTGAATCAGGATGGTTTGGAAGATTGTATTAAATGTAGAGTGAAAGGTAGAAATATATGGAATGCACTGAATCAGCTTGGTTTGGAAGATTATATTAAATGTACTGTGAAAAGTGGAAATATATGGAATGCACTGAATCAGGATGGTTTGGAAGATTGTATTAAATGTACTGTGAAAAGTGGAAATATATGGAATGCACTGAAGCAGGATGGTTTGGAAGATTGTACTAAATGTACTGTGAAAAGTGGAAATATATGGAATGCACTGAATCAGGATGGTTTGGAAGATTGTATTAAATGTAGAGTGAGAGGTGGAAATATATGGAATGCACTGAATCAGGATGGTTTGGAAGATTGTATTAAATGTAGAGTGAAAGGTGGAAATATATGGAATGTACTGAATCAGTTTGGTTTGGAAGATTGTAATAAATGTACTGTGAAAAGTGGAAATATATGGAATGCACTGAATCAGGATGGTTTGGAAGATTGTATTAAATGTACTGTGAAAGGTGGAAATATATGGAATGCACTGAATCAGGATGGTTTGGAAGATTGTATTAAATGTACTGGGAAAAGTGGAAATATATGGAATGCACTGAATCAGGATGGTTTGGAAGATTGTATTAAATGTACTGGGAAAAGTGGAAATATATGGAATGCACTGAATCAGGATGGTTTGGAAGATTGTGTTAAATGTACAGTGAGAGGTGAAAATATATGGAATGCACTGAATCAGGATGGTTTGGAAGATTGTATTAAATGTACTGTGAAAAGTGGAAATATATGGAATGCACTGAATCAGTTTGGTTTGGAAGATTGTATTAAATGTAGAGTGAAAGGTGGAAATATATGGAATGCACTGAATCATGTTGGTTTGGAAGATTGTATTAAATGTAGAGTGAAACAAACTTCTTCTTAATATTTTCAGAAAGTTGAGTATACAATGTACAGTACGACTGATAAGACAACATACAGTTCAACAGTGAGGAGTTGTGCATTCGACTGTAAATCAAAGGATGATTTCATTCAGAACTGTACAAAAGAACTTCTTACAACTAGAGGATGTTCCAGACGGTTGTGCTGTAGTGACGAGGATATGTGCAACGCATCTCCATTTACCCTGTCTTTATGTGACTATCTTGTTGTGATTCTACTGACTTTTGCATTGCTCTGTACGTAATAATGTGTGTTGTCGGGGGTATATAAGGGTGTGTGAGGGAGGGGAGTGTGTTTGAATAGAGGGATAGAGGGATGGGTTGTGTGTGCGAGAGGTCTGTCTTCCCAAATTTGTGAGAACCCAGACAATAGTGTTTTCGTACCTCATACCCCCCCCCCCCCCCACCCACCCACCCACCCACCCACCCAAGGATTTCCTTTGTTTTCTGCAGGTCTCCACAAAAAACTATGGGTTAGGGTTTGTCTTCCGATTTTGTGGGGACTTGTTTGTCATTGTTTGTAATCGAGAACAAAAGAAATAACAACTAGATTATTTTTGAAATCGCAAGCTAATTTCCAGAAGTCATCCAACGAAACACGGCCATCACCGACTGAGCCCCAACAATGAGGAGAAGTTGTGTGCCGCTTTTTAACCATTTACCAAACATGAACAGCAGACGACACCTGCAAACAAAATTCTTGAATAACTAATTTTTTTTCATTTTTTGTCTCAAAAACATAGGTTATGACCGCTCATTGGAACGAGCTCGACGAGCTCGTTCCAACAAGGGGTCATAACCTATGTTTTTGAGACAAAAATGAAAAAATAATGAAAATTAATTGGCGATTTTTGAGAGTAGCGCTGGCCGATTTTGGAAGTTACGTTTAGTAACGTGCTTAACATGAACAGCAGGCGACACCTGTAAACAAAATTCTTGAATAACTAATTTTTTTTCATTTTTTTGTCTCAAAAACATAGGTTATGACCGCTCATTGGAACGAGCTCGACGAGCTCGTTCCAACAAGGGGTCATAACCTATGTTTTTGAGACAAAAATGAAAAAATAATGAAAATTAATTGGCGATTTTTGAGAGTAGCGCTGGCCGATTTTGGAAGTTACGTTTAGTAACGTGCTTAATGAACTAACTCGCTGAATAACGCGCCCACATCTCCCCCTGTTGCCTGAAAACCTAGAGTAGGTAACACGGAACAACAGTCCCGTCCGTTGACAGTAAACTGTAGCCAAATTTGTGGGAGCGGTTTCTCAAAATTTTCAGTATTATTTGTTGGAAATTTTCCAAACACGGTCGTGGCATTTTGAATTCCAGAAAAGGGTTTTAAGCCTTAACAAATCTTAGTCCTTTTAGTAAACATGTAAAGAATGGTGAAAGTTTGAAGGGACGTAAAAAAATTTCAAATGACTATAAACCGAAAAACTAAAGAACAACTATCTCCTATTTTTTCTATCTCTATAACATACCAAACTTTCCAAAAAATCAGATGTATTTTAATTTTGAACCCTATAACTTTTCCGTCAACCTAGAGTTCCGCCATAATGGCTGGGAATATGAATGGACTTGACACTATGACGTCACCCTAGAGATCCGCCATAGTAGTAGGAGAGGGATGAAACGACCGTTATTGGGGGAACCTCGGTGGCACCCCGGAAGTGACGTCATGTCACGTGACCCAGTGGCGCCATGTTGTGTCCTCGAACGACTCTTCGACTCATTTCAATATTTGAGGATACCTATGGCCCGGTATTGTATCCTCGATAGGTATCCTCAAATAATACAATACCGGGCCATAGGTATCCTCAAATACTGAAATGAGTCGAGGAGTCGTTCGAGGAGTCACTCGAACGAGCAATTGCTCGATAGCTCATTTTCTCGATGGGATTCGATTCTTTCGAGCAGTATGTGCGAGTCACTCGACCGAGCAATTGCTCTAAAGTTCATTTGCTCGATGGGCTTCGAGTCTTTCGAGCAATTACTTTTCAGTAACTGTTCGATAGCTTATTGGTTTTGGAAATGATATAGGCTTTTGTTATACAGAAGGGAGATAACTCTGCATACAGATTATGGGAAATAACGCAATCTGATTGGTTGGCAATAATCTATATAAATGATCTAGATAAGTGAAACAACAAGAGTACACGGACTAGGGTCAGAACTTACAAGAATAGACCAGGAATTGCTAAATATAGTAACAATAAGCAAAGCTGTTCCAGTTGATACGCTACTGGAGTATACTCCGGGACAAAGGAACATGCCTAGGTAGATGTAAACTATTGCATATATAGATAGAAACAGAGAATTCTATAAGAATTCGAAATAGTAAAACTTGTCGGGTTGTTTGTGGTAATTCTGCAAATCGGGAAATTACTCTTCTACAAAGGAACACATCCTCCGAATATACCCCTGTCTTGTTAGAAGGTTTTGGGTCACACAGCAACCACGTGCTACCATAGAAACCAAGATGGCGGCCTCCAGTATACAAAATGGACGACGGAAACACGTATCACCCTAACAACACACGCTGTGCATGCGCACTCACACCACGTATCACTATCGAGATGACGTCACAAGATGGCCGCTCACGCGGGTTACCATAACAACACAACATGGCGTCACTGGGTCACGTGACATGACATCACTTCCGGGGTCTACCCCACCCCCACCCCCACCCCCGCGGGTTCCCCAAATAAGGGTCGTTTCATCCCTCTCCTACTACTCGCCATAATGGCTGGGAATATGAATGGGCTGGACAAACTGACGTCAACCTAGACTTCGACTATAATGGCAGGGTTTTTGAATGAATTTGACATTTTGACGTCAACCTAGTGTTCGGCTATAATGGCTGGGAATTTGAATGGACTTGACACTGTGACGTCAACCTAGAGTTTGGCTATAATGGCTGGGAATTTGAATGGACTTGACACAATGACGTCAACCAGGAATTCGGCTATAATGGCTGGGAATTTGATTGGACTTGACACTGTGACGACAACCTAGAGTTTGGTTATAATGGCTGGGAATTTGATTGGACTTGACACTGTTACGTCAACCAAGAGCTCGGCTATAATGGCTGGGAATTTGAATGGACTTGACACTGTGACGTCAACCTAGAGTTCGGCTATAATGGTTGGGAATTTGATTGGACTTGACACTGTGACGTCAAGCAAGAGTTTGGCTATAATGGCTGGGAATTTGATTGGACTTGACACTGTGACGTCAACCTAGAGTTCGGTTATAATGGCTGGGAATTTGATTGGACTTGACACTATGACGTCAACCAAGAGTTCGGTTATAATGGCTGGGAATTTGATTGGACTTGACACTGTGACTTCAACCAAGAGTTCGGCTATAATGGCTGGGAATTTCATTGGACTTGACACTGTGACGTCAACCAAGAGTTCGGCTATAATGGCTGGGAATTTCATTGGACTTGACACTGTGACGTCAACCAAGAGTTCGGCTATAATGGTTGGGAATTCGATTGGGCTTGACACCATGACGTCAACCTAGAGTTCGGCTATAATGGCTGGGAATTTGATTGGACTTGACACTGTGACGTCAACCAAGAGTTCGGCTATAATGGTTGGGAATTTAATTGGACTTGACTCTATGACGTTAACCAAGAGTTCGGCTATAATGGCTGGGAATTTGATTGGACTTGACACTGTGACGTCAACCAAGAGTTTGGCTATAATGGTTGGGAATTTAATTGGACTTGGCACTATGACGTCAACCAAGACTTCGGCTATAATGGATGGGAATTTGATTGGACTTGACACTGTGACGTCAACCAAGAGTTCGGCTATAATGGTTGGGAATTTAATTGGACTTGACTCTATGACGTCAACCAAGAGTTCGGCTATAGTGGTTGGGAATTTGATTGGACTTGACACTATGACGTCAACCTAGAGTTCGGCTATAATGACTAGGAAGTTGATTGGACTGGACACTGTAACGTCAACCTAGTGTTCGGCTATAATGGATGGGAATTTGATTGGACCTGACACTGTGACGTCAACCAAGAGTTCGGCTATAATGGCTGAGAATTTGATTGGATCTGACACTGTGATGTCAACCAAGAGTTCGGCTATAATGGCTGGGAATTTGACTGGACTTGACACTGTGACGTCAACCAAGAGTTCGGCTATAATGGTTGGGAATTTGATTGGACTTGACACTATGACGTCAACTAAGAGTTCGGCTATAATGGCTGGGAATTTGATTGGACCTGACACTGTGACGTCAACCAAGAGTTCGGCTATAAGGGCTGGGAATTTGATTGGACTTGACACCATGACGTCAACCAAGAGTTCGGCTATAATGGCTGGGAATTTGATTGGACTTGACACTGTGACATCAACCAAGAGTTCGGCTATAATGGCTGGGAATTTGATTGGACTTAACACCATGACGTCAACCAAGAGTTCGGCTATAATGGCTGGGAATTTGAACGGACTTGACACCATGACGTCAACGCTAACATTTGGGAGTTATGGGTTAATTGTTTTTTTTTCTGAGACGCGTGCGTCCGTCAGTCTGTCCGTGTTTTCAGGTGATACGTTATGTTGTACAATGTACGTCCAAGTGGGGTCCGTCCGTCCGTCAGGTCCGTCCGTCCGTCCGTCCGTCCGTCTTTACATTTGATTGCAATGTACGTCCAAGTGGGGTCCGTGCGCCGCCCGTCCGTCCGTCCGTCCGTCCGTCCGTCAATGTACGTCCAAGTTTAACTAAAGTCTCTCTCTCTCTCTCTCTCTCTCTCTCTCTCTCTCTCTCTCTCTCTCTCTCTATCTATCTATCTCTCTCTCTCTCTCTCTCTCTCTCTCTCTCTCTCTCTCTCTCTCTCTCTCTCTCTCTCTCTCTCTCTCTCTCCCCCTCTCTCTCTATATATCTAATGCAGTTTCCAGCATGTAGCGGCGAGTGCGCTAATTTGACTAGTACAATGAGCTTGGGTCCGCCAAGGGGACCAGTTGGGCGGACATAGTTGGCGTAGTGAAATTTGTAAATCCGGAAACGTTGATGCATATGAAAGTGGATAACCTTGTAACTTCTTTTTTTTTTTTCTTTTCCACCTCCTTTCTTTATGCCTTATTTCTCTTAGCATACAGTTTTAAGCAATATCTAGTATTTGTTTACTAATAGTAATAGCATCTTTCTCTTGTAATTTGGAGACGTAAGGGACAGTTATAGACTTACGCTTTATTGGCTACAATTTTTCCATCCACAATTATGTTGTTTTATTTTTCTTTTGTATAATATGATGTATGCATGTATACAGATGATATTTTCAATAAATATTGTTTAAACTAAATACACTAAGGTTTTACTGGATGTAATGGATCTGTGGTGGAGTACAAAATGGATAGACGCAGTTGGTAAAAGTTAATCCTAGGACAGTTATAGACTTACGCTTTATTGGCTACAATTTTTCCATGTTGAAGTAGGGAGTAGGTTCAAAGGGGAATTTTCGTCACCGCAAGAAAACAGTCAGTGGCATTATGATAGCAGTATGATTCTGATGAACATCGTGTATTCAGAAACCACAAGTAAAGGGACCCGAAGACAGGACCTCTCTAAAGATAGATAGATGGATAGGGTTGGTGGGTTGGTGGGTTTTGGGTAGGTGGGTTTAGAGTGGGTGGGTTTTGGTTGGTTAGTTGGGTGGGTTGGTGGATGGGTGGGTGGGTAGTTAGGTCGGTGGTTGGGTGGGTGCGTGGGTGGGTGCGTGGGTGGGTGGGTGCGTGGGTGAGTGCGTTTTTGGGTGGGTGCGTTTTGGATGGGTTTTGGGTGGGTTTTGGGTGGGTTTTTTTCTTTGGTGTGGTGGGTTTTGGGTGGGTGGGTTTTTACTTGGTTGGGTTTTTACTTGGGTGGGTGGGTGGGTGGGTGGGTGGGTGGGTGGGTGGGTGGGTGGGTGGGTGGGTGGGTGGGTTTTGGGTGGGTGGGTGGGTGGGTGGGTGGGTGGGTGGGTGGGTGGGTTTCGTGGGTGGGTGGGTGGGTGAGTGGGTGGGTTGTCGGACGGGTGGGTGGGTGTGTGGGTGGGTGTGTGGGTGGGTGTGTGGGTGGGTGTGTGGGTGGGGCGGTGGGTTTGTGGGTGGGTGGGTTGCTTGGTCTTTGGGTCTTGGGTGGGTGGATTTTGGGTGGGTGGGTCTTGGGTGGGTATTGGGTGGGTATTGGGTGTGTGGATGGATGGGTGGGTTTTGGGTGGGTTTTGGGGGTGGGTTGGGGTTTTGGGGGTCTTGAGTAGGTGGGTGGGTTTTGTGAGTGAGTGTGTGGGTTGGTGGATGGTCTTTGGGTGGGTGGGTTTTGGTGGGTGGGTGGGGGTCTTGGATAGATAGATAGATAGATAGATAGATAGATAGATAGATAGATAGATAGATAGATAGATAGATAGATAGATAGATAGATAGATAGATAGATAGATAGATAGATAGATAGATAGATAACAACACAATTTACATATAATGCACATATTTACAACATATATGTTGCAATATACATAGCAAAAAGCATAAAATTCCTTTTCTGTGTCTGTGTAAAGATGTCTGTATACCAACAAGGGGTGGCATAGTCAGACTGGCTGTCTTCCTGCCTTCCATTAGCAAGAAAGAAGATAAGAAACAGAGATGCAGGGAGAGAAGAAAAAGGAAAAAATGAGGAGAAAAAAGACGTTGGAAAGAGTAGAAAAATATATGTGATGGGGTCGAGGGCTGGTTCAGCTGCACTACCCCGATTCGAGCCTCATCGTGTCAAAGTGAAAGTGTAACAATAGATTTGCCAATAATATACGGAATACAAGGGTGAAGGACGAATCCAGTGGCCAGCAGGGACGAGAATACCAGACAATTTGCGGTGAAAAATGAATAACCTACATAGGGAAAGCTTATCAATACACCTATTACTGAATCAATCGGAACAGCCCAAAGCACAGAGAGACACATTTGGGAGTGAGTGAGTTAGAGATGAATAGCATTCTAAATAGGCACAATCCGGGCAGTATGGACTTGAGCAGGAGATATTACATGTGTACGAATAGAGAAACTTGGCAATTGATTTTTTCTTGAACTCTTTCCTGCTTCTCACTGTCCTAATGTCCATTTCCAATTCGTTCCATAACTTAGGGAATGCAAAGACAGGTAGATTTTCTAATGTTTTGTTCTAGTTCTACATCGATGCAGGAGTCCAGCTTGGCGTGTGTTTCCATTGCTGGAAGGTTACCGTTATACCAATCGAACATGAACAAGTAGACATGCAGACTATACAAATCTTTTATCTTCAGAATGCTATTTGTGATGAACAGTGGATCGGTATGGGCATTGTATTTCTTATTATTAATGATTAGGGAATGCAAAGACAGGTAGATTTTCTAATGTTTTGTTCTAGTTCTACATCGATGCAGGAGTCCAGCTTGGCGTGTATTTCCATTGCTGGAAGGTTACCGTTATACCAATCGAACATGAACAAGTAGACATGCAGACTATACAAATCTTTTTATCTTCAGAATGCTATTTGTGATGAACAGTGGATCGGTATGGGCATTGTATTTCTTATTATTAATGATTCGTATTGATCGTTTTTTTTTTTTTAGTTTAAATAGGCGAGAACATGCTTTCGATGCCCCCATATTGGGATTCCGTAGCTGAAGTGACTTTGTACTAATGTGTAATACAGCGTCTTCATTGCTTTGAAAGGGAGTACTTTCTTCACTTTGTTGAGGCCGAGATTGACAAGGGCAACTTTTGGACAAAGTTTGGATATGTGGGCATTGTAAGACAGGTTTTCATCAATATTTATGCCAAGGAACTTTACAGATTTTTCATGTTGTGTGTTACCGACTTTTTTGATAACATTATTATTTAAAGAAATCTTCTCATGGGCGGAATCATTTCCTTTAGTTGGATTGATCAGTATATATTTTGTTTTGTTGGGGTTTAAAACCAAGTGGATGGCAGCACACCAATCAGATATTTTTTGCACTTCTTCATTAAATTCCGAGACCAGTGGGTTTATCTCCACTCCAGACTTATATCCAGTGGTGTCATCCAAATGATAAGAGGTTTAGCCTTGTCGAGTTGTTTATCTCGTTTATGTAAAGTAAAAACAATATAGGTCCTAATATCGAACATTGTGGAACACCACATGTAATTTCTGCAAGGTCAGATTTGCTGTCCCCGAAAGAAACACACTGGGTCCTGGTCAGAAGATAGCTTTTTGAACCAATTATTGGCATTACCTCTTATACCATAGTGTTCCGGTTTTTGGAGTAAAATCTCATGGCTGATAGTATCAAACGCTTTAGATAGATCTGGGAATAGGGCTGGAGTACTGTTTTTACTAGATTCAATGGTTTCGGTGGATATGTATTTTAACAACTCCATGACTGGATGTAGTGTACTGTGATGCTTTCTAAAGCCGTATTGGTGGGGGAAGAAGGTATCAAATTTATTTAGAAACCATTTCGCTGCTGTGCAATTTGGTAATATCCTGTGCTGAACCATATATTGGAGGGAATGGGGTTAAAGTGAAACAAAATGAAAAGCGCCAATGACGTTCACGTATTTGTAAATTTAAAACTGTTATTATACAGTACGTGGATAGTGTATTATCACTAAATCACCCCTGGAGTGGCGATTCCACCCAAACAATAATTGCAGATTTGTTGCAAACCATAACAAGCACATGCAACGTTCCAGCCAATGGATCTCCGGGTTAAACCGTGTGACACAGGACAACAAAAAACAATTATATATGTTGGGACAAGTTTGGACTATTGAGTTCGTTGTTGCCTTGGGTATTTCGGAATTTACATAGACGCGAAAAATGGTTGAGATCAAATGGATAATGCCATATCGTCTGTCGCTTGCATTTCATATAACATGCGTTCTATTGAGAATAACAACGAGCTATGATATCCATTCCCTGTTCATGTATGTGGTATCTCCGTACTGAGTACGGACTTATCGCACAGGCCGTCAACAGTTTGTTCCGTACTCAATATGCACCTGTAGCAGCGAAAGGGTTAATGAGTCTCACTAGCCTGAGCTTTTCTAGGATTTTAGAAAAAACGGGCAAGTTATGTAAAGGAAAATTAATTAACTAGTTATTGGGAAGAATTAAATGTCATTTTGATTTTATGTAGTCAAACCGTGTACTGTTTACAACATAAGATAAGAGATTTACTAGATTCATGTTAATATTCGGTGCGAGACTATCACATTGACATTGTGTATTTTCAAGTTGTTGAGTTTTATTTTATTTATTACATTCCATAGATTTTAATTACGGAAACATGGTGTAAGCTCATTCCATCCCAAGTTTGTAAATAAAATCGTTGTTAATTCGTTAACAAGTCTTACGGAATTCAATACTCCTATCTTATGATTCACGTTTACTATTAATTTATCGGCGAGTTCTCCACTCATAGGTAAAGTCTACATTATCGTTCTTCAATGTAAGCTCAACAGAAGCGAGTCACTCAATGAGATACTCGTTCCTGCATGGACCACACTGGGGGCGCGGCGTGACACGAGGACCCAAGGACCACGTAGAATGCATCGGTCATATTATATATATAGTCCACACTGGGTGCGCGACGTGACACCAGGACCCCAGGTCCACGCAGAAGGCATCCGATCATATTATATACATAGTTCACACGGGGGAGGGGGGGGCGACGTGACACCAGGACCCCAGGTCCACGTAGAATGCACCCGGTCATATTATAACATAACATAATTATTATATCACAGACTTTATTCCGACATTGTCACACTCAGTACTCTGGGACAGATCACGTGTTCCAACTTAAAACTTAAGGGCGTTATCGTCATAAGACATCCTTCACAGGAGAAGGGTTAGCAAAAACAACGAAACCAACAGTTTTCAAGACTATTAGTTGGGAAAGGTAAAAAGAATTTACCGGCGTAGATTTTTTGAATACGAAATTAGCGACAGTGTTCGCCAATTTGTGAAGTTTCTCGTCAGATCACCAAAGTTAAGCAACGTCGAGCCCGGTTAATCGTTGGATGGGTGACCGTCTGACTGATCAACTCGGACTCCCGTATTGTGTCCTTGGGCAAGGCACTTAACCCCGGTTGTCCACATGGGTGTACGATGACGCCGTGTACTAAGGCGTACTGCACGTGGACGGTACGCATGTCTTCAAACCAATCTAACCCTGCCTGTGCTGCAGTGCGGAGTTACGATGTTGGGGAGCTGGCAGCTGCTCGTCGTTGCTCGGTGGTTCTCTTAGGATACTCAGGCTTCCTCCACCCGTAAAACTGTCACGGTCATGATTGGCCAATGTGCATAAGTATATGACCTTAAACGCCAATAAAATTAGTGAAGTTCTTGCACAACTGTACTTACAGAAAGACTTCTCAATTCCACTCTCGAATAACTTTGTTTTCATAGCCATGTGGTGAAAAGTATATTTGGTATTTGTGAAACACAGACTATTGTTTTTGTACGGTTTCTTCTTCTTCTGTTGCTGCTGCTGGGCGTGTTTTGAAAGTAGGGCACGCTCATATCTCAGGCTTGGTATGACATATGGACCTGGGACCAACACCAATGGCGGTTCTAAATATAGGTCAAGGTCACTGAGCTCACCCAGGCGTCATTGAGTGCATTTTTCAGAATTGCCATAAATTGCATTTTTACCCCCACCCCCCACCCCCCCTTCCCCAAATACATTCCCGAATTGCATACATTCATTTTACTCTCAACAATATGTAAAGTCAGTCACACTCATATCAAGCACTGCATGACGTATGGACCTGGGATAATGCAAAATGAGTCGAAATATGGAGTGCATTTTCAGAATTGTTGGGAATCGCATTTTATACCCCCCCCCCCCCCCCCCCCCCCCCCCGCTATGAATTCTCAATGTCCATAAATGTACTTTTGGACTAAAAAAAAAAGTGGCGGGGCAAAACATTCTTGAAGCGGTCCACGCTCATATCTCATGCATGGTATGAAGTATGGACGTGGGACTAACACCAAATTAGGTTCGAAATATGGGTCAAGGTCACACAGGGATCATTGACGGCATTTTTTATAGTCGTCTGAAATCGCAGTTTATGACCCCCTAATGCAATGTTGGAGTTCATCCATATATTTTTATACTCACGAAGTGGGTGGGGCAAAATATTTTGAAAGTGGATCACACTCATATCTCAAGCATGGTATGTGGTATGGACCTGTGACCAACACCAAATGAGTCGAAACCCAATGGAAGTTCAAAAGGTGGGTCAAGATTACTGAGGTCAACCACGAGATAAAATTTTCAGGTTTTGGCTACCGGTCTCGAGAAATTTTCCAAGTCGGATTCACAGCAAACAAAATTAAAAATTCGTCCTGCTGCCTGCAAAAAACACACGAGAAACTTTTTTTCAAGTTTTTTTTTTATCCTATTCGGACTTCCAAAAATCTTAACCAGCATGGTTAATTGCGTACTTGGTAGAATTTTCTACCTTTTTTTACTTATACCAATGTACATAATTTTGCCCGAGGTACTTGCCCTTCATTTTGCAGTTAAATTATTTGAAACTTGGCACATGGATTAATCAGCATGGTTACCTATGTGGATGCGAGTTTGAGATCGTTCGGATTCATTTGTCATTACCTCGACTTGGCGTACAATATTTTTGCTGCTAGTATGATTGCTAAACTGATAATCAGACCTTACCTTGATTCTGCAACCCTTATTTGGCCAGATTGGGAATGTACAAGGTATTCAAAGTACCAATGGGGCAGTCACGCCTCTAGTTTGTTCTATTTCGAAGTTGGAAATGTATTGTTAATTTTATGTTATTGCTATTATTTTCTTGTCTTATTGCTTAATTACCATATTATATCATGTTAATGAAGCATTATTTTTTCAAATATTTTAACAGTATTTCTCAATGTAACCACACCAATATAAGAGTTATAGATACCAGCTCGTTTGTATGATATTATTGATAACATTTCAACTATTCCAGGTTTTGGTAAATAAAATTAGTCAAATGTTTAGACGTTTCGTTTTTGTTTACAATTCCGAAAAATGTCATTAAAATATTGCATTATGAGCCGAATGATTCAAATCTTCCACTCAGATCACAAAACATTCTCGCAAACATCTTAGACCCATGCAGGAGTGGTTCCAAAATTTCGAAAAGCGGTGCAGCTTTGATGTTTTTCTTTAAATGGGATGCTGTTGAATTGAGTAATGATATCTGCTTAATATAGAATAAACTTAGAGATTCAAAATTGGTGAAATGTCTTCGACTGGAAACTTTTGAATACACCGAGTTGGAGTTTGTTCTTGGTGGAAGGGGCGTCACAAAGATGGCCGACTGGGAGGGGCGGCGTAAACCTGATTTGTCTCGACTATCATGATCAAGTCGTACTGATAAAATATTCCTACTACGTTATGAAGGCAAGCCTTCGACGAACGCATGCTTTCATGGTGTAGCTGGAACATTCGTCAGTGGGGATTAAGCCTTGGACGAATGGATGCCTTGATGGAGTAGCAGGAACATTAGTCAGACGGAATTAGGCGTTCGACGAATGCATGCCTTGGTGGTTTAGCTGGAACATTAGACAGTCGGGATTAAACATTGGACGAATGAATGCCTTGATGGTGCAGCTGGAACATTAGTCAGTCTGGATTGAGCGTTCAACGAATGCATTCATTGATGGTGTAGCTGGAAGATTAGTCAGTCGGGATTAAACCTTGGGCGAAAGAATGCCTTGATGGTGTAGCTGGAGCACTAGCAAGTCGAAATTTAGCGTTCGACGAATGTATGCCTTGATGGCGTAGCTGGAACATTAGTCAGTCAGGATTTAGCGTTTGACGAATACATGCCTTTATGGTGTAGCTGGAACATTAGTCAGCCGGGATTAAGCCTTGTACGAACGCATGCCTAGATGGTGTAGCTGCAGAATTAGTCAGTCGGGATTTAGCGTTTGACGAATGTATGCCTTGATGGCGTAGCTGGAACATTAGTCAGTCAGGATTTAACGTTTGACGAACGCAGACCTAGATGGTGTAGCTGCAACATTAGTCAGCCAGGATTAAGCGTCCAACGAATGCATCCCTTGATGATGCAGCTGAAACATTAGTCAGTCGGGATTAAACCTTGGACGAGAGAATGCCTTGATGGTGTAGCTAGGGCATTAGTCGGTCGGGATTAAGCGTTCGACGAACGCATGCTTTGATGGTATAGCTGGAAGGGATAGCTGTCGGGATAAAGCGTTCGACGAATGCATGCGTTGATGGTGTAGCTGGGACATTTGTCAGACGGCATTAAGCCTTATACGAATGGATGCCTTCATGGTGTAGATGGAACATTAGTCAGTCGGGATTAAGCGTTCGACGAATGAATGCCTTGATGCAGCGTTCAACGAATGCATGCCTTGATGGTGCAGCTGGAACATTAGTCAGTCGGGATCTACTGTTCGACGAATCAATGCCTTGATGGTATAGCTGGAACATTAGTCAGTCGAGATTAAACCTTCAACGAATGAATGCCTTGATGGTGCAGCTGGAACATTAGTCAGTCGGGATTAAGCGTTCGACGAATGAATGCCGTGATGGTGTAGTTGGAACATTAGTCAGTCGGGATTAAGCGTTCAACGGTTGAAGGCTTTGATGGTGTAGTTGGAACATTAGTCAGTCGGGATTAAGCGTTCGACGGTTGAAGGCTTTGATGGTGTAGTTGGAACATTAGTCAGTCGGGATTAAGCTTTCGACGCATGAATGCCTTGATAGTGTAGTTGGAACATTAGTCAGTCGGGATTAAGCTTTCGACGGTTGAAGGCTTTGATGGTGTAGTTGGAACATTAGTCAGTTGGGATTAAGCTTTCGACGGTTGAAGGCTTTGATGGTGTAGTTGGAACATTAGTCAGTCGGGATTAAGCGTTCGACAAATGAATGCCTTGATGCAGCGTTCAACGAATGCATGCCTTGATGGTGCAGCTGGAACATTAGTCTGTCGGGATAAAGCATTCGACGAATGCATGCGTTGATGGTGAAGCTGGGACATTTGTCAGACGGCATTAAGCCTTATACGAATGGATGCCTTCATGGTGTAGTTGGAACATTAGTCAGTCGGGATTAAGCTTTCGACGAATGAATGCCTTGATGGTATAGCTGGAACATTAGTCAGTCGAGATTAAACCTTCAACGAATGAATGCTTTGATGGTGCAGCTGGAACATTAGTCAGTCGGGATTAAGCGTTCGACGAATGAATGCCTTGATGGTGTAGCTGGAACATTAGTCAGTCGGGATTAAGCGTTCGACGGTTGAAGGCTTTGATGGTGTAGTTAGAACATTAGTCAGTCGGGATTAAGCTTTCGACGGTTGAAGGCTTTGATGGTGTAGTTGGAACATTAGTCAGTCGGGATTAAGCTTTCTACGAATGAATGCCTTGATGGTGTAGTTGGAACATTAGTCAGTCGGGATTAAGCTTTCGACGAATGAATGCTTTGATAGTGTAGTTGGAATATTAGTCAGTCGGGATTAAGCTTTCGACAGTTGAAGGCTTTGATGGGGCAGTTGGAACATTAGTCAGTCGGGATTAAGCGTTCGACGAACGCATGCTTTGATGGTGTAGCTGGAACATTAGTCAGTCGGGATTAAGCGTTCGACGAACGCATGCTTTGATGATGTAGCTGGAACATTAGTCAGTCGGGATTAAGAGTTCGACGAACGCATGCTTTGATGGTATAGCTGGAACATTAGTCAGTCGGGATTAAGCGTTCGACGAACGCATGCTTTGATGATGTAGCTGGAACATTAGTCAGTCGGGATTAAGCGTTCGACGAATGAATGCTTTGATGATGTAGCTGGAACATTAGTCAGTCGGGATTAAGCTTTCGACGGTTGAAGGCTTTGATGGGGTAGTTGGAACATTAGTCAGTCGGGATTAAGCGTTCGACGAATGAATGCTTTGATGATGTAGCTGGAACGTTAGTCAGTCGGGATTAAGCGTTCGACGGATGCATGCCTTGATGATGTAGCCGGAACATTAGTCAGTCGGGATTTAAGCTTTCGACGGATAAATGCTTTGATGGGGTAGTTGGAACATTAGTCAGTCGGGATTAAGCATTCGACGAGTGCATGCCTTGATAGTGTAGCTGGGATATTAGTCAGTCGGGATTTTTGCTGAGCAACTCGAGATGTTTTGGAAATTTCTTATTTTACATTCATGGAATATTTCTGTGTCCGTAGGCTAGAGTGTTAATTCCATATGGTGAAAACCATCTCTTTGAGTCAAACGGTGATAGAGATATTTTGTTTACTTTTACTCCATAAATCTCATGTTTTTTCCTTCTTAGCATATTCATCTCATGTCGGAACAATGTTCGATTGAAAAGAGCTTCTTTATAATTTTCATGTTTTATATATTCTTTAATAACATATTCATTTACACCCTTTGCTTTCTTTATATTTTTCTCTTCGAAGATTCAATACATCTTTGGTTTTAGAGAAACATACTCTCTTATTAACCTCCCTTCACATTCGTCTTTCATCTTGCCCAAAACTTTTTTTTCTATACAGAGAATAGAGGATGATCTTTCGGATAATTGGTTGTGTCATAAAGATCTGTATGTTTAGCCATATCAGCGTGAATATCTTCAGTTTGTAATTCTAAAAGCAAGCTATCTATGTCAGTATAGAAAAGTTTACACTTATCACAGTATTATTTCTTGCACTGATTATAGTACGCATCACACATAAGATGCTTAGACAAATCTAAGATACTCGTACCAACATATATAGGGCGATTTAGCACAAGTTTACCTTTATGCATATGAATTGCAGCTAAATCATTATCAAACATTGTTGCGTGTGCAAATGATGGAGTAGCTACAAGTTTTCTCGTTCTCTCTTCCTCGGCTGAATGCACTAGTTTAACATCAACTCGATTATGTAGATTTTCCATTGTCTTTCCAAATACTGAATTATTCATCAGTTTATATAAATTTGTTTCAAAATCAGAGTTTGCTTTCTTTCGTAATTCAGTATTAAATCTGATATATGATTCTCTCCATGGACTCTCATCAAACTTTAAGATTCTATGAATTTTTGGTGAGTTTCATACCCAGTGATAAATATAATTCCAAATTTCTATAATGTATAACATATTTCTCCTTGTGTCATAGATTACAGTACGTGGAGAGTGTATTATCACTAAGTCACCCGGAGAGTGGAGATTCCACCCAAGAAATAATTGCAAATTTGTTGCAAAGCATTACAAGCACAAGCAAAGTTCCAGCCAATGGACCTCCGGGTTATACCCGGAGGTCCATTGGCTGAAACATTGCTTGTGTTTTTGTCCACATGTACAGAATTTGAAAGTGATACTTTGGGTGACAACTCCACTCCCCGGGTGATTTAGTTTCAATCCACTCTCCACGTACTGTATGAACCAGATTTTGAACTTCATTTTGTGCACCCCTAAGTTCCCTCTGATACTCTGACATAAACTCTTGTTGTACAACCAAACGTCCAGGAGCTAATGGGTAATCATTATGCATGTAATGTAATTCTGCTGGGTATTCTAAATTTACCTCTGGAATTGAGGAGTTTGGAATTTCCAGACCTTTAGGTTCGACCCATCTAAAATTACATGTAGGTAAAGGTTGACTCATTGCCCATCCATATGGATTGTTAGCATCTAGATATTGAATATACGTTATAGGCTTTGAAGGGTCATAGTAGTACAGCTCGGTCAAATCGACCCGTTTTACCAAGATCTCGGATCCGACCTTGATCTCGGGGTCATTGAACCCGGCGCCCAAATCCGTTAGGCCTGCCCTCTCCCCTTCACGCCCTGTATGTACCCTATTTTTATGAGCCACAACCCCTAGGCGGCCTATATGTACCCTATTTTTATGCTTTCTTTTCCCAATGCCCATGTAGGGCCCAGCCTTAAAGCCTCTCCAAAGGGGTCCAGACTGTGTATAGCGCAACACGAATTTAGGCTTTCCCCACATTATTTTGGCTTTCCCTGTATGTGGGCTTCCCCTTCCCACCAAAGCCCAGTTCCTATCCACCAAAGCCCTTCTATGTGCTGCCCCAACCCCTTCCCAAGGCTAGCCCAAAGTTGGGGGACTTCCAAAACCGAGGCGTCCAATAAGTACTAACAAAGAGTCTCCCTTCCCCTCGTAAATTTCGAGCTCTGTTGGAGTGTCTAAGGCAAATGTTGTCAAGGACATGTACATGTAAATACATACAAACATAAAGATTAATTTCAAGGCTACCTGGAGTGACTAAACAGTTATGTAAGAAAATTACAAAAAGCCAATACTGGAACATCTGATGTTATGTGCATACAAAAGTCTTTGTTTATAAGAAGATATGATAGTGTCACGTTGTACAGTTATGCAAATAGATAGGGAATAACTGGTATGTTTTATTATGTCATAGACAAAGGTATTATGATAAAGAGCTCCTTTGTTTATAAGAAGCTTAATTTGATAAAAACCATGCACTCTGTTTGATTATGTCATAGATAAGATGGTGTCACGTCGCAGGTGTTTGATTACATGATAGATAAAAGGCTTATAATAAGAACCAGCTGGCATGTTTACACAGGTGTTTGATTACGTAATAGATAAAAGGCTTATGATGATAAAGACCGTGTACTCTGTTTGATTATGTCATATGGTGTAACGTCACAGGTGTTTGATAACCCAGTAACATTGTGGCAGTGACCGATTGGTCAAAAGAAGTATCCAATGAGAGCAAGGCGGTGTCTGTTTGGTCAAACAGTTGTCAAATCAGATCATACCACACGTTGGTATTTTCCATGGGACTAATAGATAAGCATGTTGTAAAATTGTCCCACACAGGCATTCTCTGTTTAGCCAAAACACTGTCCAATCAGACTGTGTGTATTTTGGAGGTGGCAAATAGATGAGTGATCCGGAGTGTGACAATAAAAGGCAAACAAGATTGGATGTTTTTCATCAATAAAGAAGTTCTCCTCAAGCTTTACAAATCATATATACGCTCAGTACTAGAGTATGGGGTCATAATAACGAGTGACCTGAATAAAACTAACATTGAAAAACTACAACGGGTTCAAAATTATGCCCTGCGTGTGGCACTATGCAAACCAAAATGGACACCGATAAAGGAACTTCACGAGCTAGCAAAAATAAAAACTATTGATACGCGATTAAAAGACCTACAAATCAAATCAAAACCCTCAACAGACTCCAAGATAGTGAATTAATGGTTGAGCTGAACGAACATCGATCCCTTAACAGAAAAACAAAATAAGTTTCCAGAAAATAAAAAATGAAATAAAATAAAATTATACAATATATCTAAATTGCGTGGAGTCAGTAAGGATTGCCTCGCTACTCATTGAGAACTTTAGGATAGAGTCTGTGAGGACTGCCTCGCAACTCTGCTGAAGCGCGACTGAAATGCGTTTAATCAGACCTATATAACAAAACCCTCTACATACTCCAAGATAGTGAATCAATGGTGAAGCTGAACGAACACCGAACCCTTAACAGAAAAACAAGATAAGCCACAGTATATTAAAATTACTCAATAAAACTGCGTGGAGTCAGTGAGGATTGCCTCGCTACTCATTGAGATCTTTAGGATTGAGTCTGTGAGGATTGCCTCGCAACTCTGCGTGTGGGGAGTGGGCTCCGAAGAAACACACCCCTTACCTCATCCATAGCAACAATCACACAATAGTCACAATACACAATAGCGGATACCTATCTTTCTCTCTACCTATAACTTTTCTAATAACATTCTCAAATTTTCTTGCAACACTCTTATCAAGACGACGCATGGAAATGGTAGACAAAGCGAAGGAGGAATTGGTGCAACCTACCTTTCTGTTAACATACACAAGAAACCACCAAACACCAGGCAAGGATTGAAACAAGCTTGTCTGGCTGGGGACGAGTGTAAATTTTATATAAATAAGCATTTGAATAAAGTTTTAACAGCCCTTTTAAGGGCATGAGGGTGTGTGTCTGTGAGAGGGTGTTTTTTTTTGGGGGGGAGGGGGAGGTCATTTGGAATTCCCGAGGATAACCAGATACCTCATAATCACGTACGGCATCCTATCTCCCAGAAGGCCTGATAGATGACTCCCGGTTACTTATTTACTTACTAAAGTGATCATTTATTGTCTTACTAAAGTGATCATTTGATTGGTAATTAATTAAAATTTGATCAGTTTCACTATCACTGCAATAAAACGGCGAAAAAAGGAAACTGTTATATACACTGCATGTTTCGATATTTGCAACATGTATGTCATTTAATAAGTAGACGATTTCTGTAACATTGATGAGCATGGCTTGCTAACAAGTTGGAGTGTGAAGTTGAGATGTGCTGCCTCGACTTGTCATAAATGTGACTTTGATGTTTTTTTTTTGAGTAAACTGCAACAAGTTGTATGCAGTCGAGCAAAAATTTATTTTACTGCAGAGCCCTATCACTGTAATGTCCCACAATGCACCATGGGAGAGTTTGAAGCAGTCAATGATCAGCAGGTTGGGGTAGAACCCATCCTATTCTGGTATATTTTATTTCCTATAAGGAGTGATAAAGCAAATACACCTGAATTTACGGTCAGATCTACCTATAACCAACTCCCCTATACCACTAACCTATCGGCGTCAATAGACCTACCTCAGATTTACCAACGGCAGAATACTGACTTGAAAAGAAGGTCACTGGTATTAATACATCGAATTGAAAAGCACCAGGCAATATGGCCACTAACAGGAAATGTACCACCAGTTGAACCCTCCTACCAGAAGAATCCAACCACGAAAGACACAGAAGATGGGGCTGAGATAAATTATAAGATCCAACACAAAGCACAGGTTGAGAAGATATAAAGATCAAATAGAATTTCTAGCCTATACTAATCAGCATCAAACCAAAAATGCTGTAAAGACGGCCAGCGATGACTTGATTAAATTCACAGGTGAATGTGCAAAGAACGTTTTGAATTTCAATGTACCAATAACAATGAGAGAACGAGCATACCTCATTCCACACAAGTATGAAATCAGGAAAATAGCCAAAAAATTACCTGTGGGAAAGCAAGACGAATCATACAAAAAGGCGTTTTTTAGGAATGTTGCTGAGACCTGTTCTTGCTAGCTTATCAACTATCCTCGGAGAAAATCTGCAAAAAGCCATACAAAACGGCCCTTTTCAAGGCCACCCAATTTCCAAAAAAGAGAATCTTTTATCACATACACACTCGTTTCCTATTGCAACGATCAGATAAGGTCATGTCACAAACTTGACAACTAAATCGAACTACTGATTCCATCTTTTTCTCAAAGTGTTCAAACTATTCTCGATCAAACGATTTGGAAAGATTGATGAAAAACATCCAATCTTGCTTGCCTTTTATTGTCACACTCCGGATCACTCATCTATTTGCCACCTCGAAAATGCTGCATGGCATGATCTGATTGGACAGTGTTTTGGCCAATCAGAGAATGCCTGCGTGGGATAATTTTACAACACGCTTATCTATTGGTCCCATAGAAAATATCAACATGTGGAATGATCTGATTGGACAACTGTTTGACCAATCAGACACCGCCTTGCTCTCATTGGATACTTCTTTTGACCAATCATACACTGCCGCAATCTTACTGGGTTATCAAACAACTGTGACGTGACACCATTTTATCTATGACATTATCAAACAGAGTACATGGTCTTTATCGTCATAAGTCTGTTATCTATTACGTAATCAAACACCTGTGTAAACATGCCAGCTGGTTCTTATTATAAGCCTTTTATCTATTATGTAATCAAACACCTGCGACGTGACACCATCTTATCTATGACATAATCAAACAGAGTACATGGCCTTTATCATATTAAGCTTCTTATAAACAAAGGAGACCTTTATCATAATACCTTTATCTATGATGTAATCAAACTTACCAGTTGTCCCCTATCTATTTGCATAACTATATAACGTGACACTATCATATCTTGTTATAAACAAAGACTTTTGTATGTACATAACATCAGATGTTCTAGTATTGGCTTTTTGTAATCTTCTTACATAACTGTTTAGTCACTCCAGGTAGGCTTCAAATTAATCTTTTTGTTTGTATGTATTTACCTGTACATGTCCTGGACAACATTTACCTTAGAAACTCCAACAGAGGGGAAGTGGAGGGGGAACTCTTTGTTAGTACTCATTGGACGCCTCAGTTTGGAAGTCAGCCAGCTTTGGGTTAGCCTTGGAAAGGGGGAGGGACAGCTCATACAAGGGCTTTGGTGGGGAGAAACTGGGTTTTGGTAGGAAGGGGGAGCCCACATACAGGAAAAGCCAAAACATGTGGGGAAAGCCTAAATTCATGTTGGGCTATACATAGTATGGTCCCCTTTAGAAAGGCTTTGAGGCTGGGCCCTACATGGGCTTGGGAGGGAGAGCCTAAAAAATATGGTACATATAGGGCGCGTAGGGGCGCCTAAAAATAGGGTAGATACAGAGTGGGGGAGAGGGAGGCCTAACAGATTTGGGCTTTGGGGTCAATGACCCCGAGGTCGAGGTCGGATCCCGAGATCCTGGTAAAAAGGGTTGACTTGACCGAGCTATACTACTGGTCATAATCAGAAAGTTTTGGATTGTTTGCCTTTGTATTGCGACATGAGGACATTGATATTTCTCCGCAAAGTCCTTTTTCAATATATAAATGCATATCATAATCTGTTAACAATTCGAGTTCCATTCCAGTCTTTTTGAATAATGCATCCCAAGGTAACTCGGGAGTAGTGTGTGTAATAGTGTGCATGCTCTAACTCATAGTGCATTGAGTGATGCATCCCAACGTAATCCAGGAGTAGTATGTCATGTACGTTTGGGGCAATATTGGCAGGACCCCGATGCAGGACCCCGGAATTGACGTCATGTCACGTGACCCAGTGGCGCCATGTTGTGTTGACATGGTAACCCGCGTGAGCGGCCATGTTGTGACGTCATCTCCATAGTGATATGTGGTGTTAGTGCGCATGCGCAGCGCGTGTTGTTAGGGTGATACGTGTTTCCGTCGTCCATTTTGTATACTGGAGGCCACCATCTTGGTTCCTATGCTTGCACGTGGTTGCTATATTACCTAAACCCTTCTTATAGGACAGGGGTATGTTCGGAGGGTGTGTTCGATTGAATCGGAGTAAATCTAATTACCACAAACAACCTGACAATCCCTCCAAATCACCAAAATCTACCCCAAATCACCGAAATTGACTTTATTTGATTTTCCCATTCTATCGGCTTAGCACGTGGTGCAATAGTACCGAGAGGGCACCGGAGAGTATTTTCCCAGAATCCTTTTTGGATCCCATGACTTTTTTCTTCCCCCAATAAGAGTAGCACGTAGTGCTATAAGATAAATTTACCAAGAATCCTCTGCTTCTATTTGGAACTATATTTTTATAAATTGCTATGCTCTATTTTTAGTAACGTCTTTAACTGACCCCCTAACTAATTGTTAGGGTCTATATTTAGCAATTTCTTTGAATGACTCCCCTAATTACATGATTTTAAATAAAAAAAAGTAATGAAGATCAAGATGTTTCTACACTAACCAATCAGAGCGAATTAAATCACCAATCAGATTAGTATATTCCCATTGTGTTTCTTTTCCATTGACTTCTATACTAATTTTCTAAATTTTCTAACTTTAACCTATAATCCTATTGGAAACAAACACAAACGCCAATCAAGAATGAAAATATCGACGAAAAAACGCTGTGACGTCGTGACGTTTTCAAAGACGTTCGTCACGTAGATATAAATTCCGGAGAAGAGTAACGGCGCATCATTCTGTTTCGATCCTTCGAACTGAACACATCGCTAGAGAGTTTTCTATAGCAATTTTGCCTTCACAAAAAAATTTATGAAGATGGAGTCTGATGCTGCTACTGCCGTCACCAGGACTGATGGTTATGCCTGTGAAGAGTGTGGGAAGACCTTTACGGACCGTGGGAACCGGAATCGCCATGTGCGCACCCAGGACGCCGAAGAGAAGAAGATACACGACTGCACCAACTGTAACAAGATCTTTACGAGAAAGGAGTATCTCCTTGACCATCTGAAGAAATGTTTGGAGACCTATACATGTATGGAATGCGGCCAGGAGTTTAACCAACTACTCCATTTTAACCGCCACCAGAGCGTCGCCCACCGACCAGTTCCTGTACCAGCTAAAAGGAAGACCGATGAACCGAAGAGAGGACCAACTAAACAACCACGGACCACGATGACCACCCGTTATGATGTTGACCCTAAGATTTAAAATTAATCTGAGTTACGGTTTTATCCTGCGACACAATGAAACGAATGAACTGAAGTATTACCATCCATCACAAAACAACGCTCGGGTACTTGATATTCCACAACTAGTATGCTGCCAAGAAGACTTTGAAGAATTCCTAGATGATGTCATGGAAGAAAATATCCTGGAATGGGCCAAGTTAAAACGACCCAACACCAAATGGCTTGTGGAGAGAGTTACGAACGTCACATTTTATGTGAATAAGCTGAAAGACCACCCGATTGGAATGGTAGAAGATCTTCCAGATTATATTCTCCAGAACAAAGCAGTAAATGCTTTGGTGAAAGACAAAGCTAACTATTTTTATTATGATGACAACCTGTGTATCTTTCGATGTTTAGCTTTATGGAGTGGTTCCACAACAGACAATTTGAACAATACAACAGGTGCCATGTACAACAAGTATACAAAGAAGCCAAAGAATGAATTCCGTGGAGTAACTTTCGCCGAATTACCCGACTTGGAGAAATGGTTTGAATATCCAAGTGTATGAGCTTGTCAAGAAAGATGATGACCAAATTGTTGCCAAATTAGTACAGAGATCTCATAGAAAGTATCAAAATACCATGTATGTGAACGTCTACAAGAACCATTTTAGCTACATCATCGATATAGACCAATACTGCAAATCCTTTGAATGCCGTGAATGCGGCTAATTATGGAAGACCTCCCGGGCAATAATCCGTCACGAGAAAACATGTACAGATGAAGTGAAGTACCAGTATGTTGGCGGCGTATACCATCCATCCCATTCCGTATTTGATCTGTTAGAAGATGAAGGTATAGAAGTGCATGAAGAGAAGAAGTTTTATCCATACCGTGCAACGTTTGATTTTGAAAGTTACTTTGTCAATCCAGTCAGTCTACCTGTCGACAGTGATAAACTGATATGGGAAGCAGAACACCGACCATTGAGTGTGAGCATATATAGTAATGTTCCAGAATACCAAGAACCGAAGTGTTTTATTACTAATGGAAATTCTAAAGAACTTGTTGAAGAAATGATGACATACCTCACAGATATTTCATCTCATTGCCACCAACTGATGCAGACCTATCATGCTTGGACCTTATTTAAACTCAGACAGAAAATTGATGAAACGCTGGAAGCAGAGGCCAGAGCTACTGGAGAAGATGCATCCAAGATGCACCCTTTACAAAAATTGGAGAAGAAATTTCAAGACTACCTGCAAGAGATGCCCGTCATCGGATTCAACTCCGGAAAATATGATATGAATGTAGTCAAGCGTGAACTGATGACATACCTGAAGAGACAGAATCCACTCAAATTTGCAGTGAAGAAATCAAATAACTACATGTGCGTCTCGACAGAATCTTTCAAGTTTGTTGATATTTGCAACTACCTCGCTCCAGGATTCAGCTATGACAAGTTTTTGAAAGCATTTGGCTGATCTGTGACGAAGGGATTTTTACCATATGAATGGATCGACAGCTTGGACAAATTGGATCAAGACCACCTACCAGACCATGAAGCCTTCTACAGTTCTCTCAAAAAAGAAAATATATGCAATGAAGAATACCAGTACTGCCAGCATGTATGGAACGACCTGGAGATGACAACTTTCCGTGATTTCCTGATCTGGTATAATAACCGAGATGTAAAACCATTCCTTGAAGCAGTTGACAAGCAGTTTACTTTCTACCAAGAACGCCACATCGACATGTTTAAAGATGGTATCAGTGTTCCGGGCCTCACGTTGAAATACCTGTTCCAGACCATGAATGATGACACTTACTTCACCTTATTTAACCAGAAGAATAAAGACTTGCATCACTTGGTGAAAGATAATATCGTTGGTGGACCTTCAATTATCTTCAACCGATACCACGAAAAAGATGTTACCCGAATCAGAGAAACAAAATATGGCAAAGAAGCAAAACCATGTGGAAGTATTATAGGCTTTGATGCGAATGCATTATATCTTTGGTGCCTATTGCAAGAGATGCCAACGGGTTGGAGTATTAGACGTGGCGAAGAAAACCAGTTTAAACCAGAACATCCAATGAAGTATGGTAAAATGGCTGAACAATGGTTAGAGTTTTTATCGATGAGAGATGACATCCACATCAGACATCAGTTTAACGGAGCTGAAAAAATGATTGGTCGAAGACAGTTGCCTGTTGATGGTTGGTGCAAAGAGACACAGACTGTATACCAATTCCATTGCTGCTTGTGGCACGGACATACCTGCATGAAAGATAAGAATGGCCTTCCTATCATCCATAATGAAGTCAGAGATAAACCCATGAAAGAACTGCTACAAGACACCCGTATCAATGCAAAATACATCACCGATTTGGACTATAAACTTGTTGAAATCTGAGAGTGTGAGTGGAGAGAGATGAAGAAGACCGATGCCATACTCAAAGCCTTCCTGAAAGAGAACTTTTCAGACAAAATAGATGGTGCAATGACAGATGAAGAAATACTGAACAAAGTGCAGTGAACTGTTTGGTTTGGTTGAATGTGATATACAAGTACCAGATTACCTGAAAGAGTACTTTGAAGAGATGACACCTATCTTCAAGAAACCAGATATTTCCATAGATGATATTGGTGAACACATGAAATCCTTTGCTGAGAAGAATGGAATGATGAAGAAACCCCGTAGAAGTTTGATTGGAAGCTATGTAGCAGAAAAACTGTTGTTTGCAACCCCTTTACTGCAGTGGTATCTCCAGCACGTCTATCAAGATATCCAATATAAACCAAGAAGACGTTTTGAAAAATTTGGAGGTGAAGTATCTGAAGCAAGAAGACAAGGAGATGTTGACCCTGACAAGTCGATCGTTGCCGACACCATGAAGCTGTTGGGAAATTCTGGATATGGCAAAACCGTCAGCAACAAAGAGAAGCATCGACGTGTATGCTATTGCAATGATGAAGAAGTCACCAAAGCTGTAAATGACATGTCCTTTAGAGCCTTGAATCCATTAGACAAAACTTTATATGAAATCGAACTCAACAAGAAGACCATCAAGTTGGATCTGCCACTTCACATCGGATTCTTTGTTTACCAGTATGCGAAACTCTGGATGTTTCAGTTCTATTATGATGTCATCGATACTTTTATCAGCCGTCAATATTTCGAATATGCTGAAATGAACACAGATTCTGTATATCTATGTACCTCGTCACCATCCATAGATGCATTGGTGAAACCAGAGAAGAGAGTAGAATTTTACAAAGAGAATCACAAGTGGTTTCCATCAGAGTGTTGTGATTTCCACAGAGATGATTATGTGAAAACCAAATTAGAAGGCAAAGAATGGCTGTCACCCTCATGTTGCCAAGAAAGAAAGCGTTTTGACAGGAGAACTCCAGGCTTGTTCAAGGTAGAATGGCAAGGAACTGACATTGTTGGACTGTAAACATATTATTGTTTCGGTGCCACCAATAAATATAGTTGTAAAGGAATCAGCAAACGCCACAATGATTTGACGAAAGACAAATATTTGGAAGTTTTGAAGACTCAACAAAGTGGATCTGGCATCAACCGAGGATTTGTTATGAATGACAACACTATGTATACATACCAGCAGAGCAGAGATGGATTATCGTATTTCTACCCAAAACGAAAAGTTTTAGAAAATGGAGTTAGCACCATACCATTATAGATTTAAAGAAGAAACAATTGAGTGAGTGTCATATTTTCTACAACCTGAACAATGTCTAGCTTTTGCCTATAAATATTAGGCTCACCAAATTTTTAAAGTCCAATATGGCAGTTTTTTTTCTCTAAAGTCCTATATGGCAGTATTTTTCTCTCTAATTAAAAAGTGCTATATGGCATTCTCTAAAGTCCTTTATGGCAGTATTTTTCTCTAAGTAAAAAGTCCTATATGGCAGTCCTCATAAAGTCCTATATGACAAGTTTTTTTCTCTAATTAAAAAAGTCCTATATGGCATTCTCTAAAATCCTTTATGGCAGTCCTCATAAAGTCATATATGGCAAGTTTTTCTCTAATTAAAAAGTCCTTTATGGCAAGTCCTCATAAAGTCCTATATGGCAAGTTTTTTCTCTCTAATTAAAAAGTCCTATATGGCATTCTCTAAAGTCCTTTATGGCAGTCCTCATAAAGTCATATATGGCAAGTTTGTTCTCTCTAATTAAAAAGTCCTTTATGGCAGTCCTCATAAAGTCCTTTTATGGCAGTCCTCATAAAATCCTTTATGGCAGTCATTGAAAAACCTAAATGGCAAGTCTTACAAGGCAATACATTTTTCTAGCATAAAGATTTTTCAATTTTTTTTATTTATTCTAATACAGAGAGTTTTTTTCATCATCATCTTCATCATCATCATGTTCCTGGTATTCTTTAGGCTAACCCTATTGGAAGTGGAGGATACTTCTTTATTCCAAATTTTTTAGTTTCATTCAAAATTTAGTTTCATTCTAAACTTTTTAGTTCCACTTATTTTTAAAAATGTTGATTCATGGTATCTTATAGGTTACACCTATTGGAGCCAGATGATACTTCTTTATTCCAAACTTTTCAGTTTCATTCAAAACTTTTTAGTTCCATTTATTTTGAAAAATGTTGATTCATGGTATCTTTTAGGTTACACCTACTGGAACCAGATGATACTTCTTTATTCCAAACTTTTTAGTTTCATTCAAAACTTAGTTTCATTCAAAACGTTTTAGTTTCATTCAAATCTTTTTAGTTCCATTTATTTTAAAAAAATGTTGATTCATGGTATCTTTAAGGTTACACCTATTGGAACCAGATGATACTTCTTTATTCCAAAATTTTTAGTTTCATTCAAAACTTTTTAGTTTCATTTAAAAAAAAGTTGATTCCTGGTGTCTTTTAGGCTACTCCTATTATATAACCAAAGGAATAAACCATCATCATCATCATTACTAAGAAAGTCTCTGTTGTGAATATTTAAAAGAAATGAGAATTTTTTTATGATATAAAACTGATTTGCTAAGTTGGACATGTTGTTTTCGTTTTTTTTTGGTTTTTTTTGTTTTTTTTTGTTTTTTTTTTGTTTTTAAGGATATAAACTGTAGGGGGTGGGAATGCACTCGAGCTATTTGACTTATCTCCAATGGACAGAGGTTTGTAGCTTGACCTGTCCCAAGCCAGTATAAAATGCAGAGGACCATATCCTACAGTTTAAGGATCAACATTGCAGTTTGATCGCCAAACTGACCAATCAGATCGAAGTTAATCAACCAATCAAATTTCTGTATTCTCATTGTGTTTCTTTCCCATTGACTTCTATACTAACTTTCAAAATTTCCCAACTTTAACCTATAATCCTATAAGAAACAAACACAAACCCCAATCAAGAATCAAAAAGTCGATCAAAATTTGTTGAAGTGGGGTGATGTTTTCAATGACGTCCGTCAAAGATATATAAGATTAGGCAAAGCATGGACTTGGCATCATTCATGATTGAACCATTGACCAGAGAAGATGTTCTGAATTGGCACCAAGCAGACTTATGCTAACGTCACCCAGTACCAGGGTGAACTGAAGATACATCTCAGAAGGTACTTTGAGGGAAAAGACCAGAAACCTTATCCTATGAAGACTGGTATTCTCTGTCTTTAGAAGAATGGAATGCCTTGAAGTCCCAAATAGAAGAAGTAGATGCAGCCATCAAAACCCAACAAACAACTTTAACTGAAGTTCCCCTACTAACAATGGAGACTTCAAAAAACCAATTCAAGAACAGAAGAAGAAGAAAAAGAAGAAGAAGAAGAAGAAAAAGAAGAAGAAGAAGAAGAAGAAAGAAGAAGAAGAAGAAGAAGAAGAAGAAGAAGAAGAAGAAGAAGAAGAAGAAGAAAGAAGAAGAAGAAGAAGAAGAAGAAGAAGAAGAAGAAAGAAGAAGAAGAAGAAGAAGAAGAAGAAGAAGAAGAAGAAGAAGAAGAAGAAAGAAGAAGAAGAAGAAGAAGAAGAAAGAAGAAGAAGAAGAAGAAGAAGAAGAAGAAGAATAAGAAAGAAGAAGAAGAAGAAGAAGAAGAAGAAGAAGAAGAAGAAAGAAGAAGAAGAAGAAGAAGAAGATCACAGTGAGAATAACCCAACCACGACTATTGATCGTTGATGAAATTGATAGTGAACTCAAGCAAGTTCGCTTGCAACATTAACTTTGTTTGGCATATGCTCATTATGTCGAAGAGAACATTGATGTTGTAGGGAAAGAAAAATGCTGTGGATGTACAGTCGATCACCCAAGTCAGATTCAGCATAATGTATGCCTAATGATGTCTCATGAAGAGAAGATTATAACATGTTTTAGTGAAGCACTTGAAAGAGTAAACAAGAATGATGTCCATCTACTGTGGCACCATAATACTTCTGGAATGAATCCACCACCAGTACAGAAAGAGTATGAAGATGTGTTCGAGAAACCTCTCACAAATGAACAGAGACGTTGTATTATGGACTTGGTGATTGAATTCATGACCTTCAAGAAACCACTCAGTCTGAAGATGTAAATAGATGTTGTAAATAGATGTTTGTTTTTTAGAAAAAAAGAAAAAAAGAAGAAAAAAAGTATAAAATGAAGAAAAAAGAAAAAAAAGGTGGTAATGACGCTTAAGTTATTTGATGTTTATCTTCTTGACAAATATCAGACAAACTTAACCTGTCCCCAGCCAGTAAGTCAGAAGGTCACCAATTCTAAATATTTTTGGATGACGGTCATATTGACCACCTCTGCAAAAGGTATAAAAGGGGAGTAGTACCCACGTTCAGTGGGAGCCACCTCCCCAAAAGGTATAAAAGGAAGTAGTACCCACATAGAACAACAAAGATGGATCCTCGTTGGAAGCATCCGTTCACTTGTTTATTGTGTGGTCCCACAGGTAGTGGTAAATCATCCTTTGTAAATCGGGTTATTCAAAACATTCAAAATATTCACCTGTTCCAAGTCACATCATTTGGTGTTATAGTGAATGGCAACCATTATACAATACTTTACCCCAACTAGAATTCGTAGAGGATCTCCCTCAGGAATTAAAATCTGATAGTTTAGTCATATTGGATGATCTGATGCTCGATGCAGATGTTCGAGTGTCTAGATTATTTACTAAAGGTAGTCATCACCGTAACATTAGTATGATGTACATTGCTCAAAATTTATTCGACAAAAATAAGTTCATAGGACTGTAGCTCTCAATAGTCATTACATGATCTTGTTTAAAAATCCTAGGGACCGTTCTCAGATCTCACACTTGGCAGCACAGATGTATCCTGGTCATTCCAAGTTTCTGAGAGAACTTTTAGATCATGCCACTTCGACACCATATGGTTACCTCTTAATAGATCTCAAACAAGATACTCCGGAACACTTGAGATTAAGAAGTCAAATTTTTCCTGTGGAAACACAATATGTGTACCTCCGAAAAGTATAAAAGGGGAGCAATAAGTCTGACTCAAGTCAGAAGCATGTCTGACCGTCTCAAGCGCAACATCGCTCTTCTCAAGGTTCTTATTAAATCGAAACCCACACTCGTCAAATCCATACTAAAACATGCAGACAAACAATTGATTACTTGTTTGTGTGACTGTGCCTCGAATATACTGAGGGAGCTGTACCTCTGACCAAAGCTCAGAGAACCAAACTCGTTCGTCAGAAACAACTAGTGAGGGCAGTGGCAAATAAAGGTACCTCTGACAAAAAGAGGAGACAAATCTTGCAGAAAGGGGGATTCTTGGGAGCATTGCTACCTCATGTACTACTGGGTGCTGTTAAAGGTATATTTGGATGATGGAATATGCAAAAAAGATGGCTTTGGTAGCAACAAGGTTATTGGAACGTCTACAGGAGACTCCAAGACAACCGAATGAACTGGCTGTTTCATCACTGGATAGAGAAATGAGAGATATTCTCGATGCCCCTTTTCTTTCGGCTGATGAAATGATGACTCAATGTAATCAAATTTTACAAAGATACTTGACATTTCAACAAAAGGTAATGGCTCCTCGACCAATTAAAGTCGAATTCGAGAAAGATAATAAAGACGGAGACATTCTCGATTCTGTACCTATGACAATGAAGAGAAAGGGAAAGTTGTTGTTGAATCGTATTAGAAGTGACCCAAATATATCTTGGAATGAGAAGGGTGAACTAGTCTACAAAGATCAAACAGTCGTAGGGTCGAATGTAACAGACCTTCTAAATGATTTACTTAGAAGACGAAAATCTTTCCAACCAAAGGGATGGGAAGTGTTGGCCGAAGCTTTGAGAGATAGTAACATACCCCAAGAATTGATTGGTCATAAAGAACGTTGGGATTTTATGAAACAGGCATTGATAAAGTCGGAACCTAAACAACCAAAGAAAACAGAAACGCCAAAGTGGACCGAAAAAAATGGTATAAATAGAGTTGCCACTTGAACAAGGCAGTCATGGAAGCATTGTACTATGATTCTGAAGTGCCTGGCAGTTTTGGTGGTGTAGACGCTCTGCGTAGAGCAGCCAAGAAAAAAACTAAACAAGTTGTAAAATGGTTAGAGACTCAAGACACATACACTCTTCACAAACCTGTTCGTCGTACATTTCCTAGAAGGAAATTCATATTGGCAAGCAGACTTGGTAGATGTTTCAAACATAAGTAAATTCAACAAAGACATAAATTTTTTTGTTGACATGTATAGATGTGTTTAGTAAATATGCTTGGGTCATACCCCTCAAAAACAAACTTGGTGATTCCATCGTAAAAGCTTTTACTAAAATTTTCAAACAAGGTCGTAAACCAGAAACATTACAAACTGATCAAGGCAAAGAATTTCTAAATAGAAAATTTTCAGAATTTTCTCAAAGATCACAAAGTCGACTTTTTCAATACACAAAATGTGGAAACAAACTGTTCCATAGCAGAAAGATTCAATAGAACTTTCAAAACCAAGATGTGGAAATATTTTACCAAGAATGATACACTAACTTTTCCACTTCAAAACTTGGTGAAATCATATAATCATTCTCATCACCGTAGTATAGGTATGGCCCCCATTGCCGTGAACTTTGAAAATCAAGAAGAGGTTTGGCAAAGGTTGTACGGACAACACATAAAACACAAGACTCCAAAGTACAAAGTAGGAGACAGAGAATCAGTAAAGTTAAGAAAACTTTTGAGAAAGGTTATTTGCCCAATTGGAGCGAATAGTTATTCACAGTGGTAGCCATCAAGAAAGGACATCCACTCACATACATCTTACAAGATGATAATGGGGAAGTATTGAAAGGGTCGTTCTACACTAAAGAGCTTCAGCGAGTTTCACATAAAACTATTTACAAAATCGAACACTTTCTCAAGAAACGTGGTCGAGGTAAGAAAAGGGAATTGTTCGTAAAGTGGTTGGGATACCCAACTTCGTTCAATTCGTGGATCAAGCAGAGTCAGCTCACCTATAAAAGGAAGTGGACCTCTGAGGTTTCTTCAAAATGGAAGAAGGATCGAATGGGTCTTGGCCTCTGTTTGGAAAAAGAATTCCAAGGAGCGAGATCACTTACTTTTCACAAATAATCGTTTTGTACATCATCATCATTACCAGTGTCGTTAATCTCACTCTCGAGAACACAGACAGCAAGTTCTGGACTGCTCTCTTGGGTAGTAGCATCGCATATCTGTTGCCTAATCCAACCATTAAGAAAAAGTAATGTTTTATTTGACTCTACCAAGTAATAGTTCTATGAACATGTTTCCTGAAAACACGTTGACAACGTACACCACTCAGTTATCACAACGAGTGAATCTCACGGAAGAATGGGAAGTAGGTCTGGCAGAGATTCAGTATCCAAATACTTGGTTCAATATTCGTGGAGAAGAAGCTTTCGTGACAGTGTTCTGGTCTTCGAAAAGGAATTACCGACTTACTCTCAAGGAAGGTCGTTATTCGGATCCCATTGATGTGATACGAGCTATCAATGGTGTTAAAGAATTACTCTTGCCTCGTCACAATAAGGTAGTTTTTGAACTGGATGAAGTGACTGGTAAAGTTCGTATCACGGTACGTGAAGAAGTCGTGGTCACATTGAGCCCTACTCTTCAAAATATTTTGGGATTTAATGAGTGTGTTTTTAAATCAGGAACTTACAATTCTTCCAGAGTTGTCGATGTCAACCAAGGGTTTTATTCACTCTCTGTATACTGTGACTTGGTTCGTGGCCAAGTCGTAGGAGATACAAGAATACCACTTCTTCGTATCGTACCCGTGCGTGGAAAATATGGGAATATCATCTCTAAAACTTTCGAGAATGTGTATTATGTACCAGTGGAACGAAAAAATTTTAGTACCGTCCAGGTGTATATAAGGGGTGACACAGGAGCCATAGTACCGTTCGAGTTCGGGAAAGTGACAGTGACACTTCATTTCCGAAATCGTAGATCTCTTCATTTCACATAAACATGACTTACTGTTGTAAGTCCAAATTATACGAAGAATATTACACGAAACAAGCTGGCAACGGTCTACCGGCTTTTTCTGGAGCTCAAATACAGAGAGGATATGGTTTGGGAAGTATATTGGGAGGACTGAAGAATATGGTGTTACCTTTATTGAAAACTACAGCCAGGACCGTGGGAAAACAGCTCGTGAGAAAAGGAGCAGTCTTTGCCGACGATGTCATTGAAGGGAAAAATGTAAAAAAGGCAGCAATCAAAAGAGTCAAGGAGGCTGGCGCAGGAGCTTGGAATGAAATGATTGGTGGGTCGAAACCATACGGCAGGAAAGGTATAAAAAGGCCCGCACCACGCAAAACTAGCAAATCCACAAAAAGAAGGAGAACTGAACAGACCCAAGACACTCTCGGTGCATGATGTCTCTCATTAATGCAAAATCTTGTGAGTGTGTCAACAGCGAACTCGACTTGATTTCTATACCACCAACACAGACTAGTGTGGAACATGGGCAATGGGTATAACACAGGCCTTTGGTAACTATAAGAAACAGTGGTCCAATAGAATTCCACATTGCAGAACTAGGAGATGATTATTTAAATTTGGCACAGACATACATGTATGTTAAGGCAATGGTTGTAGATTCCAATGGGGCATCAATTGCACCCGATGCCAATGTGGGCCCAGTCAATTTATGGATGCATTCCTTATTTAATCAAATCGATATCAGCTTGAATGAAAAACACTTATCACTACAGAGCTTTCATAGAAACTTTGTTGAGTTATGGACCAGCTGCCAAGAAGTCACAACTGACTTATGCATTATGGTACAAGGATACGGCCGGACACATGGAAGATTTGAGAGATGATAACAAGGGTTTTCTTCTTCGAAAAAAAATTATAGAGAAAAGTAAAATCGTGGACATGACTGGAAGATTACATTTGGACATGTTTTTTTTCAAACTCGTTACTTGCTGAATGGAGTTAATGTTCATGTTAAAATGAATAGAGCCAAAGATGTTTTCGCATTGATGGCCGATACCGATGCATACAAGATCAAAATTCTAGATGTATCCATGTTTGTACTCAAAGAGAGACTCCAATCATTCGTGAGAATGGCTCACGAGAAAGCACTAACAAAAGCAACTGCAAAATATCCTATTGACCGTGTGGAAACCAAGGTGTTTTCAGTGCGGAAAGGAAATCTTAGCATTACACAAGAAAATTTATTGTTAGGCCAGCTACCTAAACGCATCGTGGTGGGATGTGTAGACAACGATGCTTTCAATGGAAACTTTTCAAAGAATCCATATAATTTCAAGAACTATAAAATCAATTACTTGGCTTTGTACGTGGATGGGCAGCAGATTCCAGCCGTGACGAGATGTTATGCGACCCTGTTCCAAGCAACTGGACAAATGTATGAGAATGAAGGAAACCACATCAGCCGAGAAGAGTACATAAATGGATACACCCTATTCGTATTCGACCTGACTCCAGATCTATCACATGGACAACACTTCGATCTGGTGAAGAGAGGAACCTTGAGACTAGAAGTCCATTTCGAAAACCACAATCAACGTACTGGTGTATGCAGAATTCCAGAACATCATAGAAGTGGATAAAAATAGACAAGTAATCTTTGATTACTCAACATGAACACGTTGCAGTTACAGAACGCCCTTCGATCAGATAGTTGTGTGAAGAGAATATGTTTGGGTGTATTTGCGAGAAACAGATTTCCAAGAAGATTACCAGATTACAGACCAGTGGCTTTGATAGCCAACACGGATCCAGACCACAGAAAGGGAGAACATTGGGTGGTTCTCTTTGTGAGCCACCACAACGCAGAGTACTTTGACAACACAGACCATTCGAGAATTTCCTGAAGAAGAATTCCAGATATTGGAAGTATAATACAAAACGCCTTCAAGGACCATTACCGGTGTGTGGACAAAACTGTCTGTTTTACTTGAAACATCGCTGTCGCGGTGTACCGATGCATACCATATCCAACATGTTTACGATTGATCTAATGGATACTGATGTGTTGGTTAATGACGTCATAGAGGAAACCGGCCACTAGATGTCGCTGTATTGAAGAAAAACTATAAAAACTGGTGGACTTGGTGTTCAGCTCATCGATTTACAGATTCAACTGTTCAAGAACGACGTTGGGTTCCGGTTTACCACAAGAGATTGGGAGCAAGTGACAAAAGCAGTGGATATTGCAAAGAAGAGAAACCGTGAAATAGGAGGACCCAAACCAAAAAGAGAAAGAAAACCAAAGAAGAATGAAGATAAAAAGGATTGAAGAATGTTCACTATTCCATGTTTGATCAGGATGGCACTGAATGATTATCAATCAAGAAACCAAGAAACAAGAAGTCCAAGAGACTTTTTAGAGAGAATGAGCGTTTCATTCGAAACGTATTTTCGTGATGTTCTACTACCAGTACTAGAGCAGTTATTACGTGGAGAAGAGAAAATAAGAAAGATAACAGAACAAAGACCACCAAAACACATCAAGTATGCATTGGAGGAAAATCGTCTCAAGTCATTTCAATTCATGTTATAAAGTGAAAGTGTGAAAACCCCGAATGAACCGACAAAAGCTGGATTCTTTTATTTGGGGACAGGAGACAGAACTCAATGTTTTCATTGTGGTATTATTGTTCGTTTCTGGGAAACAGAAGATGGTGTTATTGAAGAACACAGAAAATATTCTCCAGACTGTTATTACGTTCATAATTTACAACCTGAATTCACGGACGTTGAAAAAGAAGAAGAAATGGCCATCAAAGAAGAAGAAATGGACACATCATTTCAAGAAGAAGATTCACGGAGGTCAAAATGTAGTGTGTGTTTATTAGCTGAAGCCAATGTCGCTCCGCGACCATATAACCATTTGTACCTGTGCAAAGGCTGCTATAAACCACTGAGAAGATGTCCAATCTGCAGAAAGACTGTTTATGAATATCTGACAATCTACATACCATAAAAAGATGTATTTTTGTTGTTGAATAAAAGAAATTAAATTGTAAAAATTGTGTTGTTATTTTTTTAACAAACCCAAAAAGGTATCCTCAAAAAACCGAAATGAGTCTAAGAGGGATAGTAAATTAGACCTCGTACGACACATCTCTTAGCTTAACATATGGGTCGATCCTCACATGAGTATATGGTGGAACTTGAAGTTAGCTTCATGGCCTTCATCTACACATATGGGTCCTACTTGTAATTTAAATAATGGTTAGAAAAAAACAGAATATTGTTGGTAAATTTGTCCTATAGCTCTACGTGCTACTATTATTGGGGGGGGGGGGGGGGAACGTCATGGGATCCAAAAGGGGATTCTGGGAAAATTGGAACATTACTCCCCTTCAATCGAACACACCCTCAGGCACCCCCTCGGTACTATAGCACTACGTACTACTATTATAAGCCAAAAGTTTCGCCATCCTAAATAGGATTCTGAAAGAATTTGAAATAGTACAACTTGTCGGGCTGTTTGTGGTAATTCGTGATACTCCGATACAATCGAACACACACCCGGTACCCCCTCGGTACTATAGCACTACGTGCTAAGCCGATAAAATAGGAAATCCGTATCAAATAAAGTCAATTTCGGTGATTTGGGGTGGATTTTGGTGATTTGGAGGGATTGTCGGGTTGTTCGTGGTAATTAGATTTACTCCGATTCAATCGAACACTCCCTCCGAACATACCCCTGTCCTATAAGAAGGGTTTAGGTAACATAGCAACCACGTGCAAGCATAGAAATCAAGATGGCGGCCTCCAGTATACAAAATGGACGACGGAAACACGTATCACCCTAACAACACACGCTGCGCATACGCACTCACACCACGTATCACTATGGAGATGACGTCACAACATGGCCGCTCACGCGGGTTACCATGACAACACAACATGGCGCCACAGGGTCACGTGACATGACGTCACTTCCGGGGTCCTGCACCGGGGTCCTGCCAATATTGCCCCAAACATACGCGACATACTACTTCCAGGACTTGTGCAATAGTGTGCATGATCTAACTCATAGTGCATTAAGCATGTTTTTCTAAAATTTTCAAACACCTCCGTCAATAATAAAACATCGGTTTTCAGATATAGATCATGATAATCTCCCAAGTTTTTGCATGCAGAGGCCGTCTAAACATTTTGCGCATGTAAGTAATCTTCATCTGATATGTCTTCATCTGTCAACTTACTGTACAATTCTTCTTTTGGTGGAAGTTTCTCATCAAATCGTTCCCAACTATCCATATATTGATAAGGATAAATTCTCTTCTGCATCAATAGTCCTCGTTTTGACTCATCTGGTTCGCATTTAGTGGTTATTTTTAAAGATTCTGGGTTATTTGCCTTCACAAGATTACTTAGTGGAAACCCCATTTGCTGGTAACTGTTCGTAAATAGTAACTACCCCAATGAAAATGATATATATTTTTCCATATTATTTGGTATGCATGATATTTTACCACATACTTTACTAATAGCCTGAATTATCAAATGACTGTGATAACCATGTAGATTATGTAATACTACTGGTATGGTAGGCATAAATCATAATCTGAAATTACATGACTAATGAGCTGCTCCTCTATATTTTCCCGTCATGTGGTAATGATCATGAACTAATGGTTAATGACATATATAACATTCGTTTGTTTTTTCAAAGGCACTCTAATCACCTTTGGTCATCCTCATTTCGCTTGGATCTTTCAAGTCTATCTTTTATTTCCTCTTCTTCCTTCTGAGGTTTATGTAGAAAAACCTCAGCTGCATCCTTACCTCTATAAATTACAGGAGGTTTTGACGTACCATAACTTCTGACTACTATGTATCCAAATCCGCATGTTTCATGCTTCTGAGTTTTCTGTATTACTTTTTGTTGGCATCCTTCAGTCTTTACAGTTAGAGCCTCAAAATCAGCATAAAAACATATGGAATTTTTAACTGTTTATGAAAGTTCATAAATTTTAACTTATTAATCTCTGGCATCTCAATATGTTGTTCAGCCCTTCCAATACCTTTACAGTCCGGTTTATGTTTTTTAAGTAAGTCTTCACGTGAATAACAATGCAGGCATCTCTCACAGAAGAACTTTCTCTCTTCGTGTTTACTTTGATTATACAACAATCGATTGAGACCCTTAATCCAAACATAATGATATTTATCTGCATTCTGAATCAGTAGTAAATTTATTCTTTGTGGCGAATAGAGCCACATTTTACTAATTCTATATAATATTTATCTGCATTCTGAATCAGTAGTAAATTTATTCTTTGTGGCGAATAGCGGCACTGATATTTATCTGCATTCTGAATCAGTAGTAAATTTATTCTTTGTGGAGAATAGCGGCACTAATATTTATCTGCATTCTGAATCAGTAGTAAATTTATTCTTTGTGGAGAATAGCGGCACTGATATTTATCTGCATTCTGAATCAGTAGTAAATTTATTCTTTGTGGCGAATAGCGGCACTGATATTTATCTGCATTCTGAATCAGTAGTAAATTTATTCTTTGTGGCGAATAGCGGCACTGATATTTATCTGCATTCTGAATCAGTAGTAAATTTATTCTTTGTGGCGAATAGCGGCACTGATATTTATCTGCATTCTGAATCAGTAGTAAATTTATTCTTTGTGGCGAATAGCGGCACTGATATTTATCTGCATTCTGAATCAGTAGTAAATTTATTCTTTGTGGCGAATAGCGGCACTGATATTTATCTGCATTCTGAATCAGTAGTAAATTTATTCTTTGTGGCGAATAGCGGCACTGATATTTATCTGCATTCTGAATCAGTAGTAAATTTATTCTTTGTGGCGAATAGCGGCACTGATATTTATCTGCATTCTGAATCAGTAGTAAATTTATTCTTCGTGGCGAATAGCGGCACTGATATTTATCTGCATTCTGAATCAGTAGTAAATTTATTCTTTGTGGCGAATAGCGGCACTGATATTTATCTGCATTCTGAATCAGTAGTAAATTTATTCTTTGTGGCGAATAGCGGCACTGATATTTATCTGCATTCTGAATCAGTAGTAAATTTATTCTTTGTGGCGAATAGCGGCACTGATATTTATCTGCATTCTGAATCAGTAGTAAATTTATTCTTTGTGGCGAATAGCGGCACTGATATTTATCTGCATTCTGAATCAGTAGTAAATTTATTCTTTGTGGCGAATAGCGGCACTGATATTTATCTGCATTCTGAATCAGTAGTAAATTTATTCTTTGTGGCGAATAGCGGCACTGATATTTATCTGCATTCTGAATCAGTAGTAAATTTATTCTTTGTGGCGAATAGCGGCACCGATATTTATCTGCATTCTGAATCAGTAGTAAATTTATTCTTTGTGGCGAATAGAGCCACATTTTACTAATTCTATGAACTGTTACTTTTCTAGATGAGTAAGAATCATACACATTAACAGCTAACTTATTTTATTTTTCTACTTTATCGATCTATGATATAGGAGTCGGCGCATCATCTATACCATCAAAATTAAGTCCATCTACCACAGAATATTTTGAGGATCTTTGTGGATCGTTTGCAACTGGAAACAAACACGAGCGTAAAGCCCATCTCAAACAGTCAGTATCTTTATTCTTAACATTTATAATTGCTTTTTTTCTTTCGTCAGTATCTTTATTCTTAACATTTATAATTGCTTTTTTTCTTTCCTAATTCAGTTGGAGTTGGAATATATGAGTTACAACGTAATTGTTTGTACTTAGTAACATCCAACCAAAGAGATGTAACTCTGTTAACAGTGAAACCTGAACCCCGATCTGTCCATGTTTCTAGTCTTTCTTGAATTCAAGGAAATGCTTTATTTGGGACCTTAGCTATCTCATGCTCTTTCATAACAACGCCTTGTTCACTTCGAAATACTGGATCTGTGAATACCTTCTCATCATTAAGGCCGTTTTTGAATAATTTTACTCTTAAAGCAAGCTAAAACTTCATTTCTGTTAAATTACTAATTTCTTTTGTTAATTGTTTATGAATCACATCCCTAACGCTCTCTAAACATTCTTTAGAATCATTATTTTCTGTTTCATTAATCTTCCATTCTTTCAACCAATCTTGACATTTACAAGAACTTTCTTGAATGGCATTGTTTATATACTATATACTTTTTTCTTCAAATAGAAATATTTGCAAGATGTCTAAATTCTTTATTAAATTTTTTAGTTTTCTTAAGCCATTCTCTGCTATTTCTATAATTGTATCCACAATCCCCGCAGGCTCCCAAAGAATTTTTAACACCTTTGCCACAGCCTTTGTAAGGTCGATTTATTGAGCCTTGTCCAGATCGTAATAAGCGTAAACTGCAATACTCTTTTCTAAAACTCTTTCCACACTTTTTATTAGAACCTATAATAGTCTATTTACAAGTATCTTTAGCCATTGCTATATAAATAATAATAATAATACTTTTAATTCATGACATACATTTTGGCATTTGAGTGTTTGGTGGTACAACTAATAACTCCTCCATGACAAAATCACGTGAAGGACCATCCTGCAAATAATAAAGTGTAGGATCACCTTGTTTTATAACAGAACGCTCAATCTTATAAATTTTCATTGACCAAATTGGGACTGTTGCACGGCGTTTACCACCTCCTTCCAATTCACCAGAGCTGATAGAGGTATCTAACACAAAGATCAGATATTTTTTTCTTTTGTAGTTCTAACGCTTCGGCGCAACTGACTCTCCATACTTTGTTTTAATATCATTGAGGGTTTTTTACCAGTCAACCTTGTTACTTCATTATGTAATGCTTTTTAACAGCAGACAGGCGAGCTACCCACTCCGAAGACCTTTTTTGATGGATTTGTAATTTCCTGTGCATACTGATGTCCAAACAGCCACTCTCCCAAAGTTCTATTGAATCTTTCAACAATAGCCTGGTTTAGATGAGCCTCCGCAGCACTGCATCTTACTTCCACCCCATGTTTTTTCATCAAACCAGACACAGCTCCCAAAAATTCTCGACCGGGATCAACTTGTAATATTTTAGGCCATTGGATGCGACTGTATATGTGTGAAAAAGTATAAGCAACTTTAGTAGAATTTTTAGTTGTTAAAGGTTCAGCTTCTTTATAGCAACTTGCAACATCAACAACTGTTAATGCATATTTGAAGGTTTTCCGACGCACCTGATCAAGTGGTAAAAAAAAGTAAATCGGTCTGGTGTGAGATATTTGGAATATGTACATCAATCTTAGGTCTACGAATGTATTGTGGAGCTGGTAGATATATTTGCCATATAGTCTATTTTTTACCATTGTCCTGCCACGGGCTCTGATACTTTAGCAGCTTCAGCTAATTTCTTAATGGCAGAAAGTCCTTTCCAATGTCCTCGAGAACTATAGTGAATACTATCCATTATATACGAGGGGATGTCAAAAGGTTTTGAGCCTAACATAAATAAAGCTGGAATATCGGTACAGAACATACCCATTTTTCAACATAGCCCCCTTGAAATTCAGTACACTTGGTCCACCTGGTCTGCCAGTCATTGATGCCGGGTCTGTAGAAGTCCATATCTTGGTCCTGTAGCCAAGCCTCCACAGTAGCAGTAAGTTCCTCATCATCTTGGAATCTTTGACCACGTAAGTGTTTCTTAAAATTTGGAAAGAGATGGTAGTCACCAAGTGACTACCATCTCTTTCCAAATTTGAAGAAACTCTTACGTGGTCAAAGTGACTACCATCTCTTTCCAGATTCAAAGTGTCTACCATCTCTTTACAGATTTGAAGAAACACTTACGTGGTCAAAGATTTCAAGATGATGAGGATCTTACTGTTGCCGTGGAGGCTTGGCTATAGGACCAAGATATGGACTTCTACAGACGTGGCATCAACGACTGGCAGACCAGGTGGAACAAGTGTGTTGAATTACAAGAGGACCATGTCGAAAAATAAATATGTTCTGACTTTTGACATCCCGTCGTACGTATCACATTAAATTAAAACTAAAATATTGTCTAGTTGGATTCTTCTTACTGTTAACCAAGCCATTATGTTTTATAAATTTTGTTTCTGGAAAATTTGAAAGTGACTTTACCAAACTTTGTGGTGCCCATACTTTAACTATATCTGTATTCTCGTTTTGTAGAGTTAAAATTATTTTGTTATTAATGCTTCGTCCACCTATTATTTTATATATTCCAAGAGGTAGATCTCTCCAACTCATTGTTTTTTCAAAGTCTTTATCTGTTGACAAGTTGTCAATTGAATGTCAATTGCTAGATTAACTCGGATTCCAATTTTTTTTCATTTTTCTAATATGGTAGATTTTACTTTTTTACGCCTCATCATCAATTACTGTAGATTGGTGTATGCGTTTGGATGTTAATCTTATCTCTGATTTTAACTTTTCATATGACTCAACTTCGTAAAGAATATGTTTGAATTCAATATCAGATATTCCAGCTGTAAAGGAAAGTCCTGCCACTCCTGTATCTATGAAATCAACAATATTCAAAGCTCTACGATATTTTTTATAAAGTTTTTTTCGCTGAGATATTTCATGTTCTAAGTATTTACTAAGATCTTCAATCTTTTTCAAACGGAAATCGGATTCTAACTCTGGATATAGTGATGCTGTTGCTTCCACGTGCATGTTATAATCATATAAATATTTTTTTATTTAATAGAAATTTTATATGCTACAAATGATGTTCTTCCCATACCTAAAATAACCCAAAGTATTTCTCTACCTTTTTGATCTTCACTCGGCTTATAAAAATCAGATAACTTGGGCTTTGCCTCCGCTGGAAGCCGTTTACCCCAAACATGTTCATATTCAATCATTGCCGCTTCCACATTACTAAATGTTCTGACAGCATGTCATTGTCTTCGTAATTGTTCATTTTTCCAATCAAGTCTTTCTGTACGATGGTGAGCCCATTCATCCCAGACAGTCTGTAATTGTTCTATCACCTTATCATGTCTCTCGCGTTCTTCTTCTGCAGAGGACGCACGCAGTTTCGAACATAAAAAGCTTGAACCAGAAATTGCAAAGCATTAACTAGAGTACCGCCTGACATCATTGTAATCGAAGTCATTTTTCAAATGTATTATATTATTAGTAATAATTCCTTGTTTAATTAATAAATCTTTAGTGGCTAACGCCTATCCAGCATCTAACGTTACCATCCCAATGTCATAAGGGTTTGCATCTAGTTTTGGCGACGTTCCCTTCATAAGTTTTCTACCTAGTTGTGCATATGTTATTGAAAGACCGCCAATTATTGCACTATGATAAGCTAAATTTGCTAACTGTTTTCCACCTAGTGTCGACATTATATCATGTAAAATATTTCTTTTTCTTTTCTTTTATTTAATTGATTGTCTGGTGGATGTTCCTCTTGTTCAGGCTTTGGCACTTCCATTTCTGGCTCTTTCGAGAAAGACCACCAACCCGTAATACCTACAGTTATATCAAATCCTATCATGTACATCCAGTTGACTGATTTCTTTTAGCGAGCTGCAGCACCAAGTCGGCCTGCTTCAACTTTTTTAGGATTCTTCTTAGTTACTCTTATCTGTTCTTCCGATTCCATATATTATATCTTATAGATTTTTCTTCAAAATCTTTATTTATTGGACAAAATCTTTATTTATTGGACAATGATGATGTCAGAATTGTAATTGCTAAGTAGTGTAAACGGTAGCGGTAAGCGGAGCTAAGTACATTCCATATCTATGATAAAGCTCGCAAGTTACAGCACTCAGCGCATGTGTGATAAACGGGTCTTCTTCTATATCTGCATAAGGCCTTGGTTTGTTTTCAGGTGGAATTGGTAGAAACCTGCCTGTCAACTCTATATACAGTTTCAGTATAAACGAGCCTAGAGTTTTATTCATTATGGCTCCCAAAGAAGATTCATATTTAGAATAGAAAATGTTAACGCCCTTTTCTGACATATTTTCTGTCTCTCTAGGTGTTGCATTTGTGCGACAATATTTTCTAAGCTGATCCGAGATTGCTAAAGCATATAATCTCTCACGTTGTGTATCTGCTTGCTCCTCTCCAGCTAACATCTCATCAACAAGTATGTCACAATCCATCATATATAAAGTAATATATTTTTTAGTTTAATATCTATTTTAGTCTAGCAAGAATATCAAATTGCAACAGCAAATAATAAAAAGCATAATCGAATCAAACATTTTGTTATATAAATTTTATATTTTTAAATGTTTTTGTTAATTTTTTGTTTAGCTAAGTTTAGCAAAGTTTTAGCAAAAAATAATGTTTTTGCTTAGCAAATTACCCTAAAAGCAGAAGGTTGGTCAGTTTTTATAACGCGGTTTGAATGTTTAGTTGCTGCTCATTTTTTTCTGCCTGCTTTTCTTTCCTCTGAAGTCAATACGTTATTTTCACGAAGGCAGTCCTTGAATGAATCCCTGTCTTTACAATGAAATAAAACAACCCATCTTGTCTGTTCTCTCAGATCTTTAAGTACAGTATTATATCTTGGTGATAACACCCAAACACTTCGATTCGAGTGGCAACCAGAGAATGCTAGTTCTGATAACATACCTTTCTTTTTTGTTAGAGATTTTGATGCTGAACAGTAATGAATGAATGAATGAATGAATGAATGAATGAATGAATGAATGAATGGATGAATGAATGAATGAATGAATGAATGAATGAATGAATGAATGAATGAATGAATGAATGAATGAATGAATGAATGAATGAATGAATTATTTGCTACAAATACAAACAAAGGTCAGCAACATACATTGATCTCAAATACATGATTGCACTAACGGGAGATGGCGTAGCTACTAGGGCTGTCTTTCCGCCCCCCCCCCCCCCCCCCACCCCCACCCCCACCCAAAAAAAAAAACAAATTAAATGTGAAATGTGATACAATCCCGACAACAGCATATTTGTAGTAGAAAAAAAAAATTTGAATGAAAATTTTGAATTGTTCCATATAAATAAAATACTGTCCATCGTTTTTAGAAAATAACTCTTTTGGGTCAGTTGATAGATGAGGATGAGATAACAGAGCTAGGACATTCAGTCGAAGCAAGCAAGATTATTACAGCTGACGTGATGAGGGTATGAATTCAAGAATTGCTCCGTTAAAGACTTTTTGAATAGTGAGATGGAATAGTTTTGAATCGCTGGTTCTATTGTATTCCACATCCTAGGGAAAGTATGGATTGGGAAATTTGCGGAAAATTGAGTTCTTGGTTTTGGTGTGTGTAATTTACCCGATTGTCTGGTGTCCATTCCTGAAGGGTTTTGGTATATTCTGAAAGTCTTTTCAAAGCTTTCAGGGAGCATGCTGTTGTACCAATCATGCATAAACAAAGAGACCTGCAGTTTGTACAGGTCTGTGAATTTTAAGATACGCAGCTCACTCAATAGTGGATCAGTATGAGCATTGTAATTCTTGCTAGCTATAATTCGGAGGACTTTCTTTTGTAATTTAATGATCGATCGAGTTGACGACGAGTGACCCCAGATGTGGATATTTATTTATATTTATTGGTGTTTAAGGTCACATACTTTTGCACAATGGCTAAGCATGACCATGACAGTTTTACTGGTGGAAGAAGCCGGAGAGAACAACCGAGCAACGACGAGCAGCTGCCAGCTCCCCAACATCGTAACGCCGCACTGCTGCACAGGCAGGGTTAGATTGGTTGAAGACATGCGCACCATCGACGTGCAGTAAGCCTTAGTTCACGGCGTCATCGTGCCCCCATGTGGACAATCGGCTTAAGTGCTTTGCACAAGGACACAACGCGGGAGTCCGAATCGATCGCTCCCAGATGTGTATACCATATAGCATGTGACTTTGGATCAAAGAGTAATATAATGTTTTCAGGCATTCTTTCGGTAGACTCCTCTTCACTTTGTTTATGGCGTAACTTGCCCTGGAAATTTTGGAGCAGATTACTGAGATATGCTTCTTAAAGTTCAAATTTTCATCCACGTGGATTCCTAGGAATTTTACAGATTTTTCTTCTTGATTGTTAGCAACGAGTGAGATAGCTGAATTGTTAAGCATAACTCTTCTACTTTCAATTGTGTAAAAGTCATTCTGAAGGTGGAAAATAATAAATTCTGTCTTGCTCTCATTTAGCGTGAGTTGATTAGCTGTGAACCAATAGTATATGTTATTGAGTTCGTTATTAATTAATTCTATTATTGTATCTAAGTTATTACCAGACGTATATGCAGTAGTATCGTCTGCATATGATAAAATTTTCAGCAATGTCGAGTTTATAATATCGTTAATGTAAATTATGAAGAGAAGAGGACAAGAATAGATCCCTGTGGGACACCAGTTGTTATCACCTGGAAATCAGAGCTCGCCTTTGGAAGGGAAACTGACTGAGATCTGTCAGTAAGATAATCCTTGAACCAAGAGTTTACATGGCCCCGTATTCCATATAGTTCTAGCTTTTTGAGTAAGATCTGGTAATTTATAGTATCAAATGCTTTGGAGAAGTCAAGAAACAGAACTAAAGTACGGCTTTGTTGTTGTTGGCTTGTCATTCATTTCTTTTTTGTTAAAGATTTTGATGCTGAACAGTCATTTGTTATGTATAACTTTGATTCACCTGCAGACTTCTTGAACAACAATCTTATATGATCATGTAATCTTTCACTGTCACGGCATGTGTGAACATTATCATCATTCCATGGCATGGACGTTTGTATGCCTTGTTATAATCTATTGTTGGGCATATTATTACTGTGTTCAAACGTGTCTTTAAAGACACTCTCAAGTCGGTCAAGCGCAAATACGGTTTTCCCACAGTCTGCCATACATGTAAATATAGCAGAATGTGGTTCTTTAACAAACAATGCCTTGTAATCTTCCATTTTCTATATTTAGCTGAGAATCTTTTATTATAAAAATAAATGTTTTTAAATCACCTTGCCTTTCTTGTGTTTTAGTTATCTGCAAAGGTATACTATCAGTTATTGCTGTACCCGTACCGTGTAGATCGCAATGATTTATACTTCTAAACTCTAACCATACACCAAAGTGTGCAGAATAAAACTTTCTATCTGAAACAGTCTCAACACACTTAATTTTAAAATCGCTCCCAATATATTCATGTAATGCCTCCCATTAATCAAGTATATGCATACCAGAACTGTACAACTGATTTGGAAAACCGTCAATTGTAATTTCACCCTTCTCGATTTTGGGATTATAAAAGGTTTCTGATCTTGGAGCGTGAGATCTATGTGGTTGTTTACAAAATTTTAGAACCCCTTCCATGCTCCTATCAGGTTTATTAATTTGTATGTTCCATGTGGTATCTTTCTTGTTGAGGGAAAGTACTCCATGATGGTGTATCTGCTCATAAAGTATCACAGTACGAGCATATCTTTGTCTGACCTGTCTCGCAAGATCTTGGTTATTAATTTTTTCAAATTCTAAGGAAATTCCAGATAACTTATTTGTTGAATCAGCTGCAGCGGTTTCCGCTGTCTCCATAATATGGTTTGCCTTCACGTGGACTAAAGTTCCCAAACCCTGGGTAATATTGTATGGGCGTTTGGGTGTATTCGGGTGATTTAGGGTGCTTAGTGGGACCCGTCCTGATAGTGATACTGGACGAACTGGTTTTGGGGCGATACGTCCCCAAAACCTTTCATTCCTAGTGAACAGCGATCACTGCAACGTGTGTCAGTTTCTTTAATTCGGGAACACCAAACGTTCTCAGAAACACCGATCGGTCTACAGGATCAATGTTTACACCACATCTACAGTTTTCAGTTTCCCCTGATCCGTTTACAATGACCCCGAATGTCACTGTACATTGTACGTACCTTGATGCTTCGGCTTTCTAAATCTTATTCTATTTCCTATTGTTGATATTCCTAATCTTTGCAGATGGTCATCTGAAAGTTGTCTTACAACTGTACCCGAGATCCGTCCTGCTTCGAATCTCGGACACAAAGTTTCCATGTTAATTGCTGCTTACGCAGCTTTGACCAGGTCGTCCAACATAATTTCGCACGCAGAGGCAGGGATTGTAGAAAAACTGGAAATACTACGTGGGGAAGTGGAATGAAAATTAAAAAGAAACTACCAATTTAAATAGTTATTACAACATAATCTTTCGATATTTCTTAAAGTTTTCACTCCTATTTCTGTTGTTGAGCTTGTAATTCAACCACAGCAGTCCTGCAGTCGATAGTATCTGCATGATATTAACCGGTGAAAAATAATTCCACGAACAGAATTCCAATTTTAATTCCGCGATTTCAGCGCAACATACTATAATGAAATGTCATATAATGTCGAATAATACGCATATATAGACAAACTACGAGCATAAATCAACAGACGATAAGCATATATTGACAAATGATATGCATATAAAGACAAACTATAAACGTATAAAGACAAACTATAAACATATAAAGACAAACGGTATGCATATATAGACAACTGATATGCATATAATATTCAACAGTTTGCATATAAAGACAAACGATGTGCATATATTGACGAACTATATGTACATGTTCACAAACGATATGCATATATAGATTTCTTAAAAGCATATAAAGACAAATGATATGCATATATTGACAAACGATATGTATATATTGACAAACGATATGCATATCTAGACATATGATAAGCATATAAGGACAAACTATAAGCGTATAAAGACAAGCTATAACAATATATAGATAAATGATATGCATATATTGAAGAATGATTCGCATAGTTTGACTTGCAATATTATAAGCATACATAGACAAATGATACGCATATATTGACGAACGATATGCATATCTATACATATGATAGGCATATAAAGACAAACTATAAGCATATAAAGACAAACTATAATCATATAAAGACAAATGATATGCACATATTGAAGAAGGATAAGCATATATTGACGAACGATATGCATATATCAGGAGAGCGCCACATAAGGCAGCTGTGGCGTTCTATAACTGCCGTTCCCGACTGGCGTGGAGTCTCCGGTATCAGTGAAGAACGACTACGCGAGATATATGGCTTGGAAAAATCTTTAGAGACTATACAGGGAAACTTAGACTCAATGTTGCAGAACAGGATAAGATAGATAAGCATATTAATTATGAAAAGCAAACACTCACCGAAGCATTAAAAGACCAATTGCTAGATGAAATCTGAAAACGAATAAGTGATTTAGAAACAATACGCGATGGTCGATTGGAAATTATAGCAGGTACTAAGGAAAAACTAAGATCTCAAATTAATAAAATTCGTGGAACAATATGAATACTTGACTCGGATACTACACTTGCGGAGGAAATTAAAACATTATTTAGAGAACATGGCACCACAATTGTAAGTATACTGACTGTTTTGGATATGACAATTAGCACAATTGTATTGGCCGTTACAGGCAGTAATGTCACTCCAACTACATAAGGTCCGTGTGGTGTGAAACAATGGGTTAAGAAGCAACTCAAACATTTAGCAAATTTGTTAAGTTCAACTTACTGGGAAGGCTGCATCAGCAATTCCAGGCACCATTGGGTCTGTCGTTTCGTGGCTTTTGAAAACCGCAGCTGGTGCAGTAGGCTGGCTTGCACAAAATTTATGAGCTCTGATTGATTCCATCGGTGGGTTAGTATTTATTAAACTAAAATCTTTATAATTATATAAGATGGTTTTCAGATTTAATGCAGGTGCGATATAAATCTGGCGGTTATTACAAATCTAAAAAATAAAAAATATTGATGAAATTCACGTATGTATACAGGAAAAACTAAAAGCTGATAGCTTTGTGTCTCATCACTAAGACATATTTTCAAAATAAAAACATACTGATATCAATTCTGCAGCTTTTGTGAACCAGTGGCGCAATAAACCAATGGGGTTTTGACAAAATCAGTTAAACTTTGCTGTGTGGTGCGCTACTTCTGGGTGTGGTGTCTCATTTGATGATCATTTGACGCATGAGGATTTATTTGCAAGAAGTTTCCGGATATTTCATTTTTATTACCAGATCCGCAGAATATCAGATGAAATAAAAGCTGCTCTTCCGCAGGATGACGCATGGCACAGATACGGTAACGCATATGATATACGAACTTTTGATAAATATATCAAATCAGTTTGGTGTGTCGCTTGATACTGATTGGTGAGAAAAATGATTATAATGCGGTTTAGGCACACTTTATCATGTTAGACCGTATTATCACAACCATTTAACTCTTCACCTTCCAAGTGTTAGACTGTATTATCACAACCATTTAACTCTTCACCTTCCAAGTGTTAGACTGTATTATCACAACCATTTAACCCTTCACCTTCCAAGTGTTAGACCGTATTATCACAACCATTTAACTCTTCACCTTCCAAGTGTTAGACTGTATTATCACAACCATTTAACCCTTCACCTTCCAAGTGTTAGACTGTATTATCACAACCATTTAACCCTTCACCTTCCAAGTGTTAGACAGTATTATCACAACCATTTAACCCTTCACCTTCCAAGTGTTAGACTGTATTATCACAACCATTTAACCCTTCACCTTCCAAGTGTTAGACTGTATTATCACAACCATTTAACCCTTCACCTTCCAAGTGTTAGACTGTATTATCACAACCATTTAACTCTTCACCTTCCAAGTGTTAGACTGTATTATCACAACCATTTAACCCTTCACCTTCCAAGTGTTAGACAGTATTATCACAACCATTTAACTCTTCACCTTCCAAGTGTTAGACTGTATTATCACAACCATTTAACCCTTCACCTTCCAAGTGTTAGACTGTATTATCACAACCATTTAACCCTTCACCTTCCAAGTGTTAGACAGTATTATCACAACCATTTAACCCTTCACCTTCCAAGTGTTAGACTGTATTATCACAACCATTTAACTCTTCACCTTCCAAGTGTTAGACAGTATTATCACAACCATTTAACCCTTCACCTTCCAAGTGTTAGACTGTATTATCACAACCATTTAACCCTTCACCTTCCAAGTGTTAGACAGTATTATCACAACCATTTAACCCTTCACCTTCCAAGTGTTAGACCGTATTATCACAACCATTTAACTCTTCACCTTCCAAGTGTTAGACAGTATTATCACAACCATTTAACTCTTCACCTTCCAAGTGTTAGACTGTATTATCACAACCATTTAACCCTTCACCTTCCAAGTGTTAGACAGTATTATCACAACCATTTAACTCTTCACCTTCCAAGTGTTAGACTGTATTATCACAACCATTTTAACTCTTTACCTTCCAAGCGTTAGACCGTATTATCACAACCATTTAACCCTTCACCTTCCAAGTGTTAGACAGTATTATCACAACCATTTAACTCTTTACCTTCCAAGTGTTAGACCGTATTATCACAACCATTTAACTCTTCACCTTCCAAGTGTTAGACAGTATTATCACAACCATTTAACTCTTCACCTTCCAAGTGTTAGACAGTATTATCACAACCATTTAACTCTTCACCTTCCAAGTGTTAGACCGTATTATCACAACCATTTAACTCTTCACCTTGCAAGTGTTAGACCGTATTATCACAACCATTTAACCCTTCACCTTCCAAGTGTTAGACAGTATTATCACATTCATTTAACTCTTTACCTTCCAAGTGTTAGACCGTATTATCACGAGAATTTAACTCTTTACCTTCCAAGTGTTAGACTGTATTATCACAACCATTTAACTCTTCACCTTCCAAGTCGAAGATTTAATAACACGATTAGCTTTGTATAGAGATCTGGTCACGGTCACACACATGTCGATTTTATAAGACGGGAACATGCAGAGTGACGTACATTTATTATTGATGAATCAAAAGGCTTAACAAGAGCCGATGCGGAAAGAATTAATGATTCTATAAGAACGTATGTTTGGGCTATTTTAGGCTCGCAGGCTTAGATTCGGTCATCAATTCAGGAAGTTGGTACTGCATTTGGTGTTCAAAACCCATTTGAGGCAAATGTAGAAGATGCAATTGCGCGGCCAGTAGATTTACAAAATTCCATAAAACGGTATCAAGATATGTTATCTCATACTCAATTAAAATAAAACGGTATCAAGATATGTTATCTCACGCTCAAGCAAAATAAAACGGTATCAAGATATATTATCTCACGCTCAAGCAAAATAAAACGGTATCAAGATATGTTACCTCACACTCAATTAAAATAAAACGGTATCAAGATATGTTATCTCACACTCAATTAAAATAAAACGGTATCAAGATATGTTATCTCACGCTCAAGCAAAATAAAACGGTATCAAGATATGTTATCTCATACTCAATTAAAATAAAACGGTATCAAGATATATTATCTCACGCTCAATCAAAATAAAACGGTATCAAGATATGTTATCTCACGCTCAATCAAAAAAAACGGTATCAAGATATGTTATCTCACACTCAATTAAAATAAAACGGTATCAAGATATGTTATCTCATACTCAATTAAAATAAAACGGTATCAAGATATGTTATCTCACGCTCAATCAAAAAAACGGTATCAAGATATGTTATCTCACACTCAATCAAAATAAAACGGTATCAAGATATGTTATCTCACACTCAATTAAAATAAAACGGTATCAAGATATGTTATCTCACACTCAATTAAAATAAAACGGTATCAAGATATGTTATCTCATACTCAATTAAAATAAAACGGTATCAAGATATGTTATCTCACGCTCAATCAAAAAAAAACGGTATCAAGATATGTTATCTCACACTCAATTAAAATAAAACGGTATCAAGATATGTTATCTCACACTCAATTAAAATAAAACGGTATCAAGATATGTTATCTCATACTCAATTAAAATAAAACGGTATCAAGATATGTTATCTCACGCTCAATTAAAATAAAACGGTATCAAGATATGTTATCTCACGTTCAATCAAAAACTGACTTTGTTTTCGGAGTGGGTCTCTATATGGATCCATCAAATATGGAACTAGGTGGACTTTGTTTTCGGAGTGGGTCTCTACATGGCTCCATCAAATATGGAACTAGGTGGACTTTGTTTTCAGAGTGGGTCTCTACATGGCTCCATCCAATATGGAACTAGGTGGATTTTGTTTTCGGAGTGGGTCTCCACATGGCTCCATCAAATATGGAACTAGGTGGACTTTGTTTTCGGAGTGGGTCTCTATATGGATCCATCAAATATAGAACTAGGTGGACTTTCGAATATATCAAGCTATAATAACACACTACTTATAGCTACGGATTCCCAATCATTAGGGGTTAATAGCGAATTAAACGAGGAGATGCAAAAAATCCCCGCCTCTCTCACAAAGAATGTGATTTCACCCCAAGCTTCACCAATAATTCCCAAAGTGGTGAAGCCTGACAGTCATGAAAATGAACCAACTGCCCTGACGGTGGGGCTCATGATCGCTGGGACGTTTTTTATTTTGTTCTGGAATTGAATAAAAAAATATATAAAATATTATATACAATGTTTATTACTCTTGATATAAAGGACAGAGAAGTGTCAATTCCATTGAATATTGACAATTGTTCTGGAAATAAGGTCATCGGAATTACCTCTGCTTATTATCGAACAGGATACCATAATATAAAAAATGAGAAAATCGATATTTTGTTTGAAGGTGAAAGATCAACCGTCAGATTTCAACCCGGTTTGTATAATTTTGATCAATTATCTCGCAGTACTAAAAATATAGTAATGGTTGATGTTATAGTAAATCCTATTAATATATGAATAGGATTAACAGTACTCAGAGGTAGAAGTGTTAAATTTCCTACAAGTATGAAACAAATATTAGGTTTATACGATGAGGGGTGGTTAAAAGCTGGAACGTATCAAGGAGATACGTCCATAAAGCTATATCCTGGTTCACTGCAATGACATTGTAATCAGATAGATACATACGGAAATTATTTGAACGGTAAACCTACGAATCTGCTAAAATCCAATTCGAGGGAGAAACTTTGGACAAACATTACATTGTGTTATGCTCAGCCTACCTTTAAAAAACTGACGAACGGCCACATATCAACACTCGAGTTTTCATTAAAAATGGAGGATGGCATAAAATTTAAGAATGAATTTCATTTTATGAACGAGTTGGAAATATAAGACGGGAATCAAATGCACATATGAATTGAACCAATACGCTCTTTTTGACAAGTGAAGTGCGTAATTGGATAAGTATGACGCACGAACAGGATCATAAATCAGTGAATTATGCATGATGCTAAAATAATAGAGTATGATACTAAATTAATGTAACATGATACCCAAATAATTGTATCATTAATTAATTATGTAGAATTTATGAAATCATACCAAATAATAATATAGCATCATGCTTCATTATTAGAGTATCAAGCTAAAAAAACAATTATGTCCCTCACGTACGTGAACCTGACTTCAGCATCATGCTATATTATTTATGCTGCATTCATGAAATCGTGCAAAATAATACAGCATGATACTAAATTAATTCAGCATCATACTCAAATAATATAGTATGATGCTAAATAAAACTGAGTATCATACTAAAATAATTAAGCATCATGCTGAATTAAAATGCATGATCCTCTCGTAATTCTATGACATGGTATCATGCTATATTAATTTAGTGTCATACTCTATTATTTTAGCATCATGCTTAATTCACTGATTTATGATCCTGTTCGTACGTCATAGATAAGTGCGTACATACCTTTTAAGTGTGCAATTGGATAATTTTAGATTGGAGTCATACTGCGACATAAGTTATAAGTCATCCCCTCAAGAAAGACTAATTAAAAAATAAGATAACAAACTCCCCCTGCCAGTGGGAGCCTTTTATTAGCCTTTAACTTCTGTCTGTACTCCCACTGGGGTGTCCAGCCTCGGACGAATTCTATGTGCTAGTACCCCAATATCGGACATCTCACTTTTTACCGAATGTTTGAGTATGGTTATTTTTATAAGTGAATTTTGAATTAAATTTACTTACCTATCACCGTTTGACTCAAAGAGATGGATTTCACCAGATGGAATTAACACTCTAGCTTCCGGACACATAAATATTCCTTGAATGTAAACCAAGGGCGTGTATAATATGATGAAAGGGAAAAAACGGGGGTGTGCTAGAAATCCTGTTTCCCTTTAGTCGCATTCGCTAAGCTTGACATAACTTCTTAATTAATTAACACATACTGTGCCGGTACTCCAAACTGGTCGAACTGGTCCCCAATATCCAGAATCGGGCAACTACATACAATGTACATCCACAGAACCAGGTAACTACATTTAATGGATATGTTCAGAATCCGGCAACTACATATAATGTGCATTCACAGAACCGGCCAACTACGCATAATGTACTTCTACAGAATTGGAAAGCTACATACAATGCACATCTACAGAATCGGGCAACTACATACAATGTGCATTCACAGAATCGGGTAACTACATACATTGTACATCTGCAGGCTCGGAAAGCTACATACAATTTACATCCACAGAATCGGAAAGTTACATACAATGTACATCTACAGAATCGGAAAGCGACATATCATGTACATCTACAGAATTGTGGCAACTACATACAATGTACATTCACAGAATCGGGCAACTACATACAATGTACATTCCCAGATTCGGGTAACTACATACAATGTACATTCACAGAACCGGGTAACTACATACAATGTACATTCACAGAATCGGGTAACTACATACAAAGTACATTCACAGAATCGGGTAACTACATACAACGTACATTCACAGAATCGGGTAACTACATACAACGTACAACTACATACAATGTACATCAACAAAATCGGGGAAATGCATGCAATGTACATCCATAGAATCGGGCAACTACATACAATGTACATCCACAAATCGGGCAACTACATACAATGTACATCAGCAGAATCGGGCAACTACTTCAATATACATCCACAGAATTGGGCAACTACATACAATGTACATCAACAAAATCGGGGAAATGCATGCAATGTACATCCATAGAATCGGGCAACTACAAACAATGTACAGCCACAAATCTGGCAACTACAAACAATGTACATTAACAGAATTGGACAACTATATCCAATGTACATCAACAGAATCAGGCAACTACATACAATGTACACCCACAGAATCGGGTAACTACATACAGTGTACAACTACATACAATGCACACCTACAGAATCTGGCAACTACATACAATGTTCATCTACAAAATCGGGCAACTATATGCAATGTACATCCTCAGAATCAGGCAACTACAAACTATATATATCCACAGAACCGGGCAACTACATACAATATGCAGGACCGGGCAAGTACAGACAATGCGTATCTAGTTTGTATGACCCATTGTATGTGTAACATTAGTCCAAATATCAAATCTGTCGGGTGAGAAAGTACATGATTACGGGGGCGTTACAACAGTTACTTATTCCTAGTTCCTTATTCGACATTCGTTATCAATCTGATAAATCGGTTGATAAGGAATGTCGAATAAAGAACCTGGAATAAGTAACGGTTGCCACTAGCAAGAGCGAATCGATATTTAAGAATCTAAGACCATAATCACCTGACTGGAAAATTATTGGAGGGTATAACATACTCCAAACCTCCCTTATCGACGCCCCGATCAGGTTATCCAAGGAGTGTTTGAACTCATAAAAAACAGTCGGATTAAATATAGTTCATATAAGTAAGCGGAACTAATTTCCTGTTCTTCTACCTTGTTCACAGAGTTACGATCTCAGGAAACAAAGAAACAAATTAAATTGCAGTTCTGTTACCGTGCAACTGCAATGTAATTGTCACTTATAATGTCTAATTCTGCTATTTCTTTATAATCAATTTATGGGAGGTTTGAAACGATTCCGGGATTTTTCCAAGCAATAAAGATTAACTGCGTGAATTTGCATCGCTATTTTCATTTTATGTCATTTCACGACAAAGATATATTGTGCTTCTAGAACAGAATCATCAGATTCTATTGCGTTTCGTCTTCATATACATAAGCTCTAGTTCCGCGATAATAACGGAAAATCACGTTTTTAAAGATTTTTATTTCAGAGCCTGAATATCGTGGATTTATTTCAATTTCTGAATATTAAATCCGAGAAATTATTGGATCTGTCATGTTTTAAATAGAAGTGCAGTCACGTTTTCAGTCCCAGAATCTGTCCAGAAAAGTGCAAGAGGGTTGCGTTTGCGGCTTGCAAAATATGCTAGACATGCCCGAAGCTATACAGTTATATGGTATGTTAGACAGGCCCAAAGTTATACAGTTTTATGGTATGTTCGACAGGCCCGAAGCTATACAGTTTTATGGCATGTTAGACAGGTCCGAAGGTATACAGTTTTGCGGTATGTTAGACATGCCCGAAGCTATACAGTTTTATGGCATGTTAGACCGGCCCGAAGCTATACAGTTTTATGGCATGTTAGACCGGCCCGAAGCTATACAGTTTTATGGGAAGGAAAACGGGCAAAGATTGTTGGCCGGATCGTGATCCGGTCGAAATTCTGTTTGCACTTTTATAACCCTTTACCCAACGAAACGTCAAAACTGGCCAGCACTATTCACAAAAACGCGGTTCTATTTTCATTATTTTTCATTTTTTGTCACAAAACATAGCCTATGACCCCTCTTTGGAACGAGCTCGTTGAGATCGTTCCAATGAGAGTTATAAGCTATGTTTTTCCGCAAACACTGAACAAAAATAGTTATTGGAGAATTTTGTATCGTTTGCTTTTCGTGTTAGGTAAAGGGTTAAATACAGTAGTGTATGTTCTCGGGGGGGGGGCGAATGCACCAACTTCAGGACCCCTGGGCCGGCCCATCACCCTCACCGAGCCCCCAGCACCACATGGCGCCAACCTCGCCGGGCCCCCACCCTCGCCAGTCGAGAGGCCATCCCACTTGGGCATTAGCGTAGATTCACTTTCTACCCCAACACCAAACTGGCGTAGATTAAGAATGGGCCACCCCAGAGAGCCATAAGGGGACGGCCCACCCCTTTAGGCGGCCCAGGGGCTTGAATATACATGGCGAAAGTAAAAACACAATGCCATGTCAGTGGCTTACTTTGAGCTCTACGGAGCTCTGTGGCCGGTGCTGTATGAGGGAGTACTGTGGGGTACATATGGTCAAACGGAAATGGATCGCGTACAAAGCCTTGCCGTGCTTGTGGCAAGGGGTAACGAAGCAATTATCGCTCTGCCTGAGGTGTGGTTATAAGAACGAACATATGAAATTACTGCATCGAGAGCAGAGGTCCGCTGCAAAGGAATTTACCCGGCTGGCAGCCATCGGAATTTCCATTTAAAGGTTTGGTGGAAACAGACATAGTTATTCAGCATGGCAAGTTTGGACAAATACATCAATCAGCTGTTGGCAGAAATGCCAGACCCGATTCCAGAGGGACAACAATTCATCGACCTGGATGACCTGGATAACTCTCCCCGTTAAGGCCCCAGCCGAAGAGCCATTGATTGGTACAGAATTCGGTGCAACGCATCATACAAATGTTTCTTCACAAGTTAACAGCGAAAATCAAAACAAAAGCCAATCGTCAAAACTGGACTTAAAGGTTCTCTCCCTTAATATTTATGGACTTACTTCGAGACTAAGAGTGCTAGATTAAAAGTTCTCTCCCTTAATGTGTGTGGACTTACTTCGAGACTAAGAGTGCCAGATTAAAAGTTCTCTCCCTTAATGTTTGTTTATTTCGAGACTAACAGTGCCAGATTAAAAGTTCTCTCCCTTAATGTTTGTGGACTTACTTCGAGATTAAGAGTGCCAGATTAAAAGTTCTTTCCCTTAATGTTTGTGGACTTACTTCGAGACTAAGAGTGTCAGATTAAAAGTTCTCTTCCTTAATGTTTGTGTACTAACTTCGAGACAAAGAGTGCCAGATTAAAAGTTCTCTCCCTTAATGTTTGTGGACGTACTTCGAGACTAAGAGTGCCAGATTAAAAGTTCTCTCCCTTAATGTGTGTGGACTTACTTCGAGACTAAGAGTGCCAGATTAAAGTTCTCTCCCTTAATGTTTGTGGACTTATTTCGAGACTAAGAGTGCCAGATTAAAAGTTCTCTCCCTTAATGTTTGTGGACTTACTTCGAGACTAAGAGTGCCAGATTAAAAGTTCTCTCCCTTAATGTTTGTGGACTTACTTCGAGACAAAGAGTGCCAGATTAAAAGTTCTCTCCCTTAATGTTTGTGGACTTACTTCGAGACTAAGAGTGCGATACATCCAAGAATACAGGTTGATTTAAGGTGGTCTGAAAATGAGATAGAATTCTTAGACACGATAGTCAAAATTGAAGACGGATTTCTTAAAACCGGTTTATATACAAAACCCACGGACACGCATCAATACCTACACGCAAAGTCAGATCACCCAATCAACACTAAAAGAGCGATACCATATGGAATAGCTTCGAGAGTAAAAAGAATTTGTTCCGATAATGCTGAATATGAATGCCACAAAAATGATATAAAACAACACCTGCATGCCAGAGGTTACGATGAAAAGTTTGTAAGCGAACAACTAGAAACGGTCGATCAAATCCAGCGCAAACAGTTACTTGAAAAACGATCCAACAAATCAACCGGCGAAAGAGTCCCGTTTGTGGTCACCTACTCGCGGCGCCTCCCCGACATCGGGAAAATAACGCGGGAGCGAATGCCCATTTTACACCGCTCAAAACGCATGAAGTTGGCATTCGAAAAACCTCCCCTGATTTCGTACAAAAGATTGAAAAATTTGGGAGATATCATAGTCCACAGCAAGCATAATAAAATGTTCAACAATCAAGGGACGGGATCTGATAGATGCGAGAGAAAATGTGCAATCTGTGGGTTTATGCTCCAAACAAAACAATTCGCAGACAAGAACGGGACGGCCTACCACATAGGAAAAAAAATCACCTGCATGTCCAGGAATGTGATATATGGGATTTTCTGCGACAAGTGCAATGAAGTTGTGTACGTGGGAGAGACGGGGACAAAATTGTATGAGAGAATGCAAAACCACCTGAGTAGAATAAAACTTGAGGTTATGGATGAACCGATACCACATCATTTTCTGACGAAAAACCATAGGATAAACAATTTTAGGATTATTGGGATTGAACAAATTAATAAACAAAATACAGCTTACAGGAGGGGTCGTGAAGCATTTTGGATTAACAAACTTCAAACACTAGAACCCAATGGGCTCAATAGACAAGAATAATTCCAAATATTCTCATTTATAAACTTGCTGAACGGGGGGGGGGGGGAGGGGGGGCGGGGGGATATAAATTAGTGTACAGAGCAATTACACCTAAACACGCATTGGTGTTGAACATAGCGTGTATATGTTGTGAGATTATGATCATTTGGTATATGTCAGTGCGTACATCATGTGTATGTGGTGTGTGTGGGGGGGGGGGGGGGTGGGTATGGAACCCTAGCCTACGATTGTCGGTGTAGACATAGGAGGGATTGCCCTTAGATCAGTGGTGGAGGGCATATATATGCTGCAATAGTGGGTGGGGACAAGACATTTACACACCCTGGAAGGATCGTCCGGGGGGGGGAGGGGGTTATTACTACGCAAGGAGGGTATAAAAAAATTATATTTTCCATCAGCGGTATTGATGTCTGATTGACGCGGGTTGGGTACTGGGGCGGAGATATGGAGGCGCGCTTTTAAATGATTGAATGATTCGGGCCAAGGAGTGGTTGGATGTGTGAATACGGTATACGAACTTACTTGCCTCTGCCTCTGTTACCAGGGCGAGGTTTTAGAAATAGTGTCTAATTCATATTTGTTTTTTACGTAATAACGCGGAACATATCTTTACTTGTTGCCCCCCAAGGAAGATATACGGTATTTTTTCATAATTTACACTTGAATACAAAAAGCAAAGTGCAGCGCGGAACATATCTTTACTTGTTGCCACCCAAGGAAGATATGATACAGTTATTTTGCGCGTAATAGACTCGGATACGGGGAACAACATGAAATGGGGAACATATCTTTATCACCCAAGGGAGATATGATACGGTGGTTTACAAGCAATACACTTGAATATGGAGAACAACGCGTTTGAACAATTCGGGTCAAGGGATGGTTGAATGTGTGAATACTGCCTGCGAACTCGCTTCTGCCTCTGTTACCAGGGCGAGGTTGAGATAAATGATTGAATGCTTCTAATTCTTAGGCTGAGAACAAAAAATGCGCGCAATAACGCGGAATATATCTCCACTCGTTACCACCTAAGGAAGATATGATACGGTCTTGTTTGTCCATAATTTACAATTAAAAACAGTGAACAACGTGTAATGCGGAACATATCTTTACTTGTTGCCAACCAAGGAAGATATGCATCGGCGATTTTATGGACGGTTCTTGATTTTATACTTCCCATTCAACAATTAGGATCAGCGTGACGCTAAATTTTACGTTCCTATGACGCGATACACATTGGTACGGTACTTAACGTAACGGAATAAGTATTAGTCAAAAATGAAAGCCGCTTAGAAGGAAGTAAACTTCCGAGCATGACGGCAATTTGACGAAGTTATATAAAATATTTGATGAAGTGTGTATATATATATATATATATATATATATATATATAATGAATTATACCATGTAATGCAGATGAAATCAGTGAGAATCAATCTCTTTTCCAAATTTCCTGCTTACGGTACACAATACAGAATTCGGCACTTCTGTTATGCATTTTTTAGGATGAAAGACTCTGACGCCGATGGGGATCGAACCACTGCCTTGATGAGAGTACACTTCTGCGGCACCAATCGCCTAGCGAAACTGGACCAGCGCCATAGACCACTCGACTACCGACAAGCCCCAAAAAAGGCATGTTAGCAGATCGAGCGTCCATGGAACTGGCACAGTCCACACGAAATTACTCGGTATCCCCCAGAATTAGTTTTTTTACAATGAATTATACCATGTAATGCAGATGAAATCAGTGAGAATCAATCTCTTTTCCAAATTTCCTGCTTAACGGTACAGAATACAGAATTCGGCACTTCTGTTATGCATTTTTAAGGATGAAAGACTCTGACGCCGATGGGGATCGAACCACTGCCTTGATGAGAGTACACTTCTGCGGCACCAATCGCCTAGCGAAACTGGACCAGCGCCATAGACCACTCGATTTTAATCTCCGTGTGGAATATAAATCTTTTATATATATATAAAAGGTATATTTTAGACTGTAGAATGCTTACTTTTATAGACTGAGATCTTGTGGTCATTACACAGTTAGTATGTTCAGATGCAGTTGTGATGGGTTACATAGCCTGTGTTGAGTGGAGAAGATTCGGATTAGCTGGAGGAACTTAACAAAAACACTGTGGATGGTGCGCTTTTTGTCGTGGCACGAATACGACTGATTGGGATGTAAAATTGGTACGGCAGTCTGGACGGACATATTAAGATGTTAAGTTAGAGCGGAAGTCAGGACATATAGGATTAATGGCAGCGTACTGGGTAATTTTTTATGTTACTGTACTGCCAGAATCTACCACGGCGAGTCCTGGTTCCTATCACCACCTTCCATTTCTGACTAACATTATTATCCTCTTTTTGGCTTACTCTATCAACACTAACATATTTCAAACCTCTTGCTCTAGCGATTCTTAGGCTGCTCTCAGAAATCATAGTATTCTACTATTGCTGGTAGTCAAACGAGATTACTACGTCCGTCGTAGGCCACTAAATCCCTGCTTTAGGGGGATTTGGGGGTGGGGTATAGCCCCGCCTGGCTACGCTACTGGTAAGGGCAGCGGGCAGATGTCCCATTATTTTTATTGCTCTTTATGTCAAATCTTTATATCCTTCGTAATATTAATGGCATTAGTTACATTTACACTCCACAGCACAATCGAAATACAGAGCTTATCCGTCCATCGACGCTGTTTGTTCAGTTGGCAAATTTAACAACACGGTTTACTGCGGAATTAATGCAAATTCGTCAACATCTTAGCGTAGTTAAAAGTTTAGCTAAGAGAAAATAGCAATTGTAGTATATTTTAATAAAGTCGCAAAATTTGACTGTTTTGCAGCAAATTATTTATTAGTATTGATTCTAAAACATCAGTGTGGTAAACCAAGGACCAATTTTTCGGCTCAGTTACCAAAGTACGCTTTTCCGAAGGTATGGAATGAGCTCGATAGAACTTTAAGAGAAACTCCCACTAGAGGATCATTCAAGAAGAAACTTTTCATGACAATTTTAAATTCATACTCTTCAAGCGTAACATGCAATAATCCCTACTGTAACGATTGTAGACGCCAATGAATGGTAGATCAATGATAAGGTCAGGTGTCTTCCATGACTTATTTATTGATCTATTTGTATCTCATTTACCCATTTATTCTTCTATCCTATTATCCCAATCCCATTATTCTTATCTCATCATTCCGTTGCATATAAGGAACGGTTTAGAGTTCAACATTGTTATTATAATTAATTTCTATAGAACCAGTGACACATTCTCAACACATTTATGTTTACGTTATTGGAGACAGCAGGTAGACGGCCAATATGGCCATGCTTTCTCCTAACAGAATATCATTATAATTACTTACATTTACAGATTTTCACAATTATTGTACTATAATATTCTGTTGAATAAACTTTACTTACTTACTTACTTACTCAATTTGGAGAAAACTCTCATAAGATAAGATTTATTCAGCAAATACACCAGAATATAGGCAGATTGCTACACAAAGAATCAACATAAACAGAATCATAAAACACACTAATTCAAACGACATATATAAATCATATTACAGATAAGTCCCTCTTGTGAAGGAAGAGCTGGACCATGTTACAAATAAAGTTGCACAGCACTGGATTATCATTAGTCATTATTACTTTAAAGTTGTCCATTGTATTCCTTAGAGGAAAGTCCATTTTTTCGTCAGAAATTGCGCGAAATAAATTTTCTCTCAATGGTGCATAAAGCGGACATTCCATTACGAAATGCCATTCCGATTCCACCTCCCCATTGTACAAGCTTCGCATATTCAGATAAGTTACTAAGTTTGTTTTTTTTCTTTCTCTTATTATCATTGTATATATCTTCTTTTAATAATTTAATATGGTCCGATTCAAGTTTGAACTTTAGAAGATTAATTTTACTGTTGGAAATTTCAGTTTCATTCAAACTGTTAAATCTAAGTCCTTTAAGCTTTTCACTTATTGAGTCAGGGAGTTTACATTTCTTAGCTTCCACAAAAGCATCATTCAGAATGGTACCCAGGGAAGTAGTAAGCAATTCACCAGTATAATTTGCGAATCGTACTAAAGCATCTAATGTTATTGGATACCGGCCTAGATCCGCGCGTACCGCATGGTTGGAGGAATGTTTACCTACATTTAAGATCAGTTTGCAGAACTTGATATGAGCCCTTTCACTCGGTGCAGTATCTCTGTTCCTCATATTCAGCCCCGTCCACCATATTTCACTGCTGTATAATAATATAGGCTTAATTAGTTTATCAAATAGCTTAGAAAAGATAACTACGGTTGGTGTGCATTTCTTTTTGAACGAGCTGTGTAAACTAGATAGAGCCTTGAGCCCCTTAAGACTAAGTCCAGACTGTGCATGTTTCAGGGCGCCATTTTCCGAAAGGGTTAGTTCATATGACATTGCTTCTAATCAAAAAGGCTCCAACTTGTGTATGTATATTGTCGAGTGAGATCCATATGGTTCAATCTTCTACTAAGAGATAGAATCTTATGGATCTCACGCGATGATATGGCTTGTACTCAAGACAGGCTTTTCCTGAAAGCCCAACATCTATTCTAGGAAATACGACCAATTCTGTCGGAAAATGAAAGGAGTTCTGCGATCTGCATTGGGCGCCAAAATACAGATAACATACCACACTTGGTGAAAACTGACAATCTTCCAAGCCTAAAAATGCCTTTAAGAGTGCCAGTTGGGCATTTTTCAAAATTTTCCCCAGGGAAGGTCAAAATAGACAATCCCATAGACAATCCCAGACGACACCTGATGTTTACACAAGATTCATCTTCACATTCGTTTCAGCCGCCATCATGAACCTTGCCCTTCGCACGACACTTTATCGAGTCTACACAAAACACAACTTTATTTTACGTGAATGAATGAGTACATTGATTCATAATTGACATACTTTTCCTGGCAGGTAATTTTCCTTTTGTTAGTAACGGGAAACCATAACAATTTGTTTTATCGAAAACCTTCTTTTCGAAGCACAACTAACACACACGAAGTGGTCGCTGTGGATCGGACAAAAATCGTCCCCTGATTTCTGATGCCTTCTATGTGCCTACTGGCCATAACTTGTGTCTACATATTGTCAAGTGAGATATTGTGCCTACTGGCTATAACTTGTGTCTACATATTGTCAAGTGAGATATTGTGCCTACTGGCTATAACTTGTGTCTACATATTGTCAAGTGAGATATTGTGCCTACTGGCCATAACTTGTGTCTACATATTGTCAAGTGAGATATTGTGCCTACTGGCCATAACTTGTGTCTACATATTGTCAAGTGAGATATTGTGCCTACTGGCTATAACTTGTGTCTACATATTGTCAATTGAGATATTGTGCCTACTGGCTATAACTTGTGTCTACATATTGTCAAGTGAGATATTGTGCCTACTGGCTATAACTTGTGTCCACATATTGTCAAGTGAGATATTGTGACTACTGGCTATAACTTGTGTCTACATAGTTTCAAGTGAGATATTGTGCCTACTGGCTATAACTTGTTTCTACATATTGTCAAGTGAGATATTGTGCCTACTGGCTATAACTTGTGTCTACATATTGTCAAATGAGATATTGTGACTACTGGCTATAACTTGTGTCTTGTGATACAGTTCGTTTATACATGTTCCAGAAACTCGACGCTATGCACCGCTGTCGCAATTACCAACAGTGTAGTCAGGGGGGGTGGGGGGGGGGGGGGAGACAAAATGCGTTAACATTGGTAGAAATTTTTATTTTGCCTATTTATTTACCCACCCACCCTTTCCTGCATATTTTGCATGACATTTTGGGAACCAACCCCTTCTAATACATTTTATATACAAAACTTCGGCACTCGAACACTTACTCGAAATACTTAATGTACACTGATTCAATGCATATTTTTTATATCTTCAAACAAGTTTCCATTTACTATATTAAATGCATTTTTCAAGACTGACTAGATTCACATCAGTTCACAAAGACACATTACTGTATAGCTTGAACCCTGTGTGGGCCCGGGTATAATAGGTCGACATTTGGTAGCCAGGTTGTTATATAGACATTTTACTATATTGATGTAGCAAATTGGCATTTATGGTCAGTTAGTGACATTATGTTACTGTTTGGGCCACAGAAGATGCCATAATAGTGAAAAAAGAATATTATTACATTGTTTTGGCACTTGATCACCCACCCACCCCCACCTATATTCACGCCAATTTTTGCGCCCCCCCCCCCCCCCCTTCCCCGGTGTAATACACAAAATGTCGTTCTTGGTTTCTGATTTCTTCACACAATACGACGTTGGCGCTGGCTTCACGCCAGTCCCAAATTATCTTTCCAAGAGAGAAGTTAACAACGCCGCTGACTTTGTAAATAGATAGAGATAATAATACGTGATATTTATCAGCAATTCCGTGAGAGTTGACAACGAATAAGCGTCCTATTAGTGAAGTAATTAAATAACCAATCTCTGTCAGTCTGATGTCAACAGTAATTCGCCACTTGTTACAAATATATGGGTAATCCGGTGTTTTTATCAACCTTATAGGAAAGAACATACTAAGACAGCTAAGGAGCACGTAACAAATATTTCAAATTAGTATGATAACTGGAAACATTTTTGAACATGCTGAAAACTAATTAACTGTCGTATTGCACGTACACTTTTTTCAGTGAATCCAATGATAAAACTGATGTATGGCAGCGAATACATTTACACCTAATTCAGACTGACGCATTTTAGAGGAATCTAATATTCGGTTCCATTTGATTTATATGCGACAATTTTTCGGCTGTCAGGAGTAGGAGATGTATTGATCGGCCCACATTGGCATGATCTCATGCAGGATCTCATGTGACGTCATAGTCACATGACCCAGTGGCGCCTTGTTGTGTTGTCATGGTAACCCGCGTGAGCGGCCATGTTGCGACGTCATCCCCATAGTGATACGTGGTGTTAGTGCGCATGCGCAGCGCGTGTTGTTAGGGTGATACGTGTTTCCGTAGTCCATTTTGTTTTGTCCATTTTGTATACTGGAGGCCGACATCTTGGTTTTTATGGTAGCAGGTGGTTGCTATGTTACCCAATGGCTTACAACTTATGTTCGGAGGGTATGTTCCTTTGTACAGGAGTAATTTCCCGATTCGTAGAATTACCCAAATAAACCCGACAATCTCTCCAAATCACCAAAAACGACTTTATTTACTACGGAGTCCCCATTTTTATCGGCTTAGCAAATTGTGATATAGTACCGAGTGGCACGGGGGGTAGGGGGTGGGGGTGAGTTCGACTGAATAGGAATAATTTTCTGGCTTGGATTATTCACCAGAATTGGGTGTTGATGGATGTATCTATTTCATCTATTTGGGATTTGAGAGCATTCCATTCTTCTAAAGATGGTGCAGTCCCAGTATTCGTTGGATAAGGTTTCTGGTCTTTACCCTGGAAGTATCTTCGAACATGTATCTTCAGTTTACCCTGGTACTGGGCGACATTAGAGTAAGTCTGCTTGCTGCTAAGTCGGAACATCTTCTCTGGTCAATGGTTAGAACGTGAATGATGCCAAGTCCATTCTTCGTCTAATCTTATATATCTTTGACAGATGTGTTTGAAAACACCGTCGCAGTTCAACATATTCTGATCGACGTTTTGATTCTTGGTTGGGGTTTGTGTTTGTTTCCTATAGGATTATTGGTTAAAGTTAGAAGAATTATAGAAAGTAATGGGAAAGAAACACAATAGGAATACATTAATCTGATTGGTTGATTAATTTCGATCTGATTGGTCAGTTTGGCGATCAAACTGCAATCTTGATCCTTAAACTAGAGGATATGTCCCTCTGTATTTTATACTGACTTGGGACAGGTTAAGCTACAAACCTCTGTCCAGTGGAGATAAGTCAAATAACACAAATGCATTCCCACCCCCTACAGTTCGTACTCTTCTATTTCAATCTGATATCCTGTAAGAAGTTTCCCTCTGCATTTTGTACTGAACTTGGGACAGGTCAAGTTTATTGATCACTGGCAAGAAGATAATGATCAAAGAACTTGAGAGCATTACCACCCCACAACAGGAAATGTTTTTTTTTTTTTGGTGTTTTTTTTTTTTAATTTTTTTTTTTTTTTTTTTGTTTTTTAATAAAATTTTCTATAAAAAAGTAGAAGGAAATTTATTCTTTGTTCAACAGAGAATGATGATATGATGAAGATGAATTGACAACATGAATTACACCATTGGTAGGGATAACCTAAACAGTTTTTGTTAACTAAATATAATTGGGTATCATCTGGTTCCAATAGGTGTAACCTAAGGGATACCAGGAATCAACATTGTAAACAAAACATAAATGTTTGAGTATTGTGAAAATAAATATAATTGGATACCATCCGGTTCCAATAGGGGTAACCTAAGGGATACCAGGAATCAATATTGTAAACTGAACATAAATGTTTGAGTATTGTGAAAATAAATATAATTGGGTGTCATCCGGTTCCAATAGGGGTAACCTAAGGGATACCAGGAATCAACATTGTAAACAAAACATAATTTGAGATTGGTTATACTTAGCCTACACCAGGTTTGTGCAACATGAATGATGTTTGTTGAAGAACACATTTCCTTCCATAAACTGTTTACAAATATGTACAAGTAATTACTTTCACCCACCCCCACGAGACAAAAAGGAAAGAAAATTGTCATCTTGGATAACCATCTTTGTAAGTATAAAAATAATATTGATTGGAATAATTTGAATATAAGAATTATGCTTACATCTGGATTTCTGTAAAAATTGTGGAAGAATGTTCACTGGTTGCAGAGAAAGAGATCAAATTGTCAATGGTAAAGTCGACACACTGTCATCTTGAACTAGTCGTTTTGGATAAAAGTCTTTCGTCTGTACGTAAGTGAACATGTCATTTCCATTAAGTCTAAAGCCTTTATTTTTTCCTGTTTCTGTCTGTTTGTTTTTGATTACTTTTAAATATGTTTCCTTTGTTAAATCGTTTTATCTTTTATTTATTCCCTTTGATGGGCCGAAACAATAGTGTTGTTACACAATCCAATAACTCCCTCTCCCTCCCATTCAATCTTTAAAAGACCCGGGGTTCTTTTATCAAAAGCTTTCCTGTCCCTGTAGCATTAAGATGGCATCCAGGTTTCTCCCCTTAATTTAATTTTTACATAATATTCCGTATCGGCATCACAGGCTTCTGAGGGTAACCTTTTATGGGCTTGGCGATAGAATGATTCTTTTTCTCTGGGCTGACTACTTCTTCAAGGGAAGATCCAGAAAGCTCTATGTATAAGCTGTCCGCGTCCGATTCATTAAGTTCAAAATTCCGACGATCAACAAAAAACATCCAAAAATCCATAGTAGAACTGAAGCATACGTAACTTGGCATACTGGTACACGAAAAAACCAATGTGGTGGGGCAAGTCAAGTTTGATTCTGCTTTTATTCATTTCAGTTTCATAAAACTCTTCAGTGAGAGTGTTCAGTTTCCGAAAGGCCAGATTGTTGATGAGGTTGGACACATTATCTTCATCACAATACACTACATTCCTATGCTTTGCCTTATTAGTGACTGTTCTCCCGTAGCCCGAATTACCTAATAGTTTCATCGTGTCATCTACGATGGCTGTACTTGGGGTCAGAGTCCCCTTCCCGTCGGGCTTGTGATACTTGATCACCAAATGTTTGGAAGCACGCATTGGGCTGGTACTGGATGACTTGACAAATCCGACTGATTACCAGTCCGTGCTCCAAATCCCACTGCAATAATGGTGTAGCCAGCAAGATTTTTTCGCCAAAGTAGCTACCAATGAGACTACGGCAAGGTTGGCGCATAATATTGTTGGCTTCAGCGTAAGCCTTCATATGTGGCCCGATATCTTCCAGAGAAATATTTGTATTTTTGAAGATTGGTGTCATTTCTTCAAAATAGTGCTTCAGTTGGTCGGGTACAGAAATGTCGCACTCTACTAGGCCAAAGATATTACCTGTGCGGATCTTCTCGAGAAGTTCGCTAGATGTCATCGAACCATCCACCGAAGTCCCAAACTTTTCCCGAAGAAAGGTCATTACGGCTGCATCGGTCTTCTTCTGCTGATGCCACTCGCATTCCCAGATTTCTATTACATTATACCCAAGGCTCTGTGGGTACTGGGTGGTTCCCATGGTTTTTTCCCTGAGCTCAGACATGGACTTCCCCCGTACTGCATTGCGAGTGGCCAATGTACCGTCCTTCATATTCAGATAACATTCATGACCGTGCCAGAAACATCCGTGAAACTGATGAACAGTTTTGGTGTCTTTACACCAACCATCTATGGGCACTTGACGTCTACCAATCTTCCTTTCTGTATCATTGTATTCGTGTCGGATGTGGACACCGTCCCTGGTAGACATAAATTCCAGCCACTGATGGGCAAGGCCCGTCTCTTCCTTGCGTCTAATGTAGCAACCTGTTGGCATTTCCTGCATTAATGACCATAAGTACAAGGCGTTGGCGTCATAACCTACAACACCCCCACATCCCTTTGCTGCTGTGCCATACTTAAATTTTCTTATGTTGGTAATATTCTTCTCGTGATAAAGATTGAATATGATAGGAGACTCCCCTACATTGTTATCCTTGATGAGATGAAGAAGATTCTTGTTCTTCTCGTTGATGTTCTCGAAGGATATACCTTCGTCGACGGTACTAAACAAATATTTTGGCGACAGTCCTGGAACGCTAATGCCATCCTTAAACATATCGATCCCCCTTTCCAAGTAAAATAGTTATTGTTTCTCAATAGCCTCTAGGAATGGATGGACATCTCTATCATTGTACCAAATCAGGAAGTCCCTAAATGTCCTCATCCCATCCCCCCCCCCCAAACTTGCTGGCAGAAAGCATATTCTTCTTCAGAAATGTTTTCCTTTTTTAAAGAGCTATAAAAGGAAACATGGGGAGGTAATTTGGTAGAGTCCAATTTATCAATACAGTCAAGCCATTCACAGGGAAAAAATCCTTTAGTAATGAAACACCCAAAAGCCTTGAGAAATTTATCATAACTAAATCCAAGGGCTAAGTAATTGCAAATATCAAAAAATTTCAAATGATCTGCTTTTAAGACCATAAAGTTGTTACTCTTTTTAACAACAAAAGACAGTGGTTCATACTTTTTCAGATAATCCATCAGTTTTCGTTTAATCACGTTCACATCATATTTTCCAGAATTAAAACCTAAAACGGGCATTTCCTTCATGTAATGATCAAATTTTGCAGCTAACTTTTTCAAATGGGTGGGGTTTAGAATCATCTGTACCTTGAAAGAACTCATGGCGATTCAGTCCAAATCCTGTTTTCCACAATTTACCACATTTACGACAAGCGAAGGATTTAGAATACTGATTAATGTCAGTGATGTAACTAAAATGGGTCTCATACAAATTGACATACATGGTATTCTCAAAATTTCTAGTAGACCTATGTACAATTTTAGCCAAAACTTCATCATCTTCCAATATGAGTTCAAATACTTCAATATTCACTTCAAATACTTTTTCTACTTTGGGGAGTTCATCTAATTTCACACCAGGAAAGTTATCTTTTGGTTCATTTTTGTATTTTCTATACAAGGTCTGAGTTGTAGTATTCAAAGTATGGTGCTCACTTCCGCTCCAGATGGCTAAACATCGGAATAAACAGAGATTGTCATTATAAACAAAATGGTGAGCTTCATCACTGACAAGGGCAACAAACGAACGATTTTCCAAAATATACTTGGGAAGATTTTCACGGACCCCACCAATTGGATGATTTTTAATCTTGTTCACATAAAAAGTTACATTGGTCAATTGATGGACAATCTATTTAGAATTGGGTCTTTGCTGCCTAGCCCATTCCAAAATGTCTTCCTGTTCAAAGTCTTCAAGGAAATTTCCAACATCTACAGCATTTTCTATCAGGGGTGGCCTATCAAGAACCCTGGCATTATTTTGTGAAGGATGATAAAATCTCAGTTCTTCTGTTTCATTATTAGGTAAAATGAAGCCGTAGCTTAAATTAATTGTGAATATATTTTTTGGAGATTCAAAGATTGTTTTATTTAATTCATAGTTCATGGTAGATAAATCTGTTGTGTCTAGCCTATAATTAAAAGTGTCCTGTATTTTCCTATTAGTTATGTGATGGGTCCGAATGGTGTTCCAATTCCTACGAAAAATTTCCGAAATTTCATCACTTATTTCTGCCAAAAGGTGCTGATCAAAATCAATGGGGTCAATATCCAAAACAGTACGGGTTTTTTCAGTGTCGTTGCCGGTCGTTCAGAATTCCGTTTCTTGGGAAGGGCAACAGGGAGATTGATTAAATTTCTGTCCACATTCCCAACATGTGTGTAAATCTAAGCAAGTTTTTTTTATGGTTGTCTAAATATTCTTTTCTAGTCAAAAGCCTTACCTTCTCCATGAGCTGTCCTCGTATGTCGATCCTGATTGGTCCTGGCAGTGAATATTTTCCCACAAATCCTTGCATGAAAATCCAGAAGTCTCCATAATCCTTAGAATAATGAATGCACAAAAATAGCAAACACACAAAACAATTGAATAATCTGAGAACACAGAGATGATCCTTTTCCGTCAAGAGATGAAAATGGAATGAAGCCGACGCCACAACGTCTCTGTATTTATTTATACGTGACGGACGTTTTTGAAAACGTCATGACGTCACAGCGTTTTTTTTATCGATATTTTCATTCTTGGTTGGGGTTTGTGTTTGTTTTCTATAGGTTATAGGTTAAAGTTGGGAAAATTAGAAAATTAGTATAGAAGTCTATGGGAAAGAAACACAATAGGAATACATTAATCTGATTGATCGATAATTATTTCATTGGTCAGTTTGGAGATCAAAAAGGAAATCTTGATCCTCACATTAAAAAATAAAGTTAATGAACTTATTAAAATAGTGATGGGGGTCATTTAAGGATGTTACTAAAAATAGGAATTTATATGAAAAACAGAGGATTCTGGCTAATGACTCTTATACAAAGGAATTCGTTGTATAGCACTACGTGATCTTCTTATACAAAGGAACGTGTCTTTTTGTAAAAAAAAAAAACGTTATGGGATAGGGATCCAAAAAGGATTCTGAGAGAACAAGAACATCACTCGAGTCCAAAGGAACGTACCCATGGGGTCACTAGTTACTATAGCACTACTGTTATAAGCCAAAGTATGGCGGTCCTCAAAAGGATTCTGACATAGTACAACTTGTCGGGTTGTTTGTGGTAATTCTACGAATTAAACGAGGGTTTGGGGGAAAATCCGACCCAGACAATTACTCTGAACTCACCCCCCCCCCCCCCCCCCCCCCCGTGCCACTCGGTACTATAGCACTACGTGCTAAGCCGATAAAATGGGGAGTCTGTAGTAAATAAAGTCGTTTTCGGTGATTTGTAGGGATTGTCGGGTTTATTTGGGTAATTCTACGAATCGGGAAATTACTCCTGTACAAAGGAACATACTCTCCGAACATACCCCTGTTTTGTGTAAGACATTGGGTAACATAGCAACCGCGTGCTACCATAGAAACCAAGATGGCGACCTCCAGTGTACAAAATGGACGACGGAAACACGTATCACCCTAACAACACGCGATGCGCATGCGCACTAATACCACGTATCACTATGGAGATGAAGTCACACCATGGATGGCCGCTCACGCGGGTTACCATAACAACACAAAATGGCGCCACTGGGTCACGTGACTATGACGTCACATGCCAATGTGGGCCGATCCATACATCTATTACTGCTGCCTGAATCAACTAAATCTTTCAGTCGCCATACCCCAAAATGGCATTACAGATTCAAAGTTAATATAGGAATTTCTATAGACATATTGAACCTTTAAGCCCCCCCCCCCCCCCCCCCCCCTCCCCCACAAAAAAGTCGGTAACTTATAAGAACGGAGGGCAGTCCTATGAGGAGTCCTATAATATGATCGTGGTTTGGGGAACCCTCTCACAAACCTGATGTGCAAAGTTCTAACCAAGTGAGAAAAAAGAGAATACTATTTCGTTTCTTTTCTTTATGCTTTTCATCAAGCACTGAAAGAAAACAAATGAACTAGAGAAACAGAATTTACTGCGAAAAGTTATTTATTTAGTGGCGTTTAAGGTCACATACTTACGCACAATGGCTAATCGTGACGGTGACAGTTTTACGGGTGGAGGAAGCCAGAGTACCCGGAGAAAACCAGCGAGCATCGACGAGCAACTATCAGGCCCTCAACATTCTAACTCTGTTCAAGCTCCGCTCAAGCAGGGTTACAGCGGTTAAAGACATGTGCACCCTCGACGTGCAGACTACGGTGCCATACGCCTTAGTACACGGTGTCATCGTGCCCCCATGCAGGCAACCGGGAGAAAGTGCACTGCGACCAGTAAATTCGAGTCTGTGTGAATATGGTGAAAACATCAGAACTAAATTATATAGAAAGAGAATTTATGTGGAATTATTTTCGGGAGTAAAATGTCTTTAAAGAAATCAGAAATATGTTTTTATAAACAGCATTTAAAGATTTCCATATAGGATTCAGATTCAAGAAACCGGAAATAACTTCAGAGCAGAACATTAACGTGTTCAAAAAGAAATTAGCAATGGATATTTTTTACTCTGCCCACCTTTTTGAGAGAAGAATTATATATGATCTTCCGAAATCCATTTGGGTAATAAAATGCAATTTACAAGAATTCTAAAAACTGCATTTGATGAGATCTGTGTGACCCCAGTGAACTGTACCCAAGTCTTAACTTCCACGGTGTTTCGATTCATTCGGTGTGGGTTTCAAATCCATATGTCATATCATGCTTGAGATATGAGTGTGACCAACTTTGGCCCTCCCCAATTTTTTAGAATAAAAATACATGTATGAATTTCGGCAGTGCATTAGGGGGTCGTAAACTGTGCTTTCCATCAATTCTGAATAATGCACTCAATGACCCCTGGGTGGCCTCGGTGACCTTGACCCAAATTTTGAACCTCCATTCAGTTTCAACTTATTTAGTGCTGGTCCCGGGCCCACACCACATACCATACTTAAGATATGAGTTTGCCCCACTTTCAAAATGTTTGGTTCCGCCCACTTTTTTGAGTAGAATAATACATGTATGAACTTCAGCAATGCATTAGAGGGTCATAAACTGCATTCCAGCAATTCTGAAAAATGCACTCAATGACCTTGGTGACCTCAGTTACCTTGACCCATATTTGAATCTCCATTGAATTTTGACTCACTCGGTGTTGGTCCCAGGTCTATACCTCATACCGTGCTTGAGACATGAGCGTGACCTACTTTCAATATTTTGAGGCACATCCACTTTTTTTACTGTAAAAAAGCATTTATGAACTTTGGAGAAGCATTGCCTGCCTGTCTGCCTAAAACCCGACAGCCCGCCTGCCCAAGCCCGCCCGCCCGCCGGAACGCCCGCCGACCGACCGACCGACTGACTGTTTATAGGCACGTCCGTCCGGACATCCGTCCGTCCACAATTCCTTTAGCACACCCTACAGGCCACACCTCTTACCCGATCGGTTTCATATCTCTTACATGGATTTGGAGTAATGTCTAGAAGGGGGCTATCAAATTTTTTCCAAATTTCGTTGAAAAACATGGCCGCCAGCGGCCATCTTGGGTTTGGCATACAAATTGTTTACAATTCCATTAGCACACCATACAGTACGCATCCTTCACCCAATGTTTTTCAGATTTCATATGTAGCTTTGGTATGGTTTCTAGATGACTGCTATCGAATTTTTCCGAATTACATTCAAAAACATGGCCGTCAGTGGCCATCTTGGAGATGGCATATAAATTGTCCAGAATTTCATTAGTACACCTTACAGGCCGCATCCGTCACCCGATCTTTTTCAGATTTCATATGTAGCTTTGGTGTGGTGTCTAGATGGGAGATATCGATTTTTACGACTTTTTGGAAAAGGGGGGCCGCCAGCATCCATCTTGGATTTAGCACATAAATTGTCAACAATTCCTTTAGCACACACACCCTATGGGGTGCATCTCTCACTCAGTCGTTTTCAGTTCTCTTATGTGACTTTAGGTTGATGTCTGCATGGGAACTATCATGGGTTTTTTTTTAATTTCGTTAAAAAACATGATAGTCAGCGGCCATCTCAGATTTTGCTATTATATTGCCTACAACTTCTAGAGCACATCCCACAGTTAATTATTTAGCTCGGTTCACTCCTTCCTTGGTGAAGCTGAGCTGCAGCGTTATTGAGACTTTCATTTGATGATTATAACGTTTTCCAGTTTACTCCAGTTGAACCAATCACACACCTGAAACCAGAACACACCTCACTGTAAGTATCACTACCAAACTAGTGGGAACCTCTAGAAAAAGCTCCGAAGGTGTCGTTCCCTTATGAGGCCTAATCTCATGGTTCTCGTTCCATCATCTGCGTACTCAAAGATCATTTTATAGTATCTCCTTGTGTTTTTATCCTGTTGTATGAGGGTATGAGCTCAATAAAGTGTTACATCGTTGGGATAAAAACTCAATTACCACATGCTTTCATCTGGATATTGAATGGTCTTTGGACATAATGGTATAGGCTTCAAGTATTTCTTAATCGTCCACTGAAGTCTACAAGGTTTTATCACTTCAACCAGTTCAAATGTCTAAGCCCTTCACACCTGACGTCATTTCCGCGATGACGTAGAAACTTGGCAGCTCGCATAATTTATCGTGGTGGCCATCATACACGGCCGTTATGACATCACTTCCTGGATAGTGCTAAATATGCGTGGAACAGTAAGCTAGGACCGTCAACATGCAGAAGAACTTTCATCACTCAGTATGACTACAGAATCACATTTTTCTAAGGTGGTAGTATTCAGAGTATTCGATCTGATTAATATAATCGTTTTAGACCTCGCTTCCTGAAATAGATCATGAATCCTATACGACAAAATCTAAGACCGACTTGATACTGATAGGCTATACCACAATGTTCAATGGCCATTTAATACCTGATGAGGGCCCTCAGGTTAGATATGACTGGTGTAAAATCTCGCATCTCCCTTATTCCCATACGATGAAATCGAAGCATCACGTGATACAAGTAGTCCATACTACTGTATCCAATGATTGTTCACTACACATATGAAGGCTTGGGGGGGAGGGTGGGGGGGGGGGGGGCACTGAGATTTAACGAAACAATTTGGGAATCACGTGATACTAACAGTATATAGTATAACACATGTGATGACCTTTAAAGAGAGTGGCAACAGGTTTGGTTTTATTATAAAGTTGGGAATATTCATTGGGCTATATAGCATAGAGTTTTAGAGACCAGCATACTTTCAAAAAGTTTAACCGAAATTGGTACATCCTGTCCATACTATACTTCTATACAATCAAACTTAACAATGGACTGCATAACGACAGATGGCTCACATACTAATATAGTATAGTACTCCAGTAGACCAAACGGTTAAGAATATTTAAGTAAATTTTAAAGGGCACACAAAGTTCATAATATATTGCCAAACCGTACCATCGACCGCAACGTTCGACTGAAGTCCAACGACGCCCGTATCCTAATGTAGAATAATAATTCAGATTAGCCATCAGGCCGCCGCCGATAAAGTTCAAGATAAACCCTACTATACTACAGTGCTACCAAACACGAAACAGAAAAACAACACGTGTCCTAGTACTACGTGCTACAAATGGAGTGTTGGTGTGTACAAGATAAGGCACAAACATGTTAACAGGCTGGAGATGGTGACAATCAGCAATAAGTGGATGTAGTCTGTGCTATACTACCATGCAATGGAACATGGCCCTTGCATACATCCCCTCGACATAACACCAAACGGCTAGTATATTACAATGATTTAGGCAAACTAACAAGTTGGGAACGGTATAATAAAAAAACAATTAGTGTAACCCACAACACAACATGACCTAGCGCCGAACATCATTCAATAGAGCAGTATAATGTTTCCCCTATCTATCATCATTCAATAGTGCAGTATAATGTTTCCACTATCGATCATCATTCAATACAGCAGTATAATGTTTCCACTATCGATCATCATTCAATAGAGCAGTGTAATGTATCCACTATCGATCATCATTCAATAGAGCAGTGTAATGTATCCACTATCGATCATCATTCAATAGAGCAGTGTAATGTATCCACTATCGATCATCATTCAATAGAGCAGTGTAATGTATCCACTATCGATCATCATTCAATAGAGCAGTGTAATGTATCCACTATCGATCATCATTCAATAGAGCAGTGTAATGTATCCACTATCGATCATCATTCAATAGAGCAGTGTAATGTATCCACTATCGATCATCATTCAATAGAGCAGTGTAATGTATCCACTATCGATCATCATTCAATACAGCAGTATTACTGTATCCAATGATTGTTCACTACACATATGAAGGCTTGGGGGGGAGGGTGGGGGGGGGGGGGCACTGAGATTTAACGAAACAATTTGGGAATCACGTGATACTAACAGTATATAGTATAACACATGTGATGACCTTTAAAGAGAGTGGCAACAGGTTTGGTTTTATTATAAAGTTGGGAATATTCATTGGGCTATATAGCATAGAGTTTTAGAGACCAGCATACTTTCAAAAAGTTTAACCGAAATTGGTACATCCTGTCCATACTATACTTCTATACAATCAAACTTAACAATGGACTGCATAACGACAGATGGCTCACATACTAATATAGTATAGTACTCCAGTAGACCAAACGGTTAAGAATATTTAAGTAAATTTTAAAGGGCACACAAAGTTCATAATATATTGCCAAACCGTACCATCGACCGCAACGTTCGACTGAAGTCCAACGACGCCCGTATCCTAATGTAGAATAATAATTCAGATTAGCCATCAGGCCGCCGCCGATAAAGTTCAAGATAAACCCTACTATACTACAGTGCTACCAAACACGAAACAGAAAAACAACACGTGTCCTAGTACTACGTGCTACAAATGGAGTGTTGGTGTGTACAAGATAAGGCACAAACATGTTAACAGGCTGGAGATGGTGACAATCAGCAATAAGTGGATGTAGTCTGTGCTATACTACCATGCAATGGAACATGGCCCTTGCATACATCCCCTCGACATAACACCAAACGGCTAGTATATTACAATGATTTAGGCAAACTAACAAGTTGGGAACGGTATAATAAAAAAACAATTAGTGTAACCCACAACACAACATGACCTAGCGCCGAACATCATTCAATAGAGCAGTATAATGTTTCCCCTATCTATCATCATTCAATAGTGCAGTATAATGTTTCCACTATCGATCATCATTCAATACAGCAGTATAATGTTTCCACTATCGATCATCATTCAATAGAGCAGTGTAATGTATCCACTATCGATCATCATTCAATAGAGCAGTGTAATGTATCCACTATCGATCATCATTCAATAGAGCAGTGTAATGTATCCACTATCGATCATCATTCAATAGAGCAGTGTAATGTATCCACTATCGATCATCATTCAATAGAGCAGTGTAATGTATCCACTATCGATCATCATTCAATAGAGCAGTGTAATGTATCCACTATCGATCATCATTCAATAGAGCAGTGTAATGTATCCACTATCGATCATCATTCAATAGAGCAGTGTAATGTATCCACTATCGATCATCATTCAATACAGCAGTATAATGTTTCCACTATCGATCATCATTCAATACAGCAGTATAATGTTTCCACTATCGATCATCATTCAATAGAGCAGTGTAATGTATCCACTATCGATCATCATTCAATAGAGCAGTATAATGTTTCCACTATCGATTATCACTCAATAGAGCAGTATAATGTTTCCTCTATTGATCATCATTCAATAGTGCAGTGTAATGTTTCCACTATTGATCATCACTCAGTAGAGCAGTGTAATGTTTCCACTATCGATTATCACTCAATAGTGCAGTATAATGTTTCCACCGTCGATCGTCATTCAATAGTGTAGTATAATGTTTCTTCTTGTCCCGAAGATGAGATTTCCCCATCTCACACCCGCCCCCATCAGGGATAATCCCCCCCCCCCACCCGCCACCACCAAAACAGTCTGACGTCATCAAACGTAATTCAGGGACACTGGAGCTGTATAGAACACTTTTGTTGTCCATTTCTGAAGAAAACTGATTTGCTTATCGGAAAGAGCGCACAAAAGTTCTGTATATGTATATACCACAAAATTAAATTCCAACGCCGGCAAGACAGGGGTTAAAGATTTGTAGTGAAATGAGTATTACTACCACTTTATAGGGCGTTTCCCTAGTACACTAACAAAGTTTAACAGGGCATTACAAGACTGTAACGCTCAACCTAAAAAGTCACATGGTGTGTCAGGCCGTTAATGAGTTAAACATCTCATCAACTTCCCGACACGTCAAGTGACTTTTGTTCCTCGCTGTCGTACACTCGAAAATGGAAACAGTTTCCAGAAATGGTTTCAACTAGTAAACAATGTGATTTTTATTTACAATTATTAAATATGTAAAATGTCCTGCAAAGTTAGTCCTGTTATAGGCCAGAAAATGTGGTAAATTTCAGTGTAATTATATGTCTTGGTAAAATATGAACATCTGGTCTTATTTCCAATATTTTCGTAAGAATTGTATTGCATTTGAGTTATTAAGTAATTATTGAAAGCCGTTTACAGTCTTTGTGAATCAGTTGTTAAATAATTAATTAGTAACTTGTTCAGTAGCATAACAAGCTTACAACAGTGGACGCTGCTGGCTGTATTAACGGGATTAACTGACTGTTAATTCAATACATGAAAGTTTCAGTGACATGTTTTAGATGGCTTAAGTGTTAACCAACAAGCTGAGTGATTAGTTACCAATTGTGTGTCACTGGGCAACTGTTGACAACCTCACACACTGAAGAAAGATATAAATTCTTACGTGTCTGAGGGCAGGTACTCAGCCATGTAAGCATAAATATTCACATCGTCTTATATCTTTCTTCAGGTAAGTGTTAGCTTAGTTAGAATTTATATCCATATTTAAATTATTTAGCTTAAATTACAGAAGCGTAATTATCGGAAAAATGTTAAGTTTATTATTTTAATTATAAAAAAATATATAGTGTGTGGAAACAAACGGTATTGTTTCTGGTATTTTACATTCTGTTGGAGGGAGTACTTGGTGCGACCCTCCAACGGATGTAAAATGCCATAAACTTAGAAAGCTTGTACCTATGTGTGTTTGCATTCGTCGAGAGCCTACATGGCACGATTCACAGCAGATTTAGATGTCAGCAACTTAGATTTTAGTATTTGTTTACCTCCTGTTGGAATGAGCACCAAGTACTCATTCCAACGAGATGTAAACAAAACCAATAAAGGTTATTTTGCGTATCACAGGTTATTTTTGTTGTTTTATTCTGAGGATATAAATGTAGGTTCTGAGTTAGTATGTACGTTGAGAAAATAGAGTTTAAAAAGGGATTTTGTTTATATTGTTTCTCAGTCAAGTAATGTCGTACGTAATGCCCTACTCTTGAGATATTTCGGGTTATTCGACGTTCGCTGGAATGCGCACCGTGCATTCCATCGAATGTTGAATAACGCGAAATATAGCGTCGTACTTCATTTTGTTTTGTGCAAATTGTTTTTGTATGAATAAAAGAAATGAGCCCTGTGGTCATGTATTAAATGAGCGACTAATTTTATAGTGTGGAATTTTAGCGGTTTAGCTCTTGGTTGATTATGTCGTTATATTTTAGTTGTGGAACACTTTGTGTGTCATATTATTTTACGAGTTGTTGGAATCAGCTAACCAAGGTGATTTCGTTGTTAGTGAAATAATATGGCACTCCAAGTAAGAAAAATATGTCCCCACACTTATACCCTCGTCATCTAATCAGCTAATTCAGTGTCTCGCTTGAGTCGGATATGTTATGTTAGGGTTAACAGGGCACATTCTGTCCAAGGTTTATATTTTCACAGCAACCGCTACGCGTTACTTTTGTCGGTCGTGCGTATGGATGTTAGTTGGCTGTTCGCGACAGACAACGTGTGCGAGATATAAACTCGATAGAATAGTGTCCTCTATAAGCAGGTAAATGCTGCACTAATACGGCACAGTAAGGTAACATTCAGTTTATATAAACTCGATAGAATAGTGTCCTCTATAAGCAGGTAAATGCTGCACTAATACGGCACAGTAAGGTAACATTCAGTTTATATAAACTCGATAGAATAGTGTCCTCTATAAGCAGGTAAATGCTGCGCTAATACGGCACAGTAAGGTAACATTCAGTTTATATAAACTCGATAGAATAGTGTCCTCTATAAGCAGGTAAATGCTGCGCTAATACGGCACAGTAAGGTAACATTCAGTTTATATAAACTCGATAGAATAGTGTCCTCTATAAGCAGGTAAATGCTGCACTAATACGGCACAGTAAGGTAACATTCAGTTTATATAAACTCGATAGAATAGTGTCCTCTATAAGCAGGTAAATGCTGCGCTAATACGGCACAGTAAGGTAACATTCAGTTTATATAAACTCGATAGAATAGTGTCCTCTATAAGCAGGTAAATGCTGCGCTAATACGGCACAGTAAGGTAACATTCAGTTTATATAAACTCGATAGAATAGTGTCCTCTATAAGCAGGTAAATGCTGCGCTAATACGACACAGTAAGGTAACATTCAGTTTATATAAACTCGATAGAATAGTGTCCTCTATAAGCAGGTAAATGCTGCGCTAATACGGCACAGTAAGGTAACATTCAGTTTATATAAACTCGATAGAATAGTGTCCTCTATAAGCAGGTAAATGCTGCGCTAATACGGCACAGCAAGGTAACATTCAGTTTATATAAACTCGATAGAATAGTGTCCTCTATAAGCAGGTAAATGCTGCGCTAATACGGTACAGTAAGGTAACATTCAGTTTATATAAACTCGATAGAATAGTGTCCTCTATAAGCAGGTAAATGCTGCGCTAATACGGCACAGTAAGGTAACATTCAGTTTATATAAACTCGATAGAATAGTGTCCTCTATAAGCAGGTAAATGCTGCGCTAATACGGTACAGTAAGGTAACATTCAGTTTATATAAACTCGATAGAATAGTGTCCTATATAAGCAGGTAAATGCTGCGCTAATACGGCACAGTAAGGTAACATTCAGTTTATATAAACTCGATAGAATAGTGTCCTCTATAAGCAGGTAAATGCTGCGCTAATACGGCACAGTAAGGTAACATTCAGTTTATATAAACTCGATAGAATAGTGTCCTCTATAAGCAGGTAAATGCTGCGCTAATACGGCACAGTAAGGTAACATTAAGTTTATATAAACTCGATAGAATAGTGTCCTCTATAAGCAGGTAAATGCTGCGCTAATACGGCACAGTAAGGTAACATTCAGTTTATATAAACTCGATAGAATAGTGTCCTCTATAAGCAGGTAAATGCTGCACTAATACGGCACAGTAAGGTAACATTCAGTTTATATAAACTCGATAGAATAGTGTCCTCTATAAGCAGGTAAATGCTGCACTAATACGGCACAGTAAGGTAACATTCAGTTTATATAAACTCGATAGAATAATGTCCTCTATAAGCAGGTAAATGCTGCACTAATACGGCACAGTAAGGTAACATTCAGTTTATATAAACTCGATAGAATAGTGTCCTCTATAAGCAGGTAAATGCTGCGCTAATACGGCACAGTAAGGTAACATTCAGTTTATATAAACTCGATAGAATAGTGTCCTCTATAAGCAGGTAAATGGTGCGCTAATACAGCACAGTAAGGTAACATTCAGTTTATATAAACTCGATAGAATAGTGTCCTCTATAAGCAGGTAAATGCTGCGCTAATTTCGGCACAGTAAGGTAACATTCAGTTTATATAAACTCGATAGAATAGTGTCCTCTATAAGCAGGTAAATGCTGCGCTAATACGGCACAGTAAGGTAACATTCAGTTTATATAAACTCGATAGAATAGTGTCCTCTATAAGCAGGTAAATGCTGCGCTAATACGGCACAGTAAGGTAACATTCAGTTTATATAAACTCGATAGAATAGTGTCCTCTATAAGCAGGTAAATGCTGCGCTAATACGGTACAGTAAGGTAACATTCAGTTTATATAAACTCGATAGAATAGTGTCCTCTATAAGCAGGTAAATGCTGCACTAATACGGCACAGTAAGGTAACATTCAGTTTATATAAACTCGATAGAATAGTGTCCTCTATAAGCAGGTAAATGGTGCGCTAATACAGCACAGTAAGGTAACATTCAGTTTATATAAACTCGATAGAATACTGTCCTCTATAAGCAGGTAAATGCTGCGCTAATACGGCACAGTAAGGTAACATTCAGTTTATATAAACTCGATAGAATAGTGTCCTCTATAAGCAGGTAAATGGTGCGCTAATACAGCACAGTAAGGTAACATTCAGTTTATATAAACTCGATAGAATAGTGTCCTCTATAAGCAGGTAAATGCTGCGCTAATACGGCACAGTAAGGTAACATTCAGTTTATATAAACTCGATAGAATAGTGTCCTCTATAAGCAGGTAAATGCTGCGCTAATACGGCACAGTAAGGTAACATTCAGTTTATATAAACTCGATAGAATAGTGTCCTCTATAAGCAGGTAAATGCTGCACTAATACGGCACAGTAAGGTAACATTCAGTTTATATAAACTCGATAGAATAGTGTCCTCTATAAGCAGGTAAATGCTGCGCTAATACGGCACAGTAAGGTAACATTCAGTTTATATAAACTCGATAGAATAGTGTCCTCTATAAGCAGGTAAATGCTGCGCTAATACGGTACAGTAAGGTAACATTCAGTTTATATAAACTCGATAGAATAGTGTCCTCTATAAGCAGGTAAATGCTGCACTAATACGGCACAGTAAGGTAACATTCAGTTTATATAAACTCGATAGAATAGTGTCCTCTATAAGCAGGTAAATGCTGCGCTAATACGGTACAGTAAGGTAACATTCAGTTTATATAAACTCGATAGAATAGTGTCCTCTATAAGCAGGTAAATGCTGCGCTAATACGGCACAGTAAGGTAACATTCAGTTTATATAAACTCGATAGAATAGTGTCCTCTATAAGCAGGTAAATGCTGCGCTAATACGGCACAGTAAGGTAACATTCAGTTTATATAAACTCGATAGAATAGTGTCCTCTATAAGCAGGTAAATGCTGCACTAATACGGTACAGTAAGTTAACATTCAGTTTATATAAACTCGATAGAATAGTGTCCTCTATAAGCAGGTAAATGCTGCACTAATACGGCACAGTAAGGTAACATTCAGTTTATATAAACTCGATAGAATAGTGTCCTCTATAAGCAGGTAAATGCTGCGCTAATACGGCACAGTAAGGTAACATTCAGTTTATATAAACTCGATAGAATAGTGTCCTCTATAAGCAGGTAAATGCTGCACTAATACGGCACAGTAAGGTAACATTCAGTTTATATAAACTCGATAGAATAGTGTCCTCTATAAGCAGGTAAATGCTGCGCTAATACGGTACAGTAAGGTAACATTCAGTTTATATAAACTCGATAGAATAGTGTCCTCTATAAGCAGGTAAATGCTGCGCTAATACGGTACAGTAAGGTAACATTCAGTTTATATAAACTCGATAGAATAGTGTCCTCTATAAGCAGGTAAATGCTGCACTAATACGGCACAGTAAGGTAACATTCAGTTTATATAAACTCGATAGAATAGTGTCCTCTATAAGCAGGTAAATGCTGCGCTAATACGGCACAGAAAGGTAACATTCAGTTTATATAAACTCGATAGAATAGTGTCCTCTATATGCAGGTAAATGCTGCACTAATACGGCACAGTAAGGTAACATTCAGTTTATATAAACTCGATAGAATAGTGTCCTCTATAAGCAGGTAAATGCTGCACTAATACGTCACAGTAAGGTAACATTCAGTTTATACTTTTGAGAAAACAATGTATTATTATTTTGTTGTAAATTATATATTTTATAAATATCTAAACTGTAACTATTGTAAAATGAAAATATAGAGACTCAGCCATGTAAGAATAAATATTCACATCGTCTTATATCTTTCTTCAGGTCTGCCATAAGTCCATGGAAAGTGTCCCAGTCATGCCCTTCTAGAGTTGCAATAAAGGCCTTATAAGCGAGTTGTAATTCCCGACCCAACCCAGATTATAACAATTGGTGGAGAAGAAGGTGATTCCAACAAAGTACCTCACACAATCAAGAGATCTCAGACTGGACACGAATGGTATCAACCGACATGGCGGGTACAGCACTGGAAATGCAGAAATTTTGCGACTTCAACACTGAAAATCCAGTCGCATGGTTGACACTTTACAGGCGGTGGGTGAAATTTCATCAGCTGGACGACGTTCAGGCAGCCTGTGCTTTTCCATTTCATCTAGGAGGAAACGCTGCAGTGTGGTACCACACACTAGCCGACGATGTTCGGGAGAGTGCTGCAATGATTTTCGAGGAGTTCGACGCAGCATTCTGTAAGGAGGCCTTTGAGCGGGATATGAGTGTATTGTTTGACATTACTCAACAGGAAAAGGAGAATGTGAGTGACTATATGGCCAGATTCCTCAGTCGTGCACTTCACAGTGATATACCGGAACATCTGATAGTTGCTGGACTTTTGAAAGGTTTTAGAAATGAACTAAGGCTAATAGTGCTGCCAAAACATCCAAGGAACATTAAAGAGCTACGACGTGCGGCATTATTAGCAGAGAGAGCGGGAAATATCTACCCAAATACTGAAAAAAAAAGATTTTGGTAATGTACATAAAGAATTAGATAGTTTGAAAAATTATGTTAAAAATATATTTCATGAAAATAATGTTGTTCCGCCATTGCAAGCAAGTGTTGATAGTAGGCCTACATACAATAGGTCCCAGGTTCCAAAACAAAAATACAGGCCAGCTTGTACAGCAGTTAACAGAGAGACATTTAGCGCTAACATCTGTAACCGGTGCGGCGAAAAATGCCTCTCCAATCGAAAATGTCCGGCACGTGATTTTCGCTGCAATATTTGTTCAAGAATTGGTCATTTCAGTTCTCATTGTAAATATGCTGGAAGAGCTAATAGGTCAGTTTGTGTCAGACACAGTAGAGTGACTGACAAACGAAAGCATGTTAGTATGCAGGGTGGAATGGATTGTAAGAGTGAAAGTATGGCTGGTAGAGTGACAACAAGTAAGCCTGCAGATACGAAGTATCCAGTAATGGCCTTTTCTATGCCCATGCAGGCAAATTTCGTATTGGCCCATATGAACGGTGCTAGGGTTAGCGCATTGATTGATACAGGGGCGTCCATAAGCTGTATTGCTCAGAATTATTTGAGAAAAACAGGTTATGGCCGATCAAAATTAAGTGATTCTCCGATCAAAAAAGTTCTTGGCGTTGGAGGTGAATCTCACGATGTTTTGGGAACTATAGTGCTACCTGTATCATTTAATGGGTTAAAACTAGATCACACGTTTTATGTTTTTGAGACCCTTCATCGTCCGCTTATAATTGGTATAGATTTTATGACCAAACATAAAGCTGTTATAGATCTTGACGCCCAAACCCTACAACTTCACAATGGCGTATCTGAAGTATATGTCACAGAAACCAATGTTTCTCTGGTTCGAGCTAGTTCAGCAGTTACGCTAGTCCCATATTCGGAAACATGTATTAGTGTAAAAATTTCAAACAAACATGGAAATACAGTAGGATTAATCGAGCCATCACACAATGTTGTTAAAATAGGAATTATTGGTGGCAAATCTTTGGTGGAAGTTAAGAATGGAAGTGCTTGTATGCCCATTATTAACCCCTCAAATGTAGATGTTCTTCCAAAGGGTAAAGTGTTAGGTGTATTTTCTGACGTGGATGTTCATTACATTCACAAGTTTGACGGGACAAACGACGTAGACGAACGTGACAGTGACAAACTGACAAAGAACAACATGACACAAGTGCGTGCTTTACACAGGGAACCAATACAATTTGACCTTGATAGTGCTGATCTTACCAGCGATCAGAAAGATATTTTGAGCGCATTTCTTGCTACAAATCGTGATGTGTTTGCTACTAGTTTAAATGAACTGGGTGCCACAAATGTGGCACATCATAGCATAGAAACGGGTGATGCTGCACCGGTTTGCCAAAGGTTTTAAAGACAGTCTCCTGACGTGAAAAGGGAGATGGAGAAACAATTAGACGAGATGCTTAAAGCTGGCATTGTAGAACCAAGCGATTAGAACTGGCAGAGCCCTGTTGTTATGGTTAAGAAGAAAAGTGGTGAATATCGGTTTGCTGTGGATATAGGCGGTTAAATCAAGTTACTAAACCAGTCTCCTTCCCCCTCCCTCGGCTCGAATGTGTGTTCGATTCCTTAGGTGAAGGCCATGCCAATTTCTTTTCGGTCCTTGATCTCGCAAGTGGTTTTTGGCAAATTCCGATGGAAAGTGAAACTGCCCACAAGTCAGCCTTCGTCACCCACAATGGAGTATACCAGTGGAAAAGGATGCCATTTGGAATGGCCGGATCTCCTTCAACTTTTCAGCGGTTAATGTGTCCAGTTTTACGTCAAATGAACTTTAAATATGCTCTCGTATATGTAGATGACATCTTAGTTTTCAGTAGGAATTTTTCGCAACATATTCAGCATCTGGATGCCATTTTTGCACAGCTCAGGAAAGCAAACTTGACATTAAAGCCAAGCAAGTGCAATTTTGCGGCTAAGGAGGTAGTATATCTAGGTCATGTGCTGAGTAAGCATGGAGTTAAAGTTGATGTAGCTAAAACAGAGGTTGTAAAGTCATTTCCGGTTCCTAAATCTCAGCATGAAATTCGTTGTTTTCTCGGTCTTTGTAATTACTATCTTCGATTTGTGAAAGGCTTTGCACATATCGCTTCTTCTCTTACTAGGCTTCTTCAGAAGGACACTGCGTTCAAATGGACTGAAGAATGTCAGGCTTCTTTTGAAAAATTGAAAAATAGTTTGGTTTCCGCTCCCATTTTGGCTTTTCCGGATATGTCTCGACCATTCATATTAACCACAGATGCTTCTGGGACAGCTATTGGGTATATTCTTGGTCAGTTGGATATTGAAGGCAAGGAAAGAGTTATTTCTTATGGTGGTCGGTCGCTTAAACCTGGAGAAAAACATTGGCCAATTTCAGAGTTAGAATGTTTAAGTGTGGTCGAGGGCATCAGGGCACATCATGTGTATTTAGCAAACAACAAGTTTACAGTTTATACAGATCATAAAGCGCTGGCATATTTACAAAAGGTAAAGCAGTCAACAGGTAGATTATGTAGATGGTCAATACTTCTACAAGGGTACAGATTTGAAATAAAACATCGACCCGGTAAGAAGAATAGAAATGCAGATGCTCTGTCAAAAAGGCCGTATGAGGCACAAAAAGGAGACATGGAGTCTGATATTCTTGACTGTATCCCAAGTACCTCCGTCAATATAACAGATAAAGTACACAAATCAGGGGATGACACAGTAGACAGAACTACAGGAAGTGTACAGGCTACATTTTTGTTTGGAACATATAGAGAAAATTCTGGAACAGCTGTCTCAAATATAAATGGCACCTCAGACAACACTGTGGATATGGAGGTGGACATGCCTAAGATGCAAGGTGAATGTCCAGATTTTATCCCCATTGTAAAATATCTGACAACAAAGGAGCTACCAGAAGACGAAAAAGCTGCAAAAAGAATCGTAATGGAAGCTGACCAATTTGTGATGCTTGATGGTGTCTTGTATCACATTTTCCAACAACGGGCGAAACGGTTGCCACAAGACTTGAGTTTCATATGACAACTTGCCTTGCCTCAAATACTAAGGGACGATGCTATGAAATCCTTTCATGACAGCAAGGCTGGCGGATGTCACCTTGGATTGGAACGAACTCATCAAGCAATGCGACTGAAGTATTATTGGCCTAAGATGTACCAAGATACGGCAGATTACATCAGATCATGTGATGCATGTCAACGAAGTAAGCGGAATTTTCGTGGAAAGAATGCACCGCTTACACCAATGCCAGTGGAGAATACATTTGACAGATGGCACATCGACGTGTTGGGACCACTAACAACAACAGCTGGAGGGCATAAATACATCTTGCTTGTGGTAGAAAGTTTATCAAAATGGTGTGAAGCATTCCCATTAAAAACGCAAGAAGCTTCAGAAATTGCCAATGTACTGTACAGTGAAATATTTTGCAGATATGGCGCACCGTACACCCTTGTATCTGACAGAGGTGTGAATTTTATGAGCAAACTGGTCCATGCTGTATGTCAGCTCTTTCAAGTGACACGTCACTTTACAAGCGCCTACCATCCACACACCAATTCTGCATGTGAAAGATGGAACAGTACAATTGCGCAGTCACTGAGAACGTATGTCAACAAACAGCAAAATAATTGGCACACAATTCTGCCCAGCATAATGATGGCATTTAGGATGAGCCCATCTACACAAAGTAGCAGATTCTCACCATTCAGGATATTATTTGGTCAGGAAATGAATTTGCCATTTGATACAGCTGTACTTCCACAGGACAAACTACCCAAAAATGTTCATCAGTATATAGAAGAGATAACAGAAAAGTTAAAAATGGTACGGACAATTGCCCAGGAGAATACCAAGCAGGCCCAAGTTAAAAGCAAGGAGAAGTATGATAGAACCACTAAGGAACCATCTTTTAGAGTGGGGGATTTTGTCCTGAAACACAGTTCATTTACACCAAAAGGACTCTCCAGTAAATTGTACAACAAGTGGCAAGGTCCATTTTTCATCACAGCAGAAGGACCAAACAACACATATTCTCTTCGAAACGTCGAGGATAACAAGTTAGTAAAGGGTGCTTGTCATGCCAATAGATTGAAGCCATATAGGGATCCGGAAGACAGGGCTCAGATCGATGGACAAACTTCAGTTAGCCATCCACAGAAAAATGACGAACAGCAGAGAGAATTGGTCACAAATCCAACAAAGGATAATGAAACGTTGGTCACAAATCCAACAAGGTGCAATACAAAGTTGGTCACAACCCCAACAAATGGTGTCGACAAGCTGGTCACAAGCCCACATAAGAGCCAGGACAGTCATTCACAACAGCCGGCACCACAGTTTTTTCCTGTTGAAAAATTAATCAAAGTAAAGTATATCAATGGGAAGAAACACTTCTTAGTGAAATGGAAGGATTTCAAGAAAATGACTTTTGAGCCAGAAGAGAATGTTCCACCCTTGTTGATACGAGAATTTCTTATTAACAGAACACAAACCGGTAAAAGACGCAGACGGCCATTGAAACTCTTGAAATAGTAATTTGTATTGTATGTAGAACCATTATGCATTATGATCAATACAATTAAAAACCAAATTGATAGTTTGTTCTCTTTGTTTAAGTCAAGATCTGCCCAGTTCCATAACTAGTTTAAAAATTAACCCATTTACCAAGTTTGTGAGCATTCAAGAAAAGGTGTGAGAGGATCGTGTAAGATAATGTGCTTAGATACTGTAAGAGTGTGTTATGATGTGTACCACAAACTGTCCATGTGTTCTACGTGTTTTATTTAAATGATCAGTTCAGGTTAAAAAGTCAATTTGTTTATATATGTCTATTTTAGTATGTTTGTAAGGATTCAGTCCCGATGAATTTTTATTGCTTGTATGATGTTTGTAAGTAAAGTGTATCTTAGGGGGACCAACGTTTTTCAGGATGGAGGGTATTGTTATAGGCCAGAAAATGTGTAAATTTCAGAGTAATTATATGTCTGGGTAAAATATGAACATCTGGTCTTATTTCCAATATTTTCGTAAGAATTGTATTGCATTTGAGTTATTAAGTTATTATTGAAAGCCATTTACAGTCTTTGTGAATCAGTTGTTAAATAATTAATTAGTAACTTGTTCAGTAGCATAACAAGCTTACAACAGTGGACGCTGCTGGCTGTATTAACGGGATTAACTGTTAATTCAATACATGAAAGTTTCAGTGACATGTTTTAGATGGCTTAAGTGTTAACCAACAAGCTGAGTGATTAGTTACCAATTGTGTGTCACTGGGCAACTGTTGACAACTCACACACTGAAGAAAGATATAAATTCTTACGTGTCTGAGGGCAGGTACTCAGCCATGTAAGAATAAATATTCACATCGTCTTATATCTTTCTTCAGGTAAGTGTTAGCTTAGTTAGAATTTATATCCATATTTAAATTATTTAGCTTAAATTACAGAAGCGTAATTATCGGAAAAATGTTAAGTTTATTATTTTAATTATAAAAAAATATATAGTGTGTGGAAACAAACGGTATTGTTTCTGGTATTTTACATTCTGTTGGAGGGAGTACTTGGTGCGACCCTCCAACGGATGTAAAATGCCATAAACTTAGGAAGCTTGTACCTATGTGTGTTTGCATTCGTCGAGAGCCTACATGGCACGATTCACAGCAGATTTAGATGTCAGCAACTTAGATTTTAGTATTTGTTTACCTCCTGTTGGAATGAGCACCAAGTACTCATTCCAACGAGATGTAAACAAAACCAATAAAGGTTATTTTGCGTATCACAGGTTATTTTTGATGTTTTATTCTGAGGATATAAATGTAGGTTCTGAGTTAGTATGTACGTTGAGAAAATAGAGTTTAAAAAGGGATTTTGTTTATATTGTTTCTCAGTCAAGTAATGTCGTACGTAATGCCCTACTCTTGAGATATTTCGGGTTATTCAACGTTCGCTGGAATGCGCACCATGCATTCCATCGAATGTTGAATAACGCGAAATATAGCGTCGTACTTCATTTTGTTTTGTGCAAATTGTTTTTGTATGAATAAAAGAAATGAGCCCTGTGGTCATGTATTAAATGAGCGACTAATTTTATAGTGTGGAATTTTAGTGGTTTAGCTCTTGGTTGATTATGTCGTTATATTTTAGTTGTGGAACACTTTGTGTGTCATATTATTTTACGAGTTGTTGGAATCAGCTAACCAAGGTGATTTCGTTGTTAGTGAAATAATATGGCACTCCAAGTAAGTAAACTATGTCCCCACACGTATACCCTCGTCAACTAATCAGCTAATTCAGTGTCTCGCTTGAGTCGGATATGTTATGTTAGGGTTAACAGGGCACATTCTGTCCAAGGTTTATATTTTCACAGCAACCGCTACGCGTTACTTTTGTCGGTCATGCGTACGGATGTTAGTTGGCTGTTCGCGACAGACAACGTGTGCAAGATATAAACTCGATAGAATAGTGTCCTCTATAAGCAGGTAAATGCTGCACTAATACGGCACAGTAAGGTAACATTCAGTTTATATAAACTCGATAGAATAGTGTCCTCTATAAGCAGGTAAATGCTGCACTAATACGGCACAGTAAGGTAACATTCAGTTTATATAAACTCGATAGAATAGTGTCCTCTATAAGCAGGTAAATGCTGTGCTAATACAGCACAGTAAGGTAACATTCAGTTTATATAAACTCGATAGAATAGTGTCCTCTATAAGCAGGTAAATGCTGCACTAATACGGCACAGTAAGGTAACATTCAGTTTATATAAACTCGATAGAATAGTGTCCTCTATAAGCAGGTAAATGCTGCACTAATACGGCACAGTAAGGTAACATTCAGTTTATATAAACTCGATAGAATAGTGTCCTCTATAAGCAGGTAAATGCTGTGCTAATACAGCACAGTAAGGCAACATTCAGTTTATATAAACTCGATAGAATAGTGTCCTCTATAAGCAGGTAAATGCTGCACTAATACGGCACAGTAAGGTAACATTCAGTTTATATAAACTCGATAGAATAGTGTCCTCTATAAGCAGGTAAATGCTGCGCTAATACGGCACAGTAAGGTAACATTCAGTTTATATAAACTCGATAGAATAGTGTCCTCTATAAGCAGGTAAATGCTGCACTAATACGGCACAGTAAGGTAACATTAAGTTTATATAAACTCGATAGAATAGTGTCCTCTATAAGCAGGTAAATGCTGCGCTAATACGGCACAGTAAGGTAACATTCAGTTTATATAAACTCGATAGAATAGTGTCCTCTATAAGCAGGTAAATGCTGCGCTAATACGGTACAGTAAGGTAACATTCAGTTTATATAAACTCGATAGAATAGTGTCCTCTATAAGCAGGTAAATGCTGCACTAATACGGCACAGTAAGGTAACATTCAGTTTATATAAACTCGATAGAATAGTGTCCTCTATAAGCAGGTAAATGCTGCGCTAATACGGCACAGTAAGGTAACATTCAGTTTATATAAACTCGATAGAATAGTGTCCTCTATAAGCAGGTAAATGCTGCGCTAATACGGCACAGTAAGGTAACATTCAGTTTATATAAACTCGATAGAATAGTGTCCTCTATAAGCAGGTAAATGCTGCGCTAATACGGCACAGTAAGGTAACATTCAGTTTATATAAACTCGATAGAATAGTGTCCTCTATAAGCAGGTAAATGCTGCGCTAATACGGCACAGTAAGGTAACATTCAGTTTATATAAACTCGATAGAATAGTGTCCTCTATAAGCAGGTAAATGCTGCGCTAATACGGTACAGTAAGGTAACATTCAGTTTATATAAACTCGATAGAATAGTGTCCTCTATAAGCAGGTAAATGCTGCGCTAATACGACACAGTTAGGTAACATTCAGTTTATATAAACTCGATAGAATAGTGTCCTCTATAAGCAGGTAAATGCTGCACTAATACGGTACAGTAAGGTAACATTCAGTTTATATAAACTCGATAGAATAGTGTCCTCTATAAGCAGGTAAATGCTGCACTAATACGGCACAGTAAGGTAACATTCAGTTTATATAAACTCGATAGAATAGTGTCCTCTATAAGCAGGTAAATGCTGCACTAATACGGCACAGTAAGGTAACATTCAGTTTATATAAACTCGATAGAATAGTGTCCTCTATAAGCAGGTAAATGCTGCGCTAATACGGCACAGTAAGGTAACATTCAGTTTATATAAACTCGATAGAATAGTGTCCTCTATAAGCAGGTAAATGCTGCACTAATACGTCACAGTAAGGTAACATTCAGTTTATATAAACTCGATAGAATAGTGTCCTCTATAAGCAGGTAAATGCTGCGCTAATACGGCACAGTAAGGTAACATTCAGTTTATATAAACTCGATAGAATAGTGTCCTCTATAAGCAGGTAAATGCTGCACTAATACGGCACAGTAAGGTAACATTCAGTTTATATAAACTCGATAGAATAGTGTCCTCTATAAGCAGGTAAATGCTGCGCTAATACGGCACAGTAAGGTAACATTCAGTTTATATAAACTCGATAGAATAGTGTCCTCTATAAGCAGGTAAATGCTGCGCTAATACGGCACAGTAAGGTAACATTCAGTTTATATAAACTCGATAGAATAGTGTCCTCTATAAGCAGGTAAATGCTGCACTAATACGACACAGTAAGGTAACATTCAGTTTATATAAACTCGATAGAATAGTGTCCTCTATAAGCAGGTAAATGCTGCACTAATACGGCACAGTAAGGTAACATTCAGTTTATATAAACTCGATAGAATAGTGTCCTCTATAAGCAGGTAAATGCTGCACTAATACGGCACAGTAAGGTAACATTCAGTTTATATAAACTCGATAGAATAGTGTCCTCTATAAGCAGGTAAATGCTGCACTAATACGGCACAGTAAGGTAACATTCAGTTTATATAAACTCGATAGAATAGTGTCCTCTATAAGCAGGTAAATGCTGCACTAATACGGCACAGTAAGGTAACATTCAGTTTATATAAACTCGATAGAATAGTGTCCTCTATAAGCAGGTAAATGCTGCGCTAATACGGTACAGTAAGGTAACATTCAGTTTATATGAACTCGATAGAATAGTGCCCTCTATAAGCAGGTAAATGCTGCACTAATACGGCACAGTAAGGTAACATTCAGTTTATATAAAATCGATAGAATAGTGTCCTCTATAAGCAGGTAAATGCTGCACTAATACGGCACAGTAAGGTAACATTCAGTTTATATAAACTCGATAGAATAGTGTCCTCTATAAGCAGGTAAATGCTGCACTAATACGGTACAGTAAGGTAACATTCAGTTTATATAAACTCGATAGAATAGTGTCCTCTATAAGCAGGTAAATGCTGCACTAATACGGCACAGTAAGGTAACATTCAGTTTATATAAACTCGATAGAATAGTGTCCTCTATAAGCAGGTAAATGCTGCGCTAATACGTCACAGTAAGGTAACATTCAGTTTATATAAACTCGATAGAATAGTGTCCTCTATAAGCAGGTAAATGCTGCGCTAATACGGCACAGTAAGGTAACATTCAGTTTATATAAACTCGATAGAATAGTGTCCTCTATAAGCAGGTAAATGCTGCACTAATACGACACAGTAAGGTAACATTCAGTTTATATAAACTCGATAGAATAGTGTCCTCTATAAGCAGGTAAATGCTGCGCTAATGCGGCACAGTAAGGTAACATTCAGTTTATATAAACTCGATAGAATAGTGTCCTCTATAAGCAGGTAAATGCTGCACTAATACGACACAGTAAGGTAACATTCAGTTTATATAAACTCGATAGAATAGTGTCCTCTATAAGCAGGTAAATGCTGCACTAATACGGCACAGTAAGGTAACATTCAGTTTATATAAACTCGATAGAATAGTGTACTCTATAAGCAGGTAAATGCTGCACTAATACGGCACAGTAAGGTAACATTCAGTTTATATAAACTCGATAGAATAGTGTCCTCTATAAGCAGGTAAATGCTGCACTAATACGGCACAGTAAGGTAACATTCAGTTTATATAAACTCGATAGAATAGTGTCCTCTATAAGCAGGTAAATGCTGCACTAATACGGCACAGTAAGGTAACATTCAGTTTATATAAACCCGATAGAATAGTGTCCTCTATAAGCAGGTAAATGCTGCGCTAATACGTCACAGTAAGGTAACATTCAGTTTATATAAACTCGATAGAATAGTGTCCTCTATAAGCAGGTAAATGCTGCACTAATACGGCACAGTAAGGTAACATTCAGTTTATATAAACTCGATAGAATAGTGTCCTCTATAAGCAGGTAAATGCTGCGCTAATACGTCACAGTAAGGTAACATTCAGTTTACATAAACTCGATAGAATAGTGTCCTCTATAAGCAGGTAAATGCTGCGCTAATATGGCACAGTAAGGTAACATTCAGTTTATATAAACTCGATAGAATAGTGTCCTCTATAAGCAGGTAAATGCTGCGCTAATACGGTACAGTAAGGTAACATTCAGTTTATATAAACTCGATAGAATAGTGTCCTCTATAAGCAGGTAAATGCTGCACTAATACGGCACAGTAAGGTAACATTCAGTTTATATAAACTCGATAGAATAGTGTCCTCTATAAGCAGGTAAATGCTGCACTAATACGGCACAGTAAGGTAACATTCAGTTTATATAAACTCGATAGAATAGTGTCCTCTATAAGCAGGTAAATGCTGCACTAATACGGTACAGTAAGGTAACATTCAGTTTATATAAACTCGATAGAATAGTGTCCTCTATAAGCAGGTAAATGCTGCACTAATACGGCACAGTAAGGTAACATTCAGTTTATATAAACTCGATAGAATAGTGTCCTCTATAAGCAGGTAAATGCTGCGCTAATACGGTACAGTAAGGTAACATTCAGTTTATATAAACTCGATAGAATAGTGTCCTCTATAAGCAGGTAAATGCTGCGCTAATACGTCACAGTAAGGTAACATTCAGTTTATATAAACTCGATAGAATAGTGTCCTCTATAAGCAGGTAAATGCTGCGCTAATACGTCACAGTAAGGTAACATTCAGTTTATATAAACTCGATAGAATAGTGTCCTCTATAAGCAGGTAAATGGTGCACTAATACGGTACCGTAAGGTAACATTCAGTTTATATAAACTCGATAGAATAGTGTCCTCTATAAGCAGGTAAATGCTGCGCTAATACGGCACAGTAAGGTAACATTCAGTTTATATAAACTCGATAGAATAGTGTCCTCTATAAGCAGGTAAATGCTGCGCTAATACGGCACAGTAAGGTAACATTCAGTTTATATAAACTCGATAGAATAGTGTCCTCTATAAGCAGGTAAATGCTGCGCTAATACGGCACAGTAAGGTAACATTCAGTTTATATAAACTCGATAGAATAGTGTCCTCTATAAGCAGGTAAATGCTGCGCTAATACGGCACAGTAAGGTAACATTCAGTTTATATAAACTCGATAGAATAGTGTCCTCTATAAGCAGGTAAATGCTGCGCTAATACGGCACAGTAAGGTAACATTCAGTTTATATAAACTCGATAGAATAGTGTCCTCTATAAGCAGGTAAATGCTGCGCTAATACGTCACAGTAAGGTAACATTCAGTTTATATAAACTCGATAGAATAGTGTCCTCTATAAGCAGGTAAATGCTGCACTAATTCGGCACAGTAAGGTAACATTCAGTTTATATAAACTCGATAGAATAGTGTCCTCTATAAGCAGGTAAATGCTGCACTAATACGGCACAGTAAGGTAACATTCAGTTTATATAAACTCGATAGAATAGTGTCCTCTATAAGCAGGTAAATGCTGCGCTAATACGGCACAGTAAGGTAACATTCAGTTTATATAAACTCGATAGAATAGTTTCCTCTATAAGCAGGTAAATGCTGCGCTAATACGGCACAGTAAGGTAACATTCAGTTTATATAAACTCGATAGAATAGTGTCCTCTATAAGCAGGTAAATGCTGCGCTAATACGGCACAGTAAGGTAACATTCAGTTTATATAATCTCGATAGAATAGTGTCCTCTATAAGCAGGTAAATGCTGCGCTAATACGTCACAGTAAGGTAACATTCAGTTTATATAAACTCGATAGAATAGTGTCCTCTATAAGCAGGTAAATGCTGCACTAATACGGCACAGTAAGGTAACATTCAGTTTATATAAACTCGATAGAATAGTGTCCTCTATAAGCAGGTAAATGCTGCACTAATACGGCACAGTAAGGTAACATTCAGTTTATATAAACTCGATAGAATAGTGTCCTCTATAAGCAGGTAAATGCTGCACTAATACGGCACAGTAAGGTAACATTCAGTTTATATAAACTCGATAGAATAGTGTCCTCTATAAGCAGGTAAATGCTGCACTAATACAGCACAGTAAGGTAACATTCAGTTTATATAAACTCGATAGAATAGTGTCCTCTATAAGCAGGTAAATGCTGCGCTAATACGGCACAGTAAGGTAACATTCAGTTTATATAAACTCGATAGAATAGTGTCCTCTGTAAGCAGGTAAATGCTGCACTAATACAGCACAGTAAGGTAACATTCAGTTTATATAAACTCGATAGAATAGTGTCCTCTATAAGCAGGTAAATGCTGCACTAATACGGTACAGTAAGGTAACATTCAGTTTATATAAACTCGATAGAATAGTGTCCTCTATAAGCAGGTAAATGCTGCACTAATACGTCACAGTAAGGTAACATTCAGTTTATATAGACTCGATAGAATAGTGTCCTCTATAAGCAGGTAAATGCTGCGCTAATACGGCACAGTAAGGTAACATTCAGTTTATATAAACTCGATAGAATAGTGCCCTCTATAAGCAGGTAAATGCTGCACTAATACGTCACAGTAAGGTAACATTCAGTTTATATAAACTCGATAGAATAGTGTCCTCTATAAGCAGGTAAATGGTGCGCTAATACAGCACAGTAAGGTAACATTCAGTTTATATAAACTCTATAGAATAGTGTCCTCTATAAGCAGGTAAATGCTGCACTAATACGGCACAGTAAGGTAACATTCAGTTTATATAAACTCGATAGAATAGTGTCCTCTATAAGCAGGTAAATGCTGCACTAATACGGCACAGTAAGGTAACATTCAGTTTATATAAACTCGATAGAATAGTGTCCTCTATAAGCAGGTAAATGCTGTGCTAATACAGCACAGTAAGGTAACATTCAGTTTATATAAACTCGATAGAATAGTGTCCTCTATAAGCAGGTAAATGCTGCACTAATACGGCACAGTAAGGTAACATTCAGTTTATATAAACTCGATAGAATAGTGTCCTCTATAAGCAGGTAAATGCTGCACTAATACGGCACAGTAAGGTAACTTTCAGTTTATATAAACTCGATAGAATAGTGTCCTCTATAAGCAGGTAAATGCTGTGCTAATACAGCACAGTAAGGTAACATTCAGTTTATATAAACTCGATAGAATAGTGTCCTCTATAAGCAGGTAAATGCTGCACTAATACGGCACAGTAAGGTAACATTCAGTTTATATAAACTCGATAGAATAGTGTCCTCTATAAGCAGGTAAATGCTGCGCTAATACGGCACAGTAAGGTAACATTCAGTTTATATAAACTCGATAGAATAGTGTCCTCTATAAGCAGGTAAATGCTGCACTAATACGGCACAGTAAGGTAACATTCAGTTTATATAAACTCGATAGAATAGTGTCCTCTATAAGCAGGTAAATGCTGCGCTAATACGGCACAGTAAGGTAACATTCAGTTTATATAAACTCGATAGAATAGTGTCCTCTATAAGCAGGTAAATGCTGCGCTAATACGGTACAGTAAGGTAACATTCAGTTTATATAAACTCGATAGAATAGTGTCCTCTATAAGCAGGTAAATGCTGCACTAATACGGCACAGTAAGGTAACATTCAGTTTATATAAACTCGATAGAATAGTGTCCTCTATAAGCAGGTAAATGCTGCGCTAATACGGCACAGTAAGGTAACATTCAGTTTATATAAACTCGATAGAATAGTGTCCTCTATAAGCAGGTAAATGCTGCGCTAATACGGCACAGTAAGGTAACATTCAGTTTATATAAACTCGATAGAATAGTGTCCTCTATAAGCAGGTAAATGCTGCGCTAATACGGCACAGTAAGGTAACATTCAGTTTATATAAACTCGATAGAATAGTGTCCTCTATAAGCAGGTAAATGCTGCGCTAATACGGCACAGTAAGGTAACATTCAGTTTATATAAACTCGATAGAATAGTGTCCTCTATAAGCAGGTAAATGCTGCGCTAATACGGCACAGTAAGGTAACATTCAGTTTATATAAACTCGATAGAATAGTGTCCTCTATAAGCAGGTAAATGCTGCGCTAATACGACACAGTTAGGTAACATTCAGTTTATATAAACTCGATAGAATAGTGTCCTCTATAAGCAGGTAAATGCTGCACTAATACGGTACAGTAAGGTAACATTCAGTTTATATAAACTCGATAGAATAGTGTCCTCTATAAGCAGGTAAATGCTGCACTAATACGGTACAGTAAGGTAACATTCAGTTTATATAAACTCGATAGAATAGTGTCCTCTATAAGCAGGTAAATGCTGCACTAATACGGCACAGTAAGGTAACATTCAGTTTATATAAACTCGATAGAATAGTGTCCTCTATAAGCAGGTAAATGCTGCGCTAATACGGCACAGTAAGGTAACATTCAGTTTATATAAACTCGATAGAATAGTGTCCTCTATTAGCAGGTAAATGCTGCACTAATACGACACAGTAAGGTAACATTCAGTTTATATAAACTAGATAGAATAGTGTCCTCTATAAGCAGGTAAATGCTGCACTAATACGGCACAGTAAGGTAACATTCAGTTTATATAAACTCGATAGAATAGTGTCCTCTATAAGCAGGTAAATGCTGCACTAATACGGCACAGTAAGGTAACATTCAGTTTATATAAACTCGATAGAATAGTGTCCTCTATAAGCAGGTAAATGCTGCACTAATACGGCACAGTAAGGTAACATTCAGTTTATATAAACTCGATAGAATAGTGTCCTCTATAAGCAGGTAAATGCTGCGCTAATACGGCACAGTAAGGTAACATTCAGTTTATATAAACTCGATAGAATAGTGTCCTCTATAAGCAGGTAAATGCTGCGCTAATACGTCACAGTAAGGTAACATTCAGTTTATATAAACTCGATAGAATAGTGTCCTCTATAAGCAGGTAAATGCTGCACTAACACGGCACAGTAAGGTAACATTCTGTTTATATAAACTCGATAGAATAGTGTCCTCTATAAGCAGGTAAATGCTGCGCTAATACGTCACAGTAAGGTAACATTCAGTTTATATAAACTCGATAGAATAGTGTCCTCTATAAGCAGGTAAATGCTGCACTAATACGGCACAGTAAGGTAACATTCAGTTTATATAAACTCGATAGAATAGTGTCCTCTATAAGCAGGTAAATGCTGCGCTAATACGGTACAGTAAGGTAACATTCAGTTTATATGAACTCGATAGAATAGTGCCCTCTATAAGCAGGTAGATGCTGCACTAATACGGCACAGTAAGGTAACATTCAGTTTATATAAACTCGATAGAATAGTGTCCTCTATAAGCAGGTAAATGCTGCACTAATACGGCACAGTAAGGCAACATTCAGTTTATATAAACTCGATAGAATAGTGTCCTCTATAAGCAGGTAAATGCTGCACTAATACGGTACAGTAAGGTAACATTCAGTTTATATAAACTCGATAGAATAGTGTCCTCTATAAGCAGGTAAATGCTGCACTAATACGGCACAGTAACGTAACATTCAGTTTATATAAACTCGATAGAATAGTGTCCTCTATAAGCAGGTAAATGCTGCGCTAATACGGCACAGTAAGGTAACATTCAGTTTATATAAACTCGATAGAATAGTGTCCTCTATAAGCAGGTAAATGCTGCGCTAATACGGCACAGTAAGGTAACATTCAGTTTATATAAACTCGATAGAATAGTGTCCTCTATAAGCAGGTAAATGCTGCGCTAATACGGCACAGTAAGGTAACATTCAGTTTATATAAACTCGATAGAATAGTGTCCTCTATAAGCTGGTAAATGCTGCGCTAATACGGCACAGTAAGGTAACATTCAGTTTATATAAACTCGATAGAATAGTGTCCTCTATAAGCAGGTAAATGCTGCGCTAATACGTCACAGTAAGGTAACATTCAGTTTATATAAACTCGATAGAATAGTGTCCTCTATAAGCAGGTAAATGCTGCGCTAATACGGCACAGTAAGGTAACATTCAGTTTATATAAACTCGATAGAATAGTGTCCTCTATAAGCAGGTAAATGCTGCACTAATACGACACAGTAAGGTAACATTCAGTTTATATAAACTCGATAGAATAGTGTCCTCTATAAGCAGGTAAATGCTGCGCTAATACGGCACAGTAAGGTAACATTCAGTTTATATAAACTCGATAGAATAGTGTCCTCTATAAGCAGGTAAATCCTGCGCTAATACGGCACAGTAAGGTAACATTCAGTTTATATAAACTCGATAGAATAGTGTCCTCTATAAGCAGGTAAATGCTGCGCTAATACGGCACAGTAAGGTAACATTCAGTTTATATAAACTCGATAGAATAGTGTCCTCTATAAGCAGGTAAATGCTGCGCTAATACGGCACAGTAAGGTAACATTCAGTTTATATAAACTCGATAGAATAGTGTCCTCTATAAGCAGGTAAATGCTGCGCTAATACGGCACAGTAAGGTAACATTCAGTTTATATAAACTCGATAGAATAGTGTCCTCTATAAGCAGGTAAATGCTGCGCTAATACGGTACAGTAAGGTAACATTCAGTTTATATAAACTCGATAGAATAGTGTCCTCTATAAGCAGGTAAATGCTGCACTAATACGGCACAGTAAGGTAACATTCAGTTTATATAAACTCGATAGAATAGTGTCCTCTATAAGCAGGTAAATGCTGCGCTAATACGGCACAGTAAGGTAACATTCAGTTTATATAAACTCGATAGAATAGTGTCCTCTATAAGCAGGTAAATGCTGCGCTAATACGGCACAGTAAGGTAACATTCAGTTTATATAAACTCGATAGAATAGTGTCCTCTATAAGCAGGTAAATGCTGCACTAATACGACACAGTAAGGTAACATTCAGTTTATATAAACTCGATAGAATAGTGTCCTCTATAAGCAGGTAAATGCTGCACTAATACGGCACAGTAGGGTAACATTCAGTTTATATAAACTCGATAGAATAGTGTACTCTATAAGCAGGTAAATGCTGCACTAATACGGCACAGTAAGGTAACATTCAGTTTATATAAACTCGATAGAATAGTGTCCTCTATAAGCAGGTAAATGCTGCACTAATACGGCACAGTAAGGTAACATTCAGTTTATATAAACTCGATAGAATAGTGTCCTCTATAAGCAGGTAAATGCTGCGCTAATACGGCACAGTAAGGTAACATTCAGTTTATATAAACTCGATAGAATAGTGTCCTCTATAAGCAGGTAAATGCTGCGCTAATACGTCACAGTAAGGTAACATTCAGTTTATATAAACTCGATAGAATAGTGTCCTCTATAAGCAGGTAAATGCTGCACTAATACGGCACAGTAAGGTAACATTCAGTTTATATAAACTCGATAGAATAGTGTCCTCTATAAGCAGGTAAATGCTGCGCTAATACGTCACAGTAAGGTAACATTCAGTTTATATAAACTCGATAGAATAGTGTCCTCTATAAGCAGGTAAATGCTGCACTAATACGGCACAGTAAGGTAACATTCAGTTTATATAAACTCGATAGAATAGTGTCCTCTATAAGCAGGTAAATGCTGCGCTAATACGGTACAGTAAGGTAACATTCAGTTTATATAAACTCGATAGAATAGTGTCCTCTATAAGCAGGTAAATGCTGCACTAATACGGCACAGTAAGGTAACATTCAGTTTATATAAACTCGATAGAATAGTGTCCTCTATAAGCAGGTAAATGCTGCACTAATACGGCACAGTAAGGTAACATTCAGTTTATATAAACTCGATAGAATAGTGTCCTCTATAAGCAGGTAAATGCTGCACTAATACGGTACAGTAAGGTAACATTCAGTTTATATAAACTCGATAGAATAGTGTCCTCTATAAGCAGGTAAATGCTGCACTAATACGGCACATTAAGGTAACATTCAGTTTGTATAAACTCGATAGAATAGTGTCCTCTATAAGCAGGTAAATGCTGCGCTAATACGGTACAGTAAGGTAACATTCAGTTTATATAAACTCGATAGAATAGTGTCCTCTATAAGCAGGTAAATGCTGCGCTAATACGTCACAGTAAGGTAACATTCAGTTTATATAAACTCGATAGAATAGTGTCCTCTATAAGCAGGTAAATGCTGCGCTAATACGTCACAGTAAGGTAACATTCAGTTTATATAAACTCGATAGAATAGTGTCCTCTATAAGCAGGTAAATGGTGCACTAATGCGGTACAGTAAGGTAACATTCAGTTTATATAAACTCGATAGAATAGTGTCCTCTATAAGCAGGTAAATGCTGCACTAATACGGCACAGTAAGGTAACATTCAGTTTATATAAACTCGATAGAATAGTGTCCTCTATAAGCAGGTAAATGCTGCGCTAATACGTCACAGTAAGGTAACATTCAGTTTATATAAACTCGATAGAATAGTGTCCTCTATAAGCAGGTAAATGCTGCGCTAATACGGCACAGTAAGGTAACATTCAGTTTATATAAACTCGATAGAATAGTGTCCTCTATAAGCAGGTAAATGCTGCACTAATACGACACAGTAAGGTAACATTCAGTTTATATAAACTCGATAGAATAGTGTCCTCTATAAGCAGGTAAATGCTGCGCTAATACGGCACAGTAAGGTAACATTCAGTTTATATAAACTCGATAGAATAGTGTCCTCTATAAGCAGGTAAATGCTGCGCTAATACGGCACAGTAAGGTAACATTCAGTTTATATAAACTCGATAGAATAGTGTCCTCTATAAGCAGGTAAATGCTGCACTAATACGGCACAGTAAGGTAACATTCAGTTTATATAAACTCGATAGAATAGTGTCCTCTATAAGCAGGTAAATGCTGCACTAATACGGCACAGTAAGGTAACATTCAGTTTATATAAACTCGATAGAATAGTGTACTCTATAAGCAGGTAAATGCTGCACTAATACGGCACAGTAAGGTAACATTCAGTTTATATAAACTCGATAGAATAGTGTCCTCTATAAGCAGGTAAATGCTGCACTAATACGGCACAGTAAGGTAACATTCAGTTTATATAAACTCGATAGAATAGTGTCCTCTATAAGCAGGTAAATGCTGCGCTAATACGGCACAGTAAGGTAACATTCAGTTTATATAAACTCGATAGAATAGTGTCCTCTATAAGCAGGTAAATGCTGCGCTAATACGTCACAGTAAGGTAACATTCAGTTTATATAAACTCGATAGAATAGTGTCCTCTATAAGCAGGTAAATGCTGCCCTAATACGGCACAGTAAGGTAACATTCAGTTTATATAAACTCGATAGAATACTGTCCTCTATAAGCAGGTAAATGCTGCGCTAATACGTCACAGTAAGGTAACATTCAGTTTATATAAACTCGATAGAATAGTGTCCTCCATAAGCAGGTAAATGCTGCACTAATACGGCACAGTAAGGTAACATTCAGTTTATATAAACTCGATAGAATAGTGTCCTCTATAAGCAGGTAAATGCTGCGCTAATACGGTACAGTAAGGTAACATTCAGTTTATATAAACTCGATAGAATAGTGTCCTCTATAAGCAGGTAAATGCTGCACTAATACGGCACAGTAAGGTAACATTCAGTTTATATAAACTCGATAGAATAGTGTCCTCTATAAGCATGTAAATGCTGCACTAATACGGCACAGTAAGGTAACATTCAGTTTATATAAACTCGATAGAATAGTGTCCTCTATAAGCAGGTAAATGCTGCACTAATACGGTACAGTAAGGTAACATTCAGTTTATATAAACTCGATAGAATAGTGTCCTCTATAAGCAGGTAAATGCTGCACTAATACGGCACAGTAAGGTAACATTCAGTTTATATAAACTCGATAGAATAGTGTCCTCTATAAGCAGGTAAATGCTGCGCTAATACGGTACAGTAAGGTAACATTCAGTTTATATAAACTCGATAGAATAGTGTCCTCTATAAGCAGGTAAATGCTGCGCTAATACGTCACAGTAAGGTAACATTCAGTTTATATAAACTCGATAGAATAGTGTCCTCTATAAGCAGGTAAATGCTGCGCTAATACGTCACAGTAAGGTAACATTCAGTTTATATAAACTCGATAGAATAGTGTCCTCTATAAGCAGGTAAATGGTGCACTAATACGGTACAGTAAGGTAACATTCAGTTTATATAAACTCGATAGAATAGTGTCCTCTATAAGCAGGTAAATGCTGCACTAATACGGCACAGTAAGGTAACATTCAGTTTATATAAACTCGATAGAATAGTGTCCTCTATAAGCAGGTAAATGCTGCGCTAATACGTCACAGTAAGGTAACATTCAGTTTATATAAACTCGATAGAATAGTGTCCTCTATAAGCAGGTAAATGCTGCGCTAATACGGCACAGTAAGGTAACATTCAGTTTATATAAACTCGATAGAATAGTGTCCTCTATAAGCAGGTAAATGCTGCACTAATACGACACAGTAAGGTAACATTCAGTTTATATAAACTCGATAGAATAGTGTCCTCTATAAGCAGGTAAATGCTGCGCTAATACGGCACAGTAAGGTAACATTCAGTTTATATAAACTCGATAGAATAGTGTCCTCTATAAGCAGGTAAATGCTGCGCTAATACGGCACAGTAAGGTAACATTCAGTTTATATAAACTCGATAGAATAGTGTCCTATATAAGCAGGTAAATGCTGCGCTAATACGGTACAGTAAGGTAACATTCAGTTTATATAAACTCGATAGAATAGTGTCCTCTATAAGCAGGTAAATGCTGCGCTAATACGGTACAGTAAGGTAACATTCAGTTTATATAAACGCGATAGAATAGTGTCCTCTATAAGCAGGTAAATGCTGCACTAATACGACACAGTAAGGTAACATTCAGTTTATATAAACTCGATAGAATAGTGTCCTCTATAAGCAGGTAAATGCTGCGCTAATACGGCACAGTAAGGTAACATTCAGTTTATATAAACTCGATAGAATAGTGTCCTCTATAAGCAGGTAAATGCTGCACTAATACGGCACAGTAAGGTAACATTCAGTTTATATAAACTCGATAGAATAGTGTCCTCTATAAGCAGGTAAATGCTGCACTAATACGGCACAGTAAGGTAACATTCAGTTTATATAAACTCGATAGAATAGTGTCCTCTATAAGCAGGTAAATGCTGCGCTAATACGGTACAGTAAGGTAACATTCAGTTTATATAAACTCGATAGAATAGTGTCCTCTATAAGCAGGTAAATGCTGCACTAATACGACACAGTAAGGTAACATTCAGTTTATATAAACTCGATAGAATAGTGTCCTCTATAAGCAGAATGCTGCTCTAATACGACACAGTAAGGTAACATTCAGTTTATATAAACTCGATAGAATAGTGTCCTCTATAAGCAGGTAAATGCTGCACTAATACGTCACAGTAAGGTAACATTCAGTTTATATAAACTCGATAGAATAGTGTCCTCTATAAGCAGGTAAATGCTGCATTAATACGTCACAGTAAGGTAACATTCAGTTTATATAAACTCGATAGAATAGTGTCCTCTATAAGCAGGTAAATGCAGCACTAATACGTCACAGTAAGGTAACATTCAGTTTATATAAACTCGATAGAATAGTGTCCTCTATAAGCAGGTAAATGCTGCACTAATACGCCACAGTAAGGTAACATTCAGTTTATATAAACTCGATAGAATAGTGTCCTCTATAAGCATGTAAATGCTGCACTAATACGTCACAGTAAGGTAACATTCAGTTTATATAAACTCGATAGAATAGTGTCCTCTATAAGCAGGTAAATGCTGCACTAATACGTCACAGTAAGGTAACATTCAGTTTATATAAACTCGATAGAATAGTGTCCTCTATAAGCAGGTAAATGCTGCGCTAATACGTCACAGTAAGGTAACATTCAGTTTATATAAACTCGATAGAATAGTGTCCTCTATAAGCAGGTAAATGCTGCACTAATACGTCACAGTAAGGTAACATTCAGTTTATATAAACTCGATAGAATAGTGTCCTCTATAAGCAGGTAAATGCTGCACTAATACGTCACAGTAAGGTAACATTCAGTTTATATAAACTCGATAGAATAGTGTCCTCTATAAGCAGGTAAATGCTGCACTAATACGGCACAGTAAGGTAACATTCAGTTTATATAAACTCGATAGAATAGTGTCCTCTATAAGCAGGTAAATGCTGCGCTAATACGTCACAGTAAGGTAACATTCAGTTTATATAAACTCGATAGAATAGTGTCCTCTATAAGCAGGTAAATGCTGCACTAATACGGCACAGTAAGGTAACATTCAGTTTATATAAACTCGATAGAATAGTGTCCTCTATAAGCAGGTAAATGCTGCACTAATACGTCACAGTAAGGTAACATTCAGTTTATATAAACTCGATAGAATAGTGTCCTCTATAAGCAGGTAAATGCTGCACTAATACGGCACAGTAAGGTAACATTCAGTTTATATAAACTCGATAGAATAGTGTCCTCTATAAGCAGGTAAATGCTGCACTAATACGGCACAGTAAGGTAACATTCAGTTTATACTTTTGAGAAAACAATGTATTATTATTTTGTTGTAAATTATATATTTTATAAATATCTAAACTGTAACTATTGTAAAATGAAAATATAGACACTCAGCCATGTAAGAATAAATATTCACATCGTCTTATATCTTTCTTCAGGTCTGCCATAAGTCCATGGAAAGTGTCCCAGTCATGCCCTTCTAGAGTTGCAATAAAGGCCTTATAAGCGAGTTGTAATTCCCGACCCAACCCAGATTATAACAGTCCCATAAGAACAAGCAGCTGTATATAGTTAATAAGTCCGTATACATTTTAAGCCTTTATTTCTGACTTAAAAGCGGTTTGTTTTTAAGTTGTCCAACTTCGTTGCTATTGAAAGAGTTCCTGTTCCGATCACGTGATAATCATGTGACAGCAGTTTGTTTGAGAATAGACGATAATATCATCTGCCCAAATTGAAAACGTTAAACATGTCTCAATCAAGCGAATTAAATGAAGACCAATTGGCTGTTTGTAGCTGCCTTGTAAGGTACAGGGTCAAAACTTTCTCAGAATCGCAGTGGTAATAATAGTAATAACATGACTTTGTCAGACCTTGTGGTTTATTAACGGCCCAACAGGTGTGAATAACAGCCATTCAGCTTATTAACGGCCCTCGACTTCGTCTCGGGCATTTTATAAGCTGTCGGGCCGTCATTCGCACCTGTTGGGCCGTTAATAAACCATAATGCCCTCCAAAGTCATGTTATTGTTATACTGACACATTCCGATTACGTCATGTTATGAATTTTACAATGTATTCGCATAACATTTCGACGGGAATTCGTGTAACTCGCTCCACTCATAATGGCGTTCATCCAAAAATAGAATTAAAAGAGTCAAGTGTCTTTTGATTTTGCGGTCTGTGTTTTTATTTCTATTTTCTTCGACAAACGTTCGTCTGCTAATAGTTCCGAAACGTGATACCATGTCGTTTGTTTACAGAAGAACGTGCGTTGATTAAATAGTCCTGCGTTCATTAAATATGCTAATAAACCTATATAGGTTGGTCACATGGGTGGGGTGAGATAGCTGTCACGTGGGTGGGGCGAGACAGGCATATCTCTCCCAGCTGTCACACACGACTTTATAATATGTCTCAGTACTTTAATGGTAGGAGTATTATGATCCCTGATGAGTCTGGAGGTGGGATGGGGAAATGTCACCCGAGGGGCAAGATATTTTAACCAGACCCGAGGCTTGCCGAGGGTCTGGTTCAAATATCTTGCCCCTAGGGTGAGATTTCCCCATCCCCACCTCCAGACTCATCGAGAATGATTTTTCTCCCCGCACACGAGGATTACGTCATTATAGATAATTGGCGGTCACATGCTGACATACCCAATTTATCAAGTCGTAGACCTTTCGAAAAAGGAACAATTTCATCGGAAAGATCGTACAAAAGTTAGGTATATACCAGAGGTAGAAACTAAAAAATTATTTGTAACAGTGTCCATTAAGGGGTTAATGAATTTGCGCGTGTCAAACTCAAATGTGAAGGGCATTGTGAGATTATTGATCGATCGATAAATTCGCGCAGTGATATTATTAAATCTGCAGAGAAACATGGCTTGAAACAAATCAAGTTTAATATTTGAATAATAATTATTGAGTCTATATCAACAAGGAACAGATAAGTAGGTAATAAAGCCATTTTGTTTATTTACAATTGTGCAGACGATGATGAAATAGTTCCGGCGACCTAATAAAATATGCAAATGAGTATGTCACGTGGGGTGGGTGGGATAGAAATATCCTACCCTGCTGTCTCACCCAGGACACGCGTATGTTTCACGTATAGTGGGGGAGAAAAAGTTACTTCTCCCTTGGTATGCTGGTGGTACTGTTGGTACCTCTTATGGTTATTACCAATATCGAGAAGTATTATTACTAACTTTGGTGGACTTGTACCGCTGCTACCATTGACCATTCTATAATCAGATCCCGCTACGAATGTCTTGTTTTAGTACCAATATTATCATATTAACGAGCTTGTACTGTGATAACCATTAGCTGGCTTGCGATGAGCTACTGTTATGTTCATAACATATAGCATTAATCCGCCTGTACAAACATTTTGCCTTACAGCTCGGATGTTCATAATCGAATTTGGTTCCACATTGATCTCTGGATAGAGTATTATGAGGGAAAGGATTTCCACATAGTACGGTTTTTTTCCGCATTTTGTTGCCAAAGATGGGACCCTTGCTGAACTTAGAAAATAGTGGTGTACGGTAGTAGGTAATAAATGCCTATTCAAGGACACGTTGTACATGTACCGTACACGTACACGTACACGGACGTTTACCATCGTAGGATTCAGTGTTAAATCGCACGCTTGTTCACAAAAATGTCGGGTGTCCCAGAATCAGTTATTATTTTTAGACTCCTAGATCGCACTTTTAACGTTCAAATACCCGTTGGCGAACGTGTCGAATGTACAAGTTTTTCAAAAAAGTGAAAAATGTATGAAATTGTACATTTTTCACTTTTTTTTTTTACTTGACAATTTTTGTCGACGTTCCCATCGCGGATTAGACCTTCAATCTATCGTTGGTGAACGCGGAAAAAAAACGCTTTGCTGATTCTAAGACAGCATCAAAAAAGGTGGTTTGCCGATTCTGGGACAGTGTCCCAGAATCGGCAAACGGCTTTTGAGGCGGGGATTTTTCCCAAACTTAACAGACTACTATTGGGCGCTCTCATTTCTGACGTAAGTGGGGGGAATACCCATAGTGGATTTTTCCAAACTTAACAGACTACTATTGGACGCTCTCATTTCTGACGTAAGTGGGGGGAATACCCGGATTTTTCCAAACTTAACAGACTACTATTGGGCGCTCTCATTTCTGACGTAAGTGGGGGAATACCCATAGTGGGATTTTCCAAAACTCAACAGAAAAAAACTAAGTTTTTTTTGGAAAATCCCTACTGTATAAACTTACCGAGAACGCCATTTGTCACGCTCGAAATGTATTAAGGGGTTTTATTCAAATGAGCGTCAATTGTCAGTTAAATGGTTTAACTGAAAAACTATTCTATAGATGAAAGCAGAAACAGTTCAAAAGATTAATTGATATGATTTAAACGCGTTTTTGAAAAGCGTTACATTGCTGATGTGTTTATTTGCGATTTTTGATTATTTGAGTTTTCCTTTATGGTGAGAATAAGCGCGGTTGCGATTTAACACTTTCGAGTGCAAAACTCATTTAGAGAGGTTTATTTTGTAAATGTTTTTTCTCAACTGGAATCAGTTTTGAGGCGAGTAAATAAAAAAAAGTGATTGATATATATAGGAGAGAATAAAAAATATAAATAAATAGTTATTTAAAAATAAATATATCAAATCGAATAGATAATAAAAATACGTAAATCATGAACGCTTCCCAGACTATTAGAGCAAGGGTTCTTTTAAAAATGCTGATGAGAGCCTACGCATTCTGAGTGAATTAACAACTAGGTCGCCTCTTGTTAGAACGATGTGTCAGATGTCGGGATCACCTAGACTTCGATCATGAGAATCATTCGTGTCTGACGATGGAAAGGGAAGATATGGTCGTCAAGTATTTCGAAACGGCATTCGAACGCATTCAAATCGGTGAAGTGATCGTGTTTTGGAAGAGATTACTCTTCTGTAAGGATCGAAACAAGCCCACAGTTTCGGAAGAACTGAAATTGGCACGTAGTAGAAGTCTGACTTTAGAAGACAAGGGATGCATCATGAAATTATTGTTCAATGAAGCATACTTCTAAGTTTTCTCGTTGATATAAATAAGGGAGAATAGAAAATAAAAATAAATACATACATAATTTTTTTTTATCTAATATTAGAAAGAAAGAAAAAAACACAAAATGAGAACCAGAAATAAATTGTATCCGACGTTAGATGATGACGAGGATGAGAGGCCGAACGGCGTTTTGCCGACGGCACCATCGCTAGAAGAAAAAGAAAGAGGAGAGAGGTATTGCATCGATCAAATCAGTAGAATCCAAGCATATCTAACTCAAGAGAGATATTCTCATCATTCTCTCAAGAAGAAGTATTCGCGTTTCGTGAAATTCGTCAACGTGATCGACACAACACTCATCACGATTTTCATGGGTTTACACGCGGCCGGCATCAGATTGTTGTCAACCACGGTCGGTATTCCGATTGTGTTAACCATAGAAGGAGTGGCTCTCACCGCCGGATTGTTTAGCACGCTCGGAAACTTTTTGAGTAGGAAATTATATCTGAAGGCGAGGAAACACGACAAGATTCGCGTCTTGGCCGACTCCAAGATTGACACGATATCCGAAATGATCTCAATGGCATTAAAAGATGGTAGGATATCGGACGGAGAATACTTCGCGATATTGGGTGAGAAAACGAAATACGAAGCCATGAAAGAAGCCGTGAGAATCAAGACTCGTCAGATCTTCAAGGAGGAGATGAAGGATTCTCTCGTGGAAAAGGGGAGGAAAGAGGCCAGGGAGGAATTCAGTAAGATGATAGAACTCAAGAGCAGCGATTGAAAAAAAATATATATATAATAAGAACAGAATTTTTTTAAAAAAAATATTAAATTTATATATAAAATAAAAACGAAATTAATTTAAATAACTCTTAAAAATGTATTGTGTAAAGTGTAAGAGAGTTACCGAGACGATTAATTCTCAAGAAGTATGAACTAAAAATGATAGACAGATGCTCCGTGGAATTTGCGACGTGTGTGGTTCTGTCAAGACTCGATTCATCAAAAAAAAGAACGTGAGCAAAGGTAAAGGCATCGTGAATAAAATGATCAATAATGTACCTTTCGAAATGCATCTGCCTGGTCACAGTTTCACGGGACCTGGAACGAAATTGAACAAGAGACTCAACGCTGATCTGACTCCTAAATTTTGGAGCAAACCTGTGAATAGGGTGGACGCAGCCACGTATGATCACGATCTGTGCTACACCGGACATCCCGACACCAAGACTCGCAACGATGTCTGCGATAAAAACATGTTAGGGAAATTGAGAGGCATATCGAATCCGACCAGGAGAGCGAAGATAGAACGTTCGCTGGTCGGCAATCTGATCGGTGTGAAACGTTGATTCGGATGGGGCGTTCAAAAAAAAAAGCGCATCTGAAAAGAAGTAAAAACGATTATTGATGAGCGAATTGGCTGAGGAGTTACACAAACCCATCGTGCATAAATTTCGAAAGAGAAGGGTGTTCGTGAAGGGTTTGGATGATATTTGGTCTGCCGACTTGGTCGACATGAGATCGTTTTCGAGGTGGAACGAGGCTGTCAGATATCTATTGACGGTCATCGATGTGTTTTCCAAATACAGTTGGATCAGAGCTTTGAAGAAAAAATCGTGACCTCTGCGTCGCCGAGTCTCTGAAGAGCGTGTTTGACTCGTCTTCTCGAAAACCGAGTAAATTGTGGGTGGATAAGGGAAAGGAATTCTACAACAAGCACGTTCATCGATTGGTCGACCTCTACTCGATCGAAAAGGAAGAGAAAGCCAGCGTGGTGGAACGTTGGAATCGAACGATGAAGGAAAAGATGCATAGATACTTCACGACAAATTCGACCAAGAAATACATATACGCTCTGAACGGTCTGATTAAAGATTACAACAACACGCGACACAGATCAATCAAGATGACTCCTGTGGAAGCTAGCGATCCTCGAAATGAAAAACAGGTCTACGCGAATCTATATCCTGAAAGATCTATGATTAGGAAGAAGTCTAGAACGCCGAAATTTGTGGTCGGTGATTGAGTGAGAATCTACGCTTATAAGAAGCATTTCGAAAAGGGTTATACTCCTCGATGGACCTCGGAAATCTTCGTGATAATCAAAATATTTCACACTGATCCGGTGACTTACGAAATCAAAGCTTTGGATGGAGAAGAGATCATTGGGAAGTTTTACAAACAACCATTACAGAAGACAAAGTTTTGATAAAGAAAACAAATTTCTTTTATTTACTCTCTTTAACATTTTCTTGTTTACACACACATATATATAGGAGAGAAAACTAATAATAAAAATAATTAAAATTATTTTTAGATAAAAAAAAGCAAGCTAATTAATAAACAAAAAAACAAAAATCCTTTAAAAATGACAAATATACTAGATATAGCACAAAGCATAGTGAAAGATGAAAGTATTCAAGAATATGAGGTTCACGAATATGAACCGGTAACCAGAACGAGTTTGAACAATGCGGGAGAGATAAGAATCAACGTCGAAACTCAAGATCTATTCATAAATCCTAGCGAGAGTTACATAGTGGTGCAGGGACATCTCACCAAGGAAGATGGGAGCGACGGTTACTCTAGCCAATAATGGCATCATGCATCTATTCAGTAATATAAAATACATGCTATCCGGACAAGAGATAGAATCTGTGTTTCATCCCGGTCAGGCCACCACGATGTTCGGACTCTTGACGTATCCTGATGATTTTTCGAAATCCAGAGGACTTAATCAGTTGTGGGTGAAAGACACCGTCGGCCCTGCTAGCGCCGACGCCGCCGCGATATTCGACTACGTCATCAAGACATCCAGACCTAAAGGAACGTTTTCGTTCAGGATACCTTTGAAACACATCTTCGGATTTGCGGACGATTACAACAAGATCATGTACGGATTCAAACGCAATCTGACGTTGATTTGAAAAGGAAACGATGATGCAATAGTGAGACTCACTGCGACCGATGCGGCTAAGATAACTCTACACAAGATATCATGGTTCGTTCCCCACATGGAGCCTTCGATCGTGGAAAAAGCGTGTCTCTACAAGATCATAGAATCCAAGAGTAAATTACCCGTGGGATTTAGAATGAGACAGTGCGACATGGCTAGCATTCCTCTCTCCACGAATCACTTCGATTGGAGATTGACGGTGAAATCCGCTTCTGAGAGACCGCGTTTCATCGTGGTTGCATTTCAGACTGATAGGGATGGGTCTCAGGAAAAGAATGCATCGCTGTTTGATCACTGCCATTTGAGAAACATGCAAGTGTTTCTGAACACCACGAGATATCCAGCAATCGATTACAATGGGTCGTTCGACAAGAACGATTTCTGCAGACTGTACGGCGACGCCGCTGATTTTAGAAAGAAGTATCACGGTCTAGACGAATTGATGAGCAACCCTAACATATCTCCCGGCGAATACAAGTCGATGTATCCCATGTTCATATTCGACATCAGTAAACAGAGTGAACAACTCAAGAGTAGCATCTTAGATATTCAGATCAAGATGCAATTCGATAGGAACGTGCCGAGAAAAACCGAAGCCTTCACCCTGGTCCTGTCAGACAGAGAATTACAATTCGAATTGGATGGAAATAAGATGTTGATCATTCGATGAGAGACGTGTGTGAAAAAAAATAAAACAAAAATAAAAAAAGTAATGAGTAATTATTAAAAAAAAAAAAAAAAAAAAAATAAAAGTAATGAGATCTAGAGAGATTGAACATCTTTCTAAATCTCATTACTTTTTTTTGGTTTTTAATAATCACTCCATTCACCATGAGATTGATGACTGCTCTGTTATTCAAATCCGAGGAAGCCAGAGCCATTCGAATGATTTCACCTCCCAATGGCATGGGATATCCCACCTGACCATGTTTCAATCCGCTACCTCCGTTTCCAAAAGACCACTCGGTTTTTCCCTCCTCTAAGGTGCCAGCCTCCTCGACCCACACGGTGATCACTGGTCTAGCATATTTGACTCTTTCCACCACCGAAATCAGGGTGCAGGCGTCCGTCATGTTCACAGGATCCGGTAGATTTGTGAGCGCGTGTCCATCCATGTCTAGTTTACCTTCCATGATGTCGCCCTTTCTCCAGACCAAGTTGTCATCCACTGTACTTCCTGCTGACCGCGCTGGAATCGAATTCGGGATCGTGACTGAGACTGAATAAATTCTCACCGTTCATGTCGATGCCACCCTCCATGGTTCCGCCAGATTGTTTGTTCAGGTAGAGATCATCCACTGGCGATTCTAGGTATTCTTGTGATTATATCACGGCAGAATCTACGTAGCCCTTGTTGACCGCGGTTGAGTCCGCATCGGTGTCGTCGACCTTCGACAGATTCAATATCTTGTGGAATGCCGCATTCAGATCTGATTTCATTTCACGTCTGTCAGACTTTCTCTGTTCCAGATCTACGTAGTGTTTGGTCACCACGTCCTTGCGATTTGTGGGAGTCGCCACATTCGTTATCTTCTTAGAAGTGGCATTCAATTCCGAGTGCATCATTTTCTGAATGTATCTATTTCTCAGGTGTTCCCTGAATCTCTCGTGAGAGTCGTCCGCGTATTTCTTGGTCGTGGCATCCGTGGGATCTATGGGATTTGCGACATTCACCAAACGTTTAGATTTCAGATTGAGATCGTCGGTCATGGCTTTATCCACGTAATTATCTAGCATGATTCGTTCGAAATCGGCGTTCCCTATGTCGACGTATTTTTTAGTCGCAGCATCTGCGAGATCTATCGGCTCAGGAAGATTGTAGAGCTTCTTATCGTTCATGTTCAAAGGTTCCTCTCGAGGTTCATATCTCCAAACTTAACGTTCATCCAAGTTGGCAACGTCGTAACCATCGTCGACTTCGAGCGTCTTCCTCTTCTTTTTTTAGGTTGACTTTTTCGTCGTCACTTCTACCAAATTTATCGACTGGCATGTTGTTTTGAGATTTTTTGTTTTTAAAAAATATATTTCAAACGCAGTTTATTAAAAAATGAATTATTTTATTTATTTTATTCTTCGTTTTTATTCGATTAAAATTTTTTAATATTTTTTTTTACTTTTATATGCTATAAAAAAAAATCTCTCTCTAATGTAAATCATTGAGAATCTCCTTCAGACCATCTCTTGACACAGGTGACCGCAAAACACTTGATCTGGTGATTGCACTCATTCGTGTTGTAACGAACCATCGATTTGTTGAAATAGTTCTTTATTTCTTTCGGCGGTGAGATTCCGTAGCTGTCAAAATAATATTTCTTCTTCCTGTTCTTGAACCACGCCACCCAATGAGTGCCTTCACCCGATAAATCGTCTAGATTTAAAATTCCGCATTCCGATTGTCGAGGTCTTCTCTTCGGCAAGGCATCTCTAGAAAACACGCCTAGAAAATCTTTGATTTTCAAATCCTTCGCCGCATTTGACAGATCGATGTTGGATATGGGTTCATTAGGTAAGACGACACCTTCTATTGATATCTCTATTTTCTTATTCATAAATGCATATATATTTTTTTATTATTTATTTATCTTATTATAATTCACTAAAATGATGTTATTTTTTTTTTTTTTTTTTTTCTTTTTCTTTTTAAACTAACTCTCTCGATGTCTCTATCGATTTCCATAATCTTGAATCCGTATAATTCCTCTTGATTTTCTGGAATCCTATCATCCTTAATCATATCTGGAATTCTATAATCCACAAGCATATCTGAAATCCTATTGTCTAAAATTAGATCCAAAATCCAATGTCCGCGTGCCAAAGTGCTTATTGTATCGTTTAACATGAATCTCTTATCGTCATCGGCCTTCAGCCAAATCTTGTTGACTGTTTCGGTTTACAAGTCATGATTTTCACTTCGAATCGATTTCATAGTCTTATACACCGGACCACTTCCTAACAGACAATCTTTATACTCTTGGAAAGAGATGTTTTTCTTCACCACGCACGCTTTAACCCCTTTGCACTTCTTGATCTCTTCATCTTCTAGACGATAAGCATACAGTTTGGGTCTCAAGCCCACGAATTCGAGGATTTGTTTACCGCCGCTCTCGTCCTTAAATTTACCCAACACCTTCTTGTTGTCGTTTGATTGAATGTTGGACGGGTGATCGACGGGATAATTGCTCGTGTCGAACCACACGGCCATATCCGGAGATATATCTCGAATATAATCGAATGATGCAATGTATGTTGACTAATTTCATCCCGTAATCGACGTATTGTTTCAAATTCTCACTGTAGACGACGTAGTTACGTTTGTTAAATAAATTGGGAATGAGTTTTTCCTCGTCTCCTTCGTTCGGTTCCATTCGTTCGGGAGCCAGTGGATAATCGTTGTGTAGATCATGTAATTGTTCCGGATAGTTCAAATCGACTTCTAAAATACAAGGATAGTCTATCCATTTTTGCATTCTCTTCCTGTTCCATTACCCATTCGAAATTTCTAATCGGTAAAGGATGACTCATAGCCCAACCGTACAAATTATTAGCGTCCCAATACTGTATGTATTTATTCGACCATTTCGAATCGAAACCTTCTTTCATGTAGGGATTGTTAGCTTCAGAATATCTGTGGGAGATCATCGAGACGCCACCTCTCGCAGCCCTTTCAAACATGAGCAACATGTCCACATCGGATAATAATTCCAATTGGACTTTGGGGGTCTTCAACAGAGCGTCCAATGCCAGACCGGGTGCAGTGAAATACCAAGCGGGATCCAGATCGTAATTTTGACGACAGACGATTCGAAAATTTTCGAACATGTCTGCCAAGAGCAGAACGTCGGTCTTCAGATAGAGATCGTGATAATCTCTCATGGTTTTCATATCGAATGATTTCCACACATTTTTGGCGTGTTCATAATTCTCGTTGGAAATGTCAGATTCGTATAATTTTGAATAAAAATCTTCTTTTGAAGTTAGTGCGGTGTCAACGAATCTCTTTAGATCGTTCATGTAATCGTAAGGATAGACTCCTTTCCTCAACATCTACTCATTCTCCAAAATGTTTGCTCGTGATTTTAAATTTATCCTTGCTCATGTTATCGACTAATTTTTCCAGAGCGGTCGACATGAATTTAAAACTGTCGATGAAACGTATGCTTCTACGAATGGATTTCGTTTTTTCCTCCAACGTCTCTCCGTCGATTACTCTTTTCTTCTCCATGACCTTCCATTTCGTGAATGAAATGTATCTTTCTTCACTGTTCGCGATGCAATTTAATTCTTCATGGGAGGTGCTGAGATTTTTCACGAGCAGATGACTGTCGTAACCCGAGAGATTGTGAAATATCACCGGATAGAAAACGGCGTCTCGATATTTTAAATTACACTTGCTGTGAGCCAGACCGTGATACAGACCCGTGTAATGATCGTGGTCTCTGACCTTCTTATTTTCCTCCGAATTCTCATCGAACGATTGTCTGCATATGTGACATTCAGTGGCTCTGTTATTTTCGTCCTGCTGCTCTCGCGTGATGATCATTTTCGCCGGAGTTTTGAATTTGTCGTATAACATTTGAATTTTCGATTCTAACTCTTCCACGAAACTTTGGGCCACGTCGTCGTCTTTGCACTGTTTTGTGTAGGTGAAGGGACCCATGTCGTGTTGCGAGTCGAAAGCGCATTTCACGTAAATGCAATAACCCGAAGGCATGTGTTTTTGATATTTTTTGACGTAACTTTGAAGAGCGTTAGGTTGGCAGGAACTCATTTTCACGGTGAAACATTCGAAATCGGCATACACGATGAATGTTACTTTTAACCTTCTATTGCGATTTTCAAACTTCACGATGGTGTTGGGTTTAGGCATTTCGATGGTGACACCTTGATTTTCATTGCAATATTCCTTATGTTTCGCTAACGATTTTTCGCTGTGAAACGCGTTCATGCAGTTGCAACATAAACATATCTTATGTTCATGTTTATTATTTTGTCTCGACAGTAACCGGCTCGGATGTTTAACCCAACAATAATGACCATTGTCACCATTCGAAATCAATAATAAAATAATCGTCTTTTCTCTTTTGAGATACGAAGTCTGTCTGAGAGGATAGATCGTTCATTTTTCATCGTCGTATCCCAAGACGTTCACTGCTATGGTGGGATTTTGCGCCTCGAAACGTTCGATGTGTTTTAACTGCATTGGAAAAGTCACTCCGATCCAATAGAGATTTTTAGAAGTCTCCTCGTAACAAGAAACTATCTCAGGATGAATTTTGACAGGGTATAAAGCAGAAGTGACTGCCCATTTAAAACACTGATCATCTTTATTTCTCACGTTGATCACAGAGTGTTTTTTAGCTAAGAAATACGGTAATTCCACTTAGGAAGATCCTTTCAACGAATCGTTTTTAGTTATATGAATTTCGAGTTTCAACACCTCATCGAACGTCCAATCTTCATGTTGATAATTCGCGAGAGACGTCAACATCTTGTCTTTCATCTTTTCGAAAATGTCTCATAAATCTGAACCTCGAAATATGGGTTCGACGTTAGATCTGAAATATGCATTTTTCACGATGCTCTTGCCAGACTTCACGTCGATTTTATTCATCATGCAATGGAGTATCATCTTAATTTTTAGTCCCACGTTCATGTGTTCGCGAAACAAATCCAATACTTTTTTCTTCACCCGTTCCATAAACAATTTCGGATCGATTTTCTTGAATGAGGGAACCATATTTAACGTTTTAAAAACGCCTTTGATCACACTCTCCCGTTCTACAGGCTTCGATTGGAATAGTTCCATAACGAGTCGTGCTACATATTCTTCTCCTTTCCCTTCGTTGATTGCTTGTTGAATTTCGCACGATATATCTTGTTTGTCTAGAATCTGAAGTGCATCACTCGTTTTCGTTTTAGTTTTTCTTTTCTTTTCTTTTGAAACTTGAAGTTCTTCAATGGCTTTTCGTTCAATCGTCTTCTTATTTTTCACAATCAAAACGTTTTTGTTTTTTTTCGATGTCGGCATTTCGATTCCTTTTACTATCTTTTTCTTCTTCTCATTTTTCACAACCGATGCATTTTTTGACATCGTTGCTATCGACATTTCATTTGCCTTTCTAGCATTTCGCAAATAATCCTGTATGACTTCAATTTTTTTTGATTTAGTTCTATGATTTCTGAAATGTGGAATTTTTAATAATTTACAAATCTCGTTTAACTGAGGTACGGTTTCCTCATTTAAATTTTCCATTTTTTTATTTGTTTGCTCCATTTGTAAGAATATTTTTTTTGGAATTTTGTATTTAAATAATTTGTTAAAAAAGTTTTGTTTTTTACTCTTTATATATATATATATAAAGAGAAAAAAAACTTTTACAAAAAAAATTTTACATTAAAGAAAATTAAAAATTAAAAAAAACTTTTTTATATATATATATAAAGAGCAAAAAAAAAACAAACTTTTTAACAAATTATTATTTAAATACAAAATTTAAAAATATATACTATTTGCAATAATTCATAAAAAAAACAAAAACAAATAATCGATCATGATAACAACACCTAAAAGATGCAAACTGAAATTGAAACGAGTCGAAATGTATAAGAAATTCGGTTCTAAAATCTATAGATTACAATGACACGATCCCATCGAATTGAACGAGGTTGAGACGAAGGGCTTAGAGCACAAATACAACAAATATAGCATGCCTTTGAAATTGGACAAAACCACGCTCGATTTGTTTTACGACTACCAAAGCGATCTACAGAATATCGTCATCAGCAAAGATAGAGAATTCGACAAGGACGATTTGTCATTGCCCCATGGAAGTTACATATCACTTGAACTCGTGAACAAATCGGGTGGTGAGAGCGCATTGACTGAAGTAAAAAAACTCAAAAAAGTAAAGATAAACATTCAACACATTTGCGACAAAGAAGAAAACACGAGTGTCAACATGCTAATTACGGACTTGGAAATATTAACAATAGAGAGATTGATTTTTAGCAAAGAAGAAGGAAAAAAAAGTAATGAGATCATTTTTTTTTTCCTTCTTCACTATTGACCATATATTATAATAACGTTTCCTTTTTTCTTAAATTTCAGCATCGATTCTTCTTTTCTTTTTTTTGTGATATGCTACATTTGTTTATCCAAATCATAATTATGAACAAATGTTGTGCATCTCTCGGTAACACTCGCATCATTACCATTCTCTTCAGAAGATAGTGGTAACGGTGGAAAACGTCTCATTCTTTTAAATTTCAACTGCATATCCCGATCTTTATTTAACTCTTTTATCAGTTCTTTCCTAAGATATCCATCATTAGCGTCTAATCATTTTTCCACATCTTTTTCGCACTCTATCTGACGATATTCATCATTATCGTCTAATTGTTTTTCCACCTTTTTATCCATTTTATATATTATTTTATACTTTCTATGATTTATATTTATATAATTTTTTTACATTATAATAACATACTCAAAATCGGTATATTCTTAAACGGTGAATTCTCACCAAACAACAAACCCTTGCCGAGTCGCTCAATGTTCCGTCCACTCTTCAGATAGAGACCGTTTCCACTCAAAGAGTTGTCACCTCTAACGGGTCCTAGATACAATCCTTTACCGCTGTTGTCTACGTGGACGTGACACACGGCTCCTCCCTTCTTCAAAAACAGTCTGCTGCTACCCATTAATTTCTCAACTGCCGAACTCGCGAGTCCCGTGAGAGCTCCCACGCCGAGAGTCTTTCCGAGAAAGGGTAATGCCTTTGTGGCAAAGGGTAATGCTTTTGCGGTGATTCCTGCCAATAGCGGTAGGAAACCGCCTTTCATTCTCAAATTGTATCTCAACTGAGCGGGACTCAATCTCACCGTCAACCCTCTTCCATCACGAATCGCTTTCTCCATCCTTTTGCTTTGACTTCTGGTCCAGGCGATCAAATCCTGACCACCACTCGTCAGATCTTCGTGAGTGAATTTGAATCTCACCGCCTCGCCTCGAGTTGTTAACACTCTCTTAAGTTTCTTCCTCTGTCCTACGGATATGTTCATGTTTTTAACCATGTATTGTGTCATAATTCTTTTTTTTAAAATATATTTTCTTCAATTTTTTTTTGTTTTAATGATAATTATATATATTAAATAATTTTTGTAAAATTAATATTGTGGTTATTTTATTTTTGTTATTTATATATATACACAATTTTTTTTTTTTGCTTTTATATTTCTCTTATGTGAAATCGTATCGTCACCCTCTCTCCACGAAGATCTAACAGTTCACCATTTTGATCCGTCAACGTGGTTTTGAGACTATACAACGTGTCTAAAATCACTGGTAGATAAAGTAAATTTCGAGGTCGCTCCATGATCTTATAACCCGGCGACACATTTGGAAAGAAGGAATAGATCGTCGGTTGAGCGCTACCATTCACGTAGCTTCCAGCAATCACATCCACGTTCACCAGAATGCTATTGACTGCGAGAATGTCAACCGTATTTTCAGATGCCGCATGGTCTCGATACATCTTTCGATCGAATCCCAGCGTCTTGGCTATAGAATCATCCGTATTGAAATCCACTCGAAAATTATCTTCCAAATCCAACATCGTCTGTAAGGAATTAGGATTGGGAGCGAGTCTGATCTTGTTGCTTCCCTTTCCATCCGTCTTCATTCGCGTCTGAATGTAATTGTTCAAATTGTCTATGTTGTAACTTCCTTTGGGAATTCGAATCTCCAACCAATCCACTCCATCAGAATACTTGAACGAGTTATTCTTTTCGGTGACGTTGGGAAAGGAATAATAAGTCTCCAGATTCACCAACGCCATCTCGTATCTTTTCTCTCTATTCAATTCGATGGAAGGTTCGAATTTCATCGCGAATCAAGTTGAATTGCCACTCATCATGATTTGAATGGATTGTTTTGCAGCCGTATTCTCAGCTATCCATTCTAACAATTCTCCTTGTTCGAACATTATACTTAATTTTATTTTTATTTTTTCAAAACTAATTATTTGAAGATTTATTATTTTCGAATTTTTTTTATTTTCACGCTCTATCTTATTATCATCAGAAACATAAAACTTGTCGAATCCGCACCAATATTTTCCGTGATTAAATTCGCTAGTCAAATCGATCATGACAAAATTGTAAAGTCCTCCATCCCAAACCCTCTTGCAGAATCTCCTGAATTCCGCTACGCTCATGTCGTTTGTGACATGATCGCCATAGATATGATTGAGATTCTTGAGATCTTGGCGAAAGAGACATAGAAAATTGGCGTTTTCCCTTATCGTCTGTCTGGGCAATCGAAAATAATTCTGCGACAGGTAGAAACAGTCCACGTTGTTGTGTCGACCCCTTACGTAATACGATTTGCATCGGTTCTGATTCTCCAAAAGCAGATCGTCGAAAATCATTAGATTCTTATCTTTCTTCCGATTTCAATTCTCTAGGATCCGGAACGTCGCTAGCGTTCTCATAAAATCGACACTCGACGTTCGAAGATGCTTTTCTCTTCATCAATTTCATCGCCACACCGTCCAAAATAGTTGAAAGAGGAGCTTCACTTTTGTCGAATTCCTCCCTACTGTCAAAGATTCTGGCTATGACGTCCTTGGGCAATCTACAATTCATGCACTCTCGAAGCAATCTGTATTCGGGTTGAAACAAGCTCTTGCCAAACACAAACAATCTGTCGTAATCCAACCAGTCGGGTCGGGACAACAGATTCATCAACAGATTGGTCTTTCCACAATTCGATTTTCCCACTATCAAGCCTCTTATGCTTTTGGGAAAGAACTCATTATTCGACCTCTTGGTCGCGGCGTCGTTCCAAGACATATCTTTAATGTTCATCTTTGTTTTATTTATTTTTTTTTTTTTGTTATTTTAGATTTTTTTCAAACACAATTTTTTATGTTTTTTCAAACTCAGTTTTTAATATTATTATTTATTTATATTACACCATCGCGAGTTCTCTTCAATCCAGATTCACTCGTCATTTTGGCTAAATCTTGTATGGGTACCACAGCATCCTTAAAATCTTTCCAACTTTTCGGCGTTCGCTCTAACGCAGTTTGCTTCGCCGGCAGACTGATCAACTTGTCGATCAATGCATCGGCTGCCCTCTTGCCAGCCACAGAAGCTATCCTACCACTGGCTTCAGAAGCGGCTTTCTTACCAGCATCCAAAGCCGTCTTCTTACCGACCTCAAATGCGGTCGATGCGAGTTTTCTACCCACATCGCTCGTGAACGCTCACATTATAGAATCGACGATGCCAGAACTGCCTTGAACGTAAGTTCTGACGTATTCCCTGTTCTTTATCACCAACATATTTTTTATTTTTATAATATATATTTGTTTTCACTGGTAAATCGTTTGTTGTTTAAACACTTTTATTATTCTAGTGTAAAATTTACTATTTTTTTTATTTTATATATTTTGTTTGTTTCTCTCTACTTATTATATACATCAATCCTTCATTTCGTTCATCAGCCTTTTATAATGGTTTTTATTCAAAACCTTCTGTCTTAACAATTCGTCAGATATAGTAACTATCTGATTATCTAATCCTGGGTTACCAGCACGTCTGCTTGCCATCAACAAACTCAATCTCTGAGACAGAGCATCAGAATCACTTGGAAGAAAAGTGGTTTCCACCCCTTTGCTAGTCACCGATTCGATGAACTTCTTATGCGAATTCCATATAGGTTTCACTACTTTCGTCCACTTGTAACCTCTGTTGGCTTTAGGTCTCATCTCTCCATTATCATTATTTCTCTTCATGGCGTTGGTCTGAACCAGAATGTCGCCGTAATCGTTGTAATCCTGTTCCGTGTAATCACTAGGCTTGTCGTAAAGGAGCAATTTGCGCAGTCCGGAAGTTAATTCGTACCTATTCGGGCCGACGATTAATTCATCATCATCTATTTCCACTTCTGTGTCGCCCACAAAAGTTCTACTGTCCGAATCCTTATAAAATCCATACAACAGATCTCTCTTACCACCATCCTCGGACGACGCGACGCTATCAGTGGTGATAGTCGAAGCTGTATCGTCGCTCTCGCTCACGTCGGTTTGAATCCCTGTGGGAACGTAATCCGGTGCAGATTGAAAGGAATACTGATTTGCAAAACTACCGGGCAACGAACCCATTCTCAAAGAACTCTCTTTTATGGTTCTCAATTCTTCAACTATCTCCTTCTTGCTTCGCTCTTGAACCTCCGTCAGGGGTTTAAATATTTTTGCAGTTTCGCATCTCAATTCCATCTCTCCGAAACGTCTGCTTCTGTCAGCCGATTGAATGCTCTTCTTGGCACGTTCATATTCGTTTAAAATATGATCTCGACGTTTAGCATCCATCTGTAAAAACATTTTAAAAGTTTTCGTACATAAGAAACCGGTTTCTGATTTAATGCGTTTGAGAATAATTACGTCTGTTAAAAGGATTCATTCACATCTCCGAACATTATCACAAATATATTAAAAATTTACCACTCAAACCTAATTGAGTGGAAAAATGCGTTTTATTATCTATTATTAAAACGATCCATTAAATGAAAACCTTCATTCACACCACAACAAAAACATGAGTGTCAATTCTACGAACTATTTTTATTTGAATGAAACATTCTATAAAGTGTTTTATTAAAATTTATTTCTCAAAATTCGCACGGCTCTGGTCGTGACCCCACCCCACGACGAGGGTTAAAATTACGATCTTCTTAATCCACTCGTCGAGACCTTCAATTTGATAGGTCACATGACCACCTTCTCGAAACTTTCGATTTTTAAGATGGGCGTGACCCCCACCCCACATAAAATGAAAAACGTCATTTTTGTAATGTATTCATCGAGCCCTTCATATTAATACCTCACATGCCTGGATATGTAAAAAAGAAGTCGTTTTTCGGCTCTGGTCGTGACCCCACCTCACGACGAGGGTTAAAATTACGATCTTCTTAATCCACTCGTCGAGACCTTCAATTTAATAGGTCACGTGACAACCTTCTCGAAACTTTCGATTTTTATGATGGGCGTAACCCCCACCCCCACGACGAGGGGAGATAACTTTGTATGATTAAGTTTATGAGAATCAAGCAATCTGATTGGTTAATTAGAAGGTCACGTGACCACCTTCAGAGCCTCAAAAGCCGTTTGCCGATTCTGGGACACTGTCCCAGAATCGGCAAACCACCTTTTTTGATGCTGTCTTAGAATCGGCAAAGCGTTTTTTTTTTCGCGTTCACCAACGATAGATTGAAGGTCTAATCCGCGATGGGCACGTCGACAAAAATTTTTAAGTAAAAAAAAAAGTGAAAAATGTACAATTTCACACATTTTTCACTTTTTTGAAAAACTTGTACATTCGACACGTTCGCCAACGGGTATTTGAACGTTAAAAGTGCGATCTAGGAGTCTCAAAATAATAGCCAATTCTGGGACACCCGACATTTTTGTGAACAAGCGTGCGATTTAACACTGAATCCTACGATGGTAAACGTCCGTGTACGTGTACGTGTACGGTACATGTACAACGTGTCCTTGAATAGGCATTTATTACCTCTTACGGTATTTATATATATTTATATGAAGTTAACTGTGTCGTAAAAACAGCATGTTCGCACCTGCAACTTGTCCTATAACCAGCAGTCTTCACTCCTATACCTATAATGAACCAACGTATTTAAGATTGTTTGCGGTGTGCTCATGTGATAGTTAGCACCTAACCTTATTCTCTCACCAGTCTGTCTGGTACCGGGTTCAATGTTATTAACAGTTCCTTAAGATTTTCAAGAATATCTCTGACCCTGTCCCGAATTCTCTCATCTGACCCACTTACTGAACTGGCAAACAAGATTGTTCCATAAGTATCAATGCAACGCAAACAAGTGCAATATCGATTAACCTGTTCACACGCGTGTGTCATTCTGTGTTTATTACACGCCTTCACGTCTATAAAAACAATTATTAGAGGGACACTCAGCAATTCATTTCACAGCTATCAACACAAAGAACATATTTTACGCCAACCAAATTTGCGAGGGGAACCCGTGTTACTATTTCGTCCCACGAGTTCCAATGTGTTCTATGTCCCCAAGGGACGATTTTCAACTATCGCTAGCGATTCAAATTGCAATTGCGTTGCACGATTTGTAGAAAATTCCAGTGAAATTTTGCTTCTGTTTAAAAATAGTCCGTCAAGGATTTCCGTTCCACATTATATGTGCTGAACAGATTTTCATTTTCCGCATGGTTTAGTGTTGCTGTAGATGGGGATTTCATATTTATTTATTTATTTATTTATTTATTTATTTAATTTATTTTATTGGTGTTTAAGGTCACATATTTCTGCACAATGGCTAATCCTGACCACGACAGTTTTACGGGTGAACGAAGCCGGAGTACCCGGAGAGAACCACCGAGCAAAGGCGAGCAACTGTCAACTCCCCAACATACTAACTCCACTCAAGGGGGGTTAGCATTGGTTGAAGACAGGAGCACCATCGACGTGCAGTACGCCTTAGTACACAACGCCATCATGCCCTCACGTGTGCAATGGGGGTGAAGTGTCTTGCCCAAGAACACAACGCGGTTGCCGCAGGTGGGGTTCGAACCGAGGAACTCTCGGCTTGCAGCCTGCACCTCTACCTACTGAGCCACCGCGCCCCCTGAGGGTTTCATGGAACAGGTTTGTAATAAAAGGTTTTTATCACGCTGACAGTAATCCCGATTTTCAGTCAATTTTGTCTCTCTATTATTTTACATGCACGGTTATATGCACTTCATTGTGACTTTTATCAAAAGATAAACAAAGATTACACCGAACCTAAGGCATCTAACATACATTATTGAAGTCTGATTGGCTGCATCTGATGAAATTAACTCGGCGTTCATAAAAGGAGGAACAAAGGAAAGCTCATTCGAGATGTGAACATTTTCAAAATTTGCCTCAGTGTTTAGCTCCCTTGATACTCAAAGACCGAGTATGCACTTTTCACTGTGAACAAGAACATGAAGACGGGTTGTCCATAAGTCAACGTGACTTTCTATTAAGATCTGGGATTTGGGGAGGTGCTCCCGTCAGTGGGTATGCTCCCGGGTTTTCCGGGGCCCAAATAGCGCGATATCTCATAACGGGCTTTCTCCTGTAGAGGCGTGTTCCAGGGCTCATCAGGTACCCCCGTCCTCCCCTAACAACGGGATACTGTCTCATGAAGGATTTCTTCCCTGTGGAACGTGCTCCCGAGTCTTCCATGCGACCTAATAGCGCGCTAATTCCTGTGCCTCATGGGGGAGTTTTGTCACACGGTACTCAAGCAGGGCGCTGCCTTTATATTGGATAATTATGTCCCGTAGAATCGTTTAGGTCAAATTGGCAAGACTAAAATTCGGCACCATTTCTACGAAATTATGCGAGGTTTTAATCTTTTCAATAAAGGAAAATAAGATAACAATGTAAATTGTTTTACAAGTTTTGTTATATAATTAGGCTTTTCCCTCTGGAAAGGACTGTTTTTATTATTTTATTTTTTTTAGGCTTTTCCCTCTGGAAAGGACTATTGTTTTTATTATTATTTTTTTTTTTAGGCTTTTCTCTCTGGAAAAGACTATTGTTTTTCTACGGATTATTATTTAGGTTTTTCTCTCTGGAAAAGACTCTTGTTATTCTACGGATTTTCTTCTTTTTTTTTTCTTTTTTTTGTGGGGGGGGGGGGGGGGGGGTGTGTGTTGGTGGTTGTTTTTATTTTTTCCACACATTTTGTCCGTACGATTCAGAAGCCATTTTCGAACCGATTTTCACGACATTTTGCACACTCATTGACGGCCAAGAAATCTAAAAATGTACCAAAGCGGATTTTTCGATTTAACCCTTTATGTCGTCAGAATTGGCAAAAAACAGCCAAAATTGGGGTTTATAGGCAGTTTCTCGAAACACGTCTTGTACATTTTTTTAAACATTCATAATTATTAGACCTGTCTATGACACGACCATTCATATACAAGAGATATTAGGCGATGCATATGGTAACCCTCCACAGGCTGCCAAACATCGAAATTTTGTTGAAATGGGCTGTTTTCGGGCTCAGCCAAGCATAGACATTTTGAGAAAATGCGCTGGCCTTGGGCTCCCATAACACCCAATGTGTACCTGCGAGATAAACATGACCTCCTTCATTGGAAGTGGAATTCACCAAGGACCATTTTTGTAAGGAATGAAGGTATTCACAAAACCGAGCATTAACCTGTTTAGGGCTGGTTAAAGAGTCATACCCCTTAAAAGGTTAAAACTTCATGTTATCCGAGGTTTTCTCTAAAACCATCTCGTAGATTTTCAAGAAAAATTGGCCATTCTCGGATCTTAGTGTGACAATACAAGTTGCATGCATTAAATATTGCAGTATGCATTTGTGCATGCAGCTTGTATTGTCACACTAAGATACATGTTCTCAAACATCAAAATTTTGATAAAATGTGTTTGCGTACCCACAGCACCCACAGTTATGAGGAGAGATCAACATAAGTGGAAGTAGAATTCACTTAGAATTATTTTTGGAAGTAATAAGAGTATTCAAAAAACAACACTTAATCCGTTTTGGGCTGGATAAAAAATGATACCCATCAAAAGCTTAAAATTCATGTTCTCCCTGGATTTCTCTGAAAACATCTTGTAGATTTTAAAGGAAAAATGGCTATTCGCAGTTCTTGGTGTGACATTACAAGTTGCATGAAAAAATATTCCTGTTAGCACTTGTTAACCCTCTACAAACTGCCAGACATCAATATTTTGGATACATTTGAGAATAAATGGACCATTTTCAAATAGCCACAGGACAAACTCATCAGACACTCTCCAGAATCATGAAGTCTAGTTTTTTGTTTTGTTTTTTGTTTGTTTGTTTTTTTGTTTTTTTTTTTGGGGGGGGGGGGGGGGGGGGGGGAGTTCCACACATTTTGTCCATACGATTCAAAAGCCATTTTTTAACCGATTTTCACAAAATTTTGCACACTCATAGACTGGCACAAAATCTAAAAATTTTCGATTTAACCCTTATTTCGTCAAAATTGGCAAAAACTGCCAAAATTGGGGTTTATCGGCACTTTCTCGAAGCACGTCCTGTAGATTTTTTTTAAACATTCATCATCACTAGAACTGCCTGTGACACGACCATAGATACACAAGAGATATTAGGCGATGCATATGGTAACCCTCCACAGGCTGTCCAACATCGAAATTTTGATGAAATGGGCTGTTTTCGGGCCCCCACAGCACCCAAACGATACACGAGAGATAAACATAACTTCCTTTATTGGAAGTGAAATTCACCGAGGAACATTTTTGTAAGTAATAAGGGTGTTAATGAAACCAAGCGATAACCCGTTTTGGGCTGGTTAAACAGCAATACCCCCCCCCCCCCCTCCCCAAAAAAGCTCAAGAAATCATGTTTTTCGTGGATTTCTCTAAACGAGTCTTGTAGGTTTTCAAGAAAAATTGGACACGCGCAGGTCTTGGTGTGACAATAGAAGCTGCATGGACAAAATACTCAGGGGAGTATTTGGTAACCCTCCACGGACTGCTAAAAGTCAAAATTGTGATAAAATGGGCTGTTTTTGGACAGCAACAGTACCCAATGTGTTCGCCACAAAGAAAAGTGCCTTCTTTTATCGAATGCACAATTTATAAGGAAACATTTTTGTAAGTAGTAAGGGTATTCAAAAACCGAAGTCTTAACCCATTTTTGACTGGTTAAGGAGATATACCACTTGAAAGCTTAAAATTCCATTTTTTCTCTGGATTTCTTAAAAAAAAATTCAAGAAAAATTGACCATTCGCAGGGCTTGGGGTGACATTACAAGTTCCATGGACAAAATATTTCGGTAAGCATGTGTTAACCCTCCAGAGGCTGCCAAGCATAGAAGTTTTGAGAAAATGGGTCGATCTTGGGCAAACATAACACCCAATGTGTACCTGCGAGATAAACATAACCTCCTTCGTTGGAAGTGGAATTCACCGAGGATCAGTTTTGTGAGTAATGAAGGTATTCACAAAACCAAGCATTAACCCGTTTAGTGCGGGTTACAAACAGATACCACTCAAAAGGTTAAAAATTCATGTTATCTGAGGATTTCTTTAAAAACATCTCGTATATTTTCAAGAGAAATTGGCCATTCTCAGATCTTATTGTGACAGTACAAGTTCCATGTACAAAATATTCCAGTAAGCATTTGTTAGCCCTATGCAGGTTCTCAAACATCAAAATGTTGATAAAATGGGCTGTGTTTGCGTACCCACAGCACCCGAAGTTGAGAGGAGAGATCAAAATAAGTAGAAAGAGAATTCACTGAGAATTATTTTTGGAAGCAATTAGAGTATTCAAAAAAAAATTGATAAAATGGGCTGTGTTTGCAAACCCACAATACCCAAAGTTAAGAGGAGAGATCAACATAAATGGAAGTAGAATTCCCTGAGAATTATTTTTGGAAGTAATAAGGGTATTCAAAAAACAAACACTTAACCCGTTTTGGGCTGGATAAACAATGGTACCCATCAAAAGCTTAAAATTCATTTTCTCCCTGGATTTCTCTGAAAACATCTTGTAGATTTTCAAGAAAAAATGGCCATTCGCTGTTCTTGGTGTGACATTACAAGTTGCATGGAGAAATATTCCCGTTAGCACTTGTTAACCCTCTACAAGCTGCCAGACATCAATATTTTGGATACATTTGAGATAATATGGACCATTTTCAAATAGCCGTAGCACTTAGCGGGTATGTGTCAAACAAACATAACTCCTTTTGTCGGTCATTAACTTGTCAGACGACGATATTGATATTAACCCACTCCATCGTTAATGATGGTTGTTACCTAAACAATTTTCTTATCAAACTGAGTCATTTGAGACTACTATACTCACCTTTCTCATAACATCAATGAAGGAACTTCAGTGAGACAGTTAAAAACAATTCATCAGACACTGTGGGGTCATGAAGAATCATGGAATCTCATCAGGAAAAGCCATGATTCTCCAGAATCATAAAGTCTAGTTATTGACTGAAATCATTCAAATTGTTGAATTTGTAGCGACGAAACAGCAGCAATAAACATTTTAATCGAACCTGGCTAATAGAGCTGATACCTGACTTTTATCACATATTTACTTGGAAAAAAAACAGGTCATAATTCACAATGAGTTGAAATGAACAGTTGTAACGCTAATAGTGCTCGTTGCCATGTAGCTACAACTGCGCTACAAACACTGTTACCGCTACAAGTCAGTTACTTTTCTACTCAGAATAATGCTTAATATAACACAATGTGATCAATTGCAATCTGTAAACATTCATGGTTATGGTCCAAGTATATTCGAAAATATTCGAATTTCCCATTTCGAATCAAATCGAATATTGACTTTCGAATCGAATGTCTAATCGAATTTCTAATTTTCGCAGGAGCCAACAATAAATAAAAATCTCCGAATGCAGGATTTTAGCAGGCAGACGATGGGCAAGAAATTATGAAATACAAAGTTCGGCAGAGTCCTTGCTTGAGCAACGAAAGTATACAAGGTCTGGATTAGGGTGCTGAGCAAAATCTCTTGCTCACCAGACAAAAATATACACAGATCAGAAAGTGCAATAAAGACCGACTCACTATATCGGTACAGTTCCACATCCAGGGAGAAAGCAAGTAATAATAAATTATTTTTATAACCACGACCTGTTAAAAGCACCCAGAGTGTCGGGCATATCTGCCTCGCTGGTTTGTATTGGTTAGCACGGTCATAAAATTCTAATAAATTCCCTGTCATGTTAGTATTTTATCAATGGAAAGTATGTTTGTAGCATATATGTCTTTGATAAAATCAATTAGGTTTATGATCCGAATAGTTGGGCGATATGACCGAACCGTCGGGCACCGATGTTGTATGCCTCCCCCCTCCCCCACTCCACCTCCTTAAGAAAATGATAGTTACGGCCCTGCCAAAAAATAATACGATATTCTGCATAGCCTACCTCCCTCCAGGGGACACACAATACTCTCCCCATGCAATCCGCCAACGCATAAGATGCATATGTATGTGCGCAGCCTTGGAAAACAGAATTTTTCCTCTGATGTCATACCTTCATACTGAGTTGTTAATCGTTGACAAACCATTGTCATTATAGGTATGTTCCGTTTATCTGATCTGCAAGATTTAAAATAAAGAGAACATGAGAAGGTTTGCATTGGACGATCTTTACTCTAGAATAAGGTTTGCCAGTTTAAGGTTTGACTTTGAGCATGGATACGAATATTGACGGGGGGGGGGGGGGTGGCAAAAAAGGAATGATTATTTGGAGGATGTTTGAATTTTTTGAATTTGACATCTTTTATGAGCCAAACTTTAGGAGAAAAAAAAACATGATTTCTCTTAAGTTACGTGTCACAATTCTTGGCAGAAGAAATCAGCTTATTCCGTCTATTATGTTGAAAAATACTGGCGTTTAAAATTTGGCCCTGAATGATCATATTTTTCATTGAGGTATGGACCAAGCATTCTCCGCTGGACTCTACACAGAGTGACGTCATCATAGTGTTCAATGTGCAGCATCAGTTAAGTATAAAAGAACAGACTTCATCGAAAAAAATCTTCTGTAAAGAAATTATATAAATTAAAGTATTGTATAATCAAATTGTTTGTCCATCAGTCTTGCATTCGCATGAAATAATCATGTTTCCAGCCGTTTACAAACATTTGAGAATAATTAATCTGAATAGTTTTGACTTTTTAACACTTGGATTCCTTGAGAGTACGAAAATATTTACTGCAAAATTGTTGTGAAGTTCCGCAACAAGCGCACTTGAGCGTTCAATGCATTGTCGAGATTAGGTTATTAAAACAAAAACAAACAAAAAACCAAAAAAAATCCCATTGACAACAATGCTAACCTTTCACTCTCTGTACAACACACCAAGTTGCTGGGAGATAAATTACCTGTACATCCACGAAGTATATAATCTTTTTTGAAGAAATAAAAACATATTGCACCACGTAAAATTTAAGTTTTAAACTTTCGCTACTGCCATCTTCTCTTACACTGAATGAACTTGCCACTTTGTTTTCATATCTCATATTTTGGGGAGATTTTCACTCATTCCGACACAACATTACAAAAATACCTTTTAATCCTGTATTAAGTGGACACAAATATTAATTCATATTTTGAACCAATCGGCCGATGATCCCTATTTAATCCTGCTCACAACTTTGGGTGTTAAATGCACCAAGTCACGTGTTCAGTGTTTTACGCTCTCATTACCGTTGGGAGAGATCGCCGCGAGTGGGTTCAAATCCAGGTGAGACTTTGACATGGGCGTCTGCGTAATAATGTATTTCTTATTTCAGTAGATTGCACAGTTTCCTACTGTAGGAAAATAACCGCAAAATCCTGTTTTTTGTACAAAATAGAATTGTGACAGAATGTCGACTGAAAAAGATGTGACTAGCCACAGACAGAGATAACTTTATTCAGGCTAATCTAGCCGCTCTCATCAACTTTCTCGCCGGATATTTCTGGCAGTTAACAAACAGACGTCGACTGCTTTACCAGTTGCACATTAATTTGTATATACTGAACAACAAAAACGAAAAATGATCTACACGGAGAACAATTCTGAAACAATCAACCTACTGTACAGTGAAGTCTTTCTAATAATCTCCATACTTGGATAGGCTGCATGAATGTGAAGAGTACGCTAGAAAAGAGTGCGGGAAGCAGGAACGGGGTAGCTGACCCTTGTACTGGCTCAGTTGGGGTCGGACATGACCAATTTTGAGTACCAGTACTACAAGTACATTTTATATTTCAAAACTAAATTTCAAAGAAATACAAAAAAACATTCACCTATAACTACCCCCTCCCCCCCCCCCCCCCTTCTTGAATAATATTCTAACTACATCACCAAGGCATGCCTTCAACAAAGGCATGCCTTAAAGGTGTAGTTGAAGTATTTCATCAGTCATGACATGAGCAATCACAGTCGGAACAAATCATGTTTTAAACCCCTACCCCAATTAATCTTCGTCGTGACGCATCTGGTTGTAACATATTTTAAGATAGTTAACCCCCGGGTTCAACCCGGAAATGAAATGGCTAAAACTTTCCTTATTATTTTCATGTTTGTTCACAAACTGGTGGGTTTTGCCTGGAAAGCAACTCCTCTCGATAGGTGTTTTACTGGTAGTCCATACATTGCACCGAGTAATAACGAATTTCGTTGCTTTTGGTTGTACGCTCAAGACTTTGCCTCTGGCATACTAATATTTCTCTCGAGATTATTCATTTATCCGTACTTACGGTAACTCCCAACACCTATAGCAATGTACTCACAAAAACCAAAGTGTAAATTGAAGTTTTCCCAAACGATTATACCACATTACGCGTTCAGGCAACCCAGGCGTTGCTTTCGGCTCCAATAACAAATAACTTGTTTTGTCAATGTCACTCCCCTGAGTTCCCACCAGGTTCATTTGAAAGTAAATGGTCAGACAAAACTTTTCTGTGGGTAGCTATTTTTATAAATGGAGGATACTCTTCAACTAAGGACAACAGCTAATTTGCATAAATGTTGTGCACATACAACATGATGTGTTTTGTAAATATTATGTGTTACTGTGACAGGGATTTTCTATTTTTATTTTATCTCTGAGAGCTTTGGCGATATTCTGGTTCTATTCAGTAAACAGTTTGTCGTGCACACCAATTTTAAAACGCATTCATTTAATGAAAACGCCACAAAACCCAACACATACTCGACAACGAAGCGTTCTCTGTAATGTAACCAACAGGAGAGTTTGTACAAGCCTTGCTTAAGAGGGTGGTTTTCATTGTACCTGAAAGAGTCCGAAGCGATCCACATAATAACCTTCGTCCACAGAATGTTACTTATTGACCCGATAATAGTGTACAAGCAGAATGTGTAACTAGAGAAACAGAATTTACTGCATCCAGTAAATTCAAGTCTGTGTGAAAAGGGTTAAAGTATCAGGAATAAACTGTACAGAAAGAGAATTTATGGAGGCTTATTTTCTGGAGTAAAATATTTTTTAACAAATCAGAAATGGGTTTTCCTTAACAGTATTTACAGATATTCATACAGGAATCAGAACAATTTTTATAAGAAACCAGAAAAGGCATATATGTGACCAGCATTCAAAGGGTTCGATACACGAATCAGAAATGAAAAGTTTTGGCTCTGCCCACTAATTTGAGTGATGAAATACATTCATAAACTTTAGAAATACATTAAGGTGTAAATGCATTTCTCAGTCATTCTTAATAATATGCACTTGATGACCCCATTCAGGTGGACCATATATTGAATCTCCAGCAATTTTTAACTCAGTCGGTGTAGTTCCATGTCTACATCTACATTGAAGAATGAGCGCAACCCACTTTGAAATAATGGCTCCACCAACTTCAGATCTGTCATTCAGATCGAACGGGTGCAAAAAACATAGATGAGTGCAAACTGGGTATTGTTAACCAGCATGCCAAAATGCATAGAGATAGGACGATCCGTATTTGAGTTGTCGCGCTGACAAAGGGTGCATAGATTCTATATCGGAGATATTGTCGTAAAAACTTAAAACCCCCAAGAGCTCATTTGAAGGCCTACTCTTAAAAGGGCATCTAGTGACCTAAACAAGGCATTCATAAAACTAGAACTTCTCTAATAAATTAATTTTAAACAGTCGTAGCACTAATACAGTTAACAGTACAGTCAACTATGTCAGTATTGCATCTTTTACCAGCATCCTGACAGTATTGTGATAGCTTTCAATAACAAATCTTCAGTGTAGTTTTACAATTACATGTACACTGGAATTCTTCATGATCAAGTTGTTTGTTTTTATATTAACTTGGTTTGGGAATTAATTCTGTACAATGAGATTAAATAAACAGATCACGTTATTGTATGTGACAGTCACAGCTTACTCCCTATCTGCTTTTTGTGAAATTCTTTCATGGAGAAAATATTCATACAGGAATCAGAACAATTTTTCTAAGAAACCCGAAAAGGCATATATGTGCACACCATTTATAGGGTTCGATCAAGGAATCAGAAATTGACATTACTGCCGCTGCCATTTGAATGATGAGATACATGTATAATCTTCAGAATTGCATTAATTGGTATAAAGTGACTTTCCTAATAGGTCGTAAAAAATATGCATTTAATGACCTCTCTTGACCGCATAGAGGTGGACCACATTTTGAACCTCCAGCAAGTTTCAACTCATTTCATGTAGGTAGTATTTCTATAGGTCACACCAAGCCTGAAGTATGAGCAAAAACTACTTTATAACTAAAGAAACACCGGCCATGGTGTGTGGCACATCCTCCCATGGTCCTTTATAATTGTGTGAAGTTTGATGACTGTGGCCCAAACAGTCTTCGAGTTATTGGCTCGGGCACACACACACACATGGACACACACACGGACGGATGCAAGCACACTTCAAACACTATATACCACCCGACTTTAGTCGAGGGGGGGGGGGGGGACATAAAAAGAAATCTTTGAGTCCCAGAGTGGGTCTGACTGAACCCCAAAATATTTGTTCTCATAGCACAGTGATAACAAAGGCACCCAAATACACTCATTCCAGTCACAAGGTGATAACAAAGGTACCCCAAAAAGTTTTGTGAAGATTGGTTCATAAATACAGACTCTAGCCCGAGCCGTATTAACATATGCGCCAGTAGTATAGCATGTGCCCGATCGTGCCTCATTACCCGGAGCTTTGGGGGTGCAGCTAGTGTTAAATTCCCATAGGAACCGGAGCCGTTTGGGGGTGCAACTTTGGGGGTGCAAAAGTACGGCTCCTTGCAGCTAGATCCGGTAAATAGTGTACGTACTGCATATATAGTATGCTATGGCAAGTATAGTGATATATGTATGCGTGAGGTATATATTATGGGTAAGTGGTGGAAAGATGATGGGAAAATTGGGTTTGCTTGAAAGTTTTTCCCGCGAAACGGTTGACGTTGCTATTTACGTCGTGACGTCATGATGCGCACGCGACGTCATAGAGATGTTGACCGCTGTTATTGTCCAGTATACAATCTGACATAACGTTTTTCGGGTCGGGGGTGTCGGGCTTCTCGTTTGGGGAGAGGGGGTGATATGGTAGTAGTGGTATATATGCATGTAGGTCCCAAGTTAGCCCTTAATACTATTAATCCACCTTATGCTTCATATTATCCTATGTCTGCTGTAGCTAAGTCAAGCAGTAGGGTGGGTGGGTGGTAGTGTGGTATTGCGAGATAGTCATTGGTGATTAAAGTTGGACTGTATAGGATGAATGATCTGTTGGTCTATTACCCCCATTAGTACTATTAACCTACCGAATCCTTTGTATTATCTTATGGCTGATATTGGTACTATGGAATTCCAGACCAGGCAGTATTATACTAGGCTGTTTAGAACAGTAGTAAAGGATTAACGGCTTGTTGGTCTATTATCCACTAAGTTCTAACCTATTAGCTCGTTTCGGGACGAGGGTGGGTGGAGGTGGTATTGGTAGTACGAAATACGGACTACTAATGAAATGAGGTTAGCCTTTGTGGTGTTTTGGCAATTAAAGTCAGATTGGGGTGTGGTTCGGGGCTTAGTGGGGACTTTCGGAGACCGAAAAAGAGCTGATTTGTGGACTATTGGGGCGCTGATGTTGCACTTGTGTAGTTTGGCTCCTGAATCCCAGAACAGCCTTTAGGCCTTTTACATCCAAGCTCCTACACAACCTATTTGTGGCTCCTATATGGCTCCTATTTCTGGAAGCGTCCTATACAATAGATAACAGAAGGCTTTTCAACATTCAATACATTTTATTCTATACAACATAATAATATTACAATATACATTCATTTGACAAAACACGATTTAATTGTAGTTTTCAAATATACACGACTAATGAATGACGTGTAACACAGAAAAATGAATTTTTCACATCAAGATTGCAGTGACAAAACAGCTAATGGTCAGAGTACATTAATGTCTATATATCCAGTGGTTTGGTCGAGGTTCCATCTTCTTGAACTTTTCTTTTCGGGTAAAAATATGGCAGTTCATCTTTCATCTGACTATAAGTGTACATGTGATTATTGTTCACCACAAATCCACGGTTAACTCCTGTTCCACTCTGTTGCGTTTTCAACACATGCATATATTTGTTCTTCGTTAGGTCGTTTTGACGTTTATTTTATTCTTTTGAAACTAAACTTGCTACTCGGGCCGAAACAGTAGCAGGTTTTGCAACAGAGACTCACAATTCCATCTCCGCTCCATTCAACCTTGAAAAGGCCAGGTGTTCTTTTATCGAATGCTTTCCGGTCGCTGCAACATGACCCCTTCGGTGACCATATATCTCCTTTAATCTTGGTTTGAACAAAGTCTTCTCTGTGCTCATCGCATGATTCTGACGGTAACCATTGATGATACGCTCTATAAAACTGTTCTTTCTTTTCCGGTTTTATTACTTCTTCCAGAGATGATTTGGAGAATGAGATGTATCCATAATCTGTATCCATGAGGCAGTACTGAAAATCACGTCTATCCACGAAGGTATCAATAAAATCATAGTAAAACTGCAACATCTTCATCTTTGCGTATTGGTACACGAAGAATCCGATATGAAGTGGTAAGTTCAGCTTGATGCGGTTCTTATTCATTTTCCAGCTCGTATACTGTTTTCGCTCAAAGGGTTCATTTGTCGGAAGTGCACGTTGTTTATTAAGCGAGAAGCTTCGTCGTCATTACAGTAAATAATATTTCTGTGTTTTTTCTTTGTTGGTTACTGTCTTTCCGTACCCGCTATTCCCAAGGAGTTTCATTGTGTCAGCAACTATTGCCTTATCTGGATTCCGATCACCGTCTCTTCTAGCCTGTGATACCTCTTCTCCAAATTTCTTGAAGCACGCTTTTGTTTCGTATTGTATGACTTGGTAAATTTGTGTCACCTCGAGGCCGTGATCAAGGTACCATTTCAGGAGTGGTGTTGCAAGCAATATCCTCTTCGCATGGTAACTCCCGATCAAACTTCTTCTCGGCTGGCGCATGACGTGGTTTTTTCTCTGCAAACTTTCTCATGTGATCTCCAATGTCGTCTGTACTAATGGTGGTATTTTTAAAGATGGGTGTCATTTCTTCAAAGTGATGTCTTAGGTGGTCTGGAACATGAACGTCACACTCGACTAATCCGAACAGATTGCCCGAAATCACATGCTGCGTTACTTCACTCTCGTTCATTGTCCATGTTAAGGTGTTGCTCCCAAGTTTTCTCTAGGTAACATTTTACTGCAGGATCCTTTCTCATTTTCAACCACTGACATTCCCAAATTTCAACAAGTTTGTATCCTTGATCAGCAATGTATTTGGCGTTCTTGATAGTCTCTTTGTGAAGATCTTCCATTTGTTTTTCTCGAACACTGTTGAAAAGAATTGCTTCTCCATTTTCTTTTGGTGTTTAGTCGACAATTGTGGCCATGCCAGAAGCAACCGTGAAATTGGTACAGCGTCTGCGTTTTTTTGCACCAGCCGTCTACGGGCAGATGTCTCCTTCCAATCTTTTTCTCTTCTCCATTGAACTGATGCCGAATTTCAAGACTGTCTCTTCTGGAGATATAGTTTAACCACTGCTGTGCCATTCTGCCATATTTGTGAGAATACTCCTGTTTGAAGTCATGTTCTTTACGTCTTCTTATATACATCCCAGTTGGCATCTCTTGCATTAAACACCACAAGTAAAGAGCGTTGGCGTCATAACCAACTACACTCCCACACGTTTTTAGCTTCCTCTCCATACTGATAAGATCTAATTTTTGTTAGTCCTTTTTCTTGACGACGGTCAAAAATTATCGAAGGACCTCCCACGATGTTGTCTTTTACCAGGTGATGTAAATCTTTGTTCTTCTCGTTGAAAATGGTAAAATGGGTTTCATTGTCGATCGTGTTGAACAAATACTTCAATGTCAGTCCGGGTACACTCATTCCATCTTTCATCATATCAATCCCGCGCTCTTTGTAGAATGCAAACTGTTTCTCTAGTGCTTCTAGGAATGGTTGGACATCACGATTGTTGTACCAGATGAGAAAATCGCGAAAGGTTTTCATCTTGTGGTCTTTCCATACTTTCTGACAGTAGATGTATTCTTCTTTAGATATATTTTCCCCTTTGAGCGAACTGTAGAATGTATCGTAGTCCGGCAAGTGGTCTTGTTCCAGTTTCTTCAAATCATCAATCCACTCGTATGGCAGGTAACCTTTCGTCACTGAACATCCAAATGCTCTGAGAAATTTATCATACGCAAAACCAGGTGCCAGATAATTCACAATGTCGAGGAATTTGAACTGTTCTGTTTTAAGGCACAAGAAATTGTTGTTTCTCTTCACAGTGAATCCAATATCCTGTTTCGTTTTCAAGAAAGTAAGTAGCTCGCACTTCACAACATTGAAATCATACTTTCCAGAGTTGAATCCAACAACCGGCATTTCTTTCAGATAAGCAACAAACTTATTTAACAATGGGTCGCTCTCAATTGCTTCTGTGATCTTCGTATTGAGTTCATCAATGTAAGGTTGATATTCTGACTTTAACAGCGCATAGGCCTCGTTTGAAATCTCTTCCAAGTAATTCATCATACGGCTCACCAGTTCTTGTGCATTTCCTTCTGTAATAAAGCAGACCGGTTCTACAAATCCTGGTACATTGCTGCTTACACTTACGCTCAATGGAATGTCGGGTTTCCCAGGTCAGTTTTTCACTTTTTGTAGGTAGATGAGTTGTATCGAAATAGCATTCGAAGTCAAAGGTTGCTCGGTACGGGTAATATCTATTTTCACTTGGAACCGAGATGCCTTCATCTTCTAAGAGTTCAAAAACTGTTTTTGGAACATGATAAACACCGCCAGTATACTCGTAAGATACTTCTTTTGTACATGTTCTTTCATGGCGATGTAGCGCTTTCACTGTTTTCCACAATTTGCTACACTTCCGACAGCTAAATGACTTACAGTAATGATTGATATCTCTGATGTAACTGAAATGTTCTTCGTGAATGTTGATATACATCGTCTCACTAAAATGGCAGAGTGATCGTCTGACTAGACTAGCATTTGTTTCTCCATCTTCATTGTGTTGCAACTGATAAACGTTGATGTTCAGTTGGAATAAGTTCTCTATTTCAGGTAACTGGTTGAGATTCACTCCTTTGAAAGTTTCAGTGTCTTCATTTGTATACTGTCGAAACAGGTGTTTAGTTTCTGTGTTCAAGTTGTGGAAGGTGGCCCCTCTTGAAAGGGCTAAGCATCTGAATAAACACAGGTTATCGTCGTACTTGAAGTTGTGGTTTGGGTCTTTCACTAAAGCAATTATAGATGGATTTTCCATGATGTACGCAGGTAAATCTGTGGCGCCTCCAATAGGATGATCTTTGATTTTATTGATGTAGAATGTTATGTTGGTCACTTTATAAACAGTCCATTTAGAATCTGGTCGTTGTTGTTTTGCCCACTCCAATACATCTTCTTGGGAAATATCTCTCAAAAACTTTTCAAAATCTTCTAGGTTCGAAACAAGACGTGGTGTATCCAGAAATCTGGCATTGTTCTGGGATGCGTGATAGTATCGGAGGTCGTCAGTTTCATTGTTACGTAAGATGAATCCGTAGCTCAGGTTTATTTTGAACTTCCATTCTTGTTGTTGAAAAATTGTTTCTGTAAATTCACTGGCCATAGCTGTTATGACGCCGGTCTTGATGCGAAAATTGTAAGTGTCTTGAAGTTTTCTGTTCGTGATATGGTGGGTCCGTATAATGTCCCAGTTCACTTTGTAGAGAGCTTTCATATCATCACATTCTTCTTCGTATAGTAGATCAGGTGAAAACACTGCAGGATCACACTCCATGAATGATGTTCTGGATTTCTTCGTCTTTCCACTTGACTGCTGTTGGTCGTCATTCGATTTTCGTTTCTTGGCTGTTTTCTTGTCAGATTGGTGAGCTTCTTCCATATGTACACTGCTTTGAGACAGTTCACTGAATTCTTGCCGACGCTTTTCACATTTTTTCAAGTGATGCTCGAGATCTTCATTCCTGGAATACTTCATGTAGCAGTTACGGCATCCATATATCTTCTTCTTCATATGCACACTTCTCACATGTCGCTCCAAGTTGCTTCTCTTGTGGAATATTCTTTCACACTGTTCGCATTCTAATGAAGTTAATGCCTTTTCATCGTCTCTTTTATAAAACTTTTTCTGGAGATTTCTTGTTACACCTTGTATCTTCTTGTCTTCTTTCCCCTTGGTATGGTACTGGTGATCTGTTTTCAGATGCAGTCGATAGGGTATGAGATTGCTGAATTCTCGCTGGCAGTCTCCGCATTTCCATTGACTTGTGCAATTCTCTAAGTGGTGCTCCAGTTTTTCTTTCCGAGCAAATTTCTTGCAGCATCTCTTGCATTCGTGCCTTCGTTCTTCTAGGTGTACAGTCCTTACATGTCTCTCCAAACTGCTTTTCCTGCTGAACGACTTTTCACACTGGTGGCACACAAAGGAGGTTGGTGGCATGTTGGTTGCGTTGTCGGTGTCTCTAGCCTGAAATAATTGAAAATTTCAAATTAGCAGAGCTGCTCACTGACGATGTGTTCACCTCGGCTGCTGGATGGCGAATGACCGATTGCGCAGTGCACGTCGCCTTTTATACCTTCTGGAAGCCACTCTCCCCACATCAGCAGCAACAAATGGCGCTGAAGCGCCGACCCCCCCCCCCCCCCCCCGACTTGTTCTATAGTTATATTTAAAAAACAACAGTCAGTCTGTACAATTGATGCATCATGTGAAATACCATTCCACGGCATTTTATCAGTCCAGTGGGATGTCCTTGAATTTTACTTCAGGTTATATAATCAGCTCATTCCGCTGATACACACTAGGGTTCCAATCAAAGTGGAAGTGCCTGGAATTTAAACGGAATGCCCGTGGAAGGCTGATCTTGCTCACTGAACTGGACCGAAAGATGCGTAATCTATAATAAACAGTAAAGACACAACTTATCATATTTTTTTTTTTTAAATTTAATAAAACTTACCGTGATTTTAGAATACAAAGTGGATCGATAGAAATTTTTATACGATTCTAAATATTTACGCAAAATCGAGCTGGCGACGGACTTATATAGGAATCTGTACATATACCCCAAAGGTGTGGTGTTGTGTTATGAAAATTTTACGCATGAAGATAATTCGGAAATGGAGAGGTATCGAAATTTGTACTTTAATGTAACAAATAATCGAACTTGTGTAGATATTGGTCGCAAACAGCTTGTGATATAATGAAAACGCACGAGGGGGCGCGCCGAAATTCAAAAAAAATTATCATATCTCTTTTATACAGAAAAACGTTTGCTGTCGTTATCGCGCTTTTCCTTCAGACTTTTCGAAATAATAGTTCGAGGGGCAGTGGCTGAGAGCAGCTGTAACGTCGCATGTAGGATAGAAAGTCTACATACTGAGCTTTTTACATTTTCTCTAAACAGATTGTCAATTTCTGTCTGGGTGGAAAAGTCAACTGCGTGGGTGTTTTGAGAGAAACGAAACATTTTTCAGGTGTTGCTGACGAATTGACTTCGTCTGTGCTGCAACATGTATATTGTTACGACCCAATTCAAGTTTCGGAAGCTTTAGAAAATATCCGTAACATATTTGTTGCTGCTGATGTGGGGAGAGTGGCTTCCAGAAGGTATAAAAGATGAAAACCTTTCGCGATTTTCTCATCTGGTACAACAATCGTGATGTCCAACCATTCCTAGAAGCACTGGAGAAACAGTTTGCATTCTACAAAGAGCGCGGGATTGATATGATGAAAGATGGAATGAGTGTACCCGGACTGACATTGAAGTATTTGTTCAACACGATCGACAATGAAAACCCATTTTACCATTTTCAACGAGAAGAACAAAGATTTACATCACCTGGTAAAAGACAACATCGTGGGAGGTCCTTCGATAATTTTTGACCGTCATCAAGAAAAAAGGACTAACAAAAAATTAGATCTTATCAGTATGGAGAGGAAGCTAAAAACGTGTGGGAGTGTAGTTGGTTATGACGTCAACGCTCTTTACTTGTGGTGTTTAATGCAAGAGATGCCAACTGGGATGTATATAAGAAGACGTAAAGAACATGACTTCAAACAGGAGTATTCTCACAAATATGGCAGAATGGCACAGCAGTGGTTAAACTATATCTCCAGAAAAGACAGTCTTGAAATTCGGCATCAGTTCAATGGAGAAGAGAAAAAAGATTGGAAGGAGACATCTGCCCGTAGACGGCTGGTGCAAAGAAACGCAAACGGTGTACCAATTTCACGGTTGCTTCTGGCATGGCCACAATTGTCGACTAAACACCAAAAAGAAATGGAGAAGCAATTCTCTTCAACAGTGTTCGAGAAAAACAAATGGAAGATCTTCACAAAGAGACTATCAAGAACGCCAAATACATTGCTGATCAAGGATACAAACTTGTTGAAATTTGGGAATGTCAGTGGTTGAAAATGAGAAAGGATCCTGCAGTAAAATGTTACCTAGAGAAAACTTGGGAGCAACACCTTAACATGGACAATGAACGAGAGTGAAGTAACGCAGCATGTGATTTCGGGCAATCTGTTCGAATTAGTCGAGTGTGACGTTCATGTTCCAGACCACCTAAGACATCACTTTGTAGAAATGACACCCATCTTTAAAAATACCACCATTAGTACAGACGACATTGGAGATCACATGAGAAAGTTTGCAGAGAAAAACCACGTCATGCGCCAGCCGAGAAGAAGTTTGATCGGGAGTTACCATGCGAAGAGGATATTGCTTGCAACACCACTCCTGAAATGGTACCTTGATCACGGCCTCGAGGTGACACAAATTTACCAAGTCATACACAATACGAACCAAAAGCGTGCTTCAAGAAATTTGGAGAAGAGGTATCACAGGCTAGAAGAGACGGTGATCGGAATCCAGATAAGGCAATAGTTGCTGACACAATGAAACTCCTTGGGAATAGCGGGTACGGAAAAGACAGTAACCAACAAAGAAAAACACAGAAATATTATTTACTGTAATGACGACGAAGCTTCTCGCTTAATAAACAACGTGCACTTCCGACAAAATGAACCCTTTGAGCGAAACAGTATACGAGCTGGAAAATGAATAAGAACCGCATCAAGCTGAACTTACCACTTCATATCAGATTCTTCGTGTACCAATACGCAAAGATGAAGATGTTGCAGTTTTACTATGATTTTATTGATACCTTCGTGGATAGACGTGATTTTCAGTACTGCCTCATGGATACAGATTATGGATACATCTCATTCTCCAAATCATCTCTGGAAGAAGTAATAAAACCGGAAAAGAAAGAACAGTTTTATAGAGCGTATCATCAATGGTTACCGTCAGAATCATGCGATGAGCACAGAGAAGACTTTGTTCAAACCAAGATTAGAGGAGATATATGGTCACCGAAGGGGTCATGTTGCAGCGACCGGAAAGCATTCGATAAAAGAACACCTGGCCTTTTCAAGGTTGAATGGAGCGGAGATGGAATTGTGAGTCTCTGTAGCAAAACCTACTACTGTTTCGGCCCGAGTAGCAAGTTTAGTTCCAAAGGAATAAATAAACGCCAAAACGACCTAACGAAGAACAAATATATGCATGTGTTGAAAACGCAACAGAGTGGAACAGGAGTTAACCGTGGATTTGTGGTGAACAATAATCACATGTACACTTATAGTCAGATGAAAGATGGACTGCCATATTTTTACCTGAAAAGAAAAGTTCAAGAAGATGGAACCTCGACCAAACCACCGGATATATAGACATTAATGTACTCTGACCATCAGCTGTTTTGTCACTGCAATCTTGATGTGAAAAATTCATTTTTCTGTGTTACACGTCATTCATTAGTCGTGTATATTTGAAAACTACAATTAAATCGTGTTTTGTCAAATGAATGTATATTGTAATATTATTATGTTGTATAGAATAAAATGTAATGAATGTTGAAAAGCCTTCTGTTATCTATTGTATAGGACGCTTCCAGAAATAGGAGCCATATAGGAGCCATAAATAGGTTGTGTAGGAGCTTGGATGTAAAAGGCCTAAAGGCTGTTCTGGGATTCAGGAGCCAAACTACACAAGTGCAACATCAGCGCCCCCAATAGTCCACAAATCAACTCTTTTTCGGTCTCCGAAAGTCCCCACTAAGCCCCGAACCACACCCCAATCTGACTTTAATTGCCAAAACACCACAAAGGCTAACCTCATTTCATTAGTAGTCCGTATTTCGTACTACCAATACCACCTCCACCCAAACACGTCCCGAAACGAGCTAATAGGTTAGAACTTAGTGGATAATAGACCAACAGGCCGTTAATCCTTTACTACTGTTCTAAACAACCTAGTATAATACTGCCTGGTCTGGAATTCCATAGTACCAATATCAGCCATAAGATAATACAAAGGATTCGGTAGGTTAATAGTACTAATGGGGGTAATAGACCAACAGATCATTCATCCTATACTGTCCAACTTTAATCACCAATGACTATCTCGCAATACCACTCTACCACCCACCCACCCTACTGCTTGACCTAGCTATAGCAGACATAGGATAATATGAAGCATAAGGTGGATTAATAGTATTAAGGGCTAACTTGGGACCTACATGCATATATACCACTACTACCATATCACCCCCTCTCCCCAAACGAGAAGCCCGACACCCCCTGACCCGAAAAACGTTATGTCAGATTGTATACTGGACAATAACAGCGGTCAACATCTCTATGACGTCGCGTGCGCATCATGACGTCACGACGTAAATAGCAACGTCAACCGTTTCGCGGGAAAAACTTTCAAGCAAACCCAATTTTCCCATCATCTTTCCACCACTTACCCATAATATATACCTCACGCATACATATATCACTATACTTGCCATAGCATACTATATATGCAGTACGTACACTATTTACCGGATCTAGCTGCAAGGAGCCGTACTTTTGCACCCCCAAAGTTGCACCCCCAAACGGCTCCGGTTCCTATGGGAATTTAACACTAGCTGCACCCCCAAAGCTCCGGGTAATGAGGCACGATCGGGTACATGCTATACTACTTGCGCTTACTGTGTATAAGTAACACTGAACAAATCAAAGTTCATCTAATTTGCATAATTTCTACATGAGAAAAAAAACCGTATTATATGTGATGTATTCTATGTTACTAAACATTCCTACAAAAATTTATTCAAATCAGAACTTTCGTACAGAAGTTCTGTACAAAAAACTGATTGCACTAACTAAAGTACAAAATGGCTGCTGGTGGCCATCTTGAATTTCGGACTGCACCCAAAACCACTCGTTCTCGTCCCACGGTGATAACAAAGGTTCCCAAGAAGTTTCGTAAAGATCAGTTCATAAATACAGCCTCTAGCCCGAGCCGTATTGGCATTTGCCGTTACTGTGCTGAAAGTAACATTAAATAGTTCAAAGTTAGTCTAATTGGTATAATTTATGTACGAGGAAAAAGAACCGTATTATATGTGATGTATCCCACGGTACTAAACATTCACACAAAAAAATTATTCAAATCAGCGCTTTCATATGGAAGTTTGGCGCAAAAATCTGATTGCACCTAATTTTGTACAAAATGGCTTCCAGCGGCCATCTTGAATTTCAGAACGGACCCCAAAACACTCGTTGTCGTCCCACGGTGATAACAAAGTTACCAAAGAAGTTTCGTAACGATCGGTTCATAAATACGGCCTCTTGGTATTTGCACCTACTGTGCTGAAAATAACACTAATTAAATCAAAAGTTAGTCTAATTTGCATAAATTACACACGAGAAAAAAAAAAGTGTTATATATGATGTATTCCATGGTAATAAACATTCATACAAAAATTATTCAAACCAGAGCTTTCATATGGAAGTTCTGCGCCAAAAAAAAATCTGATTGCACTTAATTTTGTACAGAATGGCTGCCAGTGGCCGTCTTGAATTCCGGACCGGGCCCCAAAACACTTGTTCTCGTTTCACAGTGACAACAAAGGTACCCAAGAAGTTTTGTTTCATAAATACGGCCTCTAGCCCGAGCCATGTGTACAACACGACAGACGGACAGACAGACGACGGGCCATGACAATACCTCGAATTTGGCTTCACCAAACTTGAGTTAAAATGGACTAAGTTTAACAATTAGTAGTTTTGTAAAATATTGAAGCAAGTCAAAATTCTGACAATACGCGCACATCTGGAAAATGTAGAAACATCCTGTGAAATAAAAAAGTAATACATTGAAAATTACAAGAGGCCTCACGGGGCCTGAAGAGCTCATCTTGAACAGAACACAATTTAAACATAGTCCAAGGATGAGCACATTAAACAAGACATCTCCATAGGCTACACTCTCAATTCTTGAGTCCCTCAGGAGTGACAAAAATAATACTGGCATCGTGCCTTTTCTTCAGTTGATCATAAAGTAAAATGTTGAGCTCCCCAATGAAGCCCCTTGATACAACCTTTGTAGATTAATCTTAGTTACACACCTCTAGAGGGTACTGAATACAAAATTTTTAATTCTTCAGCAAAATGGCCAATTCCGGCTCCATTGGGAGCCCAAATATTAACCTAAGCTCTCGATTTGAACACAGTTGAATCTGACATCCCCAGAGATGTTGTGTATCAAATATGAAAGCATTCTTACTGTTGGATCTGAAGAAGAGAAATTTTAAAGAAATTTCTTCATATTGCATCAAGTTAAAATTTGGGCTACCATAGCGAGCCCAAATATTAACCTATGGATCCGATTTGAACAAACTTGAATCGCCCCCCCCCCCCCCCCACCCCCCTTCCCCTAGAGATGTTATATACCAAATATGAAAGCATTCTGACTAGTGGATTTGAAGAAGAAGATTTTTGAAGAAATCCCCTTATATTGTACTAAGTTAAACTTCAGGTTCCCATATGGAGCCCAAATATTAACCCAGGCACTCGAATTGAACAAACTGGAATCTGCCCCCCCCCCCCCCCCCCTCCCGAGATGTTGTATACTAAATATGAAAGCATTCCGACTGGTGGATCTGAAGAAGATTTTTAAAGAAATTTCCTCATATTGCACTAAGTAAAAAAATTGGGCCACCGTAGCGAGCCCAAATATATACCTATGGATCTGATTTGAACAAACTTGAATCTGACCTCTATATTGCATACCAAATATAAAAGCATTCTGACTGGTGGCTCTGAAGAAGAAGATTTTTTTTAAATTACCCCCCCCCCCCCCCCCCCCCATATTGAACAAAGTTAAAATAGTTAAAATTTGGGCTTCTGTAGGAAGCCCAAATATCAACCTAGGGATTTGGTTTGAACAATCTTGAATCTGACCCTCGTAACAATGATGCATGATGCATACCAAACATTAAGAGAAAGAGATTCTGACTGGTGGTTCTGAAGAAGAAGATTTTTAAAGAATATTCCCCATATAACCCTATGTTAAAAATTCGGGCTCCTATAGTGAGCCCAAATATGAACCAATGAGCTTTTTTATTTCTACAAACTTGCATCTGACCCCCCCCCCCCCCCCCTCCCCCTATGAATGCGGTATACCAAATATCAAATGATTCTGATGATTGGTTCTGGTGAAAAAGATTTTTTTTAATTTTTGCAAATATGCTGACTCAGCACTTTTTTCGATGCCCATTACAGAACACCCTAACATAACCGATGGCAATTTTTTAACCATTCAATTCTACTGGTCCTAAGGATGCTTCATACCAAATAACAGCTCTCTGTTCCGTGTGGTTTGGGAAATATGGACATTTGAAAATATTTCTAATTTTAGCTCCCAGGGTTCCCATGGGGATGCAGGAATTTTTTTTTCTGCATGGGTCAAGTACTTATGACCAAATAATACCACATACCAAATTTGGTTCATACCGGACCATCGGTTAAGAAAATAGAAATTTTGGGCGGGGTCAAAAATCTTATCCCTCCCATTACAAAGCCAAATACTGCTTCACGAACTTCGTTTGAAAAGTTGATTCTACTCCCCAAAAGGAAGTTCCATAGCAAATGTCAAGTCATTGTACACACTGGTTCTTGAGATGATTTTAAAAAATTTTTGGAGCATTTTTCCCACTCCCTTCCTATGGGTCTGGGCATGTTGAGTTGAACAAAAATGCCATGGCCCTTTGGAATCATCACTCACACAAACTTTCCCTTGAATTGGCCCAGTGGCTTTGGAGGAGAAGACCAAAAAATGGTGTTGACGCACGGCGGACGACGGACAAAGAGGGATGAAATTAGCTCAGCTTGACTTTGTCAAGATGAGCTAATAAGAGAGGTTAGACGGACAAACAATATACCCTATATGCAGAAAGATAGAGGGAAAGACAGAGGTAAAACAATATGGCCCCTGACTATTCGTTGTGGGCATAACAAGGACATACGTCAATTGTAACCAGACCGTCCAAGGCAGCCACTTGAAATTCTGAGAATGTGTTCTATCCCCGCTCGACAGTTTAGTATCTTTTTTGAGTCCTGTGACCGGGTGAAAACCCCGTGGATGTACCCATAAGGGAAGTCTCAAATCTGCCAAGGGTTAAACGTTTATTAATAATAACAAGATATAAAATTAGAAGGGTGGTTGGTACTGCCGGTAGGTCATAAAAAGTATACACTCCATTACATGTACAGTAGATTGTGGAGGGAGTTTTTGGAGTAGCGACTCGAAATTTTCAACGTTCGTTCTAGAAGCTCTGCCCAACTCGACCTGTGCCTGAAAAATCCAACAACCGAGCGCATAGCCCGTGGGAGCCTCACGCGCCTCACGCGCATGCGCATACGCTCTCTTCGAATTGGACTTGAGGAAATGCGCAATTCGTGTCGCCTTTCCGGTCATCCGATGGAGCATCTATTCGTGAATACTGATTGAAAATTTCGTGGAAATCCGCGGAGAATTCGCTGACATATAGCGTTTTTGAAGAGAGGAGGTAATTTTCTGAATTTGGTCTTTTTCAAGTGGGAGCGAAAGAAGAGGGCAGGAATGGGCACAGTCTCACGTGGTGCCCCCTCTGGGCTGGGGTGGGTCCACTTAAAAGTTACAATAGAGTGTGACTGACGGAGAGATGGCTGTAAATCAAAGTAGTTTCTTTAAGAACAGCACCCAGGGATCCCATCGCAACATTGAAGCCTTTGAGAATCGTCGGAAGTTAAAAGTGAAAAGAAACAGCGGTGAGTTGGTTTTGGCGGGAAAAGATTAATGAGAATTTGCACAAAAGACATTAAAATAGCACTATCGGACATACACTCACTGTGTCCAGACCGCTGAAGGCAGCGACTTGCAATTTTCAGAACTTGTTCTACGTAGCCTAGCCGACATTTGGGCATAAAATCGAGTGTTCTGACCGCGTGGAAAACACCATGCCTCGCGTGGAAACCGTGGGGACGGTTCGTTGCCACTTTATTTTCAATGCAATGAAATGTCCATTCATTATTTACCCGTCAACGGCAGAGTTTGGCATTATTTCTGTTTGATGAACTGTTCAACTTTAACTATTTGCACCTTTATATAGGACCGAAAGATCACTGCATGCTTACCAATATTCAGGTACTGATTTTACGAAAATAACAATTATTTCAACAGGACGCACTTGGGAACTCTCAAATCTGCCAAGGATCAAACTTTTAATGATAACATGTAAAACAAAAGTTGTCATACTTTGCTAGCCGCATGCACCCATAGACAACATTCAGCACTCAATCAATTAGGGATGGAGTTAATTGCGACTTAAACTTACCAAATTCTGAAAAATGGAGTTATTTTCGACGGCACCTATCTTTATGCATCCGAAACAGGGATTGGGTTAAACTTTACAGCTACCTTATCAAGGAAACTCTTCTTGGACTTGAACTGTAAATCTGAATGTCAACAGAATTTTCAGATATTACGAAAATCACAATTATTCAGACAGTACCCATATGGGAGTCTCAAATCTGCTAAGGGTTAAACTTTTAATGCTCACATATAGAACAAAAGTTTTCATACTATGACTGCTGCATACAGCTATTGAAAACATTCAGCGCTCAATCAATTAGGAATGGTCACTTTATCGTTCCAAATTCTGAAAAAGCGCGAGTTTTTTGGACAGCATCTATCTTTATGCAAATAAAATGGGCATATGGTTAAACTTTACAACCAAACGTACAACTGAAAATATGCTCGATAGGTAATTGTGAATACGAACATATGCATCACTTTTCGTTATACCATTCGTAAATGGAAGAAAAATTAACTAAAAGTGAGCCATGTTTATGAACGAGTTAAGGGTACTCGAATTAAAGGCTCGAAAACGAGTTTAAGGTTAAAACTTTGAATAGAATATATAACAGCCAAATTATTCTTGGATGAATGCTCAAACTTCTCATAGGAAACGCTTTGAAAAAATGTGGCTGAGAAATTGCATGTGAAAATTGACCAGTTTTTCCAAAATTGCACTTTGCTCGGAATTTTGAGGTCAAAAGGGAGCAACGTGGGTAATACAGCTTATGTAGTCATGGGTAGTAAGTCATGCTACAAATATAATGGCAGCTCCAGCCAAATCGTCCTGGGTCTTGTTTGAGAATTGTGGCAAAACGTAACATTGTGACAACATTTTGCACGGTTTTGGCAAAAAAAGAAAAACTTCAGAAATGCCATGATCCAGATGAGAAACTTTTAATGAAACTCTACATATGTGCCAAATTTTAGTAGAATAGTAAAGAATCCATCAGACAAAAATCATTGAAATAGAAAATAATGTTAATACTAGAGAAATAGAATTTACTGCATCCAGTAAATTCGAGCTTGTAAGAAAAGAGTTTAAATATCTATTGGGAAAAAACTATATAGAAAGAGAATTTATGGAGGGTTATTTTCGAGAGTAACATATTTTTAAACAAATCTGGAATGAATTTTCTTAAACAGTATTTACAGATATTCATAATGGAATCAGAATAATTCTTCTAAGAAACCAGAAAAGGAATATATGTGCGCAGCATTCAAAAGGTTTGTCAAGAGAATGCATTAGGTGTCCAAAAATGTGATTCCCAGCAATACTAAAAAATGCATTCAGTTATCCCTGGGCAATCTCAGTGACCTTGTTCATATTGTGAACCTCTATGGAGTGTTGATTCATTTGGTGTTGGTCCCCATGTCTGTGTGTCATACCATCCTTGAGATATGAGCGTGGCCCACTTTCAAAAATTTCGGCCACGCCCACATTTTTACGTCAAAATGCATGTGTGTATGCCAATAATGCTTCAGGGGGTCAAAAAGGTGATTTCCAGCAATTCTGAAAAATGCACTCAATGACCCCAGGTGACCTCCATGACCTTGACCCATATTTTGAATCTCCATCGAGTGTCGACTCATTTGGTGTTGGTCCCAGGTCCATACGTCATACCACACCTGAGATATGGGTGTGACCCACTTTCAAAACACCCCTACAGACACCCCTGATACCCCAGGAATCTGAAAAACATAGGTGGCTGAGAACTTGTGGCTGTCTATCAGCATGCAAAAAATCAACGAGATAGGGCAATTCGTTTTCGAGTTATCTTGCGGACAAAAAAGTGATGAGAAGACAGAAGACAGGAGAAGAAGAAGAAGAAGAAGAAGAAGAAGAAAAAGAAGAAGAAGAAGAAGAAGAAGAAGAAGAAGAAGAAGAAGAAGAAGAAGAAGAAGAAAAAAAAAAAAAAAAGGAAAAAAAAAGAAAAAGAAACTGTGCAAAAACAATAGTCTGTGTGATTCACACAGACTAATAAAGTAAAAGTTTATTGATATGGATATGGGTTTCAGCTCACCCTGATAGATGTACTAACTACTCCTGGCTTTAATGAAGTTTGTTGCTTGCAGCGATGCAACAGCAGTGTCCATCTCCCCTATAGATTTCTGTCATTATTTGAGAGAAACTGCTATTAACCCCCACGCCCCCTCCAGCCCAGCAGTCAAAAATGCCTCCCCCTATAATATTTGCAGCGAGAAATTGGCGGTATGTGCAAAAGGCTCAGTTCCAGACACCCAACACAAATAAAACAAAGTGAGAGATATTTTGGTTGAATTCTTTTTCTTTTTTTTCGGGGGGGGGGGGGGTGGCTGGTATTTTTCTGACAAAGCCTGCATGCACTTTACCAACGTTACTATTTCATTCCATAACGGCAATAGAAATACTGTAATGCAAATTGACACCTGTACACAAAATACACTAACATCACAGACAATATCAGTTTTTCACAAATGCAAGCGAAAATGTTCTCATTTAAATTAGAGCTCAAGAAGAAAATCCCCTCCCCTTTCGCCTATTGGCCTCCATGAACAGAGATACAGAATATGTCTTGGTGTCAGTAGTAGATATATTTGATATATATTTGATATATATTTTATTCACCAGCATACAAATTTACAAAAGACTAAACATAAAGTACATGAAATCAGAACATTTACAACATATAAATACAGTTGACACTATATTACAAATCCGTCAGTACTTCATTCGTATACTGGTAGGGTAAGGCATAGCCAGATTGGCTGTCTTCCTGCCTTCCCTCATGTAGGAAAGAGATAGAGCATTGAGATATGAAAGAGAAAAATAGAGTGAAATAGAAAGACTAAGGGGGTAGAAAAAATGAAGAAGTTCTAATGCAACATGGTAACTTCCCATTATCTTCTTTTAAGAATAGCTCGAATAAATCATGTGTTGGTGATGCGAGTGGTGGTCGGAGCCCAGTTGAGCTAGGCACATGAAACGGACTTCACCATTCCTTTATTTATGCGTATACAGAGTGAGAGGCAAACTGCTAATAAAAAAAAAATAAAATAAAAAAATAAAAAAAATAAAATAAAATAAAAAAAATAAAAAATAAAAAATAAAAAATAAAAAAAACATGGGGAAGACCGAATCAAAAGCCAGCTGGGACGAGAATACCAGACAAATTACGTTGAGAATGAGTTTCCAATACATCCTGAGAGCTTGTTAATCCAGGTAGTATCCTGGTGAAAAGTTGACGAAAGTCGGTATAAACTAGTGAGAGGCGGTACAAAACCGGGGATGCAACTAGATAGCACAATCTGGGCAGTAGGGATTAGAACAGGAGATATTGTTTGAGTATGTCGAAAGCAATCTTGTAATTAGCGTTTTTTTTAACTTCTTCCTGTTTTTTATTGCCCTGATATCCCTTTCTAGTTCGTTCCATAGTTTAGGAAATGCAAAAACAGGCAGCTTATCTAATGTTTTTGTTCTAGTTCTGTGTATATATAAAAGGTCCGTTTGGCGTGTGCTAACATTGTTTTGGTTATTTACAGAAGGAAAAAAATTCGCAAATGATGCCGGGAGATTTCCATTTTGCCAGTCAAACATAAACAGATAGACATGCAAATTATACAAATCCTTTATCTTTAAAATTCCGTCTTTAGTAAACAGTGGGTCAGTATGAGCATTATATTTCTTATTATTTATGATTCGTAATGATCGTTTTTGTAGTTTAAACAGTCGATTACAAGCTTTAGAGCCTCCCCATAACGGAATTCCGTATATAAAGTGACTTTGTATTAAGGTAAAATATAAAGTTTTCATAACTCTGTGAGGAAGAATTTTTTTCACTTTACTTAGAATGAGATTGGCAAAGGCAACTTTCGAGCAGATTTGGGATATGTGTCCATTGTAGGTTAGATTTTCGTCGATATTTATGCCCAGGAATTTTACTGATTTTTCGTTCTGCCTGTTGCCAACTTTGTCGATAATCTGATTATTAATACATATATTCTCATGGGAAGTATTTTTTTTGTGGGATGGATTGATAATTATATATTTCGTTTTCTTCGGGTTCAAAACTAAGTGGTTGGCGGAGCACCAATTGAATATTTTTTGCAGTTCCTCGTTGAATTCTTCGATCAGCGGGTTTATCTCTACTCCAGACTTGTATCCCGAGGTATCATCTGCAAACGATAGAACATTTAATGTTGTTGAATTATTTATATCGTTTATGTAAACAAGAAAGAGGATGGGGCCTAATATTGAACCTTGTGGTACCCCACATGTTATTTCGGCTAAGTTCGATTTACTGTCACCAAGGAAGACATACTGTGTCCTGTTCTGAAGGTAGCTTTTGAACCAGTGATTAGCATTGCCTCTTATTCCATAATGTTCTAATTTTTGAAGTAATATCTCGTGGCTTATGGTATCAAAGGCCTTAGAGAGATCCAAGAATAAGGCTAGTGTACTGTCTTTACTAACTTTGTTATTTTCTGTGGCTATATGTTTTAACAAATGCATAACAGGATGCACTGTACTGTGATGTTTCCTAAAGCCGTATTGGTGAGGATAGAGAATGTCGAATTTGTTTAAAAAATTTGTGAGTCTTATAAACATAATTTTTTCTAGGATTTTTGAAAAAACAGGCAAAATGCTGATTGGTCTATAGTTCGTGAAATTGTTTTCATCACCTGCTTTAAAAATAGGGGTAACCTTAGCAATTTTCATTCTGTCAGGAACTGTACCCTGGTTGAATGAATTGTTCATTATATGCGCGAGTGGGGTGGCAATGAAGTTTATTGAGTGTTTGAGGATACTCGTCGATACATTTTCACAGTCTTGGCTTAATTTAGGTTTCATTGAATTTACGATATTCGTTATTTCAGAAGGCGACGTCGGTGTAATAAATATGTTTTGGGGTTGTCTAGTATTCAGGTACTCGTCAAATGACTTTTGGGGGTTGGATATCAGTTGTGAAGTCTGATTGCCTATGTTTGCAAAGAAGTTATTAAATTCCTGTGCAATGTCCTTTGGCGTATCTATTTTTTTGTCACCAAGATTGAAGAAAGAAGGTAGGGATTTCTTATTTTTGTTCCTATTTAATGCATTATTCAAAACTTGCCACGTTTTACGCATGTTGTTCTTGTTTTCGATGAAGATTTGTTCATAATACATAGCTTTGCTTTGCTTTCGAATTCTGTTAAATACCCGGCAGTAATTCTTGTAATTCCTAACATTAAATTCTGAGGGAGATCGCAACTTTTTGTTGAAAAATTTATTTTTGTTATTGGATGAAACTAAAAGACCTTTGGTCATCCACGGCTGTCGTTTTATGAATTTCTTATTTGGTTTGAGACTTTTTAAAGGGAAGGCTGATTCGAAGGCATTCAAGTAGATATTCAAGAAGTTATCATAAGCTATATTGGGACAGTCTGCCTCCATAACTGAAGAAAAGTCGCTTTGAGACAGCAACGACTTAAAAAGTTCTATACTTCTATAATTTATTTTCCTGGAGAGAAGGGGTTTTAAACATTCAGGTTTTGTATGGGCTAATTCAATATAAAAAATTCCAAAGTGGTCTGAAACATCGGTTAGGAATATTCCAGATTTGAATTGATTAGAAATAGAGTTGGTAAAGATGTGGTCTATCAGCGTTGCTGAACGGTCTGTTACTCTGGTTGGTTTGGTGATAACAGGTGTGAAGCCTTCACTAAACATCATGTCAATAAATAAGTCTGTTTTAAGATGAGAAGCTACTTTTAAAAGGTCAATATTGAAGTCGCCCATAATCAGGGCTGTTTTCTTTTCCTTATTAATTATATCTGTTAAATAGTTCATTTTTGAATGGAATAAGTCTATATCTGCTTTTGGTGCCGTATTTGGTCTGTATATTACGCCAATTATTTTTGTCGAAAGTTTTGACTTTAATTCAACAAAGATAGACTCAAATACATGAGGTATAAAAACGGACAGATCTTTACGAACACTGAATGAAATTTCATTTTTTATGAACAGCCCAACACCCCCACGCCTGTCGTCGTCACTAGGCCTTGTGTTTGTTAATAAGGGGTGATATCCTTCTAGATTGTAAGAAACATTTGAGGGGACTTGAAAGATTTCTGTAAGTCCAATGACATCGAATGTGTTTTCTTCATTATTCAGGTCGGAGAGTAGGTGATGTAGTGGATCCCAATGGGCATTTAGACTTTGGCAATTGATGTGAAATGCCGAGAAAGATCCACGCACCCCACCAAGTTCACTAACCAATTCACTAGGCAGGAGGTACTTACATTCTGTATTGTTAAAAATGGACGTAGAGTCATTGTCTTCGGGAGACCTCCCAATTTTATCATTCAGTAGGAGACCAAAGTCATATTCGGGATTAGTCTGGATCTCGTCCAAATTGATACTACCCGCCATGATATCCAAACCGACCACTAACAACACGAACGCACGAGCAAAAGAGAGGGGTTAGTACAGATGCAACTTCATCGAGCACAATGTATTTAGTACCTGGTCTAGAGAAGATAATGTGAGTCAATATTTCATCAGTACTGTTAAATGATAATAACCGTTGACACAATGTTGCATAATATAGAGCAAGGAAAAATATAAATAAAAAATATGTACAAGAGGTAATTTCTAGCATTCAAGGATGGTGTCCTGAATATGAATGTTCTCTGGTTTTTATTATTCGAGTCAACAATGTGGCCACTAGGATAACACCCGATTACTGATTTCCGTTTCACATTTTCTATTTGTGCCAATGTCAGTTCTCGTATAAGCCAATTTCGAAACCGCCATCCCGGCCCTCAATCCATGCAAGGTCACAGGTCGCGAGGTATAAACATTCCAAGAAAACGCGTTATTAGCAATGAAATCGCACTGTTTACACCTCGCGACCCGCGACCCCGCACAGATCAAAGTCCAAAGATGGCAGTCTCGAAATTGGCTTATTGGTGTCATCCTAGTGGCTGCTGAACGGTTATTGCATTGACTATCGTGGAATGAGGATTGCAAAAAAGTCGTCACTTCTCCTTATAGAGGTGTTTTGTACATCTTTTTAATTACAGTGTCTTGGAGAGTGCCACACAGTTTGTTGGGGAGGGGGTAGTGACATCACACATTATCCACCAGACATCTTAACAGAAAACTTTTTATGCAAAATAGTATGGTTACAATTTATTTCGGGGGGAGGGGGGCATCACACATTATCCACCAGGTTGAAGAAAATGATATCAGTTCTCCATATAGGGGCGATAGATTGTGTTGAAGAGTACAACAAAATACTCTCCACCACAATGGCACAGAACAAGTTGCATAGCATATCATAAGCAATGACGTACTTGTTGATATTTTGCATAATTTTTTTTTTTTTTTTTTTTTTTTTTATGTAAAAGTGATAGAATATAATTTATTGGGCACATCACCCAGTATCCACCAGATTAAAACAGTGACATCAGTTCTCCACATGGATTTTTTTTTTTTTTTTTTTTTTTTTTTTTTAAATATGATTGTTCACATACAGTGCATTGGAGACTGCCACAAGACACTCTCCACTGCACTGGAACAGAACAATTTGCACAGCATATCAGCCACAATGACATACCCGTAGATTCTTTACATAGTTTTCGGTTTTTTGTAGAAATATTTTCTTACAATTCTTTTTTTTCAAGCGGGGAGTGTGGGGGGGGGGGGGGGGACATCACACATTATCTACCAGGTTTGTTGGAGAAGTTGGTTACAATTTATATTATCCACCAGGTTGCACAATTTACTGGGGAGGGGGGAGGGGACATCACGCAGTATCTGCTTGGTTCCAAAAATGACATCAGTTCTCCATATAATGGTGTGTTTTTTATGTTTTCTTCAGTTGGAGTGCATTGGAGATTAGATTTCGAGAAGGGTATGGTAGGGGTATATTGTACCCCATTCAGCGCAACCTGCGATACTGATGAAATATTTTTAGGTTTTTCTACAAAATATACGCATATATTTAACAGCTTTTTTCGAGCCATTTCAATCGGCCCTTTCAAGCTATTCAGCCCATTCAAGCCATTGCAGTGGATCTATCCAATCGGTTATTTTCTTGCTAGAAGATTTGACGGCATTACTTCATCTAAATAAAATACGTCACTAGTTTTCCAAACAGAAATAATTTTCTCATTCCGGAGTGTCAGTTCGTAGATTGTTTCATTTCCGACTGCAACATTGGAAGTCGGATAACTCATGATCAATTATTAAGTTCTGTTGGTTGCACCGTTTCTACAAATGGACAAATACACTCGTAACTAACACAAATACACTATATAAGGAGTGCACACGTTCGACAGTGCAGCTACTAAATTTGTAATCTTTATTACGAATTTCAAACGAGCCCTTCGCTTGCCTTGTCCCTGAACGAGACAGGAAGGTGCACTTGTGCTGATGTACTGTAGATATTGGGAAAACTGCACGATACGCTGCTTATTTTGAAATACAGTTTGGCTTTGGTCTGGTCTAAACCCAAAACTCTGGCAGTTACACGCAGCAATGATTACAACTCGCCTGCGTGGTACTCGGTTTCCTACACGTCATAAGATAGTTGTATCTTTCTGGTTTCTGAGCTGTTGTGTAAAAGGAATGTGAGGGAGTGGGGGGGGGGGGGGGGGGGGTCACCTCCAGCCTCAGTTGATAATCTCATTATCGGTATTTAGTCTGATGAAAAGAAAAATAAGCCCTAAAAGTTTCTAGATTGGGTGAAAATATACAACAACTCACCCGTCCTCTCCCAAAGATCAGAGCGGAATATCCTGTTGGACGTGAGGGAGGGGGGGGGGGGGTGTATAGACTCAGCCTGTTCGCCAAGCCCTATTTCATCTTAAAGGAAATAGACTTACTTTTGGAAAAAGATCAGGGATGTAACCTCTGGTGTGGGGTGCCCCACCACAAGAAATAAAACAAGATTTAAATAAATTAAGGAACTGCGAATTGCCGATTTTGATCGAATCGAATTAGTGAAAACGAATCGAATGTCGAATCGAACTTCCAATCGAATTTCGAATCTAATCACAGATAAAGGATACGTCATCAAAAGAAATTTTTTTCTAAAATAATATCTCCGATTAATAAATGACTCACAGATATGTTGAGTGCATGTTTCTCCTTACCATTTCGCACGCTATAAATTGAGATATAAACCAATATACTAGTTATTGACTGAAATCATTCAAATTGTTGAATTTGTAGCGACTAAACGGCAGCAATAAACATTTTAATCGAACCTGGCCGATAGAGCTGATACCTGACTTTTATCACATATTTACTTGGAAAAAAACAGGTCATAATTCACAATGAGTTGAAATGAACAGTTGTAGCGGTAATAGTGCTCGTAGCCATGTAGCTACAACTGCGCTACAAACACTGTTACCGCTACAAGTCAGTTACTTTTCTACTCAGAATAATGCTTAATATGACACAATGTGATCAATTGCAATCTGTAAACATTCATGGTTATGGTCCAAGTATATTCGAAAATATTCGAATTTCCCATTTCGAATCAAATCGAATATTGACTTTCGAATCGAATTTCTAATCGAATTTCTAATTTTTGCAGGAGCCTACAATAAATAAAAATCTCCCAATGCAGGATTTTATCAGGCAGAGGATGGGCAAGAAATTATGAAATACAAAGTTCGGCAGAGTCCTTGCTTGAGCAACGAAAGTATACAAGGTCTGGATTAGTGTGCTGAGCAAAATCTCTTGCTTACCAGACAAAAATATACACAGATCAGAAAGTGCAATAAAGACCGACTCACTATATCGTTACAGTTCCAAATCCAGGGAGAAAGCAAGTAATAATAAATTATTTTTATAACCACGACCTGTTAAAAGCACCCAGAGTGTCGGGCATATCTGCCTCGCTGGTTTGTATTGGTTAGCACGGTCATAAAATTCTAATAAATTCCCTGTCATGTTAGTATTTTATCAATGGAAAGTATGTTTGTAGCGTATATGTCTTTGATAAAATCAATTAGGTTTATGATCCGAATAGTTGGGCGATATGACCGAACCGTCGGGCACCGATGTTGTATGCCTCCCCCCTCCCCACCCCACCTCCTTAAGAAAATGATAGTTACGGCCCTGCCAAAAAATAAAACGATATTCTGCATAGCCTACCTCCCTCCAGCGACACACAATACTCTCCCCATGCAATCCGCCAACGCATAAGATGCATATGTATGTGCGCAGCCTTGGAAAACAGAATTTTTCCTCTGATGTCATACCTTCATACTGAGTTGTTAATCGTTGACAAACCATTGTCATTATAGGTATGTTCCGTTTATCTGAGCTGCAAGATTTAAAATAAAGAGAACATGAGAAGGTTTGCATTGGACGATCTTTACTCTAGAATAAGGTTTGCCAGTTTAAGGTTTGACTTTGAGCATGGATACGAATATTGACGGGGGGGGGGGGGTGCAAAAAAGGAATGATTATTTGTAGGATGTTTGAATTTTTTGAATTTGACATCTTTTATGAACCAAACTTTCGGAGAAAAAAAGCATGATTTCTCTTAAGTTACGTGTCACAATTCTTGGCAGAAGAAATCAGCTTATTCCGTCTATTATGTTGAAAAATACTGGCGTTTAAAATTTGGCCCTGAATGATCATATTTTTCATTGAGGTATGGACCAAGCATTCTCCGCTGGACACTACACAGAGTGACGTCATCATAGTGTTCAATGTGCAGCATCAGTTAAGTATAAAAGAACAGACTTCATCGACAAAAATCGTCTGTAAAGAAATTATATAAATTAAAGTATTGTATAATCAAATTGTTTGTCCATCAGTCTTGCATTCGCATGAAATAATCATGTTTCCGGCCGTTTACAAACATTTGAGAATAATTAATCTGAATAGTTTTGACTTTTTAACACTTGGATTCCTTGACAGTACGAAAATATTTACTGCAAAATTCTTGTGAAGAGTTCCGCAGCAAGCGAACTTGAGCGTTCAATGCGTTGTCGAGATTAGGTTATTAAAACAAAAACAAAAAAACCCCAAAAAAATCCCATTGACAACAATGTTAACCTTTCACTCTCTGTACAACACACCAAGTTGCTGGGAGATAAATTACCTGTACATCCACGAAGTATATAATCTTTTTTGAAGAAATAAAAACATATTGCACCACGTAAAATTTAAGTTTTAAATTTTCCCTACTGCCACGTGCTCTTACACTGAATGAACTTGCCACTTTGTTTTCATATCTCATATTTTTGGGAGATTTTCACTCATTCCGACACAACATTACAAAAATACCTTTTAAATTTATTTTCTCGCGTTTCGGAGTATAGAGTAATCTGTATTGAGGGCACGGGAATTTACATGTTCGAGGGTTAAAATTATGGTGAGCGCTTAAAGGCTGTTTTAAGTCAGGTGCGGTATACCGGTTGATATGATTGGTTGTAGATGAACCGTGACGTCGAGGGGGCGACGTGCAGGTTCAAGTGTCATTCTAGCCGAAGCTCACGAAACGGCCAGACTTTGTTTTTTAATGGGCGCCATGATGGATCCATCGGCAATAAAAAATGCAATTAGCAATGAAGTTCAACAAGCCATGGCAGAACATCAGAAAGACATGTTAAATTCGTTGGAGACTTTAATATCTAAGAAATTTACGAATTTCCAGGATCAAATATCGTCAAACCAAAGGAAACTTTCGGATTCACATTTGGAAAAAATTCAGGAGATTTCGGGTAGCTCGTACGCCTTCAAAAAGAAAGGAAATGAAGAACAACACAAAATTAACACGAAAGTTTTGTCTAAGATGCAGGATGCGGGTGCTTTGATCGCTTCTTCCAGTGTTCAGAACAATGATGTGCAGTTAGCGCACGAAAAAATTACAGAAGGTATTGAGTTGTTAAACAAAAGACAAAAACTTATTAAGTTGGCAGACATGTCTGATTTTGGCTGGTCCACAGTCAGTGAATATGAAGCCCATTCTTTGGCAGACAACTCGGATGATGAGAAAAGAATAATGAAAGCAGAAAACAGGGCAGAACGGAAAATCAAACAGAAAAGAAAAAAACAGTGCGGTGAAACGTTTTCAACCATACAGAACAGATCCGCCAGTAGTTCAAGATAACAGGGTTAAAGGAAATTTCATTCCAAGGAACAAACCAGGTCTATGTTTTGCATGTGGAAAGCCGGGGCACTGGAGAGCAGAATGTGATGTCATCAGAGCGGGAACAAGTCAGAATAAGATAAGTATAGAACATTGTTTTTCTGAATTGGCGGTAGAGTTGCGGTTAAGTGATCACACGCAGGCTAGTGATTTTGAAAGTCATGATATTTCAAAAAGTGATACAGTAATTGGCATGCAAGCTGACGACTGCAGTGGCAGGGATGCTCCCAACATTGTTCTCTCTCCAGTCCAGTTGGTAGATTGCGTGCAAAAAGTGAATCTTGGAAAGGTACAGGAGCGTGTGATCACGTTATAGAAGTCATTGAGAACGGTTATAAGTTACCGTTAGTTACTCTTCCTTCTCGAGCGACACTGCCGAATAATAAGTCTGCAATTGACAATAAAGAGTTTGTGGAACAGGAGTTACAGACTTTGTTACACATAGGTTGTATAACGGAGGTTTCATCAGAACCGTTCATAGTTAACCCTTTAACAGTCGCATTGAATGCCAACAAGCATAGATTAGTATTAGACTGCAGATATCTTAACCCATTTTTATTTAAATTCAAATTTCGGTATGAAGATTCTAGCATTGCTAGAGAAATGTTTCAAGTGAATGACTTTCTGTTCACATTTGATTTGCAATCGGCATATCATCATATTGAAATGTTTTCAGAACACAGGCAATATTTAGGTTTTGCTTGGGAGTTTGACGCAGAAAAGCGATATTTTGTTTTTAACGTTCTAGCTTTTGGCATTTCTACAGCAGGTTATATTTTTACAAAAGTGGCAAGATGTTTACTGAAATACTGGCGTAGCAAAGGTAAAAGGGTAATAATGTATTTAGAGGACGGGATTGGTGGAGATCAGAATCGAGACTTGGCTTTGGAATTGGCACATACGGTACACAATGATTTAACGAATTTGGGTTTTCTAATAGCTGAACACAAATGTAAATGGTCACCGGATACGGTGGTAATTTGGCTTGGTATTATTTGGAACACCAGTAAAGGGGTGATCCATGCAACTGAAAAAAGGAAAATGAAGCTGAACCGAACATTGGATAAGATTTTGGCAAAATTCGAAAATCATATTTCATTACTTCCGGCAAGAGATTTGGCTTCTTTGATTGGGCAGATTGTGTCTCTTCACAATACTGCAGGGAAAGTTGTATTTTTGTTTACTAGAGCTATGTACTCGTGTCTTTTGACAAAGGCGAGCTGGAAGGCAAATGTGTTGGTAGACACGAATGCAAAGAACGAAATGAAATTTTGGAAAAAGAATATATGGCGTTTGGACTGTCAATCGTTCAAAAAGTGTATTGATTTTAATTATACAGTTTATAGTGATGCCTCTGGAATGGGGTTCGGGGGCTATGTAGTCGGATCAGCTGACTCTGAAATACTGGGTGTTTGGAGTGACGAGGAAATGCTTATGAGTTCAACTTGGAGAGAGTTGGAGTCTGTGTACCGAGTGTTAAAATCTGTTGAATTAAGCCTGGAAGGGCAAAAAGTCAGGTGGTACACTGACAATAAAAATGTTGTAAGTATTATTGAAAAAGGCAGCAGAAAGCGGCATCTTCAGGAAATTGTGGTGAAAATTTTCGATGCTTGCTCTGTTGACAAAATAGAATTAATTACTATTTGGATTCCCAGGATCATTAATTGTCATGCAGATATGTTGAGCAAGTGTTGTGATAGTGATGACTGGAATATTAGTGAAGCAATTTTTCGTATTTTAGATTTCAAATGGGGAAAACACAATGTAGATAGGTTTGCAGCTAATTATAATGCTCAGTGTTCCATTTTCAATTCAAGGTGGTGGTGTCCGGGTACTAGTGGGATTGATGCTTTTCAGTTCAACTGGAGTAACGATGTGAATTGGGTTGTTCCCCCGCCAAGATTGGCCCCAAAAGTTATTGAGAAAATGAGAAACGACAGAGCAAATGGCACACTGGTTGTTCCATTATGGAAATCGGCACCATTTTGGCCCATGTTATATGGTGAAAGAAATTTCCGATCTTTTCTGAAGGCAACATATGAATTTTCTGGAAAAACGATTCAAGGCGGCAGGGGAAATAATGGAATATTTGGTAATAGAAAATATGATTTTCAAATGATTGCTCTCAAAGTCTTATGGTGATTCTACATTTTTATTCCAGGAATCGGTTTGAAGGGTAGAATATTGGAGGATATTCATCAGACTGGTTTGGACAGTGCCAACGTTCATATAAAGGGTTTGGCAGAGAGGATGGCATCATACCTGGTTGGTTCAAGGAGTGAAAATACTGTATGTAGTTACTTTCGTGCTTTTAAGAAATGGGGAGTTTTTATATCATCGTTAGGAGGTCAGACTATTCCGGCTCAACCCATCCAAGTGGCTCTTTATTTAACTGACTTGCTTGATAAACATTCTTCATCAAGTGTAATTCAAAACGCGGTGTACGGTATAAAATGGGCTCATGTAGTTAGTGGCATTACAGATCCTACGGACAATGGTTTTGTAAAAAATTTGGTTGAGACATCCAAAAGACAATGTGTTAGGCCAAAGCAAAGAAAAGACGTTGTGACAATTTCTATGATTCAAGCCTTGTGTGAAAAATATCAAACATGTACCGACTTATTGGTTGTGAGAGACTTACTTATGATAGTATTAAGCTTTGCTGGTTTCCTTAGGTATGATGAGCTGAGTAACATTTTGTGTAAAGACATTAAGCTTCATGATGATCATTTATCTGTGTTTATTAGAAAGAGTAAGACAGATCAGTTTCGGGAGGGGAATGAAATCGTTATAAGTAAAGGGGAAACAATTGCCTGTCCAGTAGCTATGTTTACTAGATTCTGCAACTTGGCAGGTATTGACTCCAATTCCGCTGATTATTTTTTGTTTCGGCCTATTTTCAGATCACAGTCTAAATGTGCTCTCATTTATAAGAATAAACCATTAAGCTACTCCAGGGCTAGGGAATGTATTTTGGGTCGTCTAGGAGAGGTCTCCACAGGCTTGAACCTCGGTTTACACTCGATGCGTTCAGGTGGAGCTACGGTTGCGGCGAACGCAGGTGTAAATGATCGCTGTTTAAAGAGACACGGTTGTTGGAAGACTGACACTGCAAAAGATGGCTACATTTTAGATTCTCTGGAGGAGCGTTTACACGTTTCAAAATTGCTCGGCTTGTAAAAACTAAAATAAATTAATAAATGCTTAGTCCGCGTTCTTTTGTCGTCTAGCAAACACTTGGCAAGTTGCAGAACATATTGTTTTTGTTTATGATTTAAGCGTTGTCGTGTATACTTGGTATGAAGTATACGCAATACATTTATTTTCTCGCGTTTCGGAGTATAGCGAGAAAAATCTGTATTGAGGGCACGGGAATTTACATGTTCGAGGGTTAAAATTATGGTGAGCGCTTAAAGGCTGTTTTAAGTCAGGTGCGGTATACCGGTTGATATGATTGGTTGTAGATGAACCGTGACGTCGAGGGGGCGACGTGCAGGTTCAAGTGTCATTCTAGCCGAAGCTCACGAAACTGCCAGACTTTGTTTCAGAACATCCAGTTTTATAACTAATGCATTTATATAGGATGGAGGTCGGCATCCAGAGCTCTGAGGTCAATTTTACATACGCCGGCTACAGGTTTCCAGAGTTTTTTGGCTTAAAAGCTTTTATCTCTGGTTTTCCTGGGTGGTAGGGTTGGTCAGATGACGAGCTCATAGTTTGAAATGTTTTGGGGGATATTTGAGTTTATATACATTTAACAATTCCCGTGTTGATTAGTCTCATTATTTTAATGGCATATATATTTGTGGATGTTTATATATATAACAACTGCATCAATTTTTTGTATATAGATACACAGAGAAAGGGAATATTATAAATAAAACAGTGTCAACACCGCCGTTTCTAGCAAACACTTGGCAAGTTGCAAAACATATTGTTTTTGTTTATGATTTAAGCGTTGTTGTGTATACTTGGTATGAAGTATACGCAATACTCCTGTATTAAGTGGACACAAATATTAATTCATATTTTGAACCAATCGGCCGATGATCCCTATTTAATCCTGCTCACAACTTTGGGTGTTAAATGCACCAAGTCACGTGTTCAGTGTTTTACGCTCTCATTACCGTTGGGAGAGATCGCCGCGAGTGGGTTCAAATCCAGGTGAGACTTTGACCTGGGCGTCTACGTAATAGTGTATTTCTTATTTCAGTAGATTGCACAGTTTCCTACTGTAGGCAAATAACCGAAAAATCCTGTTTTTTGTACAAAATAGAATTGTGACTGAATGTCGACTGAAAAAGATGTGACTAGCCACAGACAGAGATAACTTTATTCAGGCTAATCTAGCCGCTCCCATCAACTTTCTCGCCGGATATTTCTGGCAGTTAACAAACAGACGTCGACTGCTTTACCAGTTGCACATTAATTTGTATATACTGAACAACAAAAACGAAAAATGATCTACACGGAGAACAATTCTGAAACAATCAACCTACTGTACAGTGAAGTCTTTCTAATAATCTCCATACTTGGATAGGCTGCATGAATGTGAAGAGTACGCTAGAAAAGAGGGCGGGAAGCAGGAACGGGGTAGCTGACCCTTGTACTGGCTCAGTTGGGGTCGGACATGACCAATTTTGAGTACCAGTACTACAAGTACATTTTATATTTCAAAAACTAAATTTCAAAGAAATACAAAAAAACATTCACCTATAACTACCCCTCTCCCCCCCCCCCCCCCCTTGAATAATATTCTAACTACATCACCAAGGCATGCCTTCAACAGTGGCATGCCTTAAAGGTGTAGTTGAAGTATTTCATCAGTCATGACATAAGCAATCACAGTCGGAACAAATCATGTTTTAAACCCCTACCCCAATTAATCTTCGTCGTGACGCATCTGGTTGTAACATATTTTAAGATAGTTAACCCCCGGGTTCAACCCGGAAATGAAATGGCTAAAACTTTTCTTATTATTTTCATGTTTGTTCACAGACTGGTGGGTTTTGCCTGGAAAGCAACTCCTCTCGATAGGTGTTTTACTGGTAGTCCATACATTGCACCGAGTAATAACGAATTTCGTTGCTTTTGGTTGTACGCTCAAGACTTTGCCTCTGGTATACTAATATTTCTCTCGAGATTATTCATTTATCCGTACTTACGATAACTCCCAACACCTATAGCAATGTACTCACTATAACCAAAGTGTAAATTGAAGTTTTCCCAAACGATTATACCACATTACGCGTTCAGGCAACCCAGGCGTTGCTTTCAGCTCCAAAAACAAATAACTTGTTTAGTCAATGTCACTCCCCTGAGTTCCCACCAGGTTCATTTGAAAGTAAATGGTCAGACAAAACTTTTCTGTGGGTAGCTATTTTTATAAATGGAGGATACTCTTCAACTAAGGACAACAGCTAATTTGCATAAATGTTGTGCACATACAACATGATGTGTTTTGTAAATATTATGTGTTACTGTGACAGGGATTTTCTATTTTTATTTTATCTCTGAGAGCTTTGGCGATATTCTGGTTCTATTCAGTAAACAGTTTGTCGTGCACACCAATTTTAAAACGCATTCATTTAATGAAAACGCCACAAAACCCAACACATACAGGACAACGAAGCGTTCTCTGTAATGTAACCAACAGGAGAGTTTGTACAAGCTTTGCTTAAGAGGGTGGTTTTCATTGTACCTAAAAGAATCCGAAGCGATCCACATTATAACCTTCGTCCACAGAATCTTACTTATTGACCCGATAATAGTGTACAAACAGAATGTGTAATAAAGTAAAAGTTTATTTATATGGATATGGGTTTCAGCTCACCCTGATAGATGTACTAACTACTCCTGGCTTTAATGAAGTTTGTTGCTTGTAGCGATGCAACAGCAGTTTCCATCTCCCCTATAGATTTCTGTCATTATTTGTTAGAAGCTGCTATTAACCCCCACGCCCCCTCCAGCCCAGCAGTCAAAAATGCCTCCCCCTATAATATTTGCAGCGAGAAATTGGCGGTATGTACAAAAGGCTCAGTTCCAGACACCCAACACAAATAAAACAAAGTGAGAGATATTTTGGTTGAATTCTTTTTCTTTTTTTCGGGGGTGGCTGGTATTTTTCTAACAAAGCCTGCATGCACTTTACCAACGTTACTATTTCATTCCATAACGGCAATAGAAATACTGTAATGCAAATTGACACCTGTACACAAAATACACTAACATCACAGACAATATCAGTTTTTCACAAATGCAAGCGAAAATGTTCTCATTTAAATTAGAGCTCAAGAAGAAAATCCCCTCCCCTTTCGCTTATTGGCCTCCATGAACAGAGATACAGAATATGTCTTGGTGTCAGTAGTAGATTTCGAGAAGGGTATGGTAGGGGTATATTGTACCCCATTCAGCGCAACCTGCGATACTGATGAAATATTTTTAGGTTTTTCTACAAAATATACGCATATATTTAACAGCTTTTTTTCGAGCCATTTCAATCGGCCCTTTCAAGCTATTCAGCCCATTCAAGCCATTGCAGTGGATCTATCCAATCGGTTATTTTTTTGCTAGAAGATTTGACGGCATTACTTCATCTAAATAAAATACGTCACTAGTTTTCCAAACAGAAATAATTTTCTCATTCCGGAGGTCAGTTCGTAGATTGTTTCATTTCCGACTGCAACATTGGAAGTCGAATAACTCATAATAAATTATTAAGTTCTGTTGGTTGCACCGTATGTACAAATGGACAAATGCACTCGTAACTAACACAAATACACTATATAAGGAGTGCACACTTTCGACAGTGCAGCTACTAAATTTGTAATCTTTACTTCGAATTTCAAACGAGCCCTTCGCTTGCCTTGTCCCTGAACGCGACACGAAGGTGCACTTGTGCTGATGTACTGTAGATATTGGGAAAACTGCACGATACGCTGCTTATTTTGAAATACAGTTTGGCTTTGGTCTGGTCTAAACCCAAAACTCTGGCAGTTACACGCAGCAATGATTACAACTCGCCTGCGTGGTACTCGGTTTCCTACACGTCATAAGATAGTTGCATCTTTCTGGTTTCTGAGCTGCTGTGTAAAAGGAATGTGAGGGAGTGGAGGGGGGGGTGGGGTCATGAATTCAACTCCAGCCTCAGTTGATAATCTCATTATCGGCATTTAATCTGATGAAAAGAAAAATAAGCCCTAAAAGTTTCTAGATTGGGTGAAGATATACAACAATCTCACCCGTCCTCTCCCAAAGATCAGAGCGGAATATCCTGTTGAACGTGAGGGAGGGGGGGGGGGGGGGTATAGGCTCAGCCTGTTCGCGAAGCCCTATTTCATCTTAAAGGAAATAGAGTTACTTTTGGAAAAAAATCAGGGATGTAACCTCTGGTGTGGGGTGCCCCACCACAAGAAATAAAACAAGATTTAAATAAATTAAGGACCTGCGAATTGCCGATTTTGATCGAATCGAGTTAGTGAAAACGAATCGAATTTCGAATCGAACTTCCAATCGAATTTCGAATCTAATCACAGATAATGGATACGTCATCAAAAGAAGTTTTTTTCTAAAATAATATCTCCGATTAATAAAAGACACACAGATATGTTGAGTGCATGTTTCTCCTTACCATTTCGCACGCTATAAATTGAGATATAAACCAATATACTAGTTGTTGACTGAAATCATTCAAATTGTTGAATTTGTAGCGACGAAACAGCGGCAATAAACATTTTAATCGAACCTGGCCGATAGAGCTGATACCTGACTTTTATCACACATTTACTTGCAAAAAAAACAGGTCATAATTCACAATGAGTTGAAATGAACAGTTGTAGCGGTAATAGACCTCGTAGCCATGTAGCTACAACTGCGCTACAAACACTGTTACCGCTACAAGTCAGTTACTTTTCTACTCAGAATAATGCTTAATATAACACAATGTGATCAATTGCAATCTGTAAACATTCATGGTTATGGTCCAAGTATATTCGAAAATATTCAAATTTCCCATTTCGAATCAAATCGAATATTGACTTTCGAATCGAATTTCTAATCGAATTTCTAATTTTTGCAGGAGCCTACAATAAATAAAAATCTCCCAATGCAGGATTTTATCAGGCAGAGGATGGGCAAGAAATTATGAAATACAAAGTTCGGCAGAGTCCTTGCTTGAGCAACGAAAGTATACAAGGTCTGGATTAGTGTGCTGAGCAAAATCTCTTGCTTACCAGACAAAAATATACACAGATCAGAAAGTGCAATAAAGACCGACTCACTATATCGGTACAGTTCCACATCCAGGGAGAAAGCAAGTAATAATAAATTATTCTTATAACCACGACCTGTTAAAAGCACCCAGAGTGTCGGGCATATCTGCCTCGCTGGTTTGTATTGGTTAACACGGTCATAAAATTCTAATAAATTCCCTGTCATGTTAGTATTTTATCAATGGAAAGTATGTTTGTAGCGTATATGTCTTTGATAAAATCAATTAGGTTTATGATCCGAATAGTTGGGCGATATGACCGAACCGTCGGGCACCGATGTTGTATGCCTCCCCCTCCCCACCCCACCTCCTTAAGAAAATGATAGTTACGGCCCTGCCAAAAAATAAAACGATATTCTGCATAGCCTACCTCCCTCCAGCGACACACAATACTCTCCCCATGCAATCCGCCAACGCATAAGATGCATATGTATGTGCGCAGCCTTGGAAAACAGAATTTTTCCTCTGATGTCATACCTTCATACTGAGTTGTTAAACGTTGACAAACCATTGTCATTATAGGTATGTTCCGTTTATCTGACCTGCAAGATTTAAAATAAAGAGAACATGAGAAGGTTTGCATTGGACGATCTTTACTCTAGAATAAGGTTTGCCAGTTTAAGGTTTGACTTTGAGCATGGATACGAATATTGACGGGGGGGGGGGGGGGCAAAAAAGGAATGATTATTTGTAGGATGTTTGAATTTTTTGAATTTGACATCTTTTATGAGCCAAACTTTCGGAGAAAAAAAGTTACGTGTCACAATTCTTGGCAGAAGAAATCAGCTTATTCCGTCTATTATGTTGAAAAATACTGGCGTTTAAAATTTGGCCCTGAATGATCATATTTTTCATTGAGGTATGGACCAAGCATTCTCCGCTGGACACTACACAGAGTGACGTCATCATAGTGTTCAATGTGCAGCATCAGTTAAGTATAAAAGAACAGACTTCATCGACAAAAATCGTCTGTAAAGAAATTATATAAATTAAAGTATTGTATAATCAAATTGTTTGTCCATCAGTCTTGCATTCCCATGAAATAATCATGTTTCCGGCCGTTTACAAACATTTGAGAATAATTAATCTGAATAGTTTTGACTTTTTAACACTTGGATTCCTTGACAGTACGAAAATATTTACTGCAAAATTCTTGTGAAGAGTTCCGCAGCAAGCGGACTTGAGCGTTCAATGCGTTGTCGAGATTAGGTTATTAAAACAAAAACAAAAAAACAAAAACAATCCCATTGACAACAATGCTAACCTTTCACTCTCTGTACAACACACCAAGTTGCTGGGAGATAAATTACCTGTACATCCACGAAGTATATAATCTTTTTTGAAGAAATAAAAACATATTGCACCACGTAAAATTTAAGTTTTAAATTTTCCCTACTGCCACGTGCTCTTACACTGAATGAACTTGCCACTTTGTTTTCATATCTCATATTTTGGGGAGATTTTCACTCATTCCGACACAACATTACAAAAATACCTTTTAATCGAGTATTAAGAGGACACAAATATTAATTCATATTTTGAACCAATCGGCCGATGATCCCTATTTAATCCTGCTCACAACTTTGGGTGTTAAATGCACCAAGTCACGTGTTCAGTGTTTTACGCTCTCATTACCGTTGGGAGAGATCGCCGCGAGTGGGTTCAAATCCAGGTGAGACTTTGACCTGGGCGTCTACGTAATAGTGTATTTCTTATTTCAGTAGATTGCACAGTTTCCTACTGTAGGCAAATAACCGAAAAATCCTGTTTTTTGTACAAAATAGAATTGTGACTGAATGTCGACTGAAAAAGATGTGACTAGCCACAGACAGAGATAACTTTATTCAGGCTAATCTAGCCGCTCCCATCAACTTTCTCGCCGGATATTTCTGGCAGTTAACAAACAGACGTCGACTGCTTTACCAGTTGCACATTAATTTGTATATACTGAACAACAAAAACGAAAAATGATCTACACGGAGAACAATTCTGAAACAATCAACCTACTGTACAGTGAAGTCTTTCTAATAATCTCCATACTTGGATAGGCTGCATGAATGTGAAGAGTACGCTAGAAAAGAGGGCGGGAAGCAGGAACGGGGTAGCTGACCCTTGTACTGGCTCAGTTGGGGTCGGACATGACCAATTTTGAGTACCAGTACTACAAGTACATTTTATATTTCAAAAACTAAATTTCAAAGAAATACAAAAAAACATTCACCTATAACTACCCCTCTCCCCCCCCCCCCCCCCCCCTTGAATAATATTCTAACTACATCACCAAGGCATGCCTTCAACAGTGGCATGCCTTAAAGGTGTAGTTGAAGTATTTCATCAGTCATGACATAAGCAATCACAGTCGGAACAAATCATGTTTTAAACCCCTACCCCAATTAATCTTCGTCGTGACGCATCTGGTTGTAACATATTTTAAGATAGTTAACCCCCGGGTTCAACCCGGAAATGAAATGGCTAAAACTTTTCTTATTATTTTCATGTTTGTTCACAGACTGGTGGGTTTTGCCTGGAAAGCAACTCCTCTCGATAGGTGTTTTACTGGTAGTCCATACATTGCACCGAGTAATAACGAATTTCGTTGCTTTTGGTTGTACGCTCAAGACTTTGCCTCTGGTATACTAATATTTCTCTCGAGATTATTCATTTATCCGTACTTACGATAACTCCCAACACCTATAGCAATGTACTCACTATAACCAAAGTGTAAATTGAAGTTTTCCCAAACGATTATACCACATTACGCGTTCAGGCAACCCAGGCGTTGCTTTCAGCTCCAAAAACAAATAACTTGTTTAGTCAATGTCACTCCCCTGAGTTCCCACCAGGTTCATTTGAAAGTAAATGGTCAGACAAAACTTTTCTGTGGGTAGCTATTTTTATAAATGGAGGATACTCTTCAACTAAGGACAACAGCTAATTTGCATAAATGTTGTGCACATACAACATGATGTGTTTTGTAAATATTATGTGTTACTGTGACAGGGATTTTCTATTTTTATTTTATCTCTGAGAGCTTTGGCGATATTCTGGTTCTATTCAGTAAACAGTTTGTCGTGCACACCAATTTTAAAACGCATTCATTTAATGAAAACGCCACAAAACCCAACACATACAGGACAACGAAGCGTTCTCTGTAATGTAACCAACAGGAGAGTTTGTACAAGCTTTGCTTAAGAGGGTGGTTTTCATTGTACCTAAAAGAGTCCGAAGCGATCCACATTATAACCTTCGTCCACAGAATCTTACTTATTGACCCGATAATAGTGTACAAACAGAATGTGTAATAAAGTAAAAGTTTATTTATATGGATATGGGTTTCAGCTCACCCTGATAGATGTACTAACTACTCCTGGCTTTAATGAAGTTTGTTGCTTGTAGCGATGCAACAGCAGTTTCCATCTCCCCTATAGATTTCTGTCGTTATTTGTTAGAAGCTACTATTAACCCCCACGCCCCCTCCAGCCCAGCAGTCAAAAATGCCTCCCCCTATAATATTTGCAGCGAGAAATTGGCGGTATGTACAAAAGGCTCAGTTCCAGACACCCAACACAAATAAAACAAAGTGAGAGATATTTTGGTTGAATTCTTTTTCTTTTTTTCGGGGGTGGCTGGTATTTTTCTAACAAAGCCTGCATGCACTTTACCAACGTTACTATTTCATTCCATAACGGCAATAGAAATACTGTAATGCAAATTGACACCTGTACACAAAATACACTAACATCACAGACAATATCAGTTTTTCACAAATGCAAGCGAAAATGTTCTCATTTAAATTAGAGCTCAAGAAGAAAATCCCCTCCCCTTTCGCTTATTGGCCTCCATGAACAGAGATACAGAATATGTCTTGGTGTCAGTAGTAGATTTCGAGAAGGGTATGGTAGGGGTATATTGTACCCCATTCAGCGCAACCTGCGATACTGATGAAATATTTTTAGGTTTTTCTACAAAATATACGCATATATTTAACAGCTTTTTTTCGAGCCATTTCAATCGGCCCTTTCAAGCTATTCAGCCCATTCAAGCCATTGCAGTGGATCTATCCAATCGGTTATTTTTTTGCTAGAAGATTTGACGGCATTACTTCATCTAAATAAAATACGTCACTAGTTTTCCAAACAGAAATAATTTTCTCATTCCGGAGGTCAGTTCGTAGATTGTTTCATTTCCGACTGCAACATTGGAAGTCGGATAACTCATAATAAATTATCAAGTTCTGTTGGTTGCACCGTATGTACAAATGGACAAATGCACTCGTAACTAACACAAATACACTATATAAGGAGTGCACACTTTCGACAGTGCAGCTACTAAATTTGTAATCTTTACTTCGAATTTCAAACGAGCCCTTCGCTTGCCTTGTCCCTGAACGAGACACGAAGGTGCACTTGTGCTGATGTACTGTAGATATTGGGAAAACTGCACGATACGCTGCTTATTTTGAAATACAGTTTGGCTTTGGTCTGGTCTAAACCCAAAACTCTGGCAGTTACACGCAGCAATGATTACAACTCGCCTGCGTGGTACTCGGTTTCCTACACGTCATAAGATAGTTGCATCTTTCTGGTTTCTGAGCTGCTGTGTAAAAGGAATGTGAGGGAGTGGAGGGGGGGTGGGGTCATGAATTCAACTCCAGCCTCAGTTGATAATCTCATTATCGGCATTTAATCTGATGAAAAGAAAAATAAGCCCTAAAAGTTTCTAGATTGGGTGAAGATATACAACAATCTCACCCGTCCTCTCCCAAAGATCAGAGCGGAATATCCTGTTGAACGTGAGGGAGGGGGGGGGGTATAGGCTCAGCCTGTTCGCCAAGCCCTATTTCATCTTAAAGGAAATAGAGTTACTTTTGGAAAAAAATCAGGGATGTAACCTCTGGTGTGGGGTGCCCCACCACAAGAAATAAAACAAGATTTAAATAAATTAAGGACCTGCGAATTGCCGATTTTGATCGAATCGAGTTAGTGAAAACGAATCGAATTTCGAATCGAACTTCCAATCGAATTTCGAATCTAATCACAGATAATGGATACGTCATCAAAAGAAGTTTTTTTCTAAAATAATATCTCCGATTAATAAAAGACACACAGATATGTTGAGTGCATGTTTCTCCTTACCATTTCGCACGCTATAAATTGAGATATAAACCAATATACTAGTTATTGACTGAAATCATTCAAATTGTTGAATTTGTAGCGACGAAACAGCGGCAATAAACATTTTAATCGAACCTGGCCGATAGAGCTGATACCTGACTTTTATCACACATTTACTTGCAAAAAAAAACAGGTCATAATTCACAATGAGTTGAAATGAACAGTTGTAGCGGTAATAGACCTCGTAGCCATGTAGCTACAACTGCGCTACAAACACTGTTACCGCTACAAGTCAGTTACTTTTCTACTCAGAATAATGCTTAATATAACACAATGTGATCAATTGCAATCTGTAAACATTCATGGTTATGGTCCAAGTATATTCGAAAATATTCAAATTTCCCATTTCGAATCAAATCGAATATTGACTTTCGAATCGAATTTCTAATCGAATTTCTAATTTTTGCAGGAGCCTACAATAAATAAAAATCTCCCAATGCAGGATTTTATCAGGCAGAGGATGGGCAAGAAATTATGAAATACAAAGTTCGGCAGAGTCCTTGCTTGAGCAACGAAAGTATACAAGGTCTGGATTAGTGTGCTGAGCAAAATCTCTTGCTTACCAGACAAAAATATACACAGATCAGAAAGTGCAATAAAGACCGACTCACTATATCGGTACAGTTCCACATCCAGGGAGAAAGCAAGTAATAATAAATTATTCTTATAACCACGACCTGTTAAAAGCACCCAGAGTGTCGGGCATATCTGCCTCGCTGGTTTGTATTGGTTAACACGGTCATAAAATTCTAATAAATTCCCTGTCATGTTAGTATTTTATCAATGGAAAGTATGTTTGTAGCGTATATGTCTTTGATAAAATCAATTAGGTTTATGATCCGAATAGTTGGGCGATATGACCGAACCGTCGGGCACCGATGTTGTATGCCTCCCCCTCCCCACCCCACCTCCTTAAGAAAATGATAGTTACGGCCCTGCCAAAAAATAAAACGATATTCTGCATAGCCTACCTCCCTCCAGCGACACACAATACTCTCCCCATGCAATCCGCCAACGCATAAGATGCATATGTATGTGCGCAGCCTTGGAAAACAGAATTTTTCCTCTGATGTCATACCTTCATACTGAGTTGTTAAACGTTGACAAACCATTGTCATTATAGGTATGTTCCGTTTATCTGACCTGCAAGATTTAAAATAAAGAGAACATGAGAAGGTTTGCATTGGACGATCTTTACTCTAGAATAAGGTTTGCCAGTTTAAGGTTTGACTTTGAGCATGGATACGAATATTGACGGGGGGGGGGGGGGGGGGCAAAAAAGGAATGATTATTTGTAGGATGTTTGAATTTTTTGAATTTGACATCTTTTATGAGCCAAACTTTCGGAGAAAAAAAGTTACGTGTCACAATTCTTGGCAGAAGAAATCAGCTTATTCCGTCTATTATGTTGAAAAATACTGGCGTTTAAAATTTTGGCCCTGAATGATCATATTTTTTCATTGGGGTATGGACCAAGCATTCTCCGCTGGACACTACACAGAGTGACGTCATCATAGTGTTCAATGTGCAGCATCAGTTAAGTATAAAAGAACAGACTTCATCGACAAAAATCGTCTGTAAAGAAATTATATAAATTAAAGTATTGTATAATCAAATTGTTTGTCCATCAGTCTTGCATTCCCATGAAATAATCATGTTTCCGGGCCGTTTACAAACATTTGAGAATAATTAATCTGAATAGTTTTGACTTTTTAACACTTGGATTCCTTGACAGTACGAAAATATTTACTGCAAAATTCTTGTGAAGAGTTCCGCAGCAAGCGGACTTGAGCGTTCAATGCGTTGTCGAGGTTAGGTTATTAAAACAAAAAACAAAAAAACAAAAACAATCCCATTGACAACAATGCTAACCTTTCACTCTCTGTACAACACACCAAGTTGCTGGGAGATAAATTACCTGTACATCCACGAAGTATATAATCTTTTTTGAAGAAATAAAAACATATTGCACCACGTAAAATTTAAGTTTTAAATTTTCCCTACTGCCACGTGCTCTTACACTGAATGAACTTGCCACTTTGTTTTCATATCTCATATTTTGGGGAGATTTTCACTCATTCCGACACAACATTACAAAAATACCTTTTAATCGAGTATTAAGAGGACACAAATATTAATTCATATTTTGAACCAATCGGCCGATGATCCCTATTTAATCCTGCTCACAACTTTGGGTGTTAAATGCACCAAGTCACGTGTTCAGTGTTTTACGCTCTCATTACCGTTGGGAGAGATCGCCGCGAGTGGGTTCAAATCCAGGTGAGACTTTGACCTGGGCGTCTACGTAATAGTGTATTTCTTATTTCAGTAGATTGCACAGTTTCCTACTGTAGGCAAATAACCGAAAAATCCTGTTTTTTGTACAAAATAGAATTGTGACTGAATGTCGACTGAAAAAGATGTGACTAGCCACAGACAGAGATAACTTTATTCAGGCTAATCTAGCCGCTCCCATCAACTTTCTCGCCGGATATTTCTGGCAGTTAACAAACAGACGTCGACTGCTTTACCAGTTGCACATTAATTTGTATATACTGAACAACAAAAACGAAAAATGATCTACACGGAGAACAATTCTGAAACAATCAACCTACTGTACAGTGAAGTCTTTCTAATAATCTCCATACTTGGATAGGCTGCATGAATGTGAAGAGTACGCTAGAAAAGAGGGCGGGAAGCAGGAACGGGGTAGCTGACCCTTGTACTGGCTCAGTTGGGGTCGGACATGACCAATTTTGAGTACCAGTACTACAAGTACATTTTATATTTCAAAAACTAAATTTCAAAGAAATACAAAAAAACATTCACCTATAACTACCCCTCTCCCCCCCCCCCCCCCCCTTGAATAATATTCTAACTACATCACCAAGGCATGCCTTCAACAGTGGCATGCCTTAAAGGAGTAGTTGAAGTATTTCATCAGTCATGACATAAGCAATCACAGTCGGAACAAATCATGTTTTAAACCCCTACCCCAATTAATCTTCGTCGTGACGCATCTGGTTGTAACATATTTTAAGATAGTTAACCCCCGGGTTCAACCCGGAAATGAAATGGCTAAAACTTTTCTTATTATTTTCATGTTTGTTCACAGACTGGTGGGTTTTGCCTGGAAAGCAACTCCTCTCGATAGGTGTTTTACTGGTAGTCCATACATTGCACCGAGTAATAACGAATTTCGTTGCTTTTGGTTGTACGCTCAAGACTTTGCCTCTGGTATACTAATATTTCTCTCGAGATTATTCATTTATCCGTACTTACGATAACTCCCAACACCTATAGCAATGTACTCACTATAACCAAAGTGTAAATTGAAGTTTTCCCAAACGATTATACCACATTACGCGTTCAGGCAACCCAGGCGTTGCTTTCAGCTCCAAAAACAAATAACTTGTTTAGTCAATGTCACTCCCCTGAGTTCCCACCAGGTTCATTTGAAAGTAAATGGTCAGACAAAACTTTTCTGTGGGTAGCTATTTTTATAAATGGAGGATACTCTTCAACTAAGGACAACAGCTAATTTGCATAAATGTTGTGCACATACAACATGATGTGTTTTGTAAATATTATGTGTTACTGTGACAGGGATTTTCTATTTTTATTTTATCTCTGAGAGCTTTGGCGATATTCTGGTTCTATTCAGTAAACAGTTTGTCGTGCACCACCAATTTTAAAACGCATTCATTTAATGAAAACGCCACAAAACCCAACACATACAGGACAACGAAGCGTTCTCTGTAATGTAACCAACAGGAGAGTTTGTACAAGCTTTGCTTAGAGGGTGGTTTTCATTGTACCTAAAAGAGTCCGAAGCGATCCACATTATAACCTTCGTCCACAGAATCTTACTTATTGACCCGATAATAGTGTACAAACAGAATGTGTAATAAAGTAAAAGTTTATTTATATGGATATGGGTTTCAGCTCACCCTGATAGATGTACTAACTACTCCTGGCTTTAATGAAGTTTGTTGCTTGTAGCGATGCAACAGCAGTTTCCATCTCCCCTATAGATTTCTGTCATTGTTTGTTAGAAGCTGCTATTAACCCCCACGCCCCCCTCCAGCCCAGCAGTCAAAAATGCCTCCCCCTATAATATTTGCAGCGAGAAATTGGCGGTATGTACAAAAGGCTCAGTTCCAGACACCCAACACAAATAAAACAAAGTGAGAGATATTTTGGTTGAATTCTTTTTCTTTTTTTCGGGGGTGGCTGGTATTTTTCTAACAAAGCCTGCATGCACTTTACCAACGTTACTATTTCATTCCATAACGGCAATAGAAATACTGTAATGCAAATTGACACCTGTACACAAAATACACTAACATCACAGACAATATCAGTTTTTCACAAATGCAAGCGAAAATGTTCTCATTTAAATTAGAGCTCAAGAAGAAAATCCCCTCCCCTTTCGCTTATTGGCCTCCATGAACAGAGATACAGAATATGTCTTGGTGTCAGTAGTAGATTTCGAGAAGGGTATGGTAGGGGTATATTGTACCCCATTCAGCGCAACCTGCGATACTGATGAAATATTTTTAGGTTTTTCTA